>CAMQGK010000568.1:10252500-10850000 GCA_947000775.1 Pterois miles | reverse complement strand
TTAACGCTAGCTCGCCAGAGAAAACGGAGAAGAGGGTGATGTCATTGGTTCTCTGGATCCAGCTGAAAGTAGGGCAGTCTGAGGGGGGTGGGGGGGGGGGGGGGGGGGGAGGCGGGGTTGACCTACATACAGCTGTGCGACCTGGGGGGGGGGGGGTAGCATGAAAGAGACAACACAGCCTCATCAAGTGGTCGGCTAGAAGAAATCGAAGAGAAGGAGGAGGGCAGGATGAAAGGATGAAACGGCGGAGGCGGGGGGGCATGAAGGAGAAACTGTTGTTGAAAGAGAGGAAAGGAAAAGAGAAAGTGAAAGAAAAAGAGGAGTATGAGATAGGAGAGGGAGCGGTTACAGAGAAAAAAAGCTCAGCATGACACATTCAGATGAGTGTGTGTGTGTGTGGGTTCTTGTACAGCTATCTTTGTGAGGACCAGTTTGAGTTTTAGACCAGTTTAGACCTTTTTGAGGATTCAAACTTGGTTTTAAGGTCCAGGTTAGAACTAGGTTTAGGTTAGGGTTAGGCCAAGGGTTGGGTTCAGACATTCAGTTGTGGTGGATAAGGTTAGTGTGAGGGAATAGGGAATGCATTATGTCCACCAGTGTCCTCACAAAGATAGAAGTACACGGCTGTGTGTGCACGCACTGCTGACAAGGCTGAAGAATACATGAGACTCCCACACTCCCCCATCTGCTGTGGGTAATCACAGTCGCAGTGTTTCTTTGCCGCAGTGGAGATCAGACTCAACATCCTGGTCAAAGATGGAGAGAGAGAGCAATGAAAAGAAAAGATGGATGAATCTGTATCATTACAGACTTCGGTGAAGTAAAGACATGTTGGTGTCCTCCTTTAGGTAAATGTTCAGTACTCTGGAGTGACAGTGTTTTTTGATCTAACGTCCGTATCGGTAGGATGTAGGGCTGGGACGGTTCGGGTCACGGTTTGGGGTCTCGGTTTTCAGTTCGGTACATTTATGGTCCAGCAGGAGGCCAGTTTCCAGTGTGTATTAATAACATGGAGGCTCTGTAGTTCGGACCCTCGTCAATAACAGATCATCACCTCTTCACTGCTGCTGTTCCTCCCTTCACAATAAACTCCTGAACAACCGCTGATCACTGCTGACTAGAAGGAGCTACAGTCATTTACTGACATGGTTACCATTCGCTGTTAGCCGCTGAGCTAACGTGCGGTGATGAGCTAATAACTGCAGTAGTGTGAACACAGTGGTGGTGGTTGACAGACATGCAAAGTAAAATCTGGTCCGCCCTCGCCGACATTGAGCCAATCACAACGCACAACCTTCAGTTACAAGTATATTTCAAATGAACCGAACAGTACATACAGGAACCGAACCGTGACTAGCGAACCGAACCGTGAACCTTTTCTCTGTGCATTTAAAAACTTTTCAAAATCACTACAGAGATAACAACAACGCTGGTTCAGGTTTGGTTAAGTTTAAGAATCATGGTTTGGATTAAAATCAGGGCTGTCAACCGATTAAAATATTTAGGCACCATCAACAGCATGATTGTTCATAGTTGATTAGGATTACTGGCAAATTAATGACACATTTTTATCTCTTCAAAATGTACCTTAAAGGGAGATTTGTCAAGTATTTCATCTTATCTTATCTTATCTTATCTTATTTAGTTCTCCTGTCAACATGGACAAATATGCTGCTTTATGCAAAATCAATCAACAACACAAAGAATGACAGATATCGTGCAGAAACCCTCACAAGTACTGCATTTAGCATAAAAAATATGCTCCAATCACAACATGGTAAACTTAGACTGCGTGTGATTATCCTAAAGTGGGCATGTCTGTAAAGGGGAGACTGCAGGGTAACCATAGAACCCATTTACATGCACATATCTGGAGGTCAGAGGTCAAGGGACCCCTATGGAAATGGGCTCGCCAAAATTGAGCATAGGTTTGGAGCATTATTTAAACCTCTGTCTTGACAAGCTAGTATGACATTAACTAACGGATTCCTTCCTGGTTTTAAAATGGTTAAAACTGAGTCTGCTGCAATCTAAAAACTGCAAGTTGTGTTTTAAAGACATTAGTGGCGTTAAAACAAATTTGCGTTGTTGCATTATTATCACATTAACTTTGACAGCTCGAGTTAAAATAAGCACTTTGTTAATATTAGAAAAAAATGTGGTCTGAAAGTAAAAAAAATGACTACATTAAGATTAGCAGACTTTTGTTGTCATGGTTACAATAATAACCATGTGGTTAAGGTTAGGTGGTCAGGCTTAAAAGAAACCAACACTGATTGTGGGTTGGAGACATCCTGCAGTCTCCCATTTATTTCAGGTTTTTATTTCATTCTGTAGCTTCCCAGTGGTGTTGACTGAATTGGGTCAATTTAAATCCGAACATTCAAATTTACGTATGTTTTAGCATCAAAATGCTATTTTCCCAAGCCCTTTCAAAAATGTTTTCCCATGTGACGTGACTTAGGTTTATGCATGATGATGCTGCTACATATATGTACAGTATACAGTATATGCATCCATAGTGTATTACTAGTACATACAGTAACTTAGATGTCTGTCAGCTAACACTGAACTAACCGATCCATGCAGCGGTAGACCAGCAACTCCGTGTTCTGAGAGGTAAAATGTTTCTGAGAAAGTAGTCTGGTGGCTTTGAAGACTGGCTTCAGTTCTCTGTTGGAAAGGGCTGTTGGCAAGGTAAAGCTGTGAAAATAAATAGAAATATAGCTGATAATGATTTTGTTTTTTAGTTAGCTAAACTATGTTTTTCTGCTGCTCCCGCCCACCGCTGCTTTACCTCGCCATCAGACGCCCATTCTGATGGGGAACTGAAGCTTTTATACCGCTTTCTACAAAGCCACCAGACTACATTCACAAAAACAGTCATTTTACCTCGTAGAACACGGGAGCTGCGATCTACCGCTGCATCGATCGGTTAGTTTGTTTGTGTTGTGTGACTTTCAGATCTGAAACTAACATGTCGTCCACATCGGTACATCGCTTAGCTTCTCTCTAAACTGGGAGCGTGCTGACCGCCATCGCCATTTTACCTCGTAGAACACGGTCGTGTACATACAAAAAAATCCAAACTAACCATTCAGTGATTTCCAAGCTTAGCACAGCTAACTAACTGTGAGAGCGTTGTCATGACAGTTACAGTGCTCACCACAAAACCGTATTTGGTGTCTGGGGCCTGATGCATGAAAAATGTGCATGTGCATTCTTTTCATCAAATTTATATAAAGCTGTGTTTACGTATGGTCGTCTGTGCCAGCTGTTATCTTTCATCTCGGCAAGTTCAAGGTAAGCAACAGAAATGCAGCACTACAAAGTAATCTACCAGGCGTCTGCTGGCAGGTATTTGATTGGCCAATGCAGCACGATGACGGATGATGTTGTCGCGTTGCGTTGTCTGGTTCATTTTTTGCATGCGTTGTTTTACCGCAGCTCACTCCTCTGGTAGCCATGCTGCGCCGATGAACTGCCAAATGAGTTAGCTTAGCACAAAGACTGAACTCAGGGGGAAACAGCTAGCCTAGCTCTGTCCAGAGGAGACAAATAACACCTACCAGCACCCCCAAAGATCACAAATCAATATCTTGTTTTGTTAATCTGTACATAACCAAAGTGTAAAATCAAATCACCATTTCACAGAGGTTATGTGTGGGGCTATTTCTTGTAGCTGGTATCAGTCAATGCAGATTGAGGGTTCTTCCTGTTAAAGGGGAGTTTTTCCTTCCCGCTGTCGCCCAAATACTTGGTCATGGAGGAATGTTGGATCTGTAAATTAAAGAGCAAAGTCTAGATATACTCTATGAAATGTGCCATAACGTCTGTTGTGATTTGAAGCTATACAGATATTAAATTGACTTGACTTGTAGCCAACAGAAATAAAGCAGAGTGAGAGGTCAGCAGCTGGTTTCTGGTGCTAGACATTGAGATCGCAAATGATGATAGGAGAACATTATCTCCGTCTGTCTCGCTCTCATCATTACCTCGTCTTTGATTGTCCTGTCACAGCGTTCATGAAATATAAATAGGGAAGCTCACACGAGGATCAGAGAGACGGGCGCTTTTTGGCAGGAAGTAGATGGCAGCATCTTTAACTATGGATGTGTCGATGAAGTGAAGAGATGAGGAGGAACGCAGCGAGAGTAACGGTTTATATGGGTGCAGGGCCAAATGACAGCCGTTTCATATATGAGAGGGAAGATTTGTACGAGGGAGAGAAGACAAAACTGTGACTCTCATCAAAGTTATCGTTTCCTTCGGTGCCTGAGACAAACGTCTCTTCACTTTGACAAGTCGGAGTCGAAGAAGACGACGAAAGAGGAAGAAATTCAAAGAGTTCAGTCAAAAGGGAACTCCCAAAGTTTACCACTAACTCGACAGAATGAAAGGGAAGTCTCAGTATCTCATCCCAGTGGATGTGATTATTATGCTTTTATGTATATTATATTATATTATGTATTTATGTATTTGTAAGGAACTGTGAGCAACATTTAAAGATAATGTGCTGTTTGATGTGTCATTCCAGAGTTAACTTAAAGCCAATTTAAAGAAAAGTTTTTGAGGAAATACATTTATTTGCTGTGTACATGTGCACGACAGTGACAGTTATAAACATGTAAATCTAAACCCACAGAACAGAAAACATGAAATGAACTGCATAACTTATCACACTGCATCAACAACAAGTTTATATAAAGTTAAAAAGAGGGGAAGGTGCACACTACTGGAACAGATGAGACGAAGATGACCCATGAGAAGAGCCCTCTGTGGGTCCTCTTCAATTGTTGGCTTGCTTTCCTCACTTCTGTTTCTCTTCTCATGCACTGATTCAGTTCAGTTCAACAGCCAATCAGAGAGATTTCTCTCAGCGTCGGGCCCTATCAACACGCTGAATCGGCCAAAAAACTCTCAGACTAGAGCTGACTGTGCGGGACACGCAGTAAAAACCAAGCCGACGGACGCTCGCCGACGCTGGCCGACCGTCGGGTCGGTGTGTCGGGACCTTTAACGTTGTACTCTCATCTCAGAGGGGAGCTAAAAGTGTGGATTAGTTCGTTTGCAGCAAGTGAACATGGAGGATTATTTGCAATGACGTCTTCATCACTTCAGCTGAATGGACAAAAGTCCAAACCTGTGTGTTGTTTAGAGCAGAAACGGTCTGTTTCTGTCTCCCCGGTTCCTCCCTGGTAGATTCTGGGTCAAATGTGAGTCAAAGTTTAGCCTCTTTGACGACTCGAGCGAGAAGCAGGTAAATCTGATCTCCTAAAGTGAAACATGTTCTTCTCAGTTTGTTGCATCACAGACTAAATGTTTGTTTTTTCTTCTGTTTGCCGGTTGACAGTCAACTTTCTGTCTAACTAATGCTGCTTTCTTGCTTTTGTCTCTACTCCTTTTTTCTCTCTCTCTCTTTCCTTCAACAATGTACTCTTTTTTTTCTAAATCTTTCCTTTTTCCCGCCGTTTGTCCCCTTTCTTCTCCGTTTGTTCCCTTTTGTTTCACGGCCTCCATTCATCTGTTTCCGTCTCTTCGTCTTCCTCGTCTTTTCTCCTTCTGGTTCATCTCCTGTAAACGACACTTCATCCACCCATCTCTTCCTCCTTCTTCCTTTTCTTCCTCTTGGATTCTTGTTCTCTTATTATCTTTCCAAAACTCTTCTTCATTATCTGGACTCTCTTTACCCTCCTCCTTTTTCTCCTTGGCTTGTCTCTCTTCTCATGAAATCCTCTGTTTTCTATCTTCCTTTTCTCATCCTCCTAAATGTTGTTTATTCTTCTCTTACATTTTCATCTCCCACCTCCTTTCTTCTGTCTAAATTTCCAAACATAATTGTTCTTAATTTTTCCACATCTTCTCTCTCCTTTTTTCCGACATCTTTACCCTCCTTTCATCACCTTTTCCTTCACCTCTCAATATCATCCCAATCGTTCCCTCCTTCCCTTCACCTCCTCACAATCTCTATATTTCTCTTCGCTGTTACCTCTTCTCTAACTCTTTCTTCCTTTCCCTCAAACTCTGTCCCCTTTACTTCCTCCTCATATCATATTGATTTTGCTCCACCTCCTCACCCATCTTCATCTCCACCCCTTCCCCACCATCACCCCAGCAGTAAGTACCGGCCTTCATCGGAGCAGCACAATGATAATTTCTCGCTGTCCACCATCGCTGAGGGCTCCCACCCAAATGTAAGGAAACTGTGCGACACCCCTCCTAACGTCCCTCATGCCCGTGCATTGGCTTACTATGATAACATTATCTGTCAGGTAACGTGGTTCTCGCCTCTCTCTCTCACCCCTTTTTCTGCATCTCCCCCGCAAACCCTGCCCGGCCCCTGACCCCCCTCCTAATGCATGGGCATGAGTACTCTCAGATACTCCGAGGTGTGCAACGCTAAGGAGCGGAGTGGGGGGGGAGGTCGAAGAACGAGGAGGGACGGTGGGAGTTTTCTCAAGGGGCGAATACGAATCCAAAGGGTTGAGAAAGAAAAACTATACGATGCACACAGAGGCATCCATATTATTATTACTAGACATGACTGCCACAGGTACAAGGAGTGTCTGAGCCCTTGCAGCATGTTACCATGGCAACACAATGGCTGTCGAGTCTTATTGATTTAGTTCCCCTTGGTTTATTGCTTATTGATCCTATTATAAAGGTGACGGCAACACACACAGACACACATACTGTAAGAGATGACAAAAAGTAAGGTGGAGTTCAGGTAGAGGTGAGAGTGTCTGTAAAAGTCAAGTTTTAAGCCTTAACTTATTATTTTAGACATGTTACACAACAGCCCAGTAGCTAATTTTGACTGAAGGACGTCTAAAATGCTTAACTGCATCCAGCTCAGTGGGTGAATCTGGGCACAAACAGCCAAGGTTAGCGGTTATATTCCCCCTGAAACTATGCAGACTGAACCTTTATGGACGGCCCCCTTCTAGAGAGAACTCCCACAGCCCTGCGACCCCTGCCCACCCGTCTCTTTCCAACCTGCTCTCTCTCTGATCACCTCTTGCATCGGTGTCATGGCATTCCTGCTCTGTCGCTAACATGCGCCACCCGCTGGCCATGTCAGCCACTGCAGCTCTGCTTCGCTATCTTCTTCTTTTGTTTGTTTTTTTTACAAATCTATATAACAAAATGTTTGCTTTACTTGTTTATCCTGAAAATGGGTGGGTGGGGGTGAGAGGGACTGTTGTGATTGGTCAAAAATGGTTTTATCTGTTTGTTTTTCTGGAGGGGTGGGGGGGGGGGGGGGATTGGTGTCACAAACAGGTAAGGTAAAGGTAAAGGTGTGGGCGATTTGTGAGAAGTGGTCGGGGTTATCAGGATAAACATCTGAGATGCAACGCCCCGCGGCTGCCTGCAGGTGGCGGCAGAGAGCCGCCAGGCGCCTCGCTAACTGACGCATGGGTAGCTAGTGGCGGCTGTGCTATGGTTGTAGCAGCATGGGTAGTTCTAGTGCTACAACGGAGGTAGTTTGTTTTCTTTTCATTTGAGTCATTTTTAAGATGTGGTACCACCCTCTAACAACTCCAACAGTAGTTCTGTTCCCCTGTCGACCTACAGCAGCTAGTCGTTTCTCCATAACTCTCATTTCTTTCATGCTAGCTCAACAGTTGTAGCGTTTCATTCACTCATTTTAACCACAACCAAATACCATTTTCACTAGCTTGACAGACAAGAAATCCCAAAAAGAGTGATAAAAAAAAATCCATTCATCATCACCTCCTTAACTATATCTTTAAAATGTCAACATCACCTACATGTCACAATCCCTCAAAGCCCCTCTCCTCCACTGGGTTGAATAGTGTTTGGAAATACTTTAAATGGTTTCTTGTAGCACACTTAAAGGAGACAGGAGATTCACATGCAGGCGTTGAGCATTTGTGTACGTCAACAGAGAAGTGAAGTCCCTCCCAGTCTGGTTTGGAAAAAATATGAACAGTAGTCAATGGTGAGACATATTTTTTGATCCAGTTAGAATTGCGCCACAATGCACATATATTCATTTGTACATTTAAAAGATCATTTTTCAAGTCAAGAAAGTCGCAATCATCAACACGAGCTAGCTAGCTAACGCAGCTGGTCCTCGCACAAATGAAACATTATCCGACTTGATGTGTTTCATCCACAGACCTGTTGCTCTCTCTCTAGCTTCAGAGAGAGAGACGTCAGTCCTGCGATTTTAGGGTGTGTCCTCTTTCTAATTATGTATTTTCAGTCAACAGTTTTACAACAAACTGCAACTTTCTTGACTTGCAAAATTATCTTTTTTATTCGGCATCGGAAACCATCGCTCAGAGGCGCCTTTTAGAGACAGTATGTGACGAGTCTGACTTTCTACCAACTCCAGTTTAAACCAGCACCCTTATTTGACAGTCTGAGCAGGTGTTTGATAGCAGGAGAGTCCACTTTAGGCCGGAGGTGTGGTCGATGGGTCAAACAAACACAAGACAATTTATTTTTATATAACATCAAATCATAGCAGAAGTTATCTGAAGATGCTTTTCATATAGAGCAGGTCTCGACCGTTAAACCAGGAGACCGGTGTTTGTGTCCCATGTGAAAATAAAAGATTTATGTTGTCACATCAGACGTTAGTCATGTTGGTGTGGTCAGTGCATTAAGTGGCAGTGTTGCCTTAAACCTAACTTCCTGTGAAAACCAAAGTTTATTTTGAAAGAACACCATGTTGTAAATGTTGTAACAAGCGTATATCAACATGCTGTTCGTGACACGACCAAAAGTAACGCAAGAGTGGTGCACTGTGCGTCGGTCCCCGATGCCGAGGGGCCCTGACGGAGCGGCGGTGTTTGACGAGGCGGGAGTGAGAATGTGTTGGTGAGTCTCCTCAAACAAGAAACGATCTAAGTGATCGCTTCACATCAATTTCAGTAGTCTGAATCTCCCAGTTTTTCTAATAATTCAAGCCCTATAGAGCTGAACGTGGAACTCCAGCATCTGGAGCAAATAGTCTGTGAGAAATAGTTTTAGTGTTAATGCTTGTCTTTTACAAATGTTGGAGGCTAAACATAAAATAGATCGGAGAAGGGATGTGAAAGGATTCTGATCTGATTCAGATTGGATACTGGATTCAGGTTCAATAAACTGGTATTGAACCCCAACCCTACTAATAACTGGGTTAAATCAGTCAAACCCATGTGACTGACAACCATTTTTTATTTTTGGACATTATCTGCAGGGTCCAGATGAGGAACACTCTGTCCTTGTGTCCATCTAGCCTAAAACAAACAACAGATTTCCAGCTACTATTCAACCCAGGTTTATTCTCTAACACGTTCCAACCACATAGCGAACTAACTTAGACTTCCCCAAACCAAAAGCCATCCCAACTCAACACTTTCCCCCAAAACACACCCTCTAATAAATCAAATAACCCCAGTTCCCTTCCACACTAATGGGCCAGTGTCTGCGTCACCAGAAACATCCAAACCTGTATTTACTGTGCTAATACAGAATAACAGCACCAGAGAGTCTGTGTTTGGACAGCGTCTGTTTCTACCTCAGAGATGCTGCAGTCAGCTGGGAATATCAGCTGGCGTCTGAGAGGAAGTCTCTCCTACTGTTGCTCTCTGTCTCCAACACTCGACCTCTCTCTGTCTATTTTATCTGTCTGTCTCTATCTCTTCCTGTCTGCCTCTTCTAGTCTCTCTGTACCGTCTCATCCTCTTTCTTTCCGTCCTCTCTCTCTCTCTCTCTCTCTCTGCCTGTCTTTCTCTGAGGATGCCTTGTATGGTTTTGAGGAGTATAACCCTTTGCCCCATCCCCCTCCCCTCAGAAAACCATGAGCAGATACACCTGGGAGTGTAAGACCAAAGAGGAGTCCGACTGTGAGGTAAGACCAAATCCCAAATGTCAGCTAGTCCCGACCCCTCTCTCACCTCCCCAAACAGCTCTCTCATTGTTACTGTGGCCCTGTCAATCACCCTCTCTCAGCTCTCAGTGGATCAGTCGTGCCCCCTCCCACCAAAAACATAAAACAAAAAAATATATATCATCAGTCAGGAAACATGACGAGATCCACACACACAAAATGTCACCTGTTAGTCTTTACTATTATATAACATTTAGAAAATATGTAAAAAGAGAGTGATGTATGAGCTCCAGCTGATGTTCATATTGGATGCAAACAAGTGCAGAAAAGTATGAATTTATGCTTCAAAAACCGTGTACAATGACCCTGTTCCTGAGCCAGTTTGTGTTTGCAATGGAACCTGTCGCCCAGAAGGACGCATGGTTGAGGCCTGCACACACTGAGGCATTTTAATGTGTGATTACAGCCCTGTTTCCACCGCAGGAACTTCCCCCTGGTACCAGGAACCTTTTAAGGAGCTCATTGTGTTTCGACTGCAGGGACCAGGGTCTACATTTTACCCCAAACAGGCCTTGGTTGGGGGATAGTACTCTCTCAAAGTACTTTCAGGGTGGAGTTTGCAGGGAAGACCATCGCTGATTGGTGGAACCCACAGTACTCGCGTACTGCCTCATTCGTAAAGGAAGTACTCTAATATTGATTTAGGACCATTTCAGGACGAGGTGGGAACATTTCTCTGTCTGATAGCATTAAAAGTAAAATTAGGCTCTGCTGTCGGCTTCCCAACTCATTCAAAAAGAGAGAGATCGCAGCGGTGCTGTTAAAGCAGAGTTATTTTTTGACTGTTACCCGCTGCTGACGTTCTAAAGCACAAAGATATAACCATCAAGCACTCAACAGGTGATTTACTGTGGACACAGACTGCATTTCATTCATTATATCCAACGTGCAGCAGTAAATCTCGTCGCAGTGAGACAGAACCTGAGGTCATGTTTTCTAATAGATTAAACATATCGGCATGTGTTTAATGCTGCGACCACCAGCAGCTCTCATCCGACGTCATGATGCCTTTTTTCACCGCGGTAGAAATGCAGACACCAGTGGGCTGAAGGAACCTTTTAGGTCCTGAAAATGAGGTCTAATATTACCAGGAACTTCTTGGTGGAAACAGACCTTAATTTACACATCAATTATATTTTTTTTTAATTGCCATTTTTGTCGAGCAGTGCAGGCCAGACCTTTTATTGTCAACGGTTACAAGTTTGCATCGCTGCTGGTATTTTAATGTGAAATATTCAAAGGCGTCGTTAATTTGTCACGCCCCTGGTGTGTTAAGGCCTTTACATGAAAAACATGACATTGTGTGAAATCGCCCTTTAACACACATTAAAGATGCATCCTGAGGTAAAATCCAAACCCACAAACAGACATAAAATAAACTGCACTGGCCTTGTTACACGTCCAGACAGACGGTTTACCACCTCCGCCACACACACACACACACACACACACACACACACACTCACAAAATGCTGCATTTACAGAGATATTAAACCATACAAACAGAAAGATGACCATGTTAAAAAAAAAAAAATCCCACATGCACACTGCAGGCAGTTCACCTACAGCTAAAACACACATACACACTCGTTGGACAACAACACAAAAAGCACTTGTGTTTCCCTGCAGTAATGCAGCGCTTTGTGTTTCATTCACTGTGGTAGATTGAACCCGCTTGTCCTCAATCTTCCCTCCACAGTAATTCGGCAGAGCCCGGCCTCACAGTTTCCTCTGCAGCAGACGCTGAGATGGGATTGTTTCCTGTCAATACTAAATAAATTCAACACAGGAATTGACTTGACTGCGTAGAGCTGGCTGCAATTTCCAAGACGATTTCATTTCCATCAGCTGAATCTGCTCTCAGACTGACTGATCAACACTGAGCTGGCTTTAAAGTCCAGAAGCTGCAGGCATGTGGTAGAAATGTATCATTAAAAACTAAGCGAGTCTTCCCTTTAATTTGAATATGATCATATGATCCTTTATGCGGTGGGAACAGAAAATACTAGAGCGACCAAAATCTATGATTTCTTATTGAAAGGATCTATTTTTTTCTTGCCATCTTTGTTTCTTATCACTGCACTTTGCCTGCACAGTATTTGGATCAGCAGGCAGTAATATTTTTATATTACCACCATATCTTTTCACTTTGAAACTTGACTTTTGTTGTAGGTTTCGTCTGCAGATACTTAACACGAGCAGCAATTTTCCTGTTGCAGTTTCCACGAAAACTACTGTTACTGCAACACAGTCTCACTGCCAACTCGTCATCGCAGAGCAACGCAAAGGGGATCCCTCGTGTTGCTTTTGGATGGACCAGAGACGCCGTATCAAGAAATGCACGTTACACGCATAGTGTCCTTCAAAATAAACTTCACAGGAAGTTAGCTTTAGGCAACGCACCCACATAGTTAGGGTTAGGAAACGGTCGCGGTTGACGCCGCTGCCATTTTGGACTGCAGATGGTTTTATGTTTATATTTTATTGTTCAACACAGGTCATTTCAGTAGAATATGTCATCCATCCATCCAGCCGTCTTTCAACCACTTATCCCGTTAAGAGTCGCGGTGGAGCTGGAGCCGGTCCCAGCTGACTTTGAGTGAAGGCGAAGTTCACCCTGGACGGGTCGGCAGTGCGTCACAGTGCAAATAGAGAGAGACAACCATTCATGCTCACGAGTCACCCCTACAGACAGTTTAGAGTCATCAGTTACCCTAAACTGAACCTCTTGCTGTGAGGCGACAGTGCTAAACCACCGTGCAGCCCTAGAATATGACAGCAGAACAGAAATAATTTAGTTTTACTTTTGTTCGGCACTTTTTAGGCAGATCTTTTACTGGCATCCGTCAGTCGCTTGCAGTCCAAAATGGTGGAAGTGTAGCGTGTAGTGCTCTTGGCAATATTCATTCTTTGGCTGATGTTAACTTCACTGACTAAAGACTGACGTGACAAAATAAGTCAACGTAACTTTTAGATTCACACGGGACACGAAGGCCGATCTCCTGGTTGAAAGTGTTCGTTTGACCCATCCGCCCCCCATCACCATGTCTGCCCTGACCAGACTCTCAGGCTAATATTAATGATATTATTAATTAATTATATTAATTATATATTATTATAATTAAATATATTATAATTAATACGACGCGACCATCGATCCACGCCATGAGGGAGTTTAAACTGGAGTTAGTTGAAAGCCTGTTTTGTCACATACTGTTGCTAAAGGGTGCCGCCGTGCGTCATTTTCCAATATCGTTTACGAGTTGGGATTGAGAACAGGTTGGTTACTGCAGTGGAAAAAACTTTTTAGGACATCACTTCCTTTGAAAACTGTCCAGTAGAACAACCTTCAAGTTGCAGAGTATTCAGAGGAGAAATTTATAGAGAAATTTATATGAATATGTGTAAATGAATTCTGAACTGTTAAGACAAACGACACATAGACTTTCCATCCATACAGTGTTGGCGGGATGCTCTCTGTATTATCTACACTCAGTTATTATCTGGAAGCACATGAGTCACAAACGATGCTGGTCCAGTTCGTTCCAGTCACACAGCCATTAGACCAGTCCTCCTAGTCTCCTTATTCATCTGCACTCCACACAAACCTGACACTTTTGAATGCAAACACAAATATAGACACATGCTGTATTTACTCAGAGAAGAGGCAGTAAACACAAACACAAATCACAAACACACACAGAGGAGTATAGGCTAATATTATCACACACACACCAATGCAGATATTTTAATCTGAAGTTTATGAGCCCAAGCATAACAAACACAAGATGTACTGACTCTCAACAATGGAAATTCAAACCATATTGAATCAGCTGCAGCCAGAGCTGAAGAAAAACACTGACAGACACAAACACCTGCCTGCACTATGAATCAACAGAGACCTCACCACTGATTTCTGCACACGCTGACGTACGTATGCCCTCATCATTATTTGAAAGAGGCTCTAGTAAACTACATATACAGTAAGTGCATTAACATGTTGGAAGCATATTTTCCCATCTGGTATAAATTCAAACAGCTTCTGTTGTGTCTCTGGGCAGAACAGCACCTCCTCTCAGAAGAGATGATATTCCTCCCAGCATCTTTAAATTAACATGAAAATAATTTTGCAGATGCTGAAGTAGGTCATGTAGCACCTCAGAGGAATATTTCACCCCCAAAATGACCATTTATATATCCAACCCCATCTCACAGGAAGATGTATAAATAGCACAACATTACAAGGACATTCTGTGTCATGAGGACACATTTTGGCCTTTTAGCATGTCATTTGTTCGCCACGCCGCAAAACTACAGTCTGCAGTTTAAGCAGCAAAACCACTCACTTAGGTTTAGGACAAATGTCATGGTTGGGTTTAAGATAAGTACAGAAACTAAGTACAATATGTAGGAAAACATGTTACAAACATCACCGAAAACACATCACAAATGTAACTTACATAACAAAAAATTAGACCCATGCCCCTCCCCTACCGCCCGCCGTGAGTGGTCTTCCTCACATTTTAGGTTGTCACTACCTCTGAGCGTAGCGTATTTTCAGATGCATCTACATTGCACTGCAAATGATACACCAAAAGCAAGGGCAGCGTTGTTATTGCACACTTTTTTCCTTCTGCATTATTGTCACAAAATCATGTCATTAATAATTGTTTTAATTAATAATAGACTGGGTAACAATTACTCCCCACATTACCTTGAATTGTTGAAGGAAACTTCTCACATGCCTCCACGGTGAACCGAGAATCAAAAGATGGAGAAAGGTCTTGATGAATTGAAGTAAACGCTGTGCTTAACATCATCAAAACTGTATCAAAATAGCCGTTTACAAACTCCAACACAACTTGTGCAGTATAAACGAATCTGCCGGCCACTTCGTGTGTTCGGCGATCTAGTGTTGCCGCCATTACTGCCTCTGCAACTTGTAGGGACTCTACCATCTGCTAACCGTGATAGCTGGTGACTTTCAGCCACATGCATCCTCGTCGTAACTCCGTAAATGGTCCCCACAGATAATAAACACAGATGGGTATGAATTTAAAAGCTTTTTAGGACATACGTAGCTGCAGTCACCCCGAGCAACCACGACACATTAAGCTGAGAGTCACCAGTGAACACGGTGAACAGACACTTTGTACATGTTGTGTTAGTGATGCCGACCACATGATGTTTGCTTTGTGGTCATTAGGTTGCCCTCATTAGAGCAACTACTGTTATATTTCACACCAACGGTTAGTGAGTTCATTTATTCTGTGGAACCATGGCACATCTGTTGACATTCATTATCAACCTCATATTACCGTCACCGCAAGAACACTGAAGCCACCTCTCCATAAAAATGGCCAAACAAAAGATGGACGACAGGAAGACAGGAGGGAGGAAGAACATTAGTCCACCATGTAAAGGACAGACCTGACTGTCTGGTGGGAGGAGACAACACAGCTGGAACCAGAGACTATGATTAATTAATATAAATTACATATATATATATATATATATATATATATATATATATATATATATATATATATATATATATATATATATATATATATATATATATATATTCTTCCTGAACTCCTAGACATCGCTGTCAAAGTAGTGTCGCATAGAAAGTAAAGGTAAGAGCAGACAGCTTGTATTCAAACACATGCATGTTGTAGGGAGACTCCACCATAGTAACGCTGACTTGGTTACTTCCCGTATTTTCGGTGGATTCGTCTATAATCCAAGACTCATTTATCCAGTCGTGTGCTCACTGCTTCCCAACCACATCCTCAGCATAAATAGTCTCTTGATTTTGCAGGCACGCTACTCGTCCGTGCGAGTGTTTCAAATAGGTTTTAGTGAAGTTTGGTACGTAGATCATACTGCACCAGTGGTGTGAGGGTTTGTATATGGGTGTTTTGCTGTTGTTAAACGCGCCTGCATTTAGTTTCATTCATCAAGACTTTTCTCTGTTTTTGGTTTCTCCATTCACTGTAGAGGCATTAGAGAAAAATCAAGTTTTCCTCAAGAATCCAAGGTAACACAGGAGGAGTAATTGATACACAAATGGCCATTTTGTGGGTGAATTATTCCTTTAAATCAAACGTGCAGTCCACTCTACCAGCCCACTAAAAGGACATCAGGAACTGTCCATGTGCCTCCATCATCATCATCATCAGACCCTGTTTATCTCTGTTCCTACTCCCCCCAAAATGACACCCACTCTAAAGTCCTGGTGACTCTGTGCCTCCCACCCACTGCCCACCCACCTCCCCCCCACCCCCTCCACCCATGCACAACAATGAAATCCAACAAACAAAAACATTTTCCAGTTTCACGCTGACGGGAGGACAGAGGGCCCCTATCCCGTAACCATGGAAGTGACGTATCCACACGTCCTGCCTGAAGTTACTATCTAGGCCAGCAGCCAGCGGGTAAATGCTCTCACTGCTCTTCCTTTTAAAAGTGCCATTGAATTCAAACATTCAATTAGGGTGTTTGTTAATGGCACAGGCCTCAGGGTCTGGGATTGGATGTGTTTCTGTGTGAATCTGCCAACCTGTGTGTCTGAATGAATGAGTCCATCTCACCAGCGTGTGTGTGTGTGTGTGTGTGTGTGTGTGTGTGTGTGTGTGTGTGTGTGTGTGTGTGTGTGTGTGTGTGTGGAGAGAGACGAAGAGGTGCAGTCGGGCGCCCCAGGATGCCTCGGCACAGCAGGGTCGATGATGCCATGCAATATTAATGGGGATAAGAGGCTGGAAAACAGAGCTAAAGTGGACTCCGCTAATCAATGTGTTCCCTCTGACCTTAATTAAATTCAGATGAATTGAATTGAATTGAACTCTCTTAAAAACACGTTTTTTTATCCCCCCCAGTGACTGCTTGGGTATGTATGACGGTGGTACCAACAGATGATCAGCCGGGGTGGGGGTGAATTTGTCTTTTTGTTTTTGTTTTGGGGCAGTAAATGAGGAGGAGGTGAAGCAGGAGGCGGGGCGTTCTGCATGAGCGATCATTGCTGCACACAGGGGCATATTGTAAGGGTTTTGCATGTGGATGTGCATGTGCTTCCTGGGTTGCTTGAAAGGGGGGGGGGGGGGGGGCAGTGTCGCTCATGCAGTTCACCTCACTGTCTCCTCAACCAAACATGACATGCCAGTCAAGCATGATGATTATCAAACCAATGAGATGACTGCTACTGAGACTGGTTTTGCTTGAAGCAACAATACAAAAGCTGCTATTTGATTTTGTTGACTCTTTGATGGTATTTTGCTGCATTCTGGCAGTCTCTAAAGCATCATACCAGTGTCTTTTTAGCCCTTTTACTACAAATCAAATAAACTACATCATCAAATACCGCTCTTTTAGAGTAGTATTTCAGCTATTCCAGGTGTCCGCTGGTTTCTGTTTTTTGCCGTACAATTTGAAATTAAATTAGTAGACTCTTGAAACTTGCTTGAGTTGTGTAACTCGTCAGAGCAACATCAAGTCTGTATTCATTCCTGTTTTGCTTGTGACAGCCCTCTCCGAGCAGGCCGGTCCCTCCAGAAGCCTGCAGGGCAGAGCCGGGTCATCAGGGAGATTCGGTTCACCTGGCCTGGCTGTCAGACTATATAAGCTGGTGGCAGCCACTCAGCCTCTCTCTGTCTCCGCTGGCTTCAGCCCTGTTTGTTTGGTTAAATTTAGTCTATCGTCATGTTTTACTTACATAAGATAAACTCCTTTTTAGTTACAGCTCATATGTGGTCGCCCCTTCTTTGTCCAGCCTTGACCTGGGTTGTGACACACTTTTAAAAACGCATACTGTGCGTCTATTTCCAACATTGTTTCACTGCAGCTTCTGAAATAGTCACAAAATTTCATTTACTTGATTTGTGTACATAGACACGAGTTTCCCTATTTTTCCATGATGCTCAGGACAACTTTCAACGTGTATTTTTCATGTTTTTTCTACGAATGTCCAGCAACAGCATGTTTTGCTCCAGTCTTTTCAACATAAAACTACTACTAGGTTTAGGAAAAGATTGTGCTTTGAGTTAAAATAACCCCATTAGTGCTGAAACTTAAGTTCAAAAGGTACGTGACAAGTAAATTTTGTCTTTTGATTTTCACTCAGGACACAAACACTAGTCTCCTGGTCAGAAGTCCAGTATTTTTTGACCCACTTATCCACAATCCAAAATGATCAAAAAAGAAGGAAACACTTTTTCGGAAGATATCATGCAAACCGTTGTATGAGGATATATTATCAAAATGTCTGCTCTGAAAAAAGGGCCTTTATCTGTAATCAAGCACGTCTCAAGTGTCTGCTTATTAACCTTCACACTCTACGGAAATGGATGGAAGCCAATAGCTACCTGGAATAACAGAAATAATACCAATAACACATCTGAAACTGTAAAGCAGCTCTGAAAAGCTGCAGCAAAAATGTGACGTATTTGTAGTGAAGGAGCTAAAACGTCCAAACACACTGGTACGGTTCTTTAAAGCATGAGGTTGGAGCGTTGCAGTGCATGAAGGAAAAAAGGCAAATCCAAAGCTCTGAGATTCATCAAAAGATAATTAAGCCTGAGTTCATCTTTGTTTTCTTCAAAAAGATCAAAACTTCAATGCTGGACGATTCTGCAAAACACTGGATTACATTGACTGACAACAATTTTTATATCCTATGTTAACGTACGTGAAGCTCTCGCTTTCTACAATATCTGAACAAGGATTGTAAAAGAACACGGTTATGGTAATTAAACAATGTTTAAGTTATGGTCAGGGTTAGGCAACTAAAACACCTGGTTAATGCTAGAGAAACATTGTGGAAACGGTTAATGAAATGCTGAATGTTAATTGCGGGGCTTTGACAGGAAGTGACCAGACCTTTAGCATCTGTCTCGCTCCATAATGGACAGACTACTTCCTGAATTAGTGCTGAATGTTGCCGTTGGATGTCAATTGTGCAACACCGTCTCGTTCCCAAGCTGTCGTATTACAGCCACTTGGTCAGTGCCCCTCGGCATCAGAGACTGATGCATGCGGTACCCCTGTCCCTCCAAAATAAACTTCCTTTTTCACAGGAAGTTAGGTTTAGGCAACACAACCACTTAGATAGGGTTACAAAACAGGACCATCGAAGAACACCACGGATGGGTTTACAACACTGGAGTAAGTTGAGAGCCCAGTTCGTGTGTCTCTGAGTGTAGGTTTCCCGTGCCGAGGGCTGCTACCCAATTGGCTGTATTTGACGAGCTGAGAGCGACAACGGGTTGAATTGTGAGGTGCAGAATCATCCACTTTGGACATACGGTAATTCCTTAGAAAGGGATAAAAGGCTGTTTTTTTGCCTTTAACAAAGATGAACTTGGTCTTGAGGGAATCCAGTTCTGATGGTTTGGCCAGAATTTGCGACAGAGTTGTTAAAAAGTTTTCCACCACTTACAGGGTCAAAGTTGCACCTGAACATGATAACTGTGGTTCTAACTGTACTCTCTGCCCCGCCCCTCCCTGGGTAGGATGATCCTAATTCCCAGAACAAGCTGGAGGACCCGGTGAAGGCCCCGCCCAAGGAGGACGACTCCCTCAACATCCACAACTCTCTGACCCCCAAACACGAGAACCACAAGGTCCTGGGCGAGGAGAACTCCTCGGAGGTAAACTCACTGCAGAACAACATGATGTGAAAACAAAACAAAAACAAAACCACCCCAGCAACCCGACAACACGAAAACGACAAGGTGCGCCGGCAACGGGAGCCCCCCAAATCCCTCCCTGCTCTCCGTCCGTCCGCTGCCGAGTGCGCCTAACCGGCCAACCAACCCACCAACCAACCAACCAACCAGCCTGCCAACGTACCAGCGAACCAACCCAGTCTGCAACCGTCTCCAACACGGCAACACTGCCACCAAGCGGCCTGGGCCGCTGCAAAAAAAACGTACACCACCGCCGCCGCCACTACTGCCCCTGCTGAGAGTAAACCCCTCCCACCAACCTCACCCTGCCGCCGCCTTGCGACCCCCCCCCCCCCACACACACACACACATCCACTCACACCCCTGTTTCGCAGCCCCGCCCCCTTGTTGCTGTCACTCTACTGTCCTTTATCTCTCTTACCTGTGCACACACACACACACACACACACCGTGAAAAGATGAAGACATACACATGCTTATATGTATACACACACACACACACACACACACACACACACACACACACACACCTTCCCCTGCCTGCATTGGTGTATTTTGTAAAAAGAAAGAAATCATACAGAAGTTTAAAACGTACGTAAAACGTAATTGTAAAAAAAAAAGAAGTTAAGATAAAGCTACTGAGAGGTTTTGATGTTCGTCTGACTAATCCAGTGAGTATGTATAAATATTGGAGAAAATAATTGCTTGGATTGATTTAAAAAGAAGCAACACAATGTGTCTTGGTTTTCATTGATGTGATTTCTAATCCTTTGATGTACTTGTTTTTTGTTTTTTTTTGTACTTTTTTGGGACTTCGAACAGAGAATAAACAAACAAGATTCAGACAGTTGTTGAAATAAACCTTTTTAACATGACCTCTGTGAATCCTGTGTTTTCCTCAGCATCGCCTCCCCCGATTTCCCCCCTGAACTCTGCATGGCTTTGAACGCAGCCTCTTACATCCTTGTCATAAATCTGCCTCGCTGCTTACACACACACACACACACACACACACACACACACACACCTCATTCAGCCTTTATTTAAACTCGAGAGAGGAAAACAAAACAACCAGGAGATGTACCATCAACTCCATATAAAGATGGACGACATGGCACCTCCCCAAAAGTGAAGCCAAAACCTCTCGATCGCCCCTCAGTGGCTGGCTGCAGCCAACGTCATGAAG
Source organism: Pterois miles (assembly GCA_947000775.1). Taxonomy (NCBI): domain Eukaryota; kingdom Metazoa; phylum Chordata; class Actinopteri; order Perciformes; family Scorpaenidae; genus Pterois; species Pterois miles. The sequence continues at coordinate 10,829,224 of CAMQGK010000568.1, read as the reverse complement.
CCCGCCTCATTAGCCAAACTAAAACACGTCAAATCCATTTTTCTCAGTGATGAGCTCTGTCAAGGGCTGTTTCTGCTGGGAGCAGCACAAAAACATAGTATTTATTATCAGCTTAAGTGTACGCTATATTTCTATTTATTTTCACAGCCCTTTCCAACAGAAAACTGAAGCCATTATATTACCGTCTTCAAAGCCACCAGACTACTTTCTCAAAAACATTTTACCTCTCAGAACACGGGAGCTGCCGGTCTGCCGCCGCATGGATCGGTTAGTTCAGCGTTAGTTTGGCTGGGAGCGTGCTGACTGCCATGGAAGTTACTGTATGTACTGTTAACACACTATGAAGGATGTATATATAATGTATATTGTACATATACGTAGCAGCAGCATCATGCATAAAACGACGTCAGGTCACGTGGGAAAACATTTCTAGAAGGGCTTGGGAAAATAACATTTTGATATATATATATATATATATATATATTACTGGAAATCAAAACAATAACAGATATTGACCAGAAACCCTCCCAGGTTCTGACTTTAGCATCAACAATCTGCTCCAATCAGAACATGGCAAACTGCAGCCCAACAGGCAACAACAGCTGTCAGTGTGTCAGAGTGCTGACTTGACTAGGACTTGATCCAGACTGACTGGGACTATCAGAAAGTGGGCATGTCTGTAAAGGGGAGACTGGTGGGGACCCAGAGAACCCATTTACATCCACACATCTGGAGGTCAGAGGTCAACAGGACCCCTTTGAATGTAGCCTTGCAGTTTTTTCCTCACCAACATTTAGCTGAACATCGTAGCATTAATTAGCCTCCTTCCCAACAAGCTAGTCTGACCTGGTTGGTACCGATGGATTCTTTAGGTTCTCTGGTTTCGTATGATGTCAGTATCTTCACTCTAATTGATGGATTCATAAAGTCCTTCCAGACAAATTCAAATCAGTCAAGTCAATTTTAAGACACATCTTAAGTGACTCAAGTCCAAGTCAAGCCTTAGTGACTCAAAGTCGTCATTTTTTTGGATGTTTTTACTTTCTCAAGTGGGTCAAGTTTTAAAGCAGTCAAGTTTATGTCAAGTCTCAAGTCTACAGCTGTCATTTAACCTTAACCCTTTGGACAGATCTTAGCCCTTTAGTGCAAGGCTGCACAAAATGTCCTCACTCTAAAAGTATAAAACTTCAAACTGGTTCCCACAAGGATAGAAGTGCCACAGCAACACAAACACACCCGTTCACCGATGTGATGAACAGCTCTGAATGGGTCTCAGATGAGGCCGCCGTGTTGCTGGCCCTTTGTCGGGTTTCTCTTTTGGATCAGTGAGAAAAGCAACGGGTTAAACAGTGTCATTGTGGGGGATCCTTCCCAGGGTGGAGGGGTGCTGATGGATGGAGTGGGGGAAGGTGCACTTCTCTTTCTTCAGATATATATAGAGATGGGGTAAGAGAGCATTTCAGCCCCCACAAGGTAGAAGAAAAGACTTTTTTAATCCAGAATAAGAAACAGCAGCAGGCGAGCTACGAAAACAGCAGTTACAGTGATTATCACCCACTTTTGTTCCTGTCAGCCTCACACACACACACACACACACACACTGTGGAAGTTGGCAAATGCAGTAGCACATGACTGCACATGCTCAAACACACCCACACAAACACACACACACACACACACACACACACTGAAGGAGGGTCCTCTGAATTGAAACGAGTGAGGCCAGAAGTACCAGCGGACGCCATGGCAACAAGTGGGCATTACATTACCAACGGGGAGAAGTGAGGCAGGATGGGGGATGTGCCGTCATCCCTCTGAGAGAAACACTGTGGCACAAAGCAAGTTTCATTCATTTACATCCACTAAAACACATTTTAAAAGGATAAGAAGTGATTAAAATAGCAGCTAGTGGAAATCTGCAAGATCCTGTTTTTCTAAACATTTTAATTTGATGTTGCCTCCATCTTTGGCATGAGGTGCTCATCACTGTGGTGTCTCGCCTTTTCAGGGATCAACTGTCAATCAAGCATCATGGGAGAGACAGCACCGCCTGATTCTTTTAATGTTCTGGGCTAAAAGAAGGCAGATACCTTAAAAATCCACACAAAAGCTATTTTTCAGAAATATGAGAGGACAGACCAGGCACTGGCCTCACACAACCAGACCGCCGACGGCTCTCTGTTCAGGTTAGGGCTAAACAGTGTGCTGCTGGTCACTAACTAACTTTATTAGTTAGCCCTCAGTCAGGAACATAACGCCAAAAGTCAATACAATATCGCAGATATGTCCAGTTCAACTTTAACTGAATGTTATCTAGCGTTAGCCTCCACAGCCGCATGTTGTTGAGGAGGAGTACTGTCCCAGTACGCCCATGTTACGACATACCGAAGAGAGCTTTTCCTCACCGTAGTCACTTAACATTACAGCAGTTATGTTAGAGCCCTGACATAGTCTTTAATCACTTTTAAGTTTTAAGGCATAGTCGTAGGGCTGCATGGTGGAGCAGGTGTGAATGTGAGCGTGAATGGTTGTTGAATGGTCTGTCTCCGTGATGGACTGGTGACCTGTCCAGGGTGAACCCCACCTTCACCCAGTGCCAGCTGGATGGATGGATGGATGGATGGATGGATGGGATAGTCGTTAAATATATATCATCATTTCCTCAGAGTGTGTGATCACTCTGTTGGTGATCAGTTCATTTTTACGTGAGGAGTGTGACAGCTCGCCATGACCACCTGCTGCTTTACTAGCACTGTGTGACTGGAATACTTTTACCCATCAGGCCTGGATCCATAATCATTTTTTTTTAGCAAATGTATGTGATCCCCTCTGAATATTAAACATGTTCAGTCCATCTTTTCTGCAGTTGGTGCAGTTTATTGGGCAACAGCTCCTTGTCATCTGCTAGAAAACACCATGCTTTCTACCCCCCAGCTGTGCACACATCTGTGATGCCGTTGTGCAGAAACCCTACTATATAGAAGAATACGTGAAGTTCAGATGGGACTGATGATTTGTTGATAGTAGCACATCTGTATATTCTGTAAAATCAGGAAACAGACCATTTAAACAGCATCTAAAGCTGCTGAATACCTTGTCCCTATATATTGTGTAATATAGAAATGTAGTGTTGTATGGGCTGTTCAATGCTTTAGGCTCTAGGAATTAGATAACAACGTCAAGGTCAGTGCTGCAAAATATTCCACAAGGCATCCTTGTGACTGTGAGATGATAATGAGAGCTTAGAAGACTTTACAGAGCCAGGTTTTAACCGACAACATGGATCCCTCAGAGTAAAGCAGCAACCGGTGGATCCGCATTTATTACAGCAGCGAAAGGAAACGTGTGTGTGTGTGTGTGTGTGTGTGTGTGTTGTCCATGTCCGCCTTCAACACGACCTTTTCAACACGTTTCACCACATCACTCTCTCTCTCCTCTCTCTCTCTCTCTGTCTCTTTCACTCTCACTTATCTGTTGCTGGCGGCGATTTCATGCATCTTCAGACAGGAGGGGGTGTCGTTGCCATGGTAACCCATTCTGATGCTACAGTCTGAGTAGACGAGATCCAAACTCAGTGACCTTCGGGTTCTTCTCACACACACACACACACACACACACATGGATGGATGAGGCAAATTAAGTGACTCTTATGCAGCTTTACTGTCATCTAGTAACAAACTGAAGCATATCAGAGCATTAAAATCACTCTCTGCTTCACATTAGGTTGAACGTCACACCCTTCAAACAATCCTAATCCTCTCCTGTGCAGCTGTCATGGCACTCTCACACACATACACACACACACGCACACACACACACAACATAGCTGTCTGTCATCATCTCCTTTTTCCTGATTTTTGTTTCTAGGCTTCGTGTTAGAGAGAAGAAGATAGAAGAAGAAGAAGATAGTCCTTTTTTATTCCCCCGAGGGGAAATTTAATTTTTTCACTCTGTTGTTAACTTATACACGGTACATGCAGACCCGAACACACACATGCACAAACATGCAACAATGGAGAGATGTCAGAGTGAGGGGGCTGCCCCTGACAAACCCCCCGAGCAGTTGGGGGTTTGGTGCTTTGGTCAGGGGCATTTTGGCAGTTTCTAGCCCACGAGGTAAACTGGCACCTCTCCACCTACCAGTTCACACTCAGTTCTGTCCATTCGGGACTTAACCGGTGACCCTCCGGTTCCCAAGCCAACCCCCTACAGACTGAGCACTCCGCCCCAGAAGAATTGATATATTAATAATATTAAAAAGTGACAGTGTGCATGGGCTGCAGGGTGGTGCAGTGGTTAGCGCTGTCGCCTCACAGCAGGTTCGGATCCGGCTTGTGGCTCTTCTGTGTGGAGTTTGGTATGTTCTCCCCGTGTTAGCGTGGGTTTTCTCCAGGTTCTCCGGTTTCCTCCCACAGTCCAAAGACATGCAGGTTAGCTGATGACTCTAAATGTCCCATAGTTGTGAATGTGATGTGAATGTAACACATTGTATTCTACACAGTGAAATATAGTGCGGCATTTAACCCATCCTAGCATTAGGAGCAGTGGGCAGCTACAATATAGTGCCTGGGGATCAGTTTGGGGATCCGGTGCCTTGCTCAAGGACACCTCATCAGTGCCCAGGAGGTGACCAGTTCACAGTCCATACTTGATCCAAGCAGGGACTTTAACTTATTACCCACACTTGCAAGTGGGCACACAACCATCACCATGAAATGTTCAAGGCTGAGAGCAGAGTCTGTCTGGTTAGCTGTATTTATTCCTTTCCATGAATGCTCATGGTCGTATATCTCACATTGTGTTCTCCGACTGACACGTCTGTCCTTTTAAGGTGGCTTTCCGCTGCATATTCGTTGACTGGGAATGCAACATGAAAGCTGAAATAGATTTCAATGACAGTGGGGCACCTGTCAGGATTTTAGGACACCCATTTAACATCTCATGACCCCTCACATTTGTCTTTTGACCCCTGGGAGTGGTCTTAATGTTGGGAACCGTTTGGTTTCATATGTAACATCATCAGCATGTCTTGTATGTAAAATCTTAAACTATCCAGTTTCTGCAAATGCTAGACAAATGTAGTACAGTCTCATGTAAATTTGCACAAGTATTAAAATACAAGAAACCCAGAATCAGTTACTTTCACTTGATCTAAAATCATGCAGCCCTTCTCTCATTACAGCAGGACTTTAAGGAGACGATGCTCTGCGGTATAAAATGTGTGTGGAGGGTAAAGAGGGTGTAAGAACTGGGAAACAGAAAACATGGTGGAGGCATGTCAAGATTTTTTTCTGTCTTTGCTGTTCAGAGTCAAACCTGCTGGGACTTGGGATTCTTCAGCAGCCTGTGATTGGCTGACGATGTGGTGGAATGATGGTGTTAGGATCCTGAAGGGGCCATCGTGATTGGCTGATGCAGGCGCACTAACACACACACACATACACACACACATAGTAGTGCATGATGATGGAGGCAAACACACATGCATGCATGTATGCAAAAACACATGAAAATGCTCAGATTGACACAGGATGTACACATTTGAATCTACGTGCATGCACAAAACAAAGCACCTAGCGACACATATGTATGTTCTTGATTACATGCGTGCACACACACCAGCACGCAGTGTGCCTCACAAAGAAGGGACTGAAAGCAAAAGGAAAGAAGAGAGAATCGAGGGGGGTAAAGTCTAAATGAATCGCTCTGGCACCGTCTAGTTTACTAATGAGGCTCTGAGGAATGCTGCTGATCAGACCAGGACCCCTTTGGCTTCTTTTCTGATGGAAATGTGGCGATACATTACCAGTCTGAAGCCGAGTAAACCCCCCCCCCCCCCCCTCGTTCTCCGTCCTACAATACATGTGAATGAGTGAGTGGTTTGGCAGCAGGGCAGTGTGATGACTTCACAGGGCTGAGAGTGATGTGACCCAACTGTTTGTTTCAGGAATTGATGAGGATGTCTGTGCTTTTAATCTGCAGCAAAATGGGTCTTGATTCGCATCTATCCTGTTAGCATATCTATGTCAGCTTACTACTTTTACAGATCAGTGACCAGTCTATTCCTGCATTGTAAGGTGACCATCGACTTGGAGCTCCACTTCGCCAAGAGGACTAAGTTCAAGTCCTCCAGGGGTCCTTTTGCCCGCTACGATGTCTACCTCTACAGGGCGCCCAAAACCAAACCCCAAATCCACAACGGGCCCCGTGCCAAGACTGTTAATGGCCCCAGCAGAGCTAAGGGCCGAGTCCTGCGATGGGAGGACGACAGTGTTTCTCCCTCCTGTTCTATCTGCAGCCCCGTCAGCACCCGCTCGCTGCCGGCCTCCATGATCAATGAGCTTCAGCGGTCCGGACCGTGGTCTCTGAACCCCTCCGCCCCCCAATGAACTGTTCCTCATATCTTGTTGTCCTGACTGTCATGAAAATTGTTCTGTGAATATATTTGTTGCATTTTGTTGGCATTTAGCAGAAAAAATCTAAAATTCACATGAATTTGTAAGAGATCTTGACATACTATATGACAGGCTGAAACAGACAGTTGGAGCATGTACAGGTATTTCATTGTCTCTTGGACCAGGACAGTAGAGAGGTAATGTCGGCCCCTTCTGATGGACCACCATAGGACCTTATTTCAGAAAAATAGGGATGGTATTCAGTAGGGGGAGACACATTTTTTTATCCAGTTTGAGTTGTGTCATGAATCACACATATGATGTTTGTCAATCTAAAAGACAATTTTGCAAGTCAAGAAAGTCGCAGACTGTTGTAAAACTGTTGAAGTACAAAACAGTGAAAATACATGATTAGAAAGACCACACACATAAATGTTGCAGCGGTGTCGGCTCTCTATGATTATTATGTGTTTCGTGGTGGTCTCACCCATTCTTTCTCTTCCTGGCTGATAAAACACATCTAACAGATAACATTTAGTTTGCGCGAGGAACATAGCTAAGTTAGCTAGCTAGTGCTGGTGAGTGTGAGATGAGGGATGTTGTTCACTCTACGACAAACTGAGACTTTCCTGACTTGCAAAATTATCTTTGAAGTTGACAAACATCGTATGTGTGATTCATGGCGTAATTCAAATACAATCCAAAAATGATTTGTCTCTCGCCGTTGACTGTTCATATTCTTTCCGACATAAGGTCCCATGGTGGTCCTCTGGAAGGGGCGGGACTTCTGCTCTCTCAACAGTCCATTGGATACAGCAGAGTTTGCTGTAGACAATCACTGGCCTCCTCTGGCAGCTGTCAATAAATGGGAAGGTCTTTACTGAATAGATAAATAGTTATTTGGTAGATTTAATGGCAACGGTTGTGGCATGTTAAAGAAATATATGATCTTTTTTTGTGTTAATTTTATTATTTCTTCATATTCTGTGTCTGCTACTGATTTCATTTGACTGATTTTATTTTAACTATTATTGTGTCATGCATTAATAATTTGCCCAGCCCTAAGGGGCTTAAAGACACCATTATTTAGAAAAAAAAATAAGAAAAGAGGCAAAGGCAGAAACCAGAGTAGCGGCATAAATTTCAAATAAAACTAGACAAATAAAACATCCTGATGTTTTTTTCCAAGCTTGAGAAACAGTAGCCAACTTATAAGCATTAAAATTTAAACAGCCATCATCCGAGCTACTGCGCAGCGACATAAACATAAACATTAAGCTGTTTTCCAGGAAGTAAAACTACCATTGCAGGATTTTTGTATTCTGAAAATATAGGAAAATAATGCTTTTGCCTTTGATTTTTTATCCATTTTCAATTCACTGATTATTAACTTATATGGAGAATTAAAGCATACTGCACTGCGACAGTACTGGACTGTGGTGTCTCGCTCAGGAACACTTCAAAGACTGTAGGAAATAGTGAGAGTGTCTGATAACCTTCATTGCATTATTCACTTATACGTTTGTGTGTCTGTGCCAACACTTATACCAGAACAAGCAGTTTGCCAGACGTCGAGTCGATGGCAGCTCATTGCTCTACATTACTCTGCTCACATGACGCAGCGCCTGTACTGTGATCATTCATGTCTGACTCAGCAGCGTAAAATAATACTGCATAAATCAGTTAGAATATTAATCATGTGACACTTCATTGATCTCTGCTGGAGGAATCTGTTTTTTTCTTGCAGACAAAGTTGCAGAAAAGTTGTCCATCTTGATTCACATTCAGAAAACTTTATCTTGATTTCTTTTTTGCATGAGTCTAATTTTGTTTTTGCTCAGTCTCACTGAGTCTCATCAACTTTCCAGAGAATGAACGTCTGATAAAGCTGCTGCTGCAGACAAATTCACCTAAAATCCCAGGTATTTCCATCAGGAGTTTGTAGACACCCCCTCCAAAGCTAAAAGAGTGAATATCTTTCATTAGGTGGACACAAACAAACTGTGAATGCTGATGTTGTTTCAAATTGTTTGAATTCATAAAAGTTTCCTCAAACGCCTGAGCAGCTTTGTAAGGTGATAATATGTTTGTGTCGTGTTTACAGATTGTTCTGCTGCCACCATGTGGCCAAAATTAAAACTATTAAAGCAGCTTTCATTTGTCATTTTGGATTATTATATTTTAAAGACATATGAAAAGCAAATTATTCAACTTAAGCAAACAAACAAGAGCCAAAATGCTTTTGGTGTGACAAATATAAGGTTTGGTGACGTGACTACAACAGTACTACTACGAACTACTAGCATGTGAGCTACACTGCAATGTGTCAGCTCAGGGATGGTATTGCTGTGGCTGGGACCTTTAGGAGAGCCGTGTTATTAGTTGGGTAACATGAATTTAAAGATTATAATGCAGATTCATTGCATTTGTAGTCTTGATGTGTTTGATACTGAGCTGCTGGAGAGCTACACACTGCCATCTGCTGATTCAACACATGAGCAGTTGCTAATATTCAATCTCCCATTTTACTTGAAGGTGTTTTATTCAGCCGTTCTGCATGGACCACAAGTATAAGATGGATGACGTACATTGAAAAAAAAAAAAAATTGTATGCAGGTTTTCTGTTTTTCTATTCAACACAGAGCCACACGCCTTTTGTTGGCATCAATCTTCAGGAATGATCTTCTGGAGTGGATGATGAAATCGCCATCTTTAGCATCTAAATATGTAATAATAATAATAACATTATTATAGAGCACTTTTCATACAAAACAATGGCTCGTTGCTCCACTGTGTCCATGAGCTGGTCTATAACTGTCTGTCTATTGTTTAGTGCTGAGCAGGTAGTGCAGGTAACAGTGGATTTTAAATATGGTAAAAATATTTATAATAGCTGCTTTAATGTCTCTTCCCTCTGTTTAAATAACCCCTGATAGTGCTGGATTCAAATATTCTGTATTATATACTTATATATGTCAGACTAGTGGGGACTAGTCAGACTGTAGCGTTCAAACTGATGAAGCCACTTGGATAAGAGGCGAAACGTCTTCAGAGACAAAGTCTCTAAGTCCAGTTGCCTTCGATTCAATTGTTGCCAGAATCAATATGACCTGGATCAATGAGAACCTTCACAGACTCATAGCTTTGGATTATATCTTTTAAGTTTGACTCCCCAAGTTTAAATCAAAACTTTAACTTTAATTCTATTAATTATGACTTTCTATGATAACTAATAACACATTTAACAGAAAATCTCGTCATTTTGGCTTTCTAAGTTAAATTTGGACATAATTCCCTTTGAAAGTCAGAAATGTGACTTTGTGACTGTGACAGTCATCCAGTGGGCCGGATCGGACCCTTCGGCGGGCCGGCTTCGGCCCTCGGGCCGTAAATTAGACACCCTTGCCTTAGTTGCTTCTCTCACTACTGCCACTACTACTACGACTAGTCATTAACACAGTACTACCAGCAGGAGGCGATGTCTCCAATCTAATGAGGACGGAAACACACCGAAGAAGTCGCTCCCACAGTTTCACATGTACGCATGCGCGAGTGTTAAATACACCATGCGTAAACAAAGATCGTCTATTAAGATGTCTGTACAAAGCTGTCGCCATGGAGAAAATTCTATTGCGGACCGGATGTGGATGGTTTTCCCACATAATAATAATAAAAAAAAACTTTGCATGTAAATTTCCAATTCGTTCATCAAACTTTAAGATTTTGTCTGTGCGCCGTCGAGCAAAATCAATAAAACTCTCAAAATATAATTGAGTAACGGAAGTTAGCGGTCCATGGCCAGTTGCAAAGTGAGACATCCTATTTGGATTTTACTCATCTTTGGTAACTAGCATGCTACTAGACGTTAGCACAGCAGCTAGTAGTATCTTTGATTGCACTTATTAAGCTACGACTTCACAAGATGAATTTTGAGATCGATTTCTGCTAATCACTCTTATTTTGTAAGGTTATTTTAGCTCGCTTACAACCCGTTTAGCCCGTATTGTTTAGAGCTAGGTTAGCTAGAGACGTTAGCTATGTTTACAGAGCTCAACAGCATCTTGAACACCACTCCCGACAGCTTCACACAGGTAAGGACTTCACACCTTCAGTTCATCTGCTGTGGTAATACGCACATTACACGTTGATTTATTGAGCTGTAACACACTGCTAACGCTACTGTGTGTGAGTTCCTGCTAACGTTAGCCGCAAGTGTGTGTTAAGTTTGTAACTTTGTCCTCCAATTCTACAGGGAGAATTTGTGTTGCTGTCAGACAGACGGAGTGATGCCTCTTTCCTCATTCACCACTTCCTCTCTGTGTACCTACGAGGTGAATTAGCACCTGTCAATGTAAAGTATTATCACAATGACAGAAACTGTTCATTCATGTCTGATATGTAGCTCGGTCTGAACCACGATCTCTCTCTCTTTTCCTGTTATTTCAGCACGCTGCAGAGTGTGTTTTGTGGGTCTGGTGCAGTCCTTCAATCACTACAGTGCCATCAGTCAGAGGCTGGTGAGTCTCCACTGTTGTCATCCTTGTGCTGTATTCTCATTTAACATGTACACAGAAAGAGAGAGTGTCATTTGGAGACATCATGGCATGCATAGTTAACATTTTACACTGCAGTCAGTCTAATGCAGTCTGAACATATTGAATCTGCATGCATCTGTCATGCTAGCCCCTCGGGTATGACCCCAGTTTTGTTAATTGCAAGCTTGCCTAGTTAATTTGTAAAATGCTTATTGTCTGTATGTTGTAGCTTGGTGCCATCATAAGTGATGACACTGAATTTGTGTGTATCTGTGTGTGTGAATTGTGTATCCTCAGGGTGTGAACTTAGCCCAAGCAAAGGAAAAAGGTCAGCTGGTTTTCCTAGAGGGACTGAAGGAGTCGATGTCTGTTTTTATTTCTCAAGAAAGTGACACAGGAAGTCAAGCGATGGATTTCCTCAGGTACAGAACAAATGGTCGCTCTTTTTTTGGTAGGTCATTGCCACTTTATTTCTTTATTTCCTTATTTTTTTCCTCAAATGGCATCATGGTTTGTTTGTAACCTCCATTTAAATTAACCTAACTATAATTATCATTTATTTATTTGAGTTTGTTTATCTGGATTACCAATCCAACAGTATTACATTTACACTAGGGCTGTAAAGTATTTCATCATGATTAATCACTTGATTGTCCATAGTTAATCGCAATTAATTGCAAATTAATCACACACTTTTGTATCTGTTCAAAGTATTCAATACTCTTGTCAATATGGGAGTGGGCTAATATAACTGCTTTATGGAAATGTATGTATATATTTTACTTTGACAGCCCTAATTTACATGCCACTCAAGTTTTTATGTGGTTTCAAACATATCAAGATGTAAAATGATATACACTTTCCCACATATTTCCAGACCTATACAGGAACCCTGAAGTATATCACACATTTGCCAGGCTGAAACATCTCTCTGTCTGTCTCCTTCATGTCTTCAGGGATCCTGCTGTTGGCCTGAGGAGTCTGTATGAGTTTGTCCGGTCCAGTTTGACCAGTTCTGGTGGTGGGGAAGAGGAAGCAGTGGATTGGGGACCCCCGGTGTTGCTGGTGGATGACCTCAGTGTGCTGCTGAGTCTAGGGGTGAGCGTTGGAGCCGTGCTGGACTTCAGTCACTACTGCCGAGCCACCGTCTGCTCCCAGCAACAGGTCAGACTCTTCTGCTGTCAAATCATGAGGTATTTGAGAGGTATACAGTTATGAGTCGGCACAGCCAGGGTTTACTGGTTGTGACTTAAACAAGCATTTGTAGTTGTATTTATCCATAACTTATTATTTACTTGTTCAATAAGGGGGTTAGGATGAAGTAAACGGCTCTCATGAAAACTCACCATAACTTTGACTGTGACTGCAGGGCAACGTGGTGATGCTGGTACGCTGTGATAGGGAAGAAGAGGAGGACGATGGAGACGATGAAGGCTCGGAGAGCCTTCTGAAGGGCCTGACCCACCAGTGTAGCCTCACTCTTCACGTACAGGGTCTCCCCACTGGTTACTGCAGGGACATACACGGGCAGGTGAGTGTGTTTGTCTGTACGTACGGTCTTTCTGATTTTACATTTTACAACGCTTCACAGATGTGCCTGTAGTCCAAGTATAGTGCACTCAGGTGAGGAAGGTGCTGCGACTCAAGATTATTTTCATTATTGAGTAATCTACTAAGTATTAGGGGCCAGGCCGTGCTCCCGGTCTCTCTTGTTTTTGTAAATATTATTATTATTATTATTATTATTATTAGTAGTATGTAGTAGTAGTAGTAGTATTTCTCAGAACTCTGCCTTCCCATGCATGAAAATAAAGCAAACTTTGCACATACTGTAAGTAGGTTCAGTCCTATGCTTAACTTCCTCAACTGGCTTTTTGGGCCAGTAGTCCTGATTGTGGCACTACAGCAAAACCTAAAGTTTAAAACATTGAAAATCCAAAACAAATCAGCTGTATATGCTACAACTTTGCAGCTTCCACCAAAATGTTGGTGTGCAGAAATGTTCATATGCGTCAGCCTGGCAGCAATTATGAAGTCCATCTCTCCGTTTTTCTCTAAACCTATAAAACTAATTAAACCTATCTCCTCCCACATTTTTTTGTTCAGTTAACCCAAACTCGCCACGCTGCATCTTCTGACTGTCCTCCACAAACCATCCAGCCACATTTTTGAAGTCCTTGTGCCTGTTAACAGTACTGTACACAGCTACTGTAAACTCTCACCTGCACACATGAATGAAAATAAATGGCTAAAGTTGGAGGTCATGGCAGGAGGTCAAAAACTGTATTATTGATGGTATTTTGAATTCTATCCTTATGTGACCCATTGCAGCCGATGGAAATCAAGCATTTTTAAACATCAGTTTGCCACTTATGAGCAATCAATATTTTTTTTAAATAAATTACAGACATCTCTGTGTTGTTTAGATAAAGTACGCAAATAATCTGAATTTTGTCTCGAAAGCTACATGCAAACCGAGCAACTGCCTGAGTCATAGTGTGAAGTAGTATTGCGATCTGGGCAGTAAGCTCACCACAATAGTGACTTGCCTTTGGTGTCTGAGGTTGTGTGTTTGAGACCTGAGGCAGAATGAACATGTTAAGATTGTTTGGGGGGGGGGGAGCTCGTCTTGGGGGTGGTTGGGGGGGGGGGCCGCCCCCCGTCCCCCCCGGAAAACAAAGATGAGTGAGGGGGGGGGCTGCCCCTCTCCCCCCCCCCCCCCGCCCCCCCCCAGCCCCCCCCCCCCCCCCCCCCGGGCCCTTCTGCCCCCCCCCCCCCCCCCCTCTCCCCTTTCCCCTTTTTTTTTTTTTTTCTGCTCTCTTCCCTTATGAGTTTAACAGAGTGTAAATTGAATTTCCCCCCTTTGGGACTAATAAAGGTAGATCTTCTTCTTCTTCTTCTTAATGTCTTAAAGGATTATGAAGACGGACCATTCTGTACTTTTTATTTGTTTTTCTCCTCTTCCTTTTTTCATCTTCCTCATTCTTCCTCCTCAAAATGCCTCGACCCACAGCTGTGTGTCAGCTATAATTTTCCAGAATAATCTGTTGGTCAACAAAATGTTAGAAAATGACATTACAATTTAGCAAATTGACATATTTAGAGTGCCTGTTTTGTCTAACTAACAATCCAAAACATTTTTGTTCAGTTTATGGTCATAGAAGACAAAACACTCAGCAGATTTTCCATCAATTAATCCACTAATAATTTCAGTCCCGCTTGAGGAACTTGACATATAGATAAAAACAAAATCTGCATTTGTTTTTATTAATACTGTATTGTGAATAACCTAGATTCATCATGGGGGACCATTTTGTTTGTACTTTTTTAAAGTATTGATATCTGAGTGACATCAGTGCGTACACTGTATCAATAACTTTTAAAAGTGATAACTATGGTGACACACACGGCACAAGTTCTGTAAGAGGTCACATATCTACAGTATAGATAGCAAGGGATCAGTGCAAGACAATGAAAATGTAAGTAAACCTGTAGTGTTGTTTGTTTTCAGGTAGAAGTGTGTTGGAGGAGGAAACAAGGTGATGGGCAGCACACACAGAAGAAAGTCTTTCAGTACAAGGTCCATGATAAAGGAGCCTCCTTCTTTGCTCCAGGGACGTCCAGCGCTGTTCTCTAGTTCCACCTCTCAGCATCCTTGCTTGCCTCTGACTTCTATTTTAATATCACCAGACAATACAAATGTTCGGTGTTTAGCTGCCAAAGTGGTTGGTGAACTGGAAAAATTCACCAGCCATAGCCAGGCTTTACCTTTGGATGTTCACTAGTGTCAATGACCCAGTCTGGACCCCCTGCCGTCTGGAGGAAGGACACCGTGATCCTGCCAGCTGATTGCCTTGGTTCCCGCTTCTCTGATTGGTTTCCCCAGTTATTCACACAAATGAAGTGAAAAGACAATGACACTTCAGTCTGATTATCAGACTGGTCTGCCTAAAGCACGACTACAGAACAGAGGTCGGCCGCTATGGGTTTTTTATTGCCTTTTGCCAATATCTTTGGCTGGTTTTCTGTTTTCCTCAATCTGATAAAATATAACAGCTTAATAATAATAAATGATACAGAAAATGTCTTAACTTCAGTAAACATTTATTGAACAACACTTATGGTCTGTCTCTCTGATCTACATGTTGTGTCTGCTCGGTTTCTCCCAGTCAGGATGTTGATCTACTCTCACACTCTAGGTGCTAAAGGTTGGTAGTCCACTGGGCTCCATCTGCTGAGGTCTGCTGGTAGGACGCTAGTTTGACTGACACAAAGGGGGGCAGAGTCACACCTGCTCTACAGCAGCAACACTGGGCTGCTCGCTGATGTGCCTGTTCACTAATCAACTTCTATGCTCAGACATTGGCTGATTATGAAAAATGTCCAAAAATTGGCCTGATAAAGCGGTCAACCTCTACTACAGAATAATGCTGTAGTCAATATTTGGTTACTAGTTGAATTAGTTTTTGTGTGTTGACATGCATGCTATGAATGCAGATGGTCTTACATTTGTAATGGATAGTGGACATTAATTGACTGACTGATG
This sequence comes from Pterois miles, assembly GCA_947000775.1. Classification (NCBI taxonomy): domain Eukaryota; kingdom Metazoa; phylum Chordata; class Actinopteri; order Perciformes; family Scorpaenidae; genus Pterois; species Pterois miles. The sequence continues at coordinate 10,813,748 of CAMQGK010000568.1, read as the reverse complement.
CTGTGAACCAATAAACAATAACTGCTGGTATTTGGCTGAGATAATAAGATGATTATCTCCACCCAGACTGTCCCCATACTGAATGGATTTTGGTTGAATAAAGTCCAATTAAACAGCGGAAAGTGTAATATGTGTGGCCACTAGGGGTCGCCCTAGGCTCGCTCTCCACACTTGCAGGGTGAGAGGTCGGAGTGGAGAGGTCTCTCTGGGATCTGACAACCAGCAGACCCGAAACACTACTCCTGCATGTCAGCATCCGACTCGAGCCATACGAGAAGAAAACAAAGGAATAACACGGTGGTTGCTCGTCTGTTTACACCGGAGACCAACAACAACAACAACAACAACATCTGAGGATCTGTGGAGTTTGTCCAGGCAAGTGTGTGAAAGCTATAACCCGTTAGCATTAGCTGCGTTGCGAAAGTTAGCTGTGGAAAGCATGGGAGCTGCTGAATTGTTTCATCGCTCCATAATGGTAGCGAATGAGCTTTATAGCCATGGCTGCAAGCGAGCAGTTGCTGGGCTCACATGAATCCGTTTAGTCTTGTCAAATGAACCCCGAACAACCCAAAATAAAACGGTCCAACTAAACGTCGTCACTATGCTGAACAAGCTAACTTCAGCGTTTATTTTGTATCATGCAGCGTTGTTCGGTGCAAACTATTCTCGTAGTGACAGCCACGGTAATAAGGTGTTGGTAACATCTGCCCCTGGTGGTATGGATGACCCCGTTTTCCAATATTTTCTAATTAATTTGTGAAATACACAGTAATTGGGACCCTGGTTCACTGGGTTCATGAGGAGCTAGCATAGCCGGACGCTTGTATGCTATGTGTGTTAGCCTTTAGCTTGGTGCAATCACAAGTTGTCTGCAGGTACAGAAACGTCATACTTGTACATGTATGTTTCGTTGTGGCCGTGACCATGAGAAATAATGTGGCTATTGGGTAAATTAGGTGTTTTTGGTATTTTTTTTAATTCTCCGCTTATAGCTAGCTAACGTTAGCTAGTCACACGCACCCAGTAACGTTAGCAAGCTAACACCCGTGGCTCTGTCGTCAATTCTAGACCGAGTTCATAAATGTGTACTTAATCCGCAAATGTGTGTGTTAAGTATTTAACCCCGACTGATAATAAAACATTGTAAAATGAGTCTAAGACACTGCACGATATTGGTGGCTAACGTTAGCTAGCTGGTCTGGCTGACGTTAGCTAGCTGCTTTGGCTGACGTTAGCGAGCTGCTCTGGCTGACGTTAGCGAGCTGCTCTGGCTAACGTTAGCTAGCTGCTTTGGCTAACTAAGTAACACTTGACAGCAGCAAAAGGAAGTCATGTATGAAAATACATTGGCCCACTCAGGCAAACGGCGAGGCTTATACACGTTATCTCCTTTCTTCTAGTATCATTACAACGCAAGTAAGACATTATTGGCATGTGACAGCCCAGCGGTTTTTTCACCTTTTCATGTCAAATTGTAGAGTTGTTGACAGGCCATGGACTGGTTTTTGGTTGAGGTGTTGCTTGAGACCTAAAATAAACATACTGAGCTGACAAAGGCTTTGTGGTGAATGTGAATGAGGTCGATGTGGTGTGAAGAGTTTTTACTGAAGGATAAACCTGTGATGGATCACTCAAGCCTAGGTAAATCCTGTTCTGCCTTGTCATTTTGTCAAAGGTTAGTACATGATAAAAAAAAAATTAACCACACTTTTACACTATTTATTTGAGGACTGTCCTAGAAAAGCCTTGATTGTGACCCGCTGGGATCCCTGGCTTTGTGAGCCACTGTGTTAGCTTGTTCCTGGCAGGTGATGTTGCCACAGGGTTGCATCAGCCCCATCATCCCTGCATGTGTTCACTGTATTGTCATAGCTATTTCACCATTTTGGCTAGTTTAACTTGATCTAGATTGCGCAAGTGCATGTGCAGGAGAAATATGACATTTGAAACTTTACCAAGTGTAGTATTCAGTATGTGTCTATATTTGATTAATTATATGTCTGCAGATATAATTCATCAAAAAGTAAAAAAAAATGTGCCCTTAATTTCTCCTTCCTCTAAATAATTTGTTTAAAATACAGAAATCTTTGTGCGGACTGCCTGTTACGCATCATCACCTATTACATTATGGTTACTGATTGACAGGGCATTTCCTCTTTTGCCATCAGCTCTTGTTGTAAAAGTCTGTGTTGCAGTAATCTGCTGGTCTTTACAGTAGAACTAATGGGCGTCAGCGATCAGAGGAGCATGCTTTCACGTTATGCAACTATGGGATTGAATGTCTGTGCAGCTATGTTGCAGTGAATGGACACAGCCTAAAGCTTTCTGGAATGTTTTGGGTATTGATATAATTTTTGGCCTACAGTAATTCACTTGAAGATATTTGATAAGGCGCCTAAATGCATTGCATGATACAGAAAATAGTTGATATGCCATTGGAATCTGTAAGCCCAGGAGATGCCTTCAAACTAGGCATTTTAGGGAGTGTTGAAAAGAGGTAAGCTGGTATTTTTGCTTTTTTACATGTGCATCATTTTGCTCACAGTAATCTTGTAGGCATATGGCTTTATAAATCTGACTTAAGCTGCTAGCCACCTAATTAAGCTGCAGAGACACTCAATGATCCCCTAACTGAATTTGCACTTGCAATGTAAAACACTGTCAGGTCTGTCACTGTGTTTTTGTTCGCGAGTGCTGGGTCCTCACGTGGGAGGCATATAGACTGGTCTTTGTTAGAGCACTTATGCGCTAAAGCACAGGGTTATTAAACTGAAACATTTTCCATGGTGTTGTCATGAAGATGTATTTGTAGTTTGTTATGTTTAAGCAGAAATATTATTTTTATTCCCACAGTCGTAGTAGCTGGTATTTACCGTCCAGACAGGCAGAATAGGATTTCCAAACAACTGCTGGTCACCTGCCACAGTGGCTGAAGAGAGCACACATCACCAGCCTGAAACAACAGTTTACCAGCACCCAGTCTGTGGCTAGTATTTATTTTGTGCCCTGGTTGTGAAGTTTTGGTTTTAAAGCTTCCGTTTAACTTGTTGTGCTTTTGAGATGTGAGCGTCTCGGCTTGCTGCAACATACAGGATAGGCTGTTTACAGAGGAGGAGGGCAGCAGCGGGGGGTGGTGGCCATAGGCCCTGAGCCCTGCTCGTCGCGTTTCCGATCGGCTCAATCCTGGATTAGTTCACTGACGGAGATGCTGCTGAGCCTTTGCCAAATCAGGTCTTGCTGCCACATTCATGTAACCCCACAGCAGGCAGTGAACTGGACATACAGCCGAGAGATGGAGGCAGTCAGTGAAAGTTTTCACTCGCGAGAAAGTGAGCAGGATCAGAGACTGGCTGAGAGTCGACTTTCCTACAGAAACGGAGAGCAGAAAGGCTTTCCTTCAAAGCCTGTTTTGACCTTTGCAGAGCCCATTGTGCAAGCTTACCGGGACACTGCTGTTTTTACTGTATAGGGTATTTATACCAGCAGATCAAGAGACTCCTGAGGCAGTTCCTCCCAGGGAATGTTTCCGTTGCTCCCGGGGGGACGAGCCGAGCAGTCGCACACTCTGCCTGAATCAAGAAGGGAGCACTATGTTAACCACAAGGCACCGTTTAAGCTCAAAATACCCAGCGCTGCTTCTTTCAGGGGACGTAAACAGCTGCGAGCGAGAGAGATCACCTGGTGTCCCATTAGCAGGTATGGTCTCACAACAGTTCTAGGCTTGTAGATGGATACAGTGTGGTAACGGCTGATATGACAGAGCTGTGTTGTTGTGTTTTGGCATGGTTAGCAAATAACATGATGCTGTTTATTGACATCATGTGAGAAGCTGAGGCTTAGCAGTGAGCAGAATGGGATGCTGCAGCATGTGTGACAGGGCAGCCGGTTAAACATTTGTAAAAGAGCAGTGTGTAGCTACAAACACTCGAAGGGCAGCGCTGAACCGCTTTGTTGAGCAAACAGAGAGACGAGCTGAGATTGGGCAGAGATGACAACAGGATATTGTGTTGATATGGGAAACTGAAGGAACTGATTTTATTTGAAGTGAGGTGAAGCGCCCGTTTGTACTTGGATCTTAATCTGAAATCAGTGTTCAGGCTGCTGACAATCACAGAGCCAAGCTCATGTGTATGTATTCAGTCTGTCTGGGAAACTTTAAATGATCAATTTATGACTTTTAGTGGAATCTTATTGTGGCATTATGTCTTTGAATCAGTTATTCAGAGCATACTGTTATTCATGTATTTTTTTGTTGTACATCTTTGAAGTATTTTGTCTAAAGTAATGCACAGTAGTGACAGTTGATTGCAGTGAGCGTACATTTTAGAGTTGATTATCTTAATTTGATGAGTATCATGGTGCCTAAAACCAAATGTATTTGATTTAACACTGCAAAAGTCCAAAAAAAAACAAACAAAAACAGCAAATTTGTTCATAAATGTTGCTTGAGCCAATGGATTTGTGGAATCTTTGCTTTAATAACATACTTTAATGATAATTTCATAACAGATAAACAGATTCATGTTTTAATTAATTAGTTTTTTCTGATTTTGTCTGTTTGACCAAACATTATGAATGAAGAAATTAGATAGATATTCTCTCTAGCATTGTGATATGCTGTAGAGTATTCGGTCTTACCAGCTTTGAGTGAACTGACTGCTCGCTGTCGTGTCACTGAAACATTCAGCTGCAGCGACTCTTCTCCATCACTAATATGAAATCAAGATTAAGGAGATTGTTATTATTTTTGTTATCTCTATATCTGTTGATTATTCTCTCCATTAGTCGATGAATCGTTTATAAAATGTCAGAAAAAAGTTGAAATGGCCATCATTAATTCCTCAAGCCCAAAGAGGAATCATCTAATGTTTTTGTTTTGAGTTTATACAGTTTACAGTGATATTTAACACTGAAACACATCAAATCCTCATATTGGAAAACCTTGCAACAATGACTGTTTTTAAAACTTAAATGATTGATCGATTGACGTAATAGTTGCCAAACTTGCTAATCAGTTTCAGGGTAGGCCGAGTAAAATGAAGGTACTTGGTTTCTGAGTTTATAGGTTTGTAAATATTACAAGATTCAAAGTGTTTATTATCACTCCAGTTTGCACAGTCATGTGAAATGCTTTAGGTGTGAGGCTCATAAAAAGAACAAAAATAAATGTTAAATATAAAGACATACAATAAAATAACATAAAAAGCAATAAAAATATCAATTTAAGAAAAAAAAACAGGAGTTGGATAGCGCTTTGTGTGTGTGTGTGTGTGTGTGTTATTTATTTAGTGGTGTGAATGTGGATACTTCCTCCTAATAATCATCTTTATATTATTTATTACATTTCCTCCTAATAATCATCTGTAGCTCTTGTAAATACCCCAATTCAAATAAGGACCCCAATTAAATGCTACTGTCTTGACCAGCTCATCCCTCTGTGCTTTCCAACCTGAGTGGAAGTGGAACTTACCCACTGTCCAATAACAAAAGGCTGTTATCAGGTGAAGCTTGCGGTTGTTATTTTACCCAGGTGTGATCGATGAGACGTACATCTGTTTGCCTCAGTCTAGCTGCTCAGCCGGAGTGGCATGTTTTCTACGGGGGGACGTGTCCACACCTCTCCGGCTGCTGAATGAGCTGTGTGTTTTAGTGCTGTCGAGCATGTGACCCCTGTATGAGCTGGCATGAAGGAAAAACACACCGAGCCTTTAGTCAGCAGCATGTGTGCCCAAACATGGAGTAGTATGTGACGAATGAGGTGTTGAGGACAGAGCTCCACTCAGGGCTGTGTGTGTTCGTCCGTGGAGATGTACCACAGGATTCACCCACGAGATGCAAACTAGTGAAATACCATGGTTCTCCAAACCCAGTTCAATACCACAGTAAAAAACAAAGCAATAAATCCTATGCACTTCAACATACGCTCTTTAATTACCATTTGCATGGGTTTTGAATTTTTGTTTTTATTAATCGTTGATCATCTGCTTCAAGATTCCCACCAAAAACTACATTTTACAATAATACATCTGAACTAGAGCTCCTCCTCGACCAAAGAAATTCTTAGCTGACTAACACAGACACGATTTTTGTCCGATTGTAATCGATTGTTGATTTAATCAACAGATCTGTTAAACTGAGATTCTTCACAAAGAATCCCACAAAAAGAAAACAAAATTTTGAATCAACTAAAGAAATCAAAACAACCAGTTCATTGACTAAGATTTTCTCTCCTCTTGCCAGTTTTAACACAGATTCACTGTTCACAATGTAAAATGTAAAATTTCCCGATAATACGGTGCCTTCAAATGGAACTCGTGTTCATAACATGGGAAGTCGTGAACACGACGTGTTGCGTTTAACGCAGTCTATGCTATGTACTAACAGAGGCTAACAATTTAGCAAGCTAGCTAGTGGGTAACATAATGCAGGTAATATAAAGAGGAGGAGGAGAAAGATGAAGTCGTTGAGAATATCAACATTTTCCTCAGACAGATTATAAAATTACCAAGAAAAACAAACAACCCGAACCCTAACAAACACTATGATGGTTGTTTTTCTGTCGCTTGTTTTTCTGTTTTTTCTTAATCTGAAACTGCCATGACAGACTTTTTTTTTTTTCTGCCACAGGAAAATCATTGAGGGGAACATTTATAGGCTTAATTAAAATCACTAAAACACTAAGTACAATGAGTGGACAGCAGCATACTGGCACACATAAGAAAAGGGCTTTGTGTGCCCTGCCGTGAGACAGTGATTTACTCTGGAGGGTAGGCTAACCTGTGAATTTATGATAATGTATGATGACATTATCAGCTTTCCAGATTTGTAGTCACACAAGCCTCCAAGCTGAGTGCCTGTTCAAATCTTAGTATGTCTGTATTATCTGGAGGAGAGATCGGGAGGGTGTGGTGATACAGTATTTACTGAGTCACTGTCATTGATTAGTTTCAACACAAACAGTGTAATGTCATTTTTATATGTATTTAACCTCAGACTTTCAGGGAGCACTCTATCACATACATTATCTGACAGAGCGGCAGCGCTCTACATTTATAGTTTTTATTAGTAGAATGTGAACAACTTTCAGCATTTGGATACAGATCTGAATCAAAATACAGACATACTGTGTATGGACAGTGATGGGATGTCAGCACTGTCTGTAATTATTCACCAGCGACCGGTTTCTATACAAATTTACAGCACTGCTTGTTTGCATCACAATGTGTTTTCGGCCCGTACAAGAACTATTTGTGTAAGTTATGTATGAAGCAGATGTGCCAAACATTTGCTGGTTGCAGCTTCTTAATTGAATGTTTTCTGTTTTTCTCAGGTTTGTACAGTTGAACATTTAATACCTTCCTGAACCCTTAATGGACAAAACAAGTGACTCATGACTTTTTGTAGCCTATCAGATTGTTAAAGAAGCAGATGTTCGGTATATTTTAATTAAAATGAGTTATAAATTATTTTACTGGATACCTTTTCAGTACACATCTTCATTAAATTTAGATGTTACACTGTACCACAGGCCTCTCTTGTCTGTGAGGTGGTGATGAGTGTGTGGGGAAACGTTTCGGCAGCTTCTACTATGTGCGAGGTAAAGCAACAGCTGTCTACCTGTTGAACTGGTATCTCTGTCGCCCCTCCAGGTCCCTGGATGCCCCGCGGCGCTCTGTCCTCGGCCGCGCACTGCTTCCCGATGGCCGGGAGTTGACCCCGCCCACCAGGATGACGCTGCGCGAGCAGCTGAGAGAGAAGATCTCGGCGGCTTTTTACCGCCACGGGCTGCTGTGTGCCTCCTACCCAGTACCCATCATCCTCTTCACCTCCGCCAGCATCCTCACCTGCTGGTAGGTGTTCTGTCGGGGCTTTATGTTTAAATGCTTCTATGTTCAGTTTCTGTTTGACAGCTATACATTTGGAGCATCAGTAGAAATACAGGTAGTAGTTATTGTGTGTCTCGCTCAGAGAAGACATGGAAGTATTGTATTTATCGATGTTGGCTTTTGGACATATTACACATCGACCAATGGCAGAGCAGTGGATCATAAGAAAGAAAGAAAGAAAGAAAGATATTCCTTTATTAGTCCCACAGTGGGGAAATTCAGTTTTACACTCTGTTGTTCACATAGTACATATACATGCGTCAATGGAGAGATGTCAGAGTGATGGGGCTGCTCCTGACAAGCGCCCAGGTTTGGTGCCTTGCTCAGGGGCACCTCGGCAGTGCCCAAGAGGTAAACTGGCACCTCTCCAGCAACCAGTTGGTCTTGGTCCATGGGGGTCTTGAACCCGTGACGTCCGCGTCCTAACCCAAGTCCTTACAGACTGAGCTACTGCCACCCCCATAATCCAGCAGGGGTCTAACTATACTCACGATAAATGCGCTAGCCAGTTACTTCTTTTACTTACAACAACCATACGTGTTTTGGCCAAAAGCCTTTGTTAGTGTAAACAATCAAAACGTAAAGCCAGTTTTAAATACTCAGGTGAGACGCAGCCACCAATGAGGGAAGATTACACGATAGGAAACATCTGTGGATGCAACGCCCAGATAACGCCTCTCACAACTAAGGAGGCGTGGCAGCAGCAGTCAGAAATAACCAGCAATACGATAAACATCTGGAAAGATCAAGACCAAGAAATACAATGGTCTCAATGGAAATACAATAAAAACCCAAACAGTAATTCATAAACATCGTCTATAGTCTAATTTGAGAAAAGGACCCAACGAAGAAAAATCATCTCTGGTTGTAAATTGTACAACATAATGTCATAAATGCACAGTGGTAAACGGGCTGAAGCTGCCCAATACACTGAAAACATAATAAATAAGTAAAAATTAATAATAAAATATTCTATATAAAATAAAAATAAAAAAAATAAAAATAAAGGTAGAGAAGAAGAAGAAGAATTGAAAACAAAGGACTAAATTAAAAAAACACTAATATAATTAATGTTGAATATGAATAATGTGGTATAATTCCTTATTTCTTAGGCTATTTTGGATTCAGACTTTGTTACTTACTTACTGTATATAATAAAACTAGGACCTGGTGTTGGGATAGATGGATGACTCAACCTTTTAATGTTGACTTCGTCTCAGTGCAGACTCCATTAAAACATGAGAGAAAAGCAATCCAGTGTAGACGACCTGAGCTGGAGAGAGAGTGCCTGGACAGGCTCGGCTCATCTGAAGCGACCATCTGCACTCACATAACAGCCCCCCGCCGACACCAAGACACAAACATTCACTTAATACGCGACCATTTCTACTCTTGCTACATCTCCGGTCGAAAAGAGAGGACATAGGTCAGAGAGTTGGCCCGGCTTCGTTAGCAAAGGCATTATAAAAACAATCTCAGCAATCTGAAGCAGGCACATGCACCTGCTGCGAGCCGTCCTCACAGCACCTTGCAGCAGGGGTGCAGAGCAAATGGGCGGCTGAGCACCACCACCTGGGGTGAAGCCAAAGAAAAGAGCTGGACAACGGGGATGTTAAAGGCAGGACCCGAGCAGAGGGCTGTGAGAAAATGGCCCTGTGAGAATGGAGCGCCTGTCCCTCCATCTGCCTGTCAGGAGGGGGGCCGGCTCCACACAAAAGAGGCCTTTGTGGAGGTACAGTGACCTTGTAGAGTGGGGGAGGCATGGGGGGAGGAAAACTGAGAGAGAAGAGGTTTCTATCCAAACTGACAAGCAAATCTCTAAAAGGGAAATTTGTACTAACAGCACAAAATGACAATACACTGTCAGCTTGGAGGGTGATAATGTTACTGACCAATAACAGTGAATCAGTAAACACCAGACCCTCCCGACCTCTCCTCCAGATACTACAGAAATACTAAGATACTTATTGTTCTCTAACAAATCAACATAAAAACTTTTTCAACAGGTACTTGACCTGGAGGCTTGTGTGATTTACAAGTTTGGAAAGTTGATAATGTCATACATTATCATAAATTCATACATTTAATGTGTTCATGGTAGCCTACCCACCAGAGTAAATCAGTCTCATTGCATAATACACACAAAGGCCTTTTCTTATGTGTGCCAGCATGCTGCTGTCCATCAATTGTACATGGTTTTTAGGTGTTTCCTGTGGCAATCAACTATAGCTGCAACAACTGATCGATAAATTGATTAGCTGTCAACTATTAAATGAATTGCCAACTAATTTGATAATCGATTTATCAGTTTGAGTTTTTAAGGAAAAAAAAGTCAAACTTCTCTGATTCTTAAATGTGAGTATTTTCTGTTTTTTACTCCTCTGTGACATTTGAGGACGTCATCTTAAGCTGTGATAACATTGATCTGCATTTTTCACTATTTTTGTAGACCAAACAGCTTATTGATTTATTGAGAAAATAATCAACAGATTAATTGATAATGAAAATAATGGTTAGTTGCAGCCCTACAAGCCACAAAACAATCAGCACAGTGCAGTTGTCCTTCAAAGTAACCGAAGCAACTTAAGATGACAGAGCTGGTATGTCAAGAAATTAAAAGAAAGAAGGATTTCTCACACCTCATACAGCGTAAAGCAGAGATAGCCTTCCTGCCAGACACAACAATGGTCAGCATGAACCCCATCACACAAAAGGCTTATCCCAGTTCTCTATGGCATGATATCGGATATGAAGCGTGCCCCCATGGACAAGCTCATCGCAGCATGGGAGGACTTAGGCCTCTCTTTATCACAGGATACCATACGTAAGCAGGTTAATTCATCTTCTCTATGGTCTCACCACTGTCTTATTCAGCTGAAAGTGGTGTATAGGGCTCATATCTCAAAAGCCAATCTATCGTGCATATAACCTGAGATTAGTCCCAACTGTGACTGGTGTAAAAGCACTGAAGCCTCCCTTATTGACATGTACTGGTCATGCCCTCGTCTTACAAACTATTGGACAGGGATCTTTCACACTGTATTTCTGGTGTTCAACATCAAATTAGAACCAAATGCTCTGGTTGCTCTGTTTGGGGTCACCGGATGTGAGAGGCAATTAATTGCAGCAAAACGACTTACCTTCTCCTTTGTTTCCCTTCTGGCTCAATGAGCAATCCTGCTCAAGTGGACAGGCGCTGCCTCGCCCACTCATACACAATGGTTGGCGGACATTATGTCCTGCTTACAGCTTGAGAAAATCAGATACTCACTTCAGTATTCACATGGGACATTCCTGAAAGCGTGGTGCCCTTTCTTAGACACATACCAGACACTGTAAGTACTTGATTACTCATTCATTACATGTCCTCGGTGTGACAGTTAGCTTTTTGTGTGGCTTGCTGGCAGTGACTGGGAAGGGAGTGTTTAGTGTTATGCATAGATTATATACATCCATTGTTTTGACTTGTTTTTGTGTTGGCATTGGTGCACGCTACCATTAAAGTACAGTATAGTCATACTTGTCATTCGTCTTTGATTACTGAATGGCGCTACACTTTTGCTATGTCCTGCAAAAGTTCAATGACAAGATTTTGATTTAAAAGTAACTGGCAGTAAATGGAAACTATCATTGTGTGCCATTCTCTGATTCATCAGAGAAGGACACTGCAGATTGGACTCTTTGGACGAGTCCAGCGCAGGTCGAGCACGCATTGAGTAGACCTGCATCATAAAGGGGGGGGGCGCCAGAGTGTGACCATTTTAGTTTATATGTGATCAGAAATCTGTGGAGTGCAGCTGTGCACCGGTGTACCTGTGTGAAACGGCACCCTGTAGCCGCCTCCTCCTCGAGCAACATCACAATCATAAAACATGATGGTAGTTCAATGAAGAGAACTGTGTTTTCTCCAAAAAAAATAATATATATGCCGTGGTGCCTGTTACACTTGTCCTCGGCCCTGAATGCCATCAGTGTGTGCGAGGGGTGATATATTGACATCATACTAGACTAATGTCAGTCTGACGCCTTGGCTTAGTAGTGCTTGAGTGCTGAACGTTTTCTTTCCCACGATTGTGGTTTTAGATGGATTTTCATTTCGCTGTGTTTTTGTTACAGGAGTTACTGATGAAATTCAGAGTCTGGGCTAGGATTTCCTACACACAGCTCTCACCTCTGACGTCATATTAAACACAGAGTTTTTTCTTCAAAAATCAAACAAATTGCTTTATTTTCTGGTGAATATTAAATAAAGTGAATTGTCATGTTTTATCCACCTTGCTCTCAAACACAGCAAACTGCTCAGTTGGAGTTTCGCCCACATCCTCTCCAACGCCACTCAGCTAAACTCCTTTTTCCAGGATAATTGAAATTATCACTTGTGCTAATAAACCTCCTAAACTTTTTCTTTACCCGCCCCCATTTTCTCACAAGTGCCTGATCGGTACTGTACACGTGCGACTCTCAACACAGAGGAGAAGGAAGTGAGATCCCTCAAGTTTCAAGTCTCAGTTTTGCTGTAAAGTGCTGTACAGTTAAAAACAATACGATATACTGTCAGTACAAAAGCCCACTCCTTAGCTGCTTTTCTTTTTTTTTTAACCACTTGCCCGATCCACCTCTCCTACCGCCACCGTCATCTGTCAGCTATGTTACGGTGTTACCCAACACCACCATTTTAAAATGAACTTGCTACCCCCTACACGCACACACACAAACGCACGCACGCACACACACAAACACACACACACACAAACGCACGCACGCACACACACACAAACACACACACACACACTCAACCAGAAATGAGTGGTTCGGTGCTCAGAGGGAACTTGTTCCATAAGGACCCACCCATTTCCAGGAGGACTGGGGAGGGGGGTCTCTCCAGGTAGCACTTAATCCTGCAAGAATAGCCGGAGGCCATGGTGTCATGTTCTCTGAAGGTGTTGAATAGTGATCACATACACTCATCACACGTGTGTATCAAGTATCTGCTGGTTACAAGCAATTGTGCAGCTTCACAAATACTAAGAGTTGATCTGGTTGTGCATTTCACATCAGAGTTCACTGCAGCTGCCCGTCAGTCTGAGAATGACAATCCTTTGTCTTAACTACTGCCTGAACAATGCCTTTATGTCAAAAAATGTAACTGTACTCTGTCGCCCCTGCCCTCCTCTCCCTCTCTCAGCTATCCGTTGTTAAGGCTTCCCCTGCCTGGGACGGGTCCTGTGGAGTTCACCACAGGGGTGCGAGACTACAGCGTCCCTTCCCATGAGCCTCAGGGAGACCTCGGCGAACGGCCCGACTGGGTAGGAGAAGAGAAAACACAAGCATTTTTATAAAGCCCAGAATTTTTCTTCAGTCCTACGGTTCATTCTAACATTTAGCTAAGTCTAAAACAAACCCAGACAAACAAGTTACATAGCAAAGATGGAGGCTCATAAATAATGAAAGGCAAACACAAAGTGATGGCTCACTTGCGTGTCAGCAGTAGTTTTTATTTACAGCAAGCCTTTGAGGCAGGAAGCTTTACAGCATTCACAGACTTTCACTGTCTCGAGTTCTCGTTTAAATACGGTAGTAAATCATGAAACCTGCTGATGTGGTTGATCTGCAGACAAACCGACTGTGTCCTGTTTGTGTGTGTGTGCTGTAGTACCAGGGGTCCTCCTGTTGCCTACATCCAGCAGGTGTTGGTGAAGGCGGCGGTGTCGCCGTGGGACAGCAGCCTGGTGCCGGTGGACGTGTTTCGGTCACCGCTGGGCCGAGCTTTCAGCCTGCTAGAGGAGATCCGCAACCATGTCCACTCTGACAGGTAAACACACACCTACATAGTGGTAGAGGACAAACCAGACAGCAGAAAGATGTCAGTGCCTGCATACTATGGAGGACAGCACCTGCCAAAATACATAAATAAATGACTCTTAATTAATTGATAAAATGTGACATAAATTGATATTTGTATTTATCTTTGTATTAATTCCCTTATTTATTTACTCTTCTGTTTAATTTTGCCATTATTTATTCATGTATTTATTTTGATTCGTGTTAAAATGTATTTATTTGTTTTTGCATTTAGTTTTTATTGATTTTATATTTTTTTAAATGTGTTTATTTATTAATTTAACTCTGCATGTCCCAAAACTAAGACTACAACTATTATTTATGTAATTGATTAATTTGCTGCTTACCTTCTTGATTAACCGATTAAAAAGTTGTCATCTTCAAATTGCTTTTGTCCAACTGTCCAAAACAAATATTATTTTTTTCACGATTAATTTGTTATCAAGATAGTGAAAATTACTGTAAACTAACTAATTAACTATTTTGCCTTTGGTGTGAGAGAATGAACAATATAACAAATAAAACAAATATATGACCTGCAGATAAAGTGTTGCCGTCCAGCGAGCCATAGATCTGCTGTAAACTTAAAGGTCGGGCATGTGGTGTCCTGCAGCGCTCTGTTTGGTTGATAACTGTACGGTACCAAGTGCAGTTCAATGTTCAAATCTAGAACTTTTCTTAACTGAAGAGTGAAATTAATAACATGGTACCTCCTTTGTCTTATTAGCATTTCATAAAATTGATAGATAATTGATTGATTAATGTTATCCTCTGTTCAAATAGTAATTAATTGAGGAGTTTTGTGAGCTTTGTTCAACTGCTCCTCACCTCTGTCGTCTCCTCGTCTCCCCTCTGTCAGCTCTGGGGTTCGCAGTCTGGAGACGCTGTGTCTCCAGGTGACAGACCTGTTTCCAGGGTTACGGCGGATGCAGTCGGTGCTGCCCGAGCACGGCTGCCTGCTTGTTTCTCCCGGCAACTACTGGCAGAACCAGCGGGAGCTGTTCGACTCGGACCCCGACCTCCTCAAGACCATCCAGAAACATGAGCCGAAAGGCTTGCACACCTCGGCCACGCTGCGAGGTAGGGACGAGGAGGTGTAACAGAAGCTAATATATCGCCTGCACACTAGGTCTGCATGATATGAGAAAGAAGTGTGCATGTTAGCTATTGCTGTGCCAGCCTGGTTGTCGTTAAATTCAGAACCGGATTAAAATTCATTCATTCATTCATACAGTAACTGCTTATCCTATTCAGGGTCACAGAGGGGCTGGAGCCAATGCCAGCTGACATTGGGCAAAGGCTGGGTACACCCTGGATAAGTCGCCAGTCTGGCACATGGAGACAGACAACTATTCATGCTGAATGTACATTAGACACCTAAAAAAGGTCCACCAAAAAAATATCAATATCAGTTTAAGTGTACGCTATATTATTAATATCTTCACCGCTTTACCTTGCCATCAGGCATCCTTTTCAACGGGGATCTGAAGCCGTTATATCCATCTATGTTCTCTTCAAAGCTACCAGACTCTGTTGAAAAAACAGTAATTTTAACTCGCAGAGTATTGAAGTTGTTGGTGTACCACTGCATGATCAGTCAGTTTGTTTGTGTTATTGTGTGTCTTTGGTGAATCCATACTAACCTTTTAAAACAACTAACCTTTTTAAAACGTTGTCCATCTTTCGTTTGGCCTTTTTTAGGGAGAGGTGGCTTCAATGTTCTTGCGGTGACTGTAATATGAGGTTACTAATGAATGTGAAACGGACGCTTACACACCTTCATTGACCCGCCAACGCACTAGCAGAGCATTCTGGGATTTGTAGTATTAGCGGTTCATGCGCTATTTACCGACGGGCCGGCTCCGAGTTTGACACCCGTGCTTTACTGGTCGTTCCCTGCAACTCGCCAAGACCCCCCAGTTCATGTCATGGATTTTTTTTTTTTTTTCCAAATAACTGACAGTTTCTATTAAATTCACAGTACCTTGCAAAATCTTATAGCTCTGCTCCAAATATTTTTTAGTCATGATTTTTATGAAGTTTGTGTATTCTGAGCCTCACCAGTTGCTTTATTTCACTGGATGGAAATTTATACTTAAAATCCAAAAAAAATGCAAGCTGAATTTAACACCCGCCACCTGCTACATGTGGGTAAATTGTTGGCAGTGGCCATCCGCCACTAGAGAACCGGTTCCGTGAAGAACGGGTTCCGTAGTCTGATTCCTTGGCATCTCATGCCTCCGTGACCATCGATTCGGCTGCCAGTCTCAGACATGACGGCTTTTCACTGAGTGTATGCTGAGCATCTTTGATACAAGTCTCTTATCTTGACTCACGTATTTGTAGTTATTTAAATGGTGTCGGCATGTCTAAGTAATGGTTAGTTTGTTTATTTGAAATCCATCATGAAGGAGTGGAGTTAATTTAGAGTTGGAGTTTATTCCAACAAGGAAGTGTGCCTTCATTCAACAGGAGTAATTGTAGGGAGGTAGCGAGTGGGGGATTAGAGGTATCAGGAAACTAAGAGGCTTTCTAACTGACAGAGAACAAGCCGTTTCATTCCTTGGGATCTTAGTGAATTCTCCTAAAACTTTACCCACTGACACAGTGAACCAGATCACCCTCCCTGACCGGACCAAGCCATCTCAGCATTCTGCCTCAGCTGCAGGCTGTAGTCAGGGACAGCATGGCCACCAGATACAATCACACCGATACTCTAGTTCACACTGAAGGCCAGACAGACAAGGCAGTAGGGCTGCACAATATATATGTTTTATTACATTTTTATCGTCATTGTGACATCAAGTTGCATGAAAAACACATGAGACTGAGATATTGCACTCAGATTTTTTGAGTTAATTGAAAGAGAGCATCAGTAGAAAACTTGTAGGGAAGACATTACAGGTGAGTAGGGTAAAAACAAATAACAGATTTTACACATTACTTGTTTTCTATTTTGTATTATATATTTTTTAATTTTACATTTAGATATGCAGATGGTGCATTATCTTATGAAGTATGTGCTAATTTTCATACATTTCCAGAACAGAAATCTGAACATTGGATAAAGCTGAGTAAAAATACTTGTTTCATTTTGGGTTTTTTTTTTCCTGAGGGAATTATGGATATCTCTGTGTATCACACAAAAGACTGTCAACAGCCATAAAAAAATCCATTTCCACCATTTTTTGTAATAAAATGTTTTATAAATCAGGGTATAAGATAAGATATTCCTTTATTAGTCCCACAGTGATGTTAAATGGACAAACTCCTCTGTAGAAACCTTCAGAGTAGAGATGGGAATGAAACTGGAAAGTTTGGTATATGTAAATGCTACTGAAGTGGAGGTTTCTGGCAAGAAAGCGGTCATTAAAGATATGTAATGTAAAAATCACTACATTTTGAAGACACTGCAAACAAATAGGGTAAGCAAATTTAACTACTAGACATCATCATAAAACCCCAGCTGAATGTTTAAATAAGCAAATGAGGCATTATCTAATGCCAACTTATAGTGAATTCAGGACAACTCTGCAGGTAAATAAAGTAGTTCAATAAACACCTGAATGTGGATTTTAGATGTTTTCTTTCCTCTAGTCTGACAGAAAGACCAGTGCATTAAAACCAGTGTTTTTGCCTGTAGTGTCTCACCTTAAAATGAAACTAGCCCTTTCCTATCAGTTCCTATTGTGCTCAGTTCAATGTTTGTAATTGTTTCTTTTAATTTTTTAATTCAACAAGCAGTTTGTTGTATTTTAGCAGTATACTGAGAACAGCAGAAAAGCAGAACTGAGTACTCTTTAATATCTGTTTATTTAGTGCAAGTAATTTTGTTCTTTCAATATTCAATAATGTTATCACATATTTTCCTACTATTGTGCAGCCTTGAGTGACTACTGGTGTAGATGACGTGGACGCTGTGGTTTGAATATTTAGTCTGTAGCCTTCCTGTTTGACCGTCAATACAGCTTCTTGTCATTTACAGTACAGTACAGTCGGCTTATTGTGCAGTAAATGGACATGACCTTGATTGATCTTGCTGACTTCGATATTGTCCGATTCTATGTTAACATACATGTTTGTTTACATAAGAATCACCAACATTTTAGCCAACATGATGCCAGAATAAACAGCAGGGTTTTCCACACCGTTCTAAGATTTGGACATTATGCAGACATTGCACACTTTTGTTAACAGAGGCTGAGAGCCCGTCTTAATATCCTTAAGATTTAAAAGTGCATTACTCTTTTAAAGGGTGTACTTGTATTATTTTGCTATTATATTATCATGATGTCAGTGGCCTTAAAATGACAATAACGTTTATCACAGTTATTTCAATGACTATGTACCGTCCAACAAGGCCTAATGTGCTGCACTATGTGTGTGTGTGTGTGTGTGTGTGTGTGTGTGTGTGTGTGTGTGTGTGTGTGTGTTTAGACCTGCTGTTTGGCGTCCCTGGAAAGTACACTGGGGTCAGTCACTACAACAGGAAGAGGGTGGTCACATACACAATCACTGTAGTGCTGTCCAGCTACGATGCAAGGTGAGTTACATGTGCAATAGAGGAGAAATAGAAGTGCGGTGCTACTTAAATTAGAGATTTTTTATACTTTAATTACCGTTGTTTCGTCTGTGAAGAGGACATTTAGTTTAGTTTGTACCTCCTTTTTCATTTTTTTTTTTCATTTTGTACAAATTAGTTTGTGTCTCTTCTTAAGTCGCGGGCTGCATTCATTATCGCTGTGTGCTTACCATGTCATGTAGCATATTACCCCTTTGATTTTTGAGGCATTACTATTAAGCCTCTTTCACACATTCCCAGAAAATTACTGGGCTAACTTTTCAGGCATCGGTAGTGGTTTTCACTGTTCATACAGTAAAAATGCTGGAATAGATGGGGAAAGGGATTGTCTGGTAGAGGCACATCGGTGGGCAGTCCAGTGTTGCTGCTGTAGAGCAGGTGTGACTCCGCCCCCCTTGTGTCAGTCAAACTAGCGTCCTACCAGCAGACCTCAGCAGACGGAGCCCAGTGGACTACCAACCTTTACAAGAGTGTGTGAGAAGAACAACGTCCTGACTGGGAGAAACCGAGCAGACACAACATGTAGATTAGAGAGACAGACCATAAGTGTTGTTCAATAAATCTTTCCTTAAGTTAAGACATTTTCTGTAGAAAACAAGTATAAGTATCGGCATCATATATCGGCCATCGGCTGTCCGGATTCTGTAAAAAATCGTCAGCCAATCGTCAATCGTCAAAAAAAAACCATGTAGGTCGACCTCTAGTGGTTTTGCAAAACTTATAGATGCCAACCACCATAAAACTCAACAGAAGAAGAAGATGGGGCAAAGCCGGATGTACGTGAAGGCAGCCGAAGATGTCTTTTAATGTTTTCATGGCATATATATAAAACATCCATCCATCCATCCATCTACAGCTGCTTATCCCGTGAGGGGTCGCGGGGAGGCCGGGGCCGATCCCAGCTGGCATTGGGCGAAAGCGGGGTTCACCCTGGACAGGTCTCCAGTCCATTGCCGATATATATAAACATATATTTTCGGATGTTTTTCACTTTCTTGCCACATATTTGTCAGTTTTTGTGGTATGTGCAGTGCTGATGATGATCCTGATGCCTGTGTGTGTCCAGGTTCCTGGGCAGCTTGCGGGCTCGTCTGAAGCAGCTCCACCCGTCGGCCAACTGCAGCCTGAGAGACGACCACATGGTTCACATTCACTTCAAAGAGGAGATTGGCATCGCCGAGCTCATCCCCCTCGTCACTACATACATCATCCTGTTTGCCTACATCTACTTTTCCACACGTGAGTCCCACTCGCTGCCTATCTGCTATGTCCTGTGTGACTTGTTCCACCATACTTTTTCTTTCTTTCTTCGCCACTTAATCTTGAAATGTGCCAGAGATCCAGACTGAGGCCTGTTGCGCCTTTGTGTGCACACGTGTGTTTGTGTGCCAAGGTTGTTCCTGTCTGGTTCAGGGATAATCCTCACACGGGAACATAGTACACTGCTGTAATAATGCACCCGCCTAACCCTCAGCCACTCAGCCTGGGCAAACATTACTTCAGACAGCAACCACACATACTGAGCCAATTAATTCATGTTTGGCACTTTGTTAAAGTCATTTTTTCCAAACGTAATGTGTAAAAATTAACCTAATAAAAATGCTTGTAACTGCTGTTTTGATCATTTTATGTTTTCAGTTTCAGATTTTTAAGATAAACTTCTTGATTGCCTTAAGAAACATCTTTTGTCAGCTTTTATCATCTTTATGTTAATCAGTTTTAAAGAACATTATGTAGGTAGATCTTTACAGTGTAGCTGGTCAATGCAGAGGTGAAAACAAGAAGGTTAAAAAGGCTTAAAATAAAATGGATTAATGTTGAAAACACAAAAATGCCTCTTTTATTAAAGAATCATGTTTCTTGTTCCACTGTTGGCTACATCAACAACTTTCAAGTTCCTGTTTATGTTGATTCATTCACTGGCATCTAAAATCTTCAGTTTGCTTACCTCCATTTTATGAAAATCCTGGCGCAGAATTGATTACAGCCAAAGTAATAAACTCGGCTGATGAAGTAGTCTCCTCCATCATTTGAGGGATTTGTTGAGTGCCTTTATGGCTCATAATTAAAAGGTTAATTAAACAGATATGTGGATCCCTCTCCTGTCTTGCCCTCATCATATCTTCTTTTCCTCCCTGCAGGTAAGATCGACATGGTGAAGTCTAAGTGGGGTCTGGCTCTGGCTGCTGTGGTCACAGTCCTCAGCTCTCTGCTCATGTCTGTGGGACTGTGCACTCTGTTTGGACTGACACCCACACTCAATGGAGGGTAGGGATGTCCACATTTCTCTACAGGTTTTAGTTTTAGAAGATGGCCAAAGAGGTTTTTGTCTCCACCTTTGTTTGTTAGTTTGCCTGAAAGACAGAAACGGGGGTGAATACTGAGAGTTTGTTTTAATTGTTAGTTTTCAGCCATGACCTTAAAGCCAGTAAACTAGATATGCTACAAACTGTCCTGTCCATGTTCAAAGGGGTCCCTTGACCTCTGACCTCCAGATGTGTGGATGTAAATGGGTTCTCTGGGTCCCCACCAGTCTCCCCTTTGCAGACATGCCCACTTTCTGATAGTCCCAGTCAGTCTGGATCAAGTCCTAGTCAAGTCAGCACTCTGACACACTGACAGCTGTTGTTACCCGAGTTTGCCATGTTATGATTTGAGCATATTTTTTAAGATAAATGCAGTACCTGTGAGGGTTTCTGGACAATATTTGTCATTGTTTTGTGTTGTTAATTGAGCTTCAGTAATAAATATTTACATAGAATTTTATAAAGAAAGCATATTTGCCCACTTCCATGTTAAGGTACATTTTAAACAGATAAAAGAAGTGTGATTAATTTATATTGCCATGAAATCTTGTAAAGAGATTTGTGATTTGAGAGGATGAAGCCTGATTTTTGGGGATCCTCAACCTTGAGGTTTTCGTTTTAGTTTTTTAGTGAAGTGTTAAGACAACTATTTAATTAATTGCCATGAAATTTGATACGGCTATCCATGCTGCCCAGAAGATGATCGGCATAAATTGGATCCACTGCACAGCACTTTTAAGAAGAAAATATGTCACTTTTAAAGCTGGTTTGCCTGTTACTCCTCCCGTTATTTCTTTATTCCAAAACTGAGGTGAAGAACAACAGGAGTTGAGTTTTCATTGAAACATTATTGACTGGTGTATTGACTGCATGCCAAATTAATCAGAGGAAACAAAGCCAGTTTGTCTCCTAAGTTACCATGTGAACTGTTGCTGACGAGCAATGTAGCATTTAAAAGGCTAGTTATGAAATGGAGACCGACAGTGCTCTCTCCATATAAAACTCACCAGGACTACATCACTTTCAGCAAACTTAATGGAGAACAGTGAGAGCAAACGGCATGTTAGATCTGATTTAGCTGAATATTCTCTGGTCTAGCTCAACTAAAAACACATAATTCATGCATTTATTTAGCACATTGTCCTCTACCGAGCCTGTAAATGGTATCAACGTCATCATCACTTTACCTGTCTCCCCTCTGCTCTGATTCATGAGTGTACAGAGAGACTAAGCCCCGCAACACAAGAGCATAGGGTATGGATGTTGGAGAGACCCTGCTTTGGTTTGACCGAATACCTGCAAAACTAATGAAATTCCCATCAGTCTCAGCAGTACTGCACATGATAAACTTGCCAAACATCAGCATGTTAATGTTGTCATTGTTAGCAAGCTTAAATCAGGAACATGTTAACATGTATTCTTCAACTTGTCATATATACATTTTTTTGACAAATGTAGTTTTATCAAGACCAGATGTAGTGGAAACCAGACCAAACCAGCTAATCAGCTAAGCAGCTGTTTTGTAGGAGGTCACAGAAAAAGGTCTCAGTTGGAACAAGTTCTGCAGCGTTTCTGCTCTGCTATTGACATTCAAATGTCTCCTGTTAATATTTACAGCCCTAAAAGGCCGTAACAGTTTCATCATTATCTCTTATCTTATTCACAGAAAGGCAAGGACGCCAACACAAACTTGCACACACAAACCGGCTTATTGATTTCCCACTTCCTCTGCATTGACTTTACATGGGTTTGCGTTAATGTTTACAGCAGGTGGGCAGAACAATGTGTGTGTTAGTGTGGATGAAGAAGGAACGGGGCGTGGACGGGGGTGGGACTCCACGAGGGGCAGGGATATAGTGATATTGACATTTAATGGTTGTCCAATCATTTGAGGATTATTAGGAAGCTGACATCATGGCGTGACAACGGCACACTGTTGTCCAACCACTGACTAAGATCCACGCAAGTCTGCTCTGGGCTGTGCTTGAACTTTCTGTGTGTTTGCATAATCATACATCAATGTCAACACAACTAAAGATATGCATGCACGCTACGCATTCTGCTTACTCATGGTTGACTCCACATACAGTGCTCTTAATGTAGTGATAGGGAGTGTTTGTTTATTATGTACGGTGTTACTGAGTGCGTCTGATGTAACATGCAGAGCTCTGTGACCCAGTTATACACTTACTTCTACAGAACAAGCTTATCTATGCTCTCAAATTAATCTCTGTGCATTTCAACAGAGGAAATTCCCTACAGGCACCTGCTAGGTATTGATTCATAACTGAGCTTAGTTTTAGCTGCTTAAAGGTACAATGTGTAACATTAATTAGCAGAAATGGATATTAACTAATATGATAGTTAATATTCGTAACTATCATTGGTGAATAATCATGTGAAAATAAGTATTTGGTATTTTAGAACATGTGTCAAATTCAAATTAGGCCCGGCACCTCATTTTACATGGCCCGCGAGGGCTTGAATATATTATGCTTATCATACAATTCTATGCTGCTTTACAAAAGTACGGTGTCCTTAAACTACATGTCTTACAATGCATCTCAATTTTGTTACATGCGTATTGAAACGTCTCGTTTCCGGCAGCGGCGCACTAGCTGAGTGATGGGGTCGTAAAAAATATGAAAAGTACCAAAATGTCCAAGAAGAGAAAAGTTGGTGCAGAGGGAAGGACAGAAAGAGGATCCATGTTAGTGGTTGATGGAGACCAGCCGGTATGTCTTCTTTACTACGAGGCAGTAAAACACTGTCACACCACTGTCATCTACCACATGATCTCAGCTGATCAGCTGCTGATCACTAACAGTTTATACGCCACAGACTGAACGTTAGATCAGAGCTCATTGATCTGTTGGACTACAGTTCTGCCCCTCTCAACTCCCACCACAAAGTTTATATATAACAGTTTATACGCCACAGACTGAACGTTAGATCAGAGCTCATTGATCTGTTGGACTACAGTTCTGCCCCTCTCAACTCCCACCACAAAGTTAAACTAAGTTAATGGAATAAATATTTGTGTGATGTTATTATTCACCCGTGATTTGTTTTGATCTTTGATGGATGAGTAATGATGAGGGTTTCTGAATCTCATAAATTCATGGGATTTATGTTATAATAACACATAGAAATGTGAGTATGTGCCCACATACAGTATTTTTGTGTCTACGTGCTGCATATATATATACCATATATTGATGCACAAACATGTGTTTTTGTTACTGAATTCATTTTTTAAAATAAATTGTACAATATTTCTGCTTGTAATTATTTTTCCTAGACTTTTGTTTTCAGAGCTAGTTAATAAATAAATTATTACTAAAACTTATTATAATCAAATGCAGAGGTATTTTTGTAATATGATCAAGAATAGATATATTTATATAGTCTTACAATTACAACCTTTAAGGGCGACCATAATGCTGACGTGGTCCAGAATGAAACTGAGAGTTTGACAGCTCTGGTTCAGACTGAGCCCTTCATATCTGCATAGGGAGTCTGCCATGTTGCTCCTCTATGTTTGTTGAACCCAGAACAGAAGAGACAAACCAAACGCTGGAGCGTGAGCCGCAGAGTGCGACACCGTGGCACCGCCAGCTGCCGACATCCGTCGCTCTTAAAGCAGAGCGAGGCGAGCGGCGGTACCATGTTTTACACTTGGACAGGGAGGAGTAAACAGACAGTACTCAGTTGGTTGCAAGCCACTAGATGGCGCTAAATCCTACACACTGCACCTTTAATTCCGACAGGAAGAGAACCCGCCTTGTTAAAATCATTTGATATTTACTTGTGGCCTTGGCTAATACACTTTTTGAGGTCTAGCCATCACTCTCGTTGTGACTAATGACTAACCTGATGATTCATGTGTGGCCACATGGCTCATTATTCAGAAATGGCAGCGCTTCTGGTGAAATTAATGACTACTGAGTCATTGTGGGTGATACACAAAATATTTTTAAGAAGTGATTCTTCATAACCGTTTCAAAGAGACAGGAAAAGTTGTTCCTCAGCTTTACCTCTGGCACTTTGATGAGCTGATGATCCAGGAACTAAAGCTTGTTTGTTTGCTTCTTGATTCTCTGATGTGTCTGGGGGACATTAATGTGGAGACAGAGGTTCAAGATTATGCCAACATGGCAAGAGAACATTTACGTAGTGAGGATTAGATATAGTATGTACACAATATGCAAACCTACACTCATTTCATCTGACACAAACATCCACTCAGACAAACTAGGATGAACTGATTATGATAATTTCACACACATGACGACATTTTGGCCAGACATGGACTTCAACTTGACTGGTTGGTGGAGGCACACAACCACGAGGCGGTGATTCATTTTGTTCCTGTGTTTTGTTGTTTTCTCTGTACAGGGAGATTTTTCCTTACCTGGTGGTGGTGATCGGCCTGGAGAACGTCTTGGTCCTCACCAAGTCTGTGGTGTCCACCCCCGTTGACCTCGAGGTCAAACTCCGCATCGCTCAGGGTAGGCATACCTTTACATTCTGCTATTCCCCACATAGTTATACCGAAAAACAAATCAAAGACTAGTATATGGAAGAGCATATACATTTTGACTATTATTTTGTTGAAATATTGACTTTTACAGTAATACAGTAACATATTCAATTTGTGTTTTTGTGTAAAGTTATTGATTACGCAAGTAAGTAGCTGTGTAATAATCAGGATAATGTACAGCTAGCTGGTCATTGTTGTGAAATAAACCCTTCAGGGCGATGATTCACGACAATGACAGGCTTTTTGTACATTTTGTACACAAGTGTCACTGGTTTTGTTTCTTAACTGTTGGGTCATTTTTCTTCCAGGCCTTAGCAATGAGAGCTGGTCTATCATGAAAAACATGGCAACTGAACTGTGCATCATCCTCATTGGATATTTCACTCTGGTGCCAGCTATCCAGGTAACAGAAGTATGGTTCTACTGTTATATCAGCAAAAAGTTATTTGTGTTTCATATACTGGGACTATAATATGCGTTTTTTTACACCAATCATTGTTTTTCCCACTTGCAAAATATGACACACTGAATTCAAAAACTATTTGAAATACAGTTGCAAGAAAAAGTATGTGAACCCTTTGGGATTACTTGGATTTCTGTATAAATTGGTCATAAAATGTGGTCTGATCTTTATCTAAGTAACAACAATAGACAAACACAGTCTGCTTAAAGAAGAAGAAGATCTACCTTTATTAGTCCCACAATGGGGAAATTATGTTTTCATGTTTTTATTGAACACAACATGTAAACATTCACAATGCAGAGTGGAAAAAGTATGTGAACCTTTGCATTTAATAAGTGGTTGACTCTCCTTTGGCAGCAATAACCTCAACTAAACGTTTCCTGTAGTTGCAGATCAGACCAGCTCAGCGGTCAGGAGGAGTTTTGGACCGATCCTCTTTACAAAACTGTTGTTCACTGTGAATGTTTACATGTTGTGTTCAATAAAAACTTGAAAACATATGATTTTTGTGCGGTATTAGTTTTAGCAGACTGTGTTTATTGTGATTTAGATGAAGATCAGAACACATTTTATGAACAATTTGTGCAGAAATCCAAGTCACCCCAAAGGGTTCACGTACTTTTTCTTGCAACTTCATCTGAGGAAATTGCTCATTCTAGTTTAACATGTATTGTTAGCTTTTTAGTAGTAATACAAAAGATTGAAGAAACGTACAGTTTACAGAAGTTAATGGTTACAAGTTGAGTTGCATTACAATGAAATCCATGAAGTGTTAATCTTTGCTAAATAAAATCCTTTCCAATGTTTTTGAATAATGATAATGTAGAGGTCAGTGTACATATTGATACATGAAAGTCTGATATACAGTATGTTCACACTGAAAATTATTAGAAGTTTGTCATTTTAATTGAGTAGCATCTGGACATCTTTTAGCAAAGATAATCACTCTTAAAATATTCTTTTGGATTAGGAAAATCTCTGAGAAAAGTGGGACACATGGCGGCCCAAGCAGGATTATACTTTGATACATAACATGAGAATAAATTAAGCTGTAATAAAAAGTAAAAATGCCGGAATGATTAGTCAGTCCACAGAGTTTAGAAATGCTGATATTTTCTGTTTGTTGTAGGAGTTCTGTCTGTTTGCTGTGGTGGGGCTGGTGTCTGACTTCTTCCTGCAGATGTTCTTCTTCACCACAGTGCTATCCATAGACATCCGGCGCATGGAGGTGAGAAATCTCACTCATACATACATCTTCAATCATGACTACATTCAAATCATGACTATAGGTTTCCTCAAAAGTAAACAGACTTAAAACGCAGCAGGTTTACAGTTATTAGGACAGTTAGCTGTTAATTGGTTAAGCCTCAATTATGCTCTCCACAAGGACGGTCGCACAGACATAACCTGGCGTAAAATGTTAACAAGAAAACGTTTGTCCAGGGCTCCCCTGGACCATCGATCAAACGATTTAGAACGAATATCAGCCAGTAATGATTGGTGGCCGGTCGAACGCAGCACCCTCAACGTTGACTTCATCAAAATGTGGAAATGAAGTTCAGCAAATCCAACAGAAACACAAAACATTAAAATTTCAGCACCTCTAGATGGATATCACTTTGAAATGCAAAGCTCATTGAGCATCAGACTAAAAGGAAAGCACCTCCTGTATTTCACATCATTATGCATCCATTTCAGGAAAATGGGTGTTGTGCTGTCAAAAACAAAACTAAGCGAAACTGACTTCTCCTAGTTACGACTGTTGGGAAGTCTGCATGTATTTATTCTTGACAAACAGCGGCACATATCTGTGAATCAACCATAATAATCTGAAATATAAACATGAAGATGAAAAGCTGAAACCCCGTCCTCATAAGCAGATGTAAGTCATAAAGGAGGTCAAATGGAAGTCACAGGCCCACATACATTCACCACATAGTTTTCAGATTACTGTTTCCACACACACTTCTTATTTCGTACTAACTCTCCACTGTTGGTCCTTTTTCCTGTCACACACATACTGAAACCTTTCATTTGTGTTTAGCTCACTGCCCTGCTAAATGAGCATTAGCAGCTTAAGTTTATATATTTCCATACACAAAATTTAATCAGATTACTCTTTTCCTCGTTCTTAATCCTCAGAAGAATACGTGGTAAAATGTGTGATACATATAGCTGCAACAAACAGTTATTTTCATTATGAATTAATCAGTTGATTTTTGTTGTTGGATTAATGGTTTAGCCTTCAACACAGTTTCCCAGATGTGTAAACCTTTCATTCTCCTCCCAGCTGGCTGATTTGAACCGCCGCCTGCCAGCCGAAGCAGGACTACCGCCACCCAAGCCTGGCCCGCTTCGTCCACGCGAGGTCCCCCCTCCCCCACGGCCCTCCCCCCACACAATCACCCTGCAGACCCCGGCCTTCAGGAACCTGAGGCTACCCAAGAGGCTGCGTGTGGTGTACTTTCTGGCCCGTACGCGCCTGGCTCAGCGCATCATCATGGTGAGAAGATGGATTCAAAACAGACTGGAAATTTAATCTGCTGTTTGTCATTTGTCTGATGTTGTTGACTTCCTGTACCTGGACTTATTGTATTCTCATTGTATTAGTGTGACAAAGACTGACAGGAACATTCTCTGTTAAATATTTGTTAGTTCAGTGATGCATCAGCGTGGCTGCGTCCTCAAGCTGTGCCATTGCTTTAAAATCGCTTTGCAATTGAAACCACAATGTTGAATTCGCACTACGAGCGGCACAGCAACTGGCTGCAAGTCCTTTTCAATAGAGGTCCATGAAATGAAACTACTGACTGACACCCAACACTTGTCGCTGTGCGACACGTGTGACCTGTTACAAATAAAGTTGAGCTGGTCTCTCCTTTTTTCAGCACTCCAGTGACGCGGTGAAGCGTTAACCAATCATATGTTTTTATCTCGTCCACTCAAAAATGCTGTTAGACAGCTGCCAGTGTTATTTAACAACATAATACGTCAATGAGTGCTTAAGCAACACTCCAACCAACAATGTACCAGGTCATGGTGGCTGTTTTGTTGCTTTTGTCACATGTAGTGTGAACACAGTGTAAACCTACACCCACATTAAGCTAATCCGAAGGAAAGTATTATAATTTGAACTTCGCTGCTGATGAAGTTTTTCTGCTGTTAATGACACTGTGAGAATGAATGTGAATGATTTGTTTGGTTTGTGGTGACAGTTGCTAAAAGAGAGATTAGTTATTAAGACAAGTCTAAATGACAAAGAGCAAATTATGCTTGATGATCGCACAGTGTGATATGATGTATGACTGTAAACATAAATGAATGACAGAAATTCCTTTCTTAGGAGAAGTACTGGAGGTGGCTGAACAACAGTTTAATGAAAGCAAATATCAAAGCAACTTGAGGAGAAATCATTCAATTGCTTCATCTCCAGGTTGGCACGGTGATCTGGATCGGCATCCTCGTCTACACCGACCCAGCTGGAATACGCACCTACCTGGCTGCACAGGTGTCTGAGCAAAGCCCCCTGGGAGATCCCGGAGGAGGTGGTCTGCCCCCTCACCTCGGGGTGGCCCCGGTCTTCCGTGGAGGAGATCCTACCAGCACCCTCAGCATCCACCCTGCACCAGATCCAACTCCCTTACCCGAGAACCAGTCACAGGGCCACCATGGCTCCGCCAGGGCAGGGCCCCTTCCCCAGGCCCCGCCCCCTGCTGTGCCCCAGATCACCTGGGGAGCGGAGGACCAGGAGGGCTGGAGGAGGCTCTCCTTCAGGCACTGGCCATCGCTCTTCAGCTACTACAACATCACTTTAGCCAAGAGGTGAGTGGGGCAGGTGCAGTAGAAGGGGCAGCAGAAGATTGTTTTTTACCCATTAAAAGGGAGTTTTACTCAGCAGTGGCTTGAATTCGAAGACTGAGCAGATGTCATAACAGCATAAGCTCATTCACCAGTTATGAAAACTGGTTAAGATGTATGACTTAATCAACCCGTTAAAAACTAATTTAATCAACAACAAAATGTCTTGAGCATTTCATTGGTATGATGGGTTGGACGGACAGCCTTGTCCACCCGTAGACGTAACCCTTGGCATGCTGTTATTTATAATACTTGCTAAATTCATACCTTCGGAACAACATCCTACAAAAAAGTGTGGGAAGTTATTTTACCCGCTGGGACTGCATTCCCACCAGATCGAGTGGTGATTCACCGTAGGTTTGTGTGGTGGTGTGGGAGAGTAATGGTCTATTAACTGAGGTTTTATTTTTACTATTAACGATTAATGTCTCTGTGCCCTCATGGCTGGGTTGAATCCTGGATCGCCAGTTATGTGATTGGTCACCAATGCTTGACGTGGACACCCAATGAATCTTTTCCTCCTGATTCAATGAGAACAAAATAAGTCTAAAGAAGTGGACAAACATCCTACCAGCAACTGCAACATGCTAGCATTAGGCAACAGGCTAGAACTGTGTTTATGTCTCCATCAGGTTTGATTATTATTGCCCATCCTGTTTCAGGTACATCAGCATCCTGCCTGTCATTCCTGTCACCGTTCACCTGAGCCCCCAGGAGGCCATTGAGACACGTCACCCTCAGGACACGAGACACCCCCCTCCATCCATTCCCAAGGTCTCTGCAGATCTACAGACGGACCTCACCCTCTACAAGTTAGTACCCACACACTTGAATTTACGGACTGAACCAGCCTCTTTAATCAGGGTGTTGACGTGACGTACACATGAGAAACTTGGTTATTGTTGCTTTCTAAAGTAACACAGTTGATGTACAACAAGACAAAACTTCAGACAGAGAAAGTCACACTAGCAGTTCAATAAAATAACTCAGTCCAAAGTCCATCTAAAACTGAAAGTGAACTAAATAAGTTTGTTTCAACAGCCCAGCAGGTGGTAAGTAAAGCATTATTTATGCTTACAGCATCCGCAAGGGACGCAGAGGTTCTGTGCAGCAGCTTTTTGCCCATCCTTGGGGAAACTCTAACTGAGGCTTAACCCGGTATTTTGTCTGCAACAACTGCCAGAATGATACCACCCAAAATGGGGGAAAACGTCACGCTGCCTATAACTAAAGCACCTAAAATAAGTCAGCCTGAATCAGAAAATGTGGCAATAGGTAGGGGAGAAATCTGATTCTGTACCAGGTGCATACAGTGCTTATAAAACCATTCAGCTCTTTGGACTTTTTATGGTTTAGTGTCTTACAACATTAAATCACATTATTACATGACTTTATTGATTACTTGATTCTGATTGGTCAGTGACGACGTTTAATGGACACAGTCTGATGTCGGACTCGTTTTTGTGTCAAAGTCTTGATTTCTGAAGTATGTAGCCATGTAATGAGCGGGATTATGTACAGCTAGCTTATCACTATTGTGAAATAAACCAGGGTTTGAGCTTACTGTATGTGATCCCTTGCTTATTACACGGCTTTGTTGAATAGTCTGTTCTGATGGGTCAGTCAGCCTATCAGGAGTCCACCCCTCTGCTTCACATCGCCCTGTCGGGGTTTATTTTACAACAATGATGGCTCACTGTACATTATTCCTTACTTGTATTCAGGTGTGTTTTTTACACTGATCAAAAGAAGAAGAGTTGCTTTCTTTTTTAAACTGCCATAAATCGATCAATTTGGCACAAAATAGTTGTTTGGAAACAAAACACTCACACACAGACGAGTGTGAGCAGGAGCCACAGCAGTGAAAGGTCCTTGGCCTTTGGTCTTTCTACCAGGGTGTCATTGAACTGATTTCAGTGGACATTGAAACCCTCTGCAGGATTCTTCACTCTTAGAGCAGTAAAGTAGTTTAGATCCAAAGCTGGTCTGGAGTCAAGGTCATGTTGAGCTCTCACACTCATGCAACACAAGTAGGGAGTATTGACAAATGATCATTTTGAAAATCTGTGTGATACTGACAAGTTTTGATCGTTTAAGTTGAGCTACTAGTCATAAAAAACCTGTAAGAGCCTCCTGTTGTGGATGTTTTATGGGGTAACATGAATTGAATTTCGAGCTTTTCTTTTGCTTACTAGAAATAAGGAATAGGAATAAAGGAGAAGCTCCATCTTTGTTTTTGGGATGCATGAAGTGCACTGTGTCAAGTGTCACTGGACTGATTGTTATCATATCTGAGGCGACAGAAAAAGAACAAAGATAATGGCGGTTGATTGTTATCTCCACATTCGTCAAAGTATTGTCTCTTCCCGACTGGACTGACTGGTTGCTGTAATGATATGTGATGTCACAGTGGGGAGGAGGATGGTTGATCCTGCATAGTGTCTGAAATTAAATATGCTACCTACTAAAGTTAAATGCATCTCTTTTGCTCTGTTGCTTACATTTTAGATCTTCAAAAACAAAAAACACGACATGCACTGACTGTTTGCTTTTACTTATTTGTCCCCATTTCAGTATTTGACAGCTTTTCTTGCCCATGAGGCGTTCAGGTGTTGGACAGCTAGCTTCTCCTCCTCCATTAGAGGCTGTAAGCCAAGAAGTTTTCACCATACAGTCTCATTTTACTGCTTTTGCTCATCTCAAACTTGTCTTTGAGCTCTGTTGAAGAGCTGTCAGAAATGACCAGAAATGTCATTCAAATATTTGCTCTCAAGAAACACAGGTTTACACTACGGGTTGTCAAAGTTAACGTCATAATAACGTGTTAACGCAAATTTGTTTTGACGCCACTTATGTCTTTAATGCATCAACACTACTTTAGATTTTTAAGTTGTCTCAGTTTTAAAGCTAGAAGTGAGGATACTGACAACATATGAAACTAGAAAACCCAGTGAATCCATCGGTACTGACCAGGGAAGGAGGAGGCTAAATTATGATCCAAATGTGCACTAAACCTTTGTGAGGAAAACTGTTATGATCATTTTCAAAGGGGTCCCTTGACCTCTGACCTCCAGATGTGTGAATGTAAATGGGTTCTCTGGATACTCATTCAGATGGGTGCTCATTCAGATATTTCCATCACTGTTTTGATAGTTGTTTTGTCTGACTGCTGTGCATCTGCAATGCTCAACATG
The DNA here is from genome assembly GCA_947000775.1 of Pterois miles. Classification (NCBI taxonomy): domain Eukaryota; kingdom Metazoa; phylum Chordata; class Actinopteri; order Perciformes; family Scorpaenidae; genus Pterois; species Pterois miles. The sequence continues at coordinate 10,781,075 of CAMQGK010000568.1, read as the reverse complement.
CCGGAAAGATGTTGGTATTACTCTGATAACTGGCAACCAGGAGCTGTCGTCACAAGTCTTGGCTGTGAAATAACTGCATATTTAACAGTATATTCAATATGGGGATTTTGATTCATCTGTTGATATATTTGAAAATGTAGTTCAGCTTGTATTTTATGTGATGAAGCGTTAAATATTTTGTATCCACTGTGGGAACAAACTGTAAATTAGGACAAATGAAGAAGCAGTTTCCAGTCTCGCCCTCCCTCACCAACAACATCAGATTCACTTCACTGTGCCACGGTGTTGTGTAAGCCCAAGTGTTGTCACCTTGACTTAAGTGGATGGCCCTGGTCTTCGTTTCATCTTTGCACAGTAGATACGAAGGCTATCAGCTGATTTTGGGTCAGGGTCGTGACCTTCACGGCGAGGAAGTGGCAGCTGAGCGTACGGCTTGTTTAGATGACCCTGATAAAGAGAGAAGGCCAGTGTGATAAAGGTGAACATGCTGTTATAATGAGATTCAGGGCAGGTTGCAACACAGACACAGGTCGATTGTTTTCTGATCACTCGAAAAGATCTTTGCACACAGCGAAAAGAGAGCGGAGGCAGAGCTTTGGACACTGTGAGAGGCGGCTCTTGGCAGTCCTGCTCGCTTGTTGCTCTCGCTAGTCGCTACCTATATCAGTTACTCTGATATTGTTGATATGTTTCAATATTGAGTTGAACAAACATGAATGTAGGCTGAATATCAGCTGTGGTGTTTTCCTATCGGGAGATACAGTGACTTAACGTCAAACCAACTGAGAGAAGAAGAGCTATAAGTTAGGAAACTGATGAACTAAATTAATTCTGCTAGCCGTTGGGATAATTTACAGTGTAAAATGCCATAGGCGCACAGGAAGTGTCCTGAGTGTCGTAGCCACAGGGACGGCCTACATATCCCATCATGCCTGCCTCATCCTGAGTGCTGGACTGAGTGGTTTACTGTTTTATATTCTAAAATGCAAATGTTACCTTTCTGAGTGTTTTAATAATATAATGTGTCTGTTGTGGTTTAAGTTGGTCATTGAGATTTTTGTGCTGGTTTAAGGTTTTACTGTAGGTGAGGTGGCATTCAGGCTCTAAGATGAGTGTTGGGCAAAGGGAAATTCTAACGTTATCATGATGTGTTCAAATGTAAATCTCGTAAAATGTAGTTTTTGGTGAGGAACTTGACTAAATCCAGTTTAAAGGAGATGTTTTCACAGCAGTATAACAGATAATAGAGAGGGAATCATGACCCTTCCTCTCAAAAAGCCATATGCAAACTGTAATAAAGGAGTATATGTTGAAGTGCATGATGGGTTTTATTATTTCCCTTTTGTTTTGTTAACATGGTGTTGAGAATCCTGGAAAAGTTAGTCTGGAGCCTTACCTCAACATAATGTTTTTAGCCTCTCAAACACTAGAGAGACATGATGTGCATCTTTGCGTATTTCTCACTAATGTTAATGTATATAAGCAAAGAAACCAATTTTCCACATTTTTTTGAATCCCAATTTTCAACTGCTAGAATCACAATGTGGCACATTTTTCCCATGTTCAGGTATACACCGATCAGCCAAAACATTGTAACCACTGGTCATAATATCGAGTGAATTGAATAACATTGATTATTTCGTTATAATGGCTCCTGGCAGTGGGGGAATATATCAGGCAGCAAGTGAACATTTTGTCCTTGAAGTTGACGTGTAGGAAGCAGAAAAAATGGGCAGCGTCAGGATGTGAGCGACTTTGACAAGGTCCAAACTGTGATGGCTGGACGACCGGGTCAGAGCATCGCCAGAACTGCAGCTCTGGTGGGAGGTTCCCGGTCTGCAGTGGTCAGAACCTACCAGAGGTGGTCCAAGGAAGGAAAACTGGTGAACCAGTGACAGGGTCATTGATGCACGTGGAGAGTGAAGGCTGATCAAATACAGTCCACAGTTCACAGTCCAACAGAAGAGCTACTGTAGCTGAGGTGGCTGAAATAGTTAATGCTGGTTCTGATAGAAAGATGTCAGAACACACAGTGCACCACAGTTTGTTGTGCTTGACCCATGCTGACCCGTGTCTGCTGCCAGAAGAACCTACAGCAGGCACATGAGCATCAGATCAGCATGATAATGCGTTAATGCAAATTAGCTTTATCGCAACTAATTTCATTAACGCATTAATGCAATTTGTACTTTTTAGGTTGTAGCAGGCTCAGTTTTAAAGCTGTGAAGATGCAGGCACCATATGAAACTAGAAAACCTAAGAAATCCATTGGTATCAACCAGGTCAATTCTAGCTTATCACGAAGGAGGCTAATTAATGCTCCAAACTTGCCTCTGACCTCCAGATGTGTGGATGTAAATGGGTTCTCTGGGTCCCCACCAGTCTCCCCTTTACAGACATGCCCACTTTCTGATAGTCCCAGTCAGTCTGGATCAAGTCCTAGTCAAGTCAGCACTCTGACACACTGACAGCTGTTGTTGCCTGTTGGGCTGCAGTTTGCCATGTTCTGATTGGAGCAGATTGTTGATACTAAAGTCAGAACCTGGGAGGATTTCTGGTCAATATCTGGTATTGATTAGTGCTGTTAACTGATTTATAATATTTATGCATACATTTATATAAAGCAGCATATTTTCCCAGTCCTATGTTGATAAGAGGATTAAATGCTTGACAGATCTTTCTTTAAGGTACACTTTGAACAGATAAAAAATATGTGATTAATTGTGATTAACTATGGACTATGGATCATACAATTAATTGCAATTAAATATTTTAATCGATTGACAGGCCTAAAACAAAAAGGTATTTTATTAAATGATGTCTTTCATGGCTCTCAAGTTTATTTTATAACACATAGGATCAGTAATAAAACATACAATAAGCAATAAATCATCCAAGTATCTGTCTGTAGTGTCTCTCTTTCCCTTGAGAGCTCTCAACTAATAAAAGCAAAAACAGCCCAAAACACAGCTCTTCATCTTGTGGCTCGTGTGATGACACAACATTCCTCATTCTCTTACATTCAGGATGTACTTGTAGCTTTGTGTTAAAGGGTGAGTTGTAATTTCACAGAGCAGCAGACAGGGTTTTTTCAAAGGACTGGTATTTCAGGTGGAGTCAGTCTCACTCCTCTGGCATTTTTCATCATCACAGTTACGCCACATTCCACTGCAGATGGTCGAAGATGCAGGTATGTGATGCCACGTCGAATAGTTCGGGGGGAGACTCGGAGAAGTTATCTCTTCACTCATGGCAGTATAATTATTTATTAAATGAACGTCTCCAAAATGTATAGACTTGGCAGATCTTCAAATGGTGTAGATTATTTATAAAGTTGCTGACCTCAAAGTTTCCAAACTGACAAACAAAAAGAAAAGAAATGCACAGTATAACTTGTGAATATGTCTCATATAGGAACACAAGTATTGCGACCTTATTTTTTGATTCTCCAAAATGTTGTATTGAGGAAAAACTGGCCTGGTCATTTTCAAAGGGGTCCGTTGACCTCTGACCTCCAGATGTGTGAATGTAAATGGGTTCTCTGGGTCCCCACCAGTCTCCCCTTTACAGACATGCCCACTTTATGATAGTCCCAGTCAGTTGCATTTTTTGCATGCAGTATAAATGTCTTATTTTTGCCTTTTCTAAATTTCTCGTATTGCTACACACTGAAGTCCTTAAACAGTGCTGGAGTTACGTAAATTGGGTGTCACAGTAAAGCTGAGGCTCTTGTGGATCCTGTGAGTCCAGCTGTACTCATGTGAAATGATTTTAATACCCATAGTAGCCATTTTACAACTTTGATGCAGATGGTGTCTTTATACTATAACAGCTTTCCTAGAATCTGATCTGAAAAGAAATCACTATTTCTCCTTACCTACAGTATCGCAATATACTGCACTATATTATATCTATATATAATCATATGTATACTATCACCAACACACAGTCCTGTGGGCTACTGTAAAACAAATAATTGTTAAATCACAATTAAAGGTGTGAGTTTATGGGGCCGCAGTGGCGAGGAACTGAAAATTGATGGTGCATTTTGTAAGTTTAATGTTTAAAAATGTTTTTGAATAATGAAGTGAACAAATGTGAAGATGTGGCCGCTGGAAGACTGTGTGGCCGTACTGGGCAGGTCCACAGTGTGAATTTGTAGAAGAGATGCTGTAGAAAACAAGTCAGCTAGTAACAAGAAAATACATTTGAGTCCTCCTTTGTCCCTCCGTCCATCCAGGGTGGCAGCGCTGGGCCTTGCGGCGGGCGTCCTGCTGGTTCTGCTGCTCTTCTGTCTCTACCGGGTGCTCTGCCCACGTAACTACGGCCAGAACGGCGTCCCCCACGGGCGCCGGCGCAGAGGAGACCTGCCCTGTGACGACTACGGCTACTCGCCGCCCGTCAGCGAGATCTCACCGCTGCTGCTGAGGGGCCACAGTATGGTGAGCATAGACTCAGATAAAAGGACACGTACACCGAGATGACTGAATCAAGTCTTAGACTGGTTTTGTTTTCTAATAGACATACAGCAGGACGAAGCCAAAAGAGGAAATTAAACGCCGCAGACATGAAACACATATTGATATCGTTCAGTGTGACATTCATCATGATTAAACGTCCACAAACCTGCTTAGAAATCTTATCAAAAGACACCTTAGTAGTTTCTTCAGTATCAGAGTAATCCAGTTATCTGTATCTGGGCAATCTCCAGGTCTGAAAAGTGAAGACAATGCTGAAGTGCCTTAAACCTGCATTATTTCTAATATCCAGCAGGGGGCGACTCTGGTTGCAAAAAGAAGTCTGAAAAAATGAGCCTACTTCTCTCTGATTTATTACCTCAGTAAACATTGTAAACATGAGTTTATGGTCTCAGTCACTAGTTTCAAGTCTTACTCAACTCAGCATGATGCTCATTTAGTAAATTGTGGTTCAATTTAGAGTCAGATAGACCATGAAGCAGGGGATGCATCCCAGCTGACATGGAGGCCAGGCCAGGCCAGGTTGCCAGTTTATCGCAGGGCTGACGCATACAGACAACAGACAACAAACAACAATTCATGCTCACATTCACACCTACAGGCAATTTAGAGTCACCAATTAACCTGCATATCTGTGGGAGGAAGCAGGAGAACCCAGAAAAATCCACGCTAACATGGGGAGAACATGCATAATCCACAAAGATGGCCCCCCAAGCCGAACCTGCGATCCACTTCCTGTGAGGCGACAGAGTTAACCACTGCACCACCGTGCAGCCTGCTAACTTCTAATAGTTATCTCTGCACACTTTTAATGACGACAATTTACCAAAATGCAAACAAATATAGGCTCAAAACAGAATACCACTACCTACTGGTAGCTGACATTATAGTAGATCATTTAAAGAGCTCCGGCTTGATGGTCCCCTCCAAAACTATTGGAACAGTGATTATTATATTATATTATATTATTATGAAGTAATTGTTCTGTTGCAGTAGTTTTTGAGGAGTCTGTAGACCTACAGTGCTGTGAAAAAGTATTTGCCCCCTTCCTGATTTCTTTTATTTTTGCATATTCGACACACTTAAATGTTTCAGCTCATCAAACAAATTTTAATACTAGACAGAGATAACCAGAGTAAATACAAAATGCAGTTTTTAAATGATGATTTCATTTATTAAGGGAAAAAAAGCTATCCAAGCCTACCTGACCCTATGACAAAAAGTAATTGCCCCCTTTGTTAAATCATGAATTAACTGTGATTAACCACATTTTCTTGAAAAGCTGAGTTCAATGTCACCAGCCACACCCAGGCCTGATTACTGCCAGACCTGTTGAATCAAGAAATCACTTCAACAGGACCTGTCTAAAGGGAAGGAGGCTAAAAGATCTCAAAGAGCAACACATCATGCTACGATCTGGCAGTAACTGGTTATCTTTGTCTAGTATTAAAATCTGTTTGATCATCTGAAACATTCAAGTGTGACGAATATGCAAAAATATAAGCAACCAGGAAGAGGCAAATACTTTTTCACAGCACTGTAAGTGTTGGTGTTAGCATGTTTTTATCCACTTTAAAAGGGCGTCGCTCTGGATGGGATTTAAATTACAGTTCACAGACAAACAGTTGCTAGTTGCAGCTGTAATTGTTATTGGCTCGAGGTGAAAAATTACCTTCATACTCTGGATGGGATTAAAATCACTGACGTAATTGAAGTAAATGAAGTAAATTGATTTGCAATGAATAGTCTAACAAAAGTCTTTTTCTTAGTAATTTCGTTAAAAACATCTACAATGACGACTGGATCCTGTCAAAATGTGTCTGTGGTCGTTACTCCTGACGTTCAGTATCTGCAGATTAAGAACAGAGAAGCAAAACAACAGTTTAGTGGCTGATACTCACATCTGTTAAGATGCATGTGTGAACCTGAAAACTCTGACGCCTCAGCCAGTGTTAATGAGTTCAGTTGTCATGTCACACACGCTGTAATTATGAAATTGTTGCGTGCCTTAGATGAACACTTACTGTACATGTTCTGACAACAATTGAATCAAAGGCAACTGGTCCCCACAGACTAGTGGGGACTAGTCAGACTGGACTACTATGACCTGGATGAATGAGAACATTCACAGACTTACTGTACATGAGTTCACTGTTCCACGATTGAACAGGATTAGAAAATGCATTGTGGCGACTTACTCCAAAATGAGGTGTAGGCCAAGAATAAAAAATGCAACCAGTGGAAATTAAGTCCATTTGTGTATTTGCTTCATGGTCAGTCTTTCTGTCTTGCAGGACATTGAGTGTTTGGCCAGTGACGGGATGCTGCTGGCTAGCTGTTGCCTGGCAGGACAGATTCGGGTTTGGGACGCCCAGACTGGAGACTGTTTGACCGTCATCCCGAGCCACGGGTGAGAGTGTCGCAGTATTTTTGAGCTTTTTTCAGTGCTTTGATTGGGATGTTGGCCACTAAATATGTTCAGCACTCTTAGGCACTCTCTTCTGGTCATGCTCACTTCTTATACTATCACAACATCTCATTTTTCATTTTGATTTCTAGAATCTAAGTTTTCAAAACGATTAACACTGGACAATCATGCAATTAATCACGATCAAATATTTAATCGATTGACAGCACTACTAAATATGTAAAAAAAAAGAAATACTTTCAATAAGAATTGTGACCTAGATATGTACTGAGCAGAACATTTGACATTTTGCGGTTGAAAAATAAACCTGCCAGTGCTCTCTGGTGGTCAAACTGTGATTTAAATGATCTCATCTACTGTACACGTTAGTACGTTTTTCTGTACTGGAGTTTATTGTTGCCTGTAATACGTCACACTGAATGTGCTGATGAAGACACACATCGTAACATCCACCAATAATATCAGGCAGACCAATATATCTCTCAGTATAATTTGGTGTAGCGGTGCAGCTGACTAACGTTTCCTGCCCAGGCTCAGACGGAGCAGCAGCAGTGGCTGCTGGGAGCAGCGGGATGGCCGGGATGGCTGGGACAGCGTCAGCGGACCCCCAGACTCAGAGTGTTTAGGCTCTGAAGCTCACGGCCCCTCTTTCAGTGGTGATGGTCTTTCAGAGGAGGAAGGCTACCCGCTGAGACGCCGCTCTGCTCCCACACGGCCGACACTCTTCACCGACCAGCCCGATCTCACCCCTCTCATTGACACCAACTTTGCCTCCCAGCCCCCGTCCCAACCCTGCACCCCACCCAGGGGTGGCTTTGACTTTGGAGGTCTGGTGGAGCGCGCCTACATGGAGCACGAGCCCCCCTCACCCTCCACCTACCCCTCTCCTTCTTCAGCCTCCTCCTCGCCGCCATCAGGAGCTCAGCTCCAGAGGAGACCCAGCTTAGGGGATGCAGCCACCTTCTTAACCCAAGAGAGAGCCTTCACAGCGGGGACGCAGGCGACAGCAGACTGGGAGAGCTCTGTCTGGGCCATGGAGCTGAGAGGAAATCTGATAGCTGCTGGGAGGAGCAGCGGCAAACTGGAGGTGGGTAAAATCTATAATATGCTTTCGTCTTTCGCCTTTTTCTGTTTGTTTCTGCACTAAGAAAAAAATGATGGTGATGAACTTTGTACCATTACAAAAGCAGTATAATTTATTCCAAGTACTGAATGTGAAATAAGTTCACAAACTTCAGCAGCTACGTAGAGATACTTCCTGCCATCACATGCTTTGTTTTGTTTGAAAGCACTTGTTGTCAGTCACTTTAAATGAACAGCATTAAGAAGTAAAAACCATAGTGGAAGCCAGGAGTGTAGAGCCTGCCTCTTCTGTCGTTCTGTATAAAACATAAACTAAAATTGATATAATGCTACTGTACATACACTATACCATACCCTTTTTCTTCTGAAAGCTCATTTGACAAATTTAAGCTGGATAAGAGCTACTCATAGCATTTCTATCATATTTTTCTATCATCCTTTTAATAGTGTTTCAGCCACCACAGTCATCCTCCGTCACAGGCGAAGGGTTTTTTGTGTTTTATTAGGAAGTGCGCCACTAAACGAAGCCTCGGCTGGCCACCTTCGTCGGTTTGGTAAACGGAGACTGTTGTCCTTTAAGCTCTGTTTTCAGCTCCTTTACCTTCTCTGTTGGTAGACTGCTACCAGCCAGAAAGTCCCATGAAAAGTTGCTGTGGACTTTGGTGAAGTGATGCTGGACTTTTACTGACTGACACACTCAGTCACACTGTAAATTAGACACCCACATTTGTCATTCACATTCATTAAAATAGTATTTTTTATTTTTTTTTAAATTTTATTTGCCTTTTACTGACCTGACTATTTTCTGTGGTCATCAAATCTGTTGTGCTAAATATTGTGGCATCGCTGATGTGGCCAAACTTGAATGCATTGTAGCTTGTTATTAATTAATTAATAGACAGCTGATTGGCAAATGCTCATTTTTTGCCAGAAGGGATTTGATTGGATAGGAATTTAAACAGGTTTATAAAGTGACTTTGTGTTATCATATTTATACACATATTGGTAGCTCGTGCGCTACTTGCCGAAGACCCGTGCACTACACGATAAACACAAAGAATTAATGTACTCTTGAAATTCGTCTTTGGTTACAGTTGTGGGATGCGGTGGAAGGCTCGCTACGCTGCACTAATGAAGACGGAGTCTCTGGGATCACAGCTCTAGCCTTCCTCAACAACAGGTGAAACAAGCACACAGTAAAACATCTGGGCTAAGCGAGTGCATCCATTAATATTTGGTACCATATGCATGTCTTATTTGTTTCAGGTTTTATGAACTTGGAGCATAAACTTTCCTTCCATGTAGGTAATTTACTGAGACAAAGGAACAGTTTATTTTTTTCCCCTAAAAAGAAACTGACTCCCTGACTTCAGGGAAGCGATAGGATTTTTCAGTTCTGTTGTTTCTCCACCATCTCTGACTCCGGCGGCGACCATGGCGTCTCAAAGTGCAGCTGCAGGCTCCCGGTAACATACACTCACGGCACACGGCGCCGTTTGAGCTGCGCTCGCTGCACATCGCAGCGAAGCCATCGTGGCGTGGCACAGGCCTTTGAAAATAATGGGTTCAGAGCACAGTGGTGCCGTTATCACGTTGTGTAAAAGGGCATTCAGTGAGTGACAGAGGGAGGTGGAAATGATGAATGAAAACTGATCTAGTTTATACCAGATTCACACAAGTTCATGAGGGGCAAATTATTCAGTTTTCTTTCTTGAGAATTAAAAGTAGGCCTAATTTTCAAAAAATGCTGTTGAAGTGTACTTATTATTTTGTTAGATTCATTAAAAGTCACCAGACAAGCTAGTTGCATGTAAGCGAAATAAAAAAAATTCAGTTCAAATGTGGCAGCTCAGACCTAAAGTGAAACACATAACATGAATCCACTATGCCTGTTGACAGACACTGGATGCAACCTCATTGTCACTTTACAGGGTTAATGTGAAGTAAGTCAGGCATGACTGAACGTTATGCTGAAACATGTTTTCTCCTCAGAATCGTAGCGGCTCGGTTGAACGGGTCTCTGGATTTCTTCACTGTGGAGATAAACAAACCTCTGGGTCTGCTGCAATACAGAGGTGAGGCTCAGCAACACGGATGGGTTTCATGACAGCCGTGTAGCCCAGCTGTGTTTTACTTTGGTCACTAATCTGTTAAGTATTTATGCGTTTATTCTTACAGCTTATTGTCTTTTTCAATGTTAAATTCAACTATTGTGAAGGCAGTGAAAACAAATGAACAAGAGGCATGGCAACGTTATTCATTAGGGCTATTTCGCTAATAACTTATGCCCTTGTTTTTTTCAAATGCGTATATACTGTGTAGTGTAATGTAGTCATTAAGCATTATCTTAAGGTGGAAAACCCTACTGTTGTCTCTTTTAATGTAGATAATACTTAGTATTGGAGGGTATCTAATAAAACTTTTGTGTCTTCAGTACAAAATAGCCTTTATGCTTAATTACATGCTTTAAAAATGTGAGACTATGCATGCAGCTTAGAGCTGGAATTCATTCATGGTTTAATTAATATTGAAGCAAAAATGTCAAATATTCTCAGGTTGCTGCTTCACCGATGTGTTCACTGCATCTCTATTTTATCCATGACTGTAAACTGAATGTAATTCAGGGTTTAGACTGAAAAAACAAGACCTCACATCACAAAATATAAACTAGAGATGCAACAATTAGTTGATTCGTCATTTGTCCGAAATTCGATATTGACGATATTGATAATTGATTAATTCTTGAAAGCATGTGTGGGTAACTTTGGGGAAAACAGCGAGAGTACACCAGATTTTAAAAGTATCCTGCCCAGAGTTACCAGCTCTTTTCCAATGACAGCAGCCATCAGCACCAAAGGCTCCAAAAGCTCCTAAATCTAGAGGGAAAGTTGCCAAGTCAGCATCACTGACAGCCTGTCCCTTCAGAACTCTTTCCAAAACCACTTTCCCACAATATTAGTATAATATTATTATATATAGTATTATGTACACAGCAAACATGGCTATTGTTAGTACAGCTGTCAAGCTAGCAGCTTGCAGGAAACTGATGATGCACACAGAGTACAGTCAGTCAGCCAGGTAGGTAGACAGACCACCCATCATAAAATGAATGACTGGATTACAGGACTGTGACAGCCACAGATAACAGATTTTTTTCCCTTTTTTGTTGTGAGAGCATTTGATTTATTGATTGCTGTCAGGATGTAAAGATAATTTCAACAAATGCATTACCCAGACCTAAGTTTTAACCAAGTTTTTAAAGTGAAAACACATTCTGTTGTTTAAAGTTATCAAATGTGAAAATTATTGTTTTACCTTGTGATAAATATGATATTTTTAGTTTTTGGACTGATTGTTAAACAAATAATAATAATAATAATAATAATAATAAATAGACAAACAATAATGAATGAATCAAGTTCCTCTGAAATAAAGAGGGAGGAATGGGCGTTTCTGGTTTCTGAGTGGGGAAAACGTGATGTCCTCCTCCCACAGGCGCCCCCGGACGAGGCAGCATGCCTCCCTCTCCATGTTACAGCAGCGAAGATGTGATCAGCTGCCAGCTCACACGCTCCGTACAGTGTGCTCACCAGAAGCCGATCACGGTGCTGCGAGCGTCCGCCGGGAGGGTCGTCACCGGTAGCCAGGACCACACTGTCCGGGTAACACTGACCACCAACATGTCAGGCTGCTGTCTATTGATTTTAACAGAATAATAATAATGTTGTACATCTCACAAACTAATTTCTCAGAAAATGATAAACAAATGTACACTTAGAAAAGATGAAACATTAGACAAACAGTATAAAGAGCTTTTTATAGTGTTACTGTATAATCCTCTGACTTTCTTTCTCTGTTGTCGATCAATCAGGTGTACCGTCTAGAGGACTCGTGTTGCCTCTTCACCCTGCAGGGTCACTCTGGAGGGATCACAGCCATCTACATAGACCAGGTTAGTAATACACCATAGACTCTACAGAGCTGTACCGAACACTTCGGTGCACCGAGTCTTCGTTCAGAACATGAACCCATTCAGGGGCTGCAGCCCAAAGTTTAAACACTTTATAGCTTATTGTGTGGTGACATTTTTTCTGGAAGCATTTCTAATATTCTATACTATCCCATACTATTCTATGACTTTTATTGACAAACTATACTACGACTTGTTTCGACATAGTATACTATGACTTTTTTTGTCATAGTATACTGACTGTTTAAAATATTTATGACATGCGAGAATGACTTTTTTTCGACATACTATACTATGACTTAAAAAGATTTACGACATGCTATCATGACTTTTTTCGACATGCCATACTATGACTTTTTTCGACATACTATACTATGACTTAAAAATATTTACGACGTGCTATACTATGACTTTTTTCAACATACTATAGTATGACTTTTTTCGACATGTTATACTCTACCTTTTTTTCGACATACTATACTATGACTTAAAAATATTTACGACGTGCTATATTATGACTTTTTTCGTCATGCTACACAGTGACTTTTTTCGACATGCTATACTATGACTTTTTTCAACATGCTATACTATGACGTTTTTACACAAAATTTGGCGACATACTATGTTGTTTTGTCACGCAATTTGTCGACACACTATACTATATCGTTTTTGCACGAAATTTGTCAACATTCCATACTATGACGTTTCTTCACGAAATTTGTCGACATACTATATTATGACGTTTTTGCACATACTATACTATTATGTTTTTGCACATACTATACAATCACGTTTTTGCATTCATTCATTCTATACTATGATGTTATTGCACGAAAATTGTCCACATACTATGACGATACTATGATACTATACTATGTCGTTTTTTTTTGTAAAATTTTCCAACATTTCACGAAATGACTTTTTTCCACCATAGAATCATTCTACATGCTATAATACGACCGTTTTCATGTTTTTGTCCAACTTCAAAAAAATTTGACGTTTTCATCAAAAAATTTCGACATAGTATACTATGCCGTTTTTTTGGAAAATTTTCCAACATTTCACGAAATGACTTTCGCTCACCATAGAGTTATTCTACATGCTCTAATACAACCGTTTTCATGTTTTTTTGTTTCAACTTAAAAAAAATTAGACGTTTTCATCGAAAAATTTTGACATACTATACTATGGCTTTTTTTTTTTTTTTTTGTAAAATTATCCAACATTTCATGAAATGACTTTTGCTCACCATAGAATCATTCTACATGCTCTAATACGACCGTTTTCATGTTTTTTTGTTTCAACTTCAAAAAAATTAGACGTTTTCATCGAAAAATTTCCCAACATTTCATGAAATGACTTTTACTCACCATAGAGTTATTCTACATGCTATAATACGACCGTTTTCATTGTTTTTTTCAACTTCAAAAAATTTGACATTTTCATCGAAAAATTTCGACATACTATACTATGGCATTTTTTTTGTAAAATTTTCCAACATTTCATGAAATGACTTTTGCTCACCATAGAGTTATTCTACATGCTCTAATACGACCGTTTTCATGTTTTTTTGTTTCAACTTAAAAAAAATTAGACGTTTTCATCGAAAAATTTTGACATACTATACTATGGCTTTTTTTTTTTTTTTGTAAAATTATCCAACATTTCACGAAATGACTTTTGCTCACCATAGAATCATTCTACATACTACAATACGACCGTTGTTTTTTTGTTTCAACTTTAAAAAAAATTAGACGTTTTCATCTAAAAAATTTCGACATACTATAATATGGCATTTTTTTTTTTGTAAAATTATCCAACATTTCACGAAATGACTTTTTTCCACCATAGAATCATTCTACATGCTCTAATACGACCGTTTTCATGGTTTTTTTCAACTTCAAAAAAATTTGACATTTTCATCGAAAAATTTCGACATACTATACTATGGCATTTTTTTTGTAAAATTTTCCAACATTTCACGAAATGACTTTTGCTCACCATAGAATCATTCTACATACTACAATACGACCGTTGTTTTTTTGTTTCAACTTTAAAAAAAATTTGACGTTTTCATCTAAAAAATTTCGACATACTATAATATGGCATTTTTTTTTTTGTAAAATTATCCAACATTTCACGAAATGACTTTTTTCCACCATAGAATCATTCTACATGCTCTAATACGACCGTTTTCATGGTTTTTTTCAACTTCAAAAAAATTTGACATTTTCATCGAAAAATTTCGACATACTATACTATGGCATTTTTTTTGTAAAATTTTTCAACATTTCACGAAATGACTTTTGCTCACCATAGAATCATTCTACATGCTATAATACGACCGTTTTCATGTTTTTTTTCAACTTCAAAAAAAATTTGACGTTTTCATCGAAAAATTTCGACATACTATACTATGGCATTTTTTTTGTAAAATTTTCCAACATTTCACGAAATGACCTTTGCTCACCATAGAATCATTCTACATGCTCTAATATGACCGTTTTCATGTTTTTTTTCGTTTCAACGTAAAAAAAAATTTAACGTTTTCATCAAAAAATTTCGACACACTATACTATGCCGTTTTTTTGGAAAAGTTTCCAACATTTCACGAAATTACTTTTTTCCACCATAGAATCATTCTACATGCTCTAATACGACCGTTTTCATGTTTTTTTTTCAACTTCAAAAAAATTTGACGTTTTCATCAAAAAATTTCGACATACTATACTATGGCGTTTTTTTTGTAAAATTTTCCAACATTTCACAAAATGACTTTTGCTCACCATAGAATCATTCTACATGCTATAATACGACCGTTTTCATGTTTTTTTTCGTTTCAACGTAAAAAAAAATTAGACGTTTTCATCAAAAAATTTCCCAACATTTCACGAAATGACTTTTGCTCACCATAAAATCATTCTGCATGCTATAATACGACCGTTTTCATGTGTTTTTTTTTTCAACTTCAAAAAAATTTGACGTTTTCATCGAAAAATTTCGACATACTATACTATGGCGTTTTTTTTGGAAAATTTTCCAACATTTCACGAAATGACTTTTACTCACCATATAGTTATTCTACATGCTATAATACGACCGTTTTCATTGTTTTTTTTCAACTTCAAAAAATTTGACATTTTCATCGAAAAATTTTGACATACTATACTATGGCGTTTTTTTTGGAAAATTTCCCAACATTTCACGAAATGACTTTTTTTCCACCATAGAATCATTCTACATGCTCTAATACGACCATTTTCATGGTTTTTGTCAACTTCAAAAAAATTTGACGTTTTCGTCGAAAAATTTCGACATACTATACTATGGCGTTTTTTTTTTTTTTTTTTTTTGTAAAATTTTCCAACATTTCACGAAATGACTTTTGCTCACCATAGAATCATTCTACATGCTATAATACGATCGTTTTCATGTTGTTTTTTTCAACTTCAAAAAAATTTGACGTTTTCATCGAAAAATTTCGACATACTATACTATGGCGTTTTTTTTGGAAAATTTTCCAACATTTCACGAAATGACTTTTGCTCACCATAGCATCATTCTACATGCTATAATACGACCGTTTTCATGGTTTTATTTTTCAACTTCAAAAACATTTGACGTTTTCATCGAAAAATTTCGACATACTATACTATGGCGTTTTTTTTTTTTTTTTTTGTAAAATTATCCAACATTTCACGAAATGACTTTTGCTCACCATAGAATCATTCCACATGGTATAATACGACCGTTTTCATTGTTTTTTTCAACTTCAAAAAATTTGACATTTTCATTGAAAAATTTTGACATACTATACTATGCCGTTTTTTTTTTTTTTTTTTTAATAAAATTTTCCAACATTTCACGAAATTACTTTTTTCCACCATAGAATCATTCTACATGCTATAATACGACCGTTTTCATTGTTTTTTTCCAACTTCAAAAAGATTTGACGTTTTCATCAAAAAATTTCGACATACTATACTTTGGCGTTTTTTGTTTTTTTTTTGTAAAATTTTCCAACATTTCACGAAATGACCTTTGCTCACCATAGAATCATTCTACATGCTATAATACGACCGTTTTCGTGGTTTTTTCAACTTCAAAAAAATTTGACGTTTTCATCGAAAAATTTCGACATACTATACTATGCCGTTTTTTTTTTTTTTTGGAAAATTATCCAACATTTCACGAAATGACTTTTGCGCACCATAGAATCATTCTACATGCTATAATACGATCGTTTTCATGTTTTTTTTCAACTTCAAAAAAATTTGAGGTTTTCATCAAAAGATTTCAACGTACTATACTATGGCGTTTTTTGGTAAAATTTTTCAGTATTTCACAAAATGACTTTTGCTCACCATAAAATCATTCTACATGCTATAATACGACCGTTTTCATGTTTTTTTTGTTTCAACTTCAAAAAAACTTTGACGTTTTCATCTAAAAATTTCGACATACTATACTATGGCTTTTTTTTTTGGAAAATTTTCCAACATTTCACGAAATGACTTTTACTCACCATAGAATCATTCTACATGCTATAATACGACCGTTTTCATTGTTTTTTTCAACTTCAAAAAATTTGACATTTTCATTGAAAAATTTTGACATACTATACTATGGCGTTTTGGTTTTTTTTTTTGTAAAATTTTCCAACATTTCACGAAATGACTTTTGCTCACCATAGAGTTATTCTACATGCTCTAATACGACCGTTTTCATGTTTTTTTGTTTCAACATAAAAAAAAATTAGACGTTTTCATCGAAAAATTTCCCAACATTTCACGAAATGACTTTTGCTCACCATAGAATCATTCTATATGCTATAATACGACCGTTTTCGTGTTTTTTTCAACTTCAAAAAAATTTGACGTTTTCATCGAAAAATTTCGACATACTATACTATGGCATTTTTTTTTTTTTTTGTAAAATTTTCCAACATTTCACGAAATGACTTTTGCTCACCATAGAGTTATTCTACATGCTCTAATACGACCGTTTTCGTGGTTTTTTTCAACTTCAAAAAAAATTGACGTTTTCATCTAAAAATTTCGACACACTATAACATGGCATTTTTTTTTGTAAAATTATCCAACATTTCAGGAAATGACTTTTTTCCACCGTTTTCATGTTTTTTTTTTAACTTCAAAAAAATTTGACGTTTTCATCGAAAAATTTCGACATACTATACTATGGCGTTTTTTTTTTTTTTTTTGTAAAATTATCCAACATTTCACGAAATGACTTTTGCTCACCATAGAATCATTCTACATGCTATAATACGACCGTTTTCATGTTTTTTTCAACTTCAAAAGAATTTGACATTTTCATCGAAAAATTTCGACATACTATACTTTGGCCTTTTTTGTTTTTTTTTTTTGTAAAATTTTCCAACATTTCACGAAATGACCTTTGCTCACCATAGCATCATTCTACATGCTATAATACGACCGTTTTCATGGTTTTTTTTCAACTTCAAAAAAATTTGACGTTTTCATCGAAAAATTTTGACATACTATACTATGGCTTTTTTTTTTGTAAAATTATCCAACATTTCACAAAATGACTTTTGCTCACCATAGAATCATTCTACATGCTATAATACGACCGTTTTCATGTTTTTTTTCCACTTCAAAAAAATTTGAGGTTTTCATCGAAAAATTTCGACATACTATGCTATGGCGTTTTTTGGTAAAATTTTCCAACATTTCACAAAATGACTTTTTTCCACCATAGAATCATTCTACATGCTCTAATACGACCGTTTTCATGGTTTTTTTCAACTTCAAAAAAATTTGACATTTTCATCGAAAAATTTCGACATACTATACTATGGCGTTTTTGGGTTTTTTTTGGAAAATTTTCCAACATTTCACAAAATGACTTTTGCTCACCATAGAATCATTCTACATGCTCTAATACGACCGTTTTCATGTTTTTTTTCAACTTCAAAAAAATTTGACGTTTTCATCGAAAAATTTCGACATACTATACTATGGCGTTTTTTTGGAAAATTTTCCAACATTTCACGAAATGACTTTTACTCACCATAGAGTTATTCTACATGCTATAATACGACCGTTTTCATTGTTTTTTTCAACTTCAAAAAATTTGACATTTTCATCGAAAAATTTTCACATACTATACTATGGCGTTTTTTTTTTTTTTTTTTTTGTAAAATTTTCCAACATTTCACGAAATGACTTTTGCTCACCATAGAATCATTCTACATGCTATAATACGACCGTTTTCATGTTTTTTTTTTCAACTTCAAAAAAATTTGACGTTTTCATCGAAAAATTTCGACATACTATACTATGCCGTTTTTTTGTAAAATTTTTCAACATTTCACGAAATGACTTTTTTTCCACCATTGAATCATTCTACATGCTCTAATACGACCGTTTTCATGGTTTTATTTTTCAACTTCAAAAACAGTTGACGTTTTCATCGAAAAATTTAGACATACTATACTATGGCGTTTTTTTGGGAAAATTTTCCAACATTTCACGAAATGACTTTTTCTCACCATAGAATCATTCTACATGCTCTAATATGACCGTTTTCATGTTTTTTTTTCAACTTCAAAAAAATTTGACGTTTTCATCGAAAAATTTCGACATACTATACTATGGCGTTTTTTTTGGAAAATTTTCCATCGTTTCACGAAATGACTTTTACTCACCATAGAGTTATTCTACATGCTGTAATACGACCGTTTTCATTGTTTTTTTCAACTTCAAAAAATTTGACATTTTCATCGAAAAATTTCGACATACTATACTATGGCGTTTTTTTTTTTTTTTTTTTTTTGTAAAATTATCCAACATTTCACGAAATGACTTTTGCTCACCATAGAATCATTCTACATGCTATAATACGACCGTTTTCATGTTTTTTTCAACTTCAAAAGAATTTGACATTTTCATCGAAAAATTTCGACATACTATACTTTGGCCTTTTTTGTTTTTTTTTTTGTAAAATTTTCCAACATTTCACAAAATGACCTTTGCTCACCATAGAATCATTCTACATGCTCTAATACGACCGTTTTCATGGTTTTTTTCAACTTCAAAAAAATTTGACGTTTTCATCAAAAAATTTTGACATACTATACTATGGCTTTTTTTTTTGGAAAATTTTCCAACATTTCACAAAATGACTTTTGCTCACCATAGAATCATTCTACATGCTCTAATACGACCGTTTTCATGGTTTTTTTCAACTTCAAAAAAATTTGACATTTTCATCGAAAAATTTCGACATACTATACTATGGCTTTTTCTTTTTTTTTTTGTAAAATTATCCAACATTTCATGAAATGACCTTTGCTCACCATAGAATCATTCTACATGCTATAATACGACCGTTTTCATTGTTTTTTTTCAACTTCAAAAAATTTGACATTTTCATCGAAAAATTTTGACATACTATACTATGCCGTTTTTTTTTTTTTTATATAAAATTTTCCAACATTTCACGAAATTACTTTTTTCCACCATAGAATCATTCTACATGCTATAATACGACCGTTTTCATGTGTTTGTCCAACTTCAAAAAAATTTGACGTTTTCTTCGAAAAATTTCGACATACTATACTATGGCGTTTTTTTTTTTTTTTTTGTAAAATTATCCAACATTTCACGAAATGACTTTTGCTCACCATAGAATCATTCTACATGCTCTAATACGACCGTTTTCATGGTTTTTTTCAACTTCAAAAGAATTTGACATTTTCATCGAAAAATTTCGACATACTATACCATGGCGTTTTTGGGTTTTTTTTGTAAAATTATACAACATTTCACAAAATGACTTTTTTCCACCATAGAATCATTCTACATGCTCTAATACGACCGTTTTCATGGTTTTTTTCAACTTCAAAAAAATTTGACATTTTCATCGAAAAATTTCGACATACTATACTATGGCGTTTTTGTTTTTTTTTTTTGAAAATTTTCCAACATTTCACAAAATGACTTTTGCTCACCATAGAATCATTCTACATGCTCTAATACGACCGTTTTCATGTTTTTTTTCAACTTCAAAAAAATTTGACGTTTTCATCGAAAAATTTCGACATACTATACTATGGCGTTTTTTTTGGAAAATTTTCCAACATTTCACGAAATGACTTTTACTCACCATAGAGTTATTCTACATGCTATAATACGACTGTTTTCATTGTTTTTTTCAACTTCAAAAAATTTGACATTTTCATCGAAAAATTTTCACATACTATACTATGGCGTTTTTTTTTTTTTTTTTTTTTTAAAATTTTCCAACATTTCACGAAATGACTTTTGCTCACCATAGAATCATTCTACATGCTATAATACGACCGTTTTCATGTTTTTTTTTTCAACTTCAAAAAAATTTGACGTTTTCATCGAAAAATTTAGACATACTATACTATGGCGTTTTTTTGGGAAAATTTTCCAACATTTCACGAAATGACTTTTTCTCACCATAGAATCATTCTACATGCTCTAATATGATCGTTTTCATGGTTTTTTTCAACTTCAAAAGAATTTGACGTTTTCATCGAAAAATTTCGACATACTATACTATGGCGTTTTTGCGTTTTTTTTGTAAAATTATCCAACATTTCACAAAATGACTTTTTTCCACCATAGAATCATTCTACATGCTCTAATACGACCGTTTTCATGGTTTTTTTCAACTTCAAAAGAATTTGACATTTTCATCGAAAAATTTCGACATACTATACTATGGCGGTTTTTTTGGAAAATTTTCCAACATTTCACGAAATGACTTTTACTCACCATAGAGTTATT
The DNA here is from genome assembly GCA_947000775.1 of Pterois miles. Lineage (NCBI taxonomy): Eukaryota > Metazoa > Chordata > Actinopteri > Perciformes > Scorpaenidae > Pterois > Pterois miles. The sequence goes on along the minus strand of CAMQGK010000568.1, from coordinate 10,760,312 downwards.
CTACATGCTATAATACGACCGTTTTCATTGTTTTTTTCAACTTCAAAAAATTTGACATTTTCATCGAAAAATTTTCACATACTATACTATGGCGTTTTTTTTTTTTTTTTTTTTGTAAAATTTTCCAACATTTCACGAAATGACTTTTGCTCACCATAGAATCATTCTACATGCTATAATACGACCGTTTTCATGTTTTTTTTTTCAACTTAAAAAATTTGACGTTTTCATCGAAAAATTTCGACATACTATACTATGCCGTTTTTTTTGTAAAATTTTTCAACATTTCACGAAATGACTTTTTTTCCACCATTGAATCATTCTACATGCTCTAATACGACCATTTTCATGGTTTTTGTCAACTTCAAAAAAATTTGACGTTTTCATCAAAAAATTTTGACATACTATACTATGGCGTTTTTTTTGGAAAATTTTCCAACATTTCACGAAATGACTTTTTCTCACCATAGCATCATTCTACATGCTATAATACGACCGTTTTCATGGTTTTATTTTTCAACTTCAAAAACAGTTGACGTTTTCATCGAAAAATTTAGACATACTATACTATGGCGTTTTTGGTTTTTTTTGGAAAATTTTCCAACATTTCACAAAATGACTTTTGCTCACCATAGAATCATTCTACATGCTCTAATACGACCGTTTTCATGGTTTTTTTCAACTTCAAAAAAATTTGACGTTTTCATCGAAAAATTTCGACATACTATACTATGGCGTTTTTTTTGTAAAATTTTCCAACATTTCACGAAATGACTTTTGCTCACCATAGAATCATTCTACATGCTCTAATACGACCGTTTTCATGGTTTTTTTCAACTTCAAAAAAATTTGACGTTTTCATCGAAAAATTTCGACATACTATACTATGGTGTTTTTTTTTGGAAAATTTTCCAACGTTTCACGAAATTACTTTTACTCACCATAGAGTTATTCCACATGCTATAATACGACCGTTTTCATTGTTTTTTTCAACTTCAAAAAATTTGACATTTTCATCGAAAAATTTTGACATACTATACTATGGCGTTTTTTTTTTTTTTTTTTTTGTAAAATTTTCCAACATTTCACGAAATGACTTTTGCTCACCATAGAGTCATTCTACATGCTATAATACGACCGTTTTCATGTTTTTTTTTTTAACTTAAAAAAAATTTGACGTTTTCATCGAAAAATTTTGACATATTATACTATGGCGTTTTTTTTGGAAAATTTTCCAACGTTTCACGAAATGACTTTTACTCACCATAGAGTTATTCTACATGCTATAATACGACCGTTTTCATGTTTTTTTCCAACTTCAAAAAAATTTGACGTTTTCATCGAAAAATTTCGACATACTATACCATGGCGTTTTTTTTTTTTTTTTTGTAAAATTATCCAACATTTCACGAAATGACTTTTGCTCACCATAGAATCATTCTACATGCTATAATACGACCGTTTTCATGTTTTTTTCCAACTTCAAAAAAATTTGAGGTTTTCATCGAAAAATTTCGACATACTATACTATGGCGTTTTTTTTTTTTTTTTTTTTTTTTTTAAATTATCCAACATTTCACGAAATGACTTTTGCTCACCATAGAATCATTCTACATGCTATAATACGACCGTTTTCATGTTTTTTTCAACTTCAAAAGAATTTGACATTTTCATCGAAAAATTTCGACATACTATACTTTGGCCTTTTTTGTTTTTTTTTTGTAAAATTTTCCAACATTTCACGAAATGACCTTTGCTCACCATAGCATCATTCTACATGCTATAATACGACCGTTTTCATTGTTTTTTTTCAACTTCAAAAAATTTGACATTTTCATCGAAAAATTTTGACATACTATACTATGGCGTTTTTTTTTTTTTTTTTTTGTAAAATTTTCCAACATTTCACGAAATGACTTTTGCTCACCATAGAATCATTCTACATGCTCTAATACGACCGTTTTCATGCTTTTTTTCAACTTCAAAAAAATTTGACGTTTTCATCGAAAAATTTCGACATACTATACTATGGCGTTTTTTTTTTGGAAAATTTTCCAACGTTTCACGAAATTACTTTTACTCACCATAGAGTTATTCCACATGCTATAATACGACCGTTTTCATGTTTTTTTCCAACTTCAAAAAAATTTGACGTTTTCATCGAAAAATTTCGACATACTATACTATGGCGTTTTTTTTTTTTTTTTGTAAAATTATCCAACATTTCACGAAATGACTTTTGCTCACCATAGAATCATTCTACATGCTATAACACGACCGTTTTCATGTTTTTTTCCAACTTCAAAAAAATTTGAGGTTTTCATCGAAAAATTTCGACATACTATACTATGACGTTTTTTTTTTTTTTTTTTTGTAAAATTATCCAACATTTCACGAAATGACTTTTGCTCACCATAGAATCATTCTACATGCTATAATATGACCGTTTTCATGTTTTTTTCAACTTCAAAAGAATTTGACATTTTCATCGAAAAATTTCGACATACTATACTATGGCGTTTTTTTTGGAAAATTTTCCAACATTTCACGAAATGACTTTTACTCACCATAGAGTTATTCTACATGCTATAATACGACCGTTTTCATTGTTTTTTTCAACTTCAAAAAATTTGACATTTTCATCGAAAAATTTTGACATACTATACTATGGCGTTTTTTTTTTTTTTTTTTTGTAAAATTTTCCAACATTTCACGAAATGACTTTTGCTCACCATAGAATCATTCTACATGCTCTAATACGACCGTTTTCATGGTTTTTTTCAACTTCAAAAAAATTTGACGTTTTCATCGAAAAATTTCGACATACTATACTATGGCGTTTTTTTTTGGAAAATTTTCCAACGTTTCACGAAATTACTTTTACTCACCATAGAGTTATTCCACATGCTATAATACGACCGTTTTCATAGTTTTTTTCAACTTCAAAAAATTTGACATTTTCATCGAAAAATTTTGACATACTATACTATGGCGTTTTTTTTTTTTTTTTTTTTTGTAAAATTTTCCAACATTTCACGAAATGACTTTTGCTCACCATAGAGTCATTCTACATGCTATAATACGACCGTTTTCATGTTTTTTTTTTTTTTACTTAAAAAAAATTTGACGTTTTCATCGAAAAATTTTGACATATTATACTATGGCGTTTTTTTTGGAAAATTTTCCACCGTTTCACGAAATGACTTTTACTCACCATAGAGTTATTCTACATGCTATAATACGACCGTTTTCATGTTTTTTTCCAACTTCAAAAAAATTTGACGTTTTCATCGAAAAATTTCGACATACTATACTATGGCGTTTTTTTTTTTTTTTTGTAAAATTATCCAACATTTCACGAAATTACTTTTGCTCACCATAGAATCATTCTACATGCTATAACACGACCGTTTTCATGTTTTTTTCCAACTTCAAAAAAATTTGAGGTTTTCATCGAAAAATTTCGACATACTATACTATGCCGTTTTTTTTTGGAAAATTTTTCAACATTTCACGAAATGACTTTTTTTCCACCATTGAATCATTCTTCATGCTCTAATACGACCGTTTTCATGTTTTTTTTCAACTTCAAAAAAATTTGACATTTTCATCGAAAAATTTTGACATACTATACTATGGCTTTTTTTTTTGGAAAATTATCCAACGTTTCACGAAATGACTTTTGCTCACCATAGAGTTATTCTACATGCTATAATACGACCGTTTTCATTGTTTTTTTCAACTTCAAAAAATTTGACATTTTCATCGAAAAATTTTGACATACTATACATTGGCCTTTTTTGGTTTTTTTTGTAAAATTTTCCAACATTTCACAAAATGACCTTTGCTCACCATAGAATCATTCTACATGCTCTAATACGACCGTTTTCATGGTTTTTTTCAACTTCAAAAAAATTTGACGTTTTCATCAAAAAATTTTGACATACTATACTATTGCGTTTTTTTTGGAAAATTTTCCAACATTTCACGAAATGACTTTTGCTCACCATAGAATCATTCTACATGCTCTAATACGACCGTTTTCATGGTTTTTTTCAACTTCAAAAAAATTTGACATTTTCATCGAAAAATTTCAACATACTATACTGTGGCTTTTTCTTTTTTTTTTGTAAAATTATCCAACATTTCACGAAATTACTTTTTTCCACCATAGAATCATTCTACATGCTCTAATACGACCGTTTTCATGGTTTTTTTCAACTTCAAAAAAATTTGACATTTTCATCGAAAAATTTCGACATACTATACTATGGCGTTTTTTTGGGAAAATTTTCCAACATTTCACAAAATGACTTTTGCTCACCATAGAATCATTCTACATGCTCTAATACGACCGTTTTCATGGTTTTTTTCAACTTCAAAAGAATTTGACATTTTCATTGAAAAATTTCGACATACTATACTATGGCGTTTTTGCGTTTTTTTTGTAAAATTATCCAACATTTCACAAAATGACTTTTGCTCACCATAGAATCATTCTACATGCTCTAATACGACCGTTTTCATGGTTTTTTTCAACTTCAAAAAAATTTGACGTTTTCATCGAAAAATTTCGACATACTATACTATGGCGTTTTTTTTGGAAAATTTTCCAACATTTCATGAAATGACTTTTGCTCACCATAGAATCATTCTACATGCTCTAATACGACCGTTTTCATGGTTTTTTTCAACTTCAAAAGAATTTGACATTTTCATCGAAAAATTTCGACATACTATACTATGGCGGTTTTTTTGGAAAATTTTCCAACATTTCACGAAATGACTTTTACTCACCATAGAGTTATTCTACATGCTATAATACGACCGTTTTCATGTTTTTTTTTTTAACTTAAAAAAAATTTGACGTTTTCATCGAAAAATTTTGACATATTATACTATGGCGTTTTTTTTGGAAAATTTTCCAACGTTTCACGAAATGACTTTTACTCACCATAGAGTTATTCTACATGCTATAATACGACCGTTTTCATTGTTTTTTTCAACTTCAAAAAATTTGACATTTTCATCGAAAAATTTTCACATACATACTATGGCGTTTTTGTTTTTTTTTTTTGTAAAATTTTCCAACATTTCACGAAATGACTTTTGCTCACCATAGAATCATTCTACATGCTATAATACGACCGTTTTCATGTTTTTTTCAACTTCAAAAGAATTTGACATTTTCATCGAAAAATTTCGACATACTATACTTTGGCCTTTTTTGTTTTTTTTTTGTAAAATTTTCCAACATTTCACGAAATGACCTTTGCTCACCATAGCATCATTCTACATGCTATAATACGACCGTTTTCATGGTTTTTTTCAACTTCAAAAAAATTTGACGGTTTCATCGAAAAATTTTGACATACTATACTATGGCTTTTTTTTTTGTAAAATTATCCAACATTTCACAAAATGACTTTTGCTCACCATAGAATCATTCTACATGCTATAATACGACCGTTTTCATGTTTTTTTTCCACTTCAAAAAAATTTGAGGTTTTCATCGAAAAAGTTCGACATACTATACTATGGCGTTTTTTGGTAAAATTTTCCAACATTTCACAAAATGACCTTTGCTCACCATAGAATCATTCTACATGCTATAATACGACCGTTTTCGTGGTTTTTTCAACTTCAAAAAAATTTCGACATACTATACTATGCCGTTTTTTTTGGAAAATTTTTCAACATTTCACGAAATGACTTTTTTTCCACCATTGAATCATTCTACATGCTCTAATACGACCGTTTTCATGTTTTTTTTCAACTTCAAAAAAATTTGACATTTTCATCGAAAAATTTTGACATACTATACTATGGCTTTTTTTTGGAAAATTATCCAACATTTCACGAAATGACTTTTGCTCACCATAGAGTTATTCTACATGCTATAATACGACCGTTTTCATTGTTTTTTTCAACTTCAAAAAATTTGACATTTTCATCGAAAAATTTTGACATACTATACTATGGCGTTTTTTGGTTTTTTTTGTAAAATTTTCCAACATTTCACAAAATGACCTTTGCTCACCATAGAATCATTCTACATGCTCTAATACGACCGTTTTCATGGTTTTTTTCAACTTCAAAAAAATTTGACATTTTCATCGAAAAATTTCGACATACTATACTATGGCTTTTTCTTTTTTTTTTTTGTAAAATTATCCAACATTTCATGAAATGACCTTTGCTCACCATAGAATCATTCTACATGCTATAATACGACCGTTTTCATGTTTTTTTCCAACTTCAAAAAAAATTTGACGTTTTCATCGAAAAATTTCGACATACTATACTATGGCGTTTTTTTTTTTTTTTTTTGTAAAATTATCCAACATTTCACGAAATGACTTTTGCTCACCATAGAATCATTCTACATGCTATAATACGACCGTTTTCATGTTTTTTTCAACTTCAAAAGAATTTGACATTTTCATCGAAAAATTTTGACATACTATACTATGCCGTTTTTTTTTTTTTTTTTATAAAATTTTCCAACATTTCACGAAATTACTTTTTTCCACCATAGAATCATTCTACATGCTATAATACGACCGTTTTCATGTGTTTGTCCAACTTCAAAAAAATTTGACATTTTCATCGAAAAATTTCGACATACTATACTATGGCGTTTTTGGGGTTTTTTTGTAAAATTATCCAACATTTCACAAAATGACTTTTTTCCACCATAGAATCATTCTACATGCTCTAATACGACCGTTTTCATGGTTTTTTTCAACTTCAAAAAAATTTGACATTTTCATCGAAAAATTTCGACATACTATACTATGGCGTTTTTGGGTTTTTTTTGGAAAATTTTCCAACATTTCACAAAATGACTTTTGCTCACCATAGAATCATTCTACATGCTCTAATACGACCGTTTTCATGGTTTTTTTCAACTTCAAAAGAATTTGACATTTTCATCGAAAAATTTCGACATACTATACTATGGCGTTTTTGCGTTTTTTTTGTAAAATTATCCAACATTTCACAAAATGACTTTTTTCCACCATAGAATCATTCTACATGCTCTAATACGACCGTTTTCATGGTTTTTTTCAACTTCAAAAAAATTTGAGGTTTTCATCGAAAAATTTCGACATACTATACTATGGCTTTTTTTTTTTTGTAAAATTATCCAACATTTCACGAAATGACTTTTGCTCACCATAGAATCATTCTACATGCTCTAATACGACCGTTTTCATGTTTTTTTTTTAACTTCAAAAAAATTTGACGTTTTCATCAAAAAATTTCGACATACTATACTATGGCGTTTTTTGGTAAAATTTTCCAACATTTCACGAAATGACTTTTGCTCACCATAGAGTTATTCTGCATGCTATAATACGACCGTTTTCGTGGTTTTTCCAACTTCAAAAAAATTTGACGTTTTCATCGAAAAATTTCGACATACTATACTATGGCGTTTTTGGGTTTTTTTTGTAAAATTATCCAACATTTCACGAAATGACTTTTTTCCACCATAGAATCATTCTACATGCTCTAATACGACCGTTTTCATGGTTTTTTTCAACTTCAAAAAAATTTGACATTTTCATCGAAAAATTTCGACATACTATACTATGGCGTTTTTGGGTTTTTTTTGTAAAATTTTCCAACATTTCACGAAATGACCTTTGCTCACCATAGAATCATTCTATATGCTATAATACGACCGTTTTCGTGGTTTTTTTCAACTTCAAAAAAATTTGACATTTTCATCGAAAATTTTGACATACTATACTATGGCGTTTTTTTTTTGTTTTTTTTTTGTAAAATGTTCCAACATTTCACGAAATGACTTTTTTCCACCATAGAATCATTCTACATGCTCTAAAACGACCGTTTTCATGTTTTTTTTCAACTTCAAAAAAATTTGTCGTTTTCATCGAAAAATTTCGACATACTATACTACAGCGTTTTTGTTTTTTTTTTTGGTAAAATTTTCCAACATTTCACGAAATGACTTTTTTCCACCATAGAATCATTCTACATGCTATAATATGACCGTTTTCATGTTGTTGTTTTTTTCAACTTAAAAATTTTTTGACATTTTCATCGAAAAATTTCAACATACTATACTATGGCTTTTTTTTTTTTTTTTTTTTTTGTAAAATTTTCCAACATTTCACAAAATAAGATAAGATAAGATAAGATATTCCTTTATTATATGATTTATGGGGGCGGCAGTAGCTCAGTCTGTAGGGAGTTGGCTTGGGAACCGGAGGGTCACCGGTTCAAGTCCCGACATGGACCAAGAACTGAGCGTGAACTGGTAGCTGGAGAGGTGCCAGTTTACCTCTTGGGCACTGCCGAGGTGCCCCTGAGCAAGGCACCAAACCCCCAACTGCTCAGGGCGCTTGTCAGGAGCAGCCCCCTCACTCTGACACCTCTCCAATTGTTGCATGTATATGGACCTGTTTGTGCATGTGTGTGTATAAGTTAACAGAGTGAAAAAATTGAATTTCCCCTAGCGGGACTAATAAAGGACTATCTTCTTCTTCTTCTTCTTCTATTAGTCCCACAGTGGGGAAATTTACACGTTACAGCAGCAATACAAATAAAAATAAATTAGTATATACATAATAGAAAATAGAAAAAAGTAAAGACAGAAAAAATGTAAAATTTTTAAAAATTGTAAAAATTTCGACATACTATAATATGGCTTTTTTTTTTTGTAAAATTATCCAACATTTCATGAAATGACTTTTTTCCACCATAGAATCATTCTACATGCTATAATACGACCGTTTTCATTGTTTTTTTCCACTTCAAAAAATTTGACATTTTCATCGAAAAATTTTGACATACTATACTATGGTGTGTTGTTTCTTTTTTTTTGGTAAAATTTTCCAACATTTCATGAAATGGCTTTTGCTCACCATAGAATCATTCTACATGCTATAATACGACCGTTTTCACGTTTTTTTGTTTCAACTTCAAAAAAAATTAGACGTTTTCATCGAAAAGTTTCGACATACTATACTAAGGCGTTGTTTTTTGTAAAATTATCCAACATTTCACGAAATGACTTTTGCTCACCATAGAAACATTCTACATGCTATAATACTACCGTTTTCATTGTTTTTTTCAACTTCGAAAAATGTTGACATACTATACTATGGCATTTTTTTTTTGTAAAATTTTCCAACATTTCACGAAATGACTTTTGCTCACCATAGAATCATTCTACATGCTATAATACGACCGTTTTCACGTTTTTTTTTTTTCAACTTCAAAAAAATTAGACGTTTTCATCGAAAAATTTCGACATACTATACCAGGGGTGTCAAACTCAATTTCATCCCGGGCCACATCAGCATTATGGCTGCCCTCAAAGGGCCGGTTGTAATAAGACTACCGGTATATAAATATATATATATATATATGACTCTTGATCATTTTACAAAGTTGCCTCTGCAGTTGATTATTATTAGTTTTAGTAATAATTTATTTAGTAACTAGCTCTAAAGACAAAAAGTGAGTAAAACAATTCCCTAAATATGTTTAAAACGATATATGAACTTTCTTCTGCCAATTCTGTTTTGTTTGTTGAAAAAAGTCATAGTATAGCATGTTGAAAAAAGTCATAGTATAGCATGTTGAAAAAAGTCATAGTATAGCATGTAGAAAAAAGTCATAGTATAGCATGTAGAAAAAAGTCATAGTATAACATGTCGAAAAGTCATAGTATAGCATGTTGAAAAATTTCGTACAAAAACGTAATAGTATAATATGTCGAAAAATTACGTGAAAAAATGTCGTAGTTTAGTGTGTTGACAAATTTTGTGCAAAAACGTCATAGTACAGTATGTCGAACAATTTCGTGCAAAAACATCATAGTATAGTATGTCCACAAAGGTTATAGTATAGCATGTCGAAAAAAGTCATAGTATAGCATGTTGAAAAAAGTCATAGTATAGCATGTTGAAAAAAGTCATAGTATAGCATGTTGAAAAAAAGTCATAGTATAGCATGTTGAAAAAAGTCATAGTATAGCATGTCGAAAAGTCATAGTATAGCATGTTGAAAAATTTCGTACAAAAACGAAATAGCATAATATGTCGAAAAATTACGTGAAAAAATGTCGTAGTTTAGTGTGTTGACAAATTTTGTGCAAAAACGTCATAGTACAGTATGTCGAACAATTTCGTGCAAAAACATCATAGTATAGTATGTCCACAAAGGTTATAGTATAGCATGTTGAAAAAAGTCATAGTATAGCATGTAGAAAAAAGTCATAGTATAGCATGTTGAAAAAAGTCATAGTATAGCATGTTGAAAAAAGTCATAGTATAGCATGTTGAAAAAAGTCATAGTATAACATGTTGAAAAAAGTCATAGTATAACATGTCGAAAAAAGTCATAGTATAACATGTTGAAAAAAGTCATAGTATAGCATGTTGAAAAAAATCATAGTATAACATGTCGAAAAAAGTCATAGTATATCATGATGAAAAAAGTCATAGTATAGCATGTTGAAAAAAGTCATAGTATAGCATGTTGAAAAAAGTCATAGTATAGCATGTAGAAAAAAGTCATAGTATAGCATGTCGAAAAAAGTCATAGTATAGCATGTAGAAAAAAGTCATAGTATAGCATGTAGAAAAAAGTCATATTATAGCATGTTGAAAAAAGTCATAGTATAACATGTTGAAAAAAGTCATAGTATATCATGATGAAAAAAGTCAGTATAGCATGTTGAAAAAAGTCATAGTATAACATGTTGAAAAAAGTCAGTATAACATGTCGAAAAGTCATAGTATAGCATGTAGAAAAAAGTCATAGTATAGCATGTTGAAAAAAGTCATAGTATAGCATGTAGAAAAAAGTCATAGTATAGCATGTTGAAAAAAGTCATAGTATAGCATGTTGAAAAAAGTCATAGTATAGCATGTAGAAAAAAAGTCATAGTATAGCATGTTGAAAAAAGTCATAGTATAGCATGTAGAAAAAAAGTCATAGTATAGCATGTTGAAAAAAGTCATAGTATAGCATGTAGAAAAAAGTCATAGTATAGCATGTAGAAAAAAGTCATAGTATAACATGTTGAAAAAAGTCATAGTATAGCATGTTGAAAAAAGTCATAGTATAGCATGTAGAAAAAAAGTCATAGTATAGCATGTTGAAAAAAGTCAATAGTATAGCATGTAGAAAAAAAGTCATAGTATAGCATGTTGAAAAAAGTCATAGTATAGCATGTAGAAAAGTCATAGTATAGCATGTAGAAAAAAGTCATAGTATAGCATGTTGAAAAAAGTCATAGTATAGCATGTAGAAAAAAGTCATAGTATAACATGTTGAAAAAAGTCATAGTATAGCATGTTGAAAAAAGTCATAGTATAGCATGTTGAAAAAAGTCATAGTATAGCATGTTGAAAAATTTCGTACAAAAACGTAATAGTATAGTATGTCGACAAATTTCATTCAAAAATGTAATAATATAAGATGTCGAAAAATTACGTGAAAAAACGTCGTAGTTTAGTGTGTTGACAAATTTTGTGCAAAAACGTCATAGTACAGTATGTCGAACAATTTCGTGCAAAAACGTAATTCGATAGTATGTCGAACAATTTCGTGCAAAAACATCATAGTATAGTATGTCCACAAAGGTTATAGTATAGCATGTCGAAAAAAGTCGTAGTATAGCATGACGAAAAAAGTCATAGTATAGCATGTTGAAAAAAGTCATAGTATAGCATGTCGAAAAAAGTCATAGTATAGCATGTAGAAAAAAGTCATAGTATAGCATGTAGAAAAAAGTCATAGTATAGCATGTAGAAAAAAGTCATAGTATAACATGTCGAAAAGTCATAGTATAGCATGTTGAAAAATTTCGTACAAAAACGTAATAGTATAATATGTCGAAAAATTACGTGAAAAAATGTCGTAGTTTAGTGTGTTGACAAATTTTGTGCAAAAACGTCATAGTACAGTATGTCGAACAATTTCGTGCAAAAACATCATCGTATAGTATGTCCACAAAGGTTATAGTATAGCATGTCGAAAAAAGTCATAGTATAGCATGTTGAAAAAAGTCATAGTATAGCATGTTGAAAAAAGTCATAGTATAGCATGTTGAAAAAAGTCATAGTATAGCATGTTGAAAAATTTCGTACAAAAACGTAATAGTATAGTATGTCGACAAATTTCATTCAAAAATGTAATAATATAAGATGTCGAAAAATTACGTGAAAAAATGTCGTAGTTTAGTGTGTTGACAAATTTTGTGCAAAAACGTCATAGTACAGTATGTCGAACAATTTCGTGCAAAAACGTAATTCGATAGTATGTCGAACAATTTCGTGCAAAAACATCATAGTATAGTATGTCCACAAAGGTTATAGTATAGCATGTCGAAAAAAGTCGTAGTATAGCATGACGAAAAAAGTCATAGTATAGCATGTTGAAAAAAGTCATAGTATAGCATGTCGAAAAAAGTCATAGTATAGCATGTAGAAAAAAGTCATAGTATAGCATGTAGAAAAAAGTCATAGTATAGCATGTAGAAAAAAGTCATAGTATAACATGTCGAAAAGTCATAGTATAGCATGTTGAAAAATTTCGTACAAAAACGTAATAGTATAATATGTCGAAAAATTACGTGAAAAAATGTCGTAGTTTAGTGTGTTGACAAATTTTGTGCAAAAACGTCATAGTACAGTATGTCGAACAATTTCGTGCAAAAACATCATCGTATAGTATGTCCACAAAGGTTATAGTATAGCATGTTGAAAAAAGTCATAGTATAGCATGTAGAAAAAAGTCATAGTATAGCATGTAGAAAAAAGTCATAGTATAGCATGTTGAAAAAAGTCATAGTATAGCATGTAGAAAAAAGTCATAGTATAGCATGTTGAAAAAAGTCATAGTATAGCATGTAGAAAAAAGTCATAGTATAGCATGTAGAAAAAAGTCATAGTATAGCATGTTGAAAAAAGTCATAGTATAGCATGTAGAAAAAAGTCATAGTATAGCATGTAGAAAAAAGTCATAGTATAGCATGTAGAAAAAAGTCATAGTATAGCATGTAGAAAAAAGTCATAGTATAGCATGTAGAAAAAAGTCATAGTATAGCATGTTGAAAAAAGTCATAGTATAGCATGTAGAAAAAAGTCATAGTATAGCATGTAGAAAAAAGTCATAGTATAGCATGTAGAAAAAACTCATAGTATAGCATGTTGAAAAAAGTCATAGTATAGCATGTAGAAAAAAGTCATAGTATAGCATGTTGAAAAAAGTCATAGCATAGCATGTAGAAAAAAGTCATAGTATAGCATGTTGAAAAAAGTCATAGTATAGCATGTAGAAAAAAGTCATAGTATAGCATGTAGAAAAAAGTCATAGTATAGCATGTTGAAAAAAGTCATAGTATAGCATGTAGAAAAAAGTCATAGTATAGCATGTAGAAAAAAGTCATAGTATAGCATGTAGAAAAAAGTCATAGTATAGCATGTAGAAAAAAGTCATAGTATAGCATGTAGAAAAAAGTCATAGTATAGCATGTTGAAAAAAGTCATAGTATAGCATGTAGAAAAAAGTCATAGTATAGCATGTAGAAAAAAGTCATAGTATAGCATGTAGAAAAAACTCATAGTATAGCATGTTGAAAAAAGTCATAGTATAGCATGTTGAAAAAAGTCATAGTATAGCATGTCGAAAAAAGTCATAGTATAGCATGTAGAAAAAAGTCATAGTATAGCATGTAGAAAAAAGTCATAGTATAGCATGTAGAAAAAAGTCATAGTATAACATGTCGAAAAGTCATAGTATAGCATGTTGAAAAATTTCGTACAAAAACGTAATAGTATAATATGTCGAAAAATTACGTGAAAAAATGTCGTAGTTTAGTGTGTTGACAAATTTTGTGCAAAAACGTCATAGTACAGTATGTCGAACAATTTCGTGCAAAAACATCATAGTATAGTATGTCCACAAAGGTTATAGTATAGCATGTCGAAAAAAGTCATAGTATAGCATGTTGAAAAAAGTCATAGTATAGCATGTTGAAAAAAGTCATAGTATAGCATGTTGAAAAAAGTCATAGTATAGCATGTTGAAAAAAGTCATAGTATAGCATGTCGAAAAGTCATAGTATAACATGTTGAAAAAAGTCATAGTATAGCATGTCGAAAAAAGTCATAGTATAGCATGTCGAAAAAAGTCATAGTATAGCATGTTGAAAAAAGTCATAGTATAACATGTCGAAAAAAGTCATACTATAGCATGTTGAAAAAAGTCATAGTATAACATGTTGAAAAAAGTCATAGTATATCATGATGAAAAAAGTCATAGTATAGCATGTTGAAAAAAGTCATAGTATAACATGTCGAAAAGTCATAGTATAGCATGTCGAAAAAAGTCGTAGTATAGCATGTAGAAAAAAGCCATAGTATAGCATGTTGAAAAAAGTCATAGTATAGCATGTTGAAAAAAGTCATAGTATAGCATGTTGAAAAAAGTCATAGTATAGCATGTAGAAAAAAGTCATAGTATAGCATGTAGAAAAAAGTCATAGTATAGCATGTTGAAAAAAGTCATAGTATAGCATGTAGAAAAAAGTCATAGTATAGCATGTAGAAAAAAGTCATAGTATAGCATGTTGAAAAAAGTCATAGTATAGCATGTTGAAAAATTTCGTACAAAAACGTAATAGTGTAATATGTCGAAAAATTACGTGAAAAAATGTCGTAGTTTAGTGTGTTGACAAATTTTGTGCAAAAACGTCATAGTACAGTATGTCGAACAATTTCGTGCAAAAACATCATAGTATAGTATGTCCACAAAGGTTATAGTATAGCATGTCGAAAAAAGTCATAGTATAGCATGTAGAAAAAAGTCATAGTATAGCATGTCGAAAAAAGTCATAGTATAGCATGTTGAAAAAAGTCATAGTATAGCATGTTGAAAAAAGTCATAGTATAGCATGTTGAAAAAAGTCATAGTATAGCATGTAGAAAAAAGTCATAGTATAGCATGTCGAAAAAAGTCATAGTATAGCATGTAGAAAAAAGTCATAGTATAACATGTCGAAAAAAGTCATAGTATAGCATGTTGAAAAAAGTCATAGTATAACATGTCGAAAAAAGTCATAGTATATCATGATGAAAAAAGTCAGTATAGCATGTTGAAAAAAGTCAGTATAACATGTCGAAAAGTCATAGTATAGCATGTAGAAAAAAGTCATAGTATAGCATGTAGAAAAAAGTCATAGTATAGCATGTTGAAAAAAGTCATAGTATAGCATGTTGAAAAAAGTCATAGTATAGCATGTAGAAAAAAAGTCATACTATAGCATGTCGAAAAAAGTCATAGTATAGCATGTTGAAAAAAGTCCTAGTATAGCATGTAGAAAAAAGTCATAGTATAGCATGTTGAAAAAAGTCATAGTATAGCATGTAGAAAAAAGTCATAGTATAGCATGTCGAAAAAAGTCATAGTATAGCATGTTGAAAAAAGTCATAGTATAGCATGTAGAAAAAAGTCATAGTATAGCATGTAGAAAAAAGTCATAGTATAGCATGTTGAAAAAAGTCATAGTATAGCATGTAGAAAAAAGTCATAGTATAGCATGTAGAAAAAAGTCATAGTATAACATGTCGAAAAGTCATAGTATAGCATGTTGAAAAATTTCGTACAAAAACGTAATAGTATAATATGTCGAAAAATTACGTGAAAAAATGTCGTAGTTTAGTGTGTTGACAAATTTTGTGCAAAAACGTCATAGTACAGTATGTCGAACAATTTCGTGCAAAAACATCATAGTATAGTATGTCCACAAAGGTTATAGTATAGCATGTCGAAAAAAGTCATACTATAGCATGTAGAAAAAAGTCATAGTATAGCATGTTGAAAAAAGTCATAGTATAGCATGTTGAAAAAAGTCATAGTATAGCATGTTGAAAAAAGTCATAGTATATCATGATGAAAAAAGTCAGTATAGCATGTTGAAAAAAGTCATAGTATAGCATGTTGAAAAAAGTCATAGTATATCATGATGAAAAAAGTCAGTATAGCATGTTGAAAAAAGTCATAGTATAGCATGTTGAAAAATTTCGTACAAAAACGTAATAGTATAGTATGTCGACAGATTTCATTCAAAAATGTAATGGTATAATATGTCGAAAAATTACTATGACTTAAAAGTCATAGTATAGCATGTCGAAAAAGTCATAGTATAGCACGACGGAAAAAAGTCATACTATAGCATGTTGAAACAGTCATAGTATGGTATGTCGAAAACAGTCATAGTATAGTATATTGAAAACATTTTAAAGTCAGTATAGTAGAAAAAAACTCATAGTATAGCATGTCGAAAAAAAAATTCATAGTATATCATTTAAAAAAAAGACAGTATGTCAAAAGGTCATAGCATAGTATGTCGAAAGTATTTTAAAGTCAGTATAATGTCAAAAAAGTCAGTATAGTTTGTCAAAAAGCCATAGTATATAAATAGTCGTGTACTGTACATGCACACACAAAGTCTTAACAGTAACTGTACTTACCGTCTCGGTGTGTCCGTCTCCTCAGACGATGGTCCTGGCGAGCGGCGGGCAGGACGGCGCCATCTGCCTGTGGGACGTCCTGACAGGGAGTCGTGTCAGCCATGTTTACGGTCACCGTGGCGACGTCACCTCGCTGGTCTGCACCACCTCTTGTGTCATCAGCTCGGGACTGGATGACCTCATCTGTATTTGGGACCGCAGCACCGGGATCAAGCTCTACTCCATACAGCAGGTATCCTTCCTATGCTTCAGTTTCCCTCCTCACAAAAACAACCTCAGAAATGTAGAATGTACCACTCAGTGTTTTACCTCGGTGAGTCGGCGTAACCCGTGTCTCCTCACCAGGAGGTGGGCTGTGGGGCCAGTCTGGGAGTGATCTCCGAGTCTCTCCTGGTGACGGGGGGCCAGGGCTGCGTCTCCTTCTGGGACCTGAACTTCGGCGACCTGCTGCAGACGGTCTACCTGGGCCAGAGCAGCGACGGCCAGGGCGTCCGGCAGCTGCTGGTGCTCGACAACGCCGCCATCATCTGTGACTTCGGCAGCGAGCTCAGCCTGGTGTACGTGCCCTCTGTGCTGGAGAAACTAGACTGAGGAGAGACGGCAGTCGTTGATGTTGGTGGGAACAAAACCATGCACTCAGAACATCCTTTTCCCCTCCATCACCTCGGCTTTCCCCGTTTTTTTTTTTTTTTTTCCCTTTCTTTTGTTTCTGACACCCAAAGGAGACCCGATCATCAGACTGGTTTCTATGTGCATACAAGGCTCCTTTTTTGGGGGGGTGTTTGACGTACAAGCCTGGATGTAAAGAGATAAAAAGCTGAGGACTGAGCAACCTGCTGCGTTTTATCAGAGACCCTTGGTACTGGATTGCTGACATTTACAAGGGTCACGAGGTCCGTTAAAGAAAAGCTGGATGTTTCTCACTTAAAGAGGATCCACCAGTCACCAGTTTGTGCTTTTTATGCGTCTTTGTTTTGTGGCTCTGCCCTCTATGCTGCTTATACGGGTGGGGCTTCACGGCGACCCCACCCACCCAGAGAGGACGATGAAACTGTCTCCTTATTTTTTAATATTCCCGCTGCCTCTTTCGCTCGACAGCAAAGTGCAGCCACAGCGAGCTCTACGGGTCGACGGCCTGTTGATGAGCTGCGCTGTTATACTGTGTGTGTGTGTGTGTGTGTGTGTTGGAGACTGAATGAATTTAGGCCTTTTTTTATGGCAAAACACTGCTGAGAATAAAAACTGATTGTGTGAGGTGTGTGTGTGAGGGAGAAAATGTGATTACTGAATAAAGTAAACCTCCATCGGGGGCTGTTTTTATATGTATAAATCTATTATTTATTAGCGATACATTTTTGGATAACAGTTTGTTCATGAATGGCTAATCCCGACTCTTAAACGAGAATATAACAATGGACATGACCTGAATAAGACGGAGATTATTTGTTTGGCGGGGTTTGGGGCGTTGCCTATAAAGCGATTACTAATGAACTGGAGACACTGTGTGTTTGTCGTTGCGAGTTTTGGGGGCTGTGGTAGAAAAGGTTTCGCCCAGCCTCGGCCTCTGATTCTGGGGTTACTGATGCTGTACGAGCAGCTGCTGCGTGCTGCGCATTCATCAGGCTACCTCCATTTTCTAAACTGCTTGAATATTGGATGAGAATACTGACTGTGTTTACATTAGCTGTCGTTTATTTTTTATTTTTTATAAATTGTGCCCTATAGAGATTTTTTTTTTTTACTGTAACTGGTTCAACTGTTTCCAATCCTAGATTTTCATTTTGGCCACAAATGACAAAGCTTACTTTCAGTACATCCTGTTGCCGTGTCGCTGATACAAACTTCAGTAGAGTTTGTCGTAAAACGTGTCCGCCTCTTTCTGCAGCCCGTCAGAGAACGTGAGGAAATATAACCAGCAGCACCCATCGACCTAACATCGTGTCTCTTTAAAAAACACTGTTTTATGTCCCGATAAGCTAATAATAAGATAAGATAAGATGAACCTTTATTAATCCCTGGAGGGAAATATATTAACACATAATACATATACAGATGCTCTTATTGTGGTAAGTTTTTGGATTTGTGCACTTTTGCCAAACTGAATAAAAATAAGTAAAAATAGTTTAAAATTAATTGGGCAGATGTAAAGAATGAACTGGGATTGAACTGTAGAATCGAAGTCGACGGGGTGGTTAAAAAGCCGACCACCTCTGCGGGTTCCTCGGCTCGACCTACCGAGGTTTAACAACCAATATGATAATTCGGCGAATTTGCTCACTAAGCTATGATGTTTGTAGAAACTCCACTGACCATTTCTTCATAAAATATTTTCTGATCAGATATATGATGAAGTGATGATTAATTACAATTCCTTGCCACTAGTCTGCACCCAAAGTCTATTAAATTACTTGCTGACGTGTTAATAGTAGTTGTTAACTGTGGGACATTTAACCCTTCGCTTGAACTTTTAACTCTGGAAACCTGCTTAAAGAATGTGGTCCTTCAGGTTTAAGGCTGGTCCCAAACACCAACAACATGCAGAATGTATTTTCTCTAAATCATCCATCTACTGTATCGGCGTCTACTGAATGTAGTCCCAGAGAGAGTGACTACGACTAAACGTCCTTCACAGTATCGCATCGCAACACTACTTCAATGCACTTCTAACCCTCTCTGACGCACATGCTCCCACTCGCTAAGCACCTTCAGCTTACATACAGGAAGTGTGGACGTAGCTAGACGTGCAGCGCTAGTAATCACACACACACGTCGACGTTCCCGAGGTCCAGGTGTGGTTTCACTGGGATGCAGAGACCAAGTAGTTCCCATTCTGAACAAACAAGCAGCTGATGATCCTCAGTGACATTATTCACCTGCATCCTGCAGAAACCAGGCCTGTGACCTGACCGTGTAACCTGGTAATTTATTAGCTTTGTGTTTTCTGTTGTAAACGCTAGTTGAGAAGCTTTAGAAATGGGAAAATGTTTTTTTTTTTTTTTTTACTTCTGTTTTCTAGCAATGTGAATTTGATTTAAAGCAAAAGTTGGACATTTTGGGAAATATGCGCATTTGCTTTGTGGCAGAGTGAAATGAGGAGATGGATACCGGTCTGTTTAATATTAAGTGGTTAACTTGCTGCAGTCGCTGAGCTGAGCACAAAGACAAGAAACAGGAGAAACATTCAGCCTGACTGTCACATGGCGACAAATCCACCAACCAGCAACTCCTAAGTTCGCTAATTAACACATTTTATCTTTGTTTGTTTGATCGATCTGTACAAAGGCAAAGATTTAACTAGTAGGGCTCTAAACGGATTAAAATATTTAATTGAAAATTAATTACACATTTTTTATCTGTTCAAAATAAACCTCAAAAGGAGATCTGTCAAGTATTCAATACTCTTATCAACATGGACAAATATGCTGCTTTCTGCAAATCTATGTATGTATTTATCATTGTAAATCAATAACACTAATCAATAACCAGATATTGTCCAGAAACCCTCCCAGGTTCTGACTTTAGCATCAACAATCTGCTCCAATCAGAACATGGCAAACTGCAGCCCAACAGACAACAACAGCTGTCAGTGTGTCAGAGTGCTGACTTGACTAGGACTTGATCCAGACTGACTGGGACTATCATAAAGTGGGCATGTCTGTAAAGGGGAGACTGGTGGGGACCCAGAGAACCCATTTACATTCACACATCTGGAGGTCAGAGGTCAAGGGTCCCCTTTGAATGTAGCCTTGCAGTTTTTTCCTCGCCAACATTTAGCCCAAGTTCAGAGCGTTATTTAACCTCCTTCGCTACAAGCTAATGTAACGTGGTTGGTAGCGATGAACTCATCAGGTTTTCTAGTTTCATATGATGCCATTATCTCCCCTATATCTGTAAAACTGAGTCTGCTTTAAAAGTGGCATTAAATTAGTGGGGTTAAAACAAATTTATCACATTAACTTTAATTAGTTATCTTACGAAGTGCCGATTGTGTTACCATCTCACAGAACCAGGCTAGCTGCTCTACTGTTTCTGGTGTTTGTGCTAAGCTAAGCTGCTAAACTAAGCTGCTAAGCTAAGCTGCTGCTCACATTTAACAGACAGATATGAGTCATATCAGTCTTAATGAACTACATCTCCACCAGAAAGCCAATCTGAGTAGTTCTCAAAATGTCGCACTGTTCCTTTAAGGAGGGAGGGAGAGTTGGTGAAACAATTTCAATTGAATCTTCTATTGAATGTTTTGAATCACCACATACAGACTTGGCCTTGTAACAATACCCAGCAGTACTGTTCCACTTAGTTCTGCCCAGTTTCTGTTAGTAAGCCACGCTTGTTTTTAAACGTACCTTTTTCATCCCGTAGCTTTGGTTCATCCGGCTGTCGTGTACCGGATCAGAGGTGTGTGGATGCAGCCGTGGCCTCCTTTTAGCCTGCGAGCTGTTAAAGCAGAAAAAGGAGCATTTCCGGTGGCTGCATCCTCACAATAACGGCAGAAGTCTGATCCTCCGCCAGCTGCCTAAACAAGTAGAAATCAGATTCTGCATCATTTCATTTCTGTCGATTTAGTGAAGCCTATAAACCCCCAGGTCTGCTCCTCCTCCTCCCTTCATTGGCTGGCTACAATCTACGCAGGCTGTAGTAGTGGAGGTAACTTATTTACTATTTTGTAACACAAAAAAGCGCAAGACTTTGTACTAATTTTCAAATAAAGAGGCTTTGATACCACAACAGATGTCTGTCTACTGGATTTATTTCTGATTTTTTACAATGATGATTAGTGAAAGTTTACAAGAGGGACTTTTTGAATAGTCTCACTTTATTTAAGATATTTACAGTGTTACAGATGAAGAAAAATAATCAACTTGTTAAGACGTGCTGATTTGTATGCTGCTCTGTTACCATGACGACTGAGCTGTACGCACTGATTGAGTTAACAGGTGTTTTATGACATAGCTCCACCCAGCTCCTCCGGCCTGCCTGCAGCTCCACCATGCGTCCTGTATTCCAGTTATTAAACCATCACAGACCAGCGCAGAAGGGAGCAGCCGAAGACCATCACACCCTGTGAAAGTGGAGTGCATGCTGGGATTTTGTTTTTTTGTTGTTTTTTTTTTTGACAGGGGGGGGCACAGATCTGGTACTGGTAGTGCAGAACATCCAGACATAGAAAGAAAAGCAGCAAAGAGCGACAGAGGGAATGAAGGAATACAGACGAGTGCATAGTGTTCTGGTCCCAGAAGCCAGCAGTGATGGAAGAAGAGAATGTGTTTGTGTTCAGGTATCACACACCTAAAGCAAACTGAACCCCTACCGTCTGCCACCAGGCACGTCTTGGTAATCAACACCGCTAAAATGTCTCACACTCTCAGGATTCAGTGTGTTTTCTTCTTAAAAGCAGGATTAGAAAGAGCTACAGGCCTTCGCTGACGCCTGCTGGTAGCGTGAGAGAAAGGAGGCGATCCGCGGACTCGTCTCAGCGCTTGCCGAGGCTCCAGAGGGGGTCCAGGCTACTGAGCGGGTCGTCGCCTTCCTCCCCCCGGGTCCCGTGGAGACCCTGCCCCTCCGCCGGCTGCAGGAAGCTCTGCTTGGTCACCCGCTGCTTCCCCTTGCCCCCTCCCTCCATGGAGAAGGCCTCGGGCGTCAGAGCGGCCAGCAGCTCCAGCGACGAAGGAGCCGGAGCAGTGGCGGCCGGCGGCGGGCTGACGCTGGGGGTAGCCTCGGGGACTAGCTGGTGGTTGGCTGCTGGTGGCGTGCAGGGGGAGGCGGCATCGAGGCCGTTGGGTGGTGGCGGTGAAGGAGGAGAGTGTGTAGGGGAGATGAGAGGCGGGCTGAAAGAGGAGGGGGGCTGTGGATCTGTGGGGGGGCAGAGGTCCTGGAGCAGCTGGGCGTCACCCAGCGAAGTGAGGCCGGGTAACATGGCGCCGACCTGCTCCTCCAGGCCGTACGGGGCCTCCATGGATGGGTCGGCGGCGCTCGCCGGTCGGATGCTGAGCTTAGCGATGGTGGCTTGGATGGAGCTGATAGGCATGTCGCCACCGAGGACGATATCCTGCTGGGACTCCTGTCTCGAGTAAGGCTGCAGAAAAGAGAGAAACGTTCAGATAAAAAGAGAAAATAAAGCCACTCTGATTAATAATAATAATACACTTCATTTATGACTAATAACTAGTGACTACTGCTGCTGCGACAGCTCTACTGAAAATAAAAAGAGTACCTCGTCTGACCAAAACTCACAGAATTCCTTTGGAGCAATCAGGTGAGCAAAATGTAAGATAATACCAGATTAATAATAATAATAAGAATAATAATAATAATAAGAATAATAATAATAATAGGAGTTCACTAGAGGAACAGTAACTCTATGCTACTCTTTTCAGGCAGTGAACATTTTCACTTCAAAGTAAATAACCAGAGAGTCAAATCACAAGTTACAAAAAACAGGACTCGGCGGAGCTGAGTATCAGACCGTGTATTGGACTGGACCGTGTATTGGTCTGGACCGTGTATCAGACCGTGTTTGGTCTGGACCGTGTACTGGACTGGACTGAGCACTGGTCTGGACCGTGTACTGGTCTGGACCGTGTACTGGTCTGGACCGTGTACTGTGGACTGACCCTGCTCTGGCCCGTGTTCTTGTCTGCCCCGTTTTTTGGACTGGACCGTGTATTGGTCTGGACCTTACTGGACTGACCGTGTTCGCTCAGTCTGGATTTGTAGCTGAACTGTTCCACTAATACTCTGGCTGTGTCTATAATGTTAAATCCAGCAGTACATGTCCACCAGAGCCAGTGAGGACACTAGAGGACGCGCCGCTCCACTCAACCAAAGTGGTGATGTGTCCTATGGTTGAATGCACCTGATTGGTCGCTGCTTTTCTGCTCGCTGTTTCAAACAGGAAACAATATGGTGGACTGCTCGTAAACTTTTTGTTATTCCGTGTAAATAATCCACAAAAATCTACTTCTGAAAAGATTTTATGTGAGAAACAGGCGATGCTGCTGCTGGATCCGGTCTCGTTTTAGAACTAGATCGCCTAGTTTGACAGTTTGGTCCACGTTTCATATCCGGACACGTCACACTGGACGGGCTGCTACGATCTGGACTCTAACGTTACAGCAGTTTCACCAGCCTGCGAGAACTACGGTGGCCGTTAGGTAACGTTAAGATGTGAAAGTCGAGAGCCAGTGTTTGGTTTGTCTGTTCGGGGCTCCTGTAGAAACATGGCGGAGCAACATGGTGGACTCCGTGAAGAGGACCAGCTCCATATGTAGATATGAGGGACTCATTCTGAGCTGAACATGATTCTTAGCTTCAGGTCGATAATACACACTGAACCTTTAAGATACCGTTTAACAGCAACATCACTTTACATAAAGAGATGTTAAAGATGATTGTCTAACTGAAACATGTCAGCGGTCTGAACGACAGCCATCAATACTGTTATTAGCAACACACAAACTGTATATGCTCTTCAAAATGTCCATCAAGAATAAAATCTTTAGTGTTAGTTCAGAGATGAGAAGATAAAATAACATGAACCATAACCAGTCAGTTTGAGGTCATTTTCAAGCAAAAAATGAAAAACATTTGCTGGTATCAGATCCTTATTTTTTCATATTTTTTTGCATACATTTGATGCTAAAGCAGCACATTTGTCCACTCCCATGATGATAAGAGTATTAAATACTTAACAGACAAAAAAGTGTGCGATTAAGTATTTTATATATATATCTATATATATAAATATAATTATCGTAGTAAATGGAACATCTTTGAGTTTTGGACTGTTGGTAACAGTAAATCCAATATGTCTCCTCTGTTATTTTTCACAGTGGACAAACCACTGAATTGAATTGACAGGAAACTAATCTACCGACTGATTATGAAAATCGTTAGTTGAAGCCATACATTTCATTTTAACACACAATGAAAAAACTGGCCGATAACGTACAAGGTTAATGGAAACTACAATATATTCATACAGTATAACACTGATTTACCTGCACCAACATGCATGTACCGTCTGCTTAAGAACAAACCGACTGGCTTTTTCCTTCATCAAGTACACGTGATGTGTAATATATGGACACTATAGAGATCATGTCTACTGAGCACAGAGGAACTCAAGTTCAACTCTAGATGGAGGACTTGTTGGCGGAGCTCTGGACAGTGTCGAACCTTGGTGGTGGCAGAGTTGGCGTTCTTGGTGCAGGTGGAGGTGGTGATGCCGTGTCTCTGGAGGACCTGCTCAGCGTGCTTCAACACAGCCTCATAGCAGAACTTCAGGTGGAGCTGGAGACCAACAAAACCTGATATTAAAATAATGCCCTGAGGTTTAGTGACTACTTCACGTACTTCATTTAAAATGAAAATCCCCCGTGCATCCTGCTGCTGCTCTGAGTTTAAAGCTGCACAGTGCTGGATTTATCTGACAATGCTCCTGTATCCTCAGACACTGCCGACATCTTAATAATAGTTACTCATCACTTTTCCTTTTATAATCCCTCACAAGCTCTCAGATCTTCCACGTTCTCAATTATGAGCTCAATATAGCAGCAAACCTCTATTAGCTATACAAAGATGTACAGTGGTGGAGTGTTGACGTCGCCGGGCCGGCCGTATGTGCACGTTCATGCCCCACTGGCTAGCTCAACCACCGCTCTGCCAGGGCTCGAACTTAAGGACGTCCACAGCCGAAAAAAAAACAGGACTGGAGAGGACGGAGAGCTGAAGGAAAAATACCTGTCCATTAACAGTGACGAAAATGACCGCATGGTTTGTGTAGCAGTTATTATTACGGCTGATAACGACGTCAGCGTGGAAGACTGCCATGTTGAGAGCCTTGTGGAGGCGACAGATAGGCTCTGAATTTTAATTTTAATTTAGCTCCTTACAATGTGTTGTTTTTTATTGTAAAGTGCTCTCTAAATATTATCATATCACCTGTACAGCCCTCGCTAGCGTCTACTGCAGCCTAACACCCAGCCTCAGCCCTCTGTGCGTCTGACCTTCTCCTGCAGCATGTTCTTCCTCTGCTGTCTCATCTTCTTCACCAGCAGTGGAAGATCTGGGATCCCGTTTCCCGCCTCCAGCTCCTGCAGCGCTGCGTACAGCAGGCAGAAGGCGCCGGTGCGTCCCACGCCGGAGCTGAGACAGACAGTACAGCCGCTGATTAGCACCTGTTCCCGACCACATCACTGAGGAGCTCCAGAGACTAAAGGAGCTAAATCCACTATATTTATAGTAGAGTTTTCACGTATAAGTATAGTTTCAACACTATACTTTGCTGACTTTACTGCTACTAATTACATCACACCATCATCACTTCTGCCTGGTGCTTCTGTCTTTAGTTGCTCTTTAATAGTTTCTATTTTTACTTCTACTCTGAATTAAATTTATATATATATATTACTCTTATTGTTTATTTTTTTCTCTGTGAATCTGTACTTATCTCCATCACCTCTGAGGATTAATAAAGGTTTACCTTATCTTTTATTCACAGTTGTGTATCTGTTTCGTTTTGATTTTGTGACACACTTTGTCGTCTGCTTGTTTGCTAGAATACTCTTTAATTACACATTTTTAACCTCATCAGGGCAGTTCTGGTTACGCTAACGTTAAATCAAATTTGTTAATTTATTAAAATGCAGGGATGCACCGATACCAATTGGTATTGATGACAATGGTTAAATTCTATGTTGATATACGATATTCATTATAGTCTGGAGATTTTAATTCCTGTTGAAGATCTGACCGACGTGTTGCTGCATTAAAAAGGTTTACATATTTCCTGTTCAGTTTGGAGATTTGTTTTTACCAAGCTGCTGGTGTACAATTTGTTATTTTAATAATAAATAAAAAAAGACATTTTTATTTTATATTTTACAGTATTTATCTATTAAGTGGTATTGGCTGATCACTCAGATCGGTGCATCTCTATTACAAAGGGAAAGGAGAAAAAAAAAGGTAGAAAACAGTATTATACAAGAATTAAGTTTAAATCTACGAAACTTCAAGCTGCATTTAAAATGTCAATTCAGGTACATCTGTGTTGGAAATTGAGAGGCCGATAAATTATTTTATCTTGAAAATATGAGTTTTAATGAAAGAGTGAAAAGAACAGAGACGATGCCGAGTTGAGGCCAGGAGGCTGAGGAACTCAGCTGCAGACTTCATATTTCATCCAACTAGATTACAAGGTTTATTTTTTACAAGGTGTTTTAGATGAAACAGGTGGACACACTGAACTGCAGGCTGCAGAGTTGACCACCGTTGACCAGCAGCCTTCGTCACCACGACTGCTTTTTTACGTCGGCGGGATGATTTGCCTCATCTCCGCAGGTCTTTCGACCGCGGTGGAAACGCAGAAAACCGTGAGCTGAAGGAACCTTTTAGTTTCTTGAAAAGTAGTTCCAGGACTAAAATTGCTGCAGCCGTCACACCTATATATATCTATATATATATATATATATATATATATATATATATATATAAATATATATATATATATATATATATATATATACCCATTACCTCTAATATCGCAAGTCACATCGCAATCGCAATTTGTCTGGTCACAGCCAAAGTGGCTCCTTTGAACACAGGCATCATTTGGCTTCTGAAATCTTAAATATATACTGAGAGAGTCCAACACACCATGACACACACACACACACACACTCACCTGCAGTGCACTACAACAGGTGTGTGTAAGGGCCTCTGGTGGAGGTAGTGTCCGTGAACCTCCTGGATGAATCGCAGCAGGTTTCCTTTGCTGTCAGGAAGACCCCTGATGAGACATGAAGAAATGATGACTCCTCTGATGACAT
The DNA here is from genome assembly GCA_947000775.1 of Pterois miles. Taxonomy (NCBI): domain Eukaryota; kingdom Metazoa; phylum Chordata; class Actinopteri; order Perciformes; family Scorpaenidae; genus Pterois; species Pterois miles. The sequence goes on along the minus strand of CAMQGK010000568.1, from coordinate 10,732,963 downwards.
AGAGGTAACGCATCAGGACAACCATCTCCTCACACGATCAGAGCCACGCGTCTCGTTAATACAAAATCAATGACTCACAGCTCCGGCCAGGAGGTGAACTGGAGATGGACGACGGTGCGCTTCAGGCTTTGGTCGCGGTACTGCAGGCTGATCATGCGCTCCACGTGCGTCGGCGTCGTCTTCTGCGTGGTGAGGCTGAGCGTGATTGGTCCCTGAGAGAGCTGCTGGCCGCGCTCCGTCGGGAAGTAGCGCACAACCTTTCCCTGGGAGAGGTGGAGAAAACAACATCAAAAACACAGTTTGATTTAAATACAGAGGCCAGTTGATTACCAGCATGTCTACTATATAAATCCACACAACTTAATGTTTCAGCAACTCTAATTATTATTTGGATGTTAATGGATTGTGTATAAAGCTCTTTTTTATTAAAGGTACAGTGTGCAGGATTGGGCGACATCTAGTGGTACCCCTCCTCTCACTCCTCCCTTTCCAAGACTGTGGTAATGCTGCTCAGAGACCCTCCTTAACATGATAACACTACTTCAGAAGCAACAGAAGTCAGACGGCGGCTGGCGGTACCACGGTTTGGCAGTTTCACAGGTGTGTTGGGGAACTACGGTGGCCTTCAGGTAACGTAAAAACACAAAAGTCTCTCTCTAGAGCCAGAGTCTGGTTTGTCCGTTCTAGGGTCTGTAGAAACATAGCGGAGCAGCATGGTGGACTCCATGAAGAGGACCAGCTCCCTATGTAGATATGAAGGGTTCATTCTAAGCTAACGAAAACAACGATTCAGAGTTTCAGGTGGTTTTACATTAATGAAATCACAGTTATGGATGTTATATTCTATTTCTGAGAGTAGATCCCCCGAAACATTACACACTGCTTCTTTAAATCAATAATTACTGGTGAAGATCAAGTGATATGATATATAATGGGCTATAAAACAGCTACTAAAGGGACACTGTGGTGAAACTGCTGTTTAAATTAACTTCCACATTAATCACAGTGCAGACTGAACTAAACTCCATACCTTTTCCAGCTCCTGCTCTGAAACCAGCATGACTATCAGCGACACCTTCTGCTCATACACCATCAGCCAGAAGTCCGCCGCTGTGCCGGTGAGCGGAGCCTGTGTGGCTATGAGGCGTGGGCAGTATGGCGACAAGTCTTCCACATAGCTGGCGTTGATGTAGTCATCTTTGCCTGATTGCAGCACCACGCGGTTGAGGTCATAGGGCATGACATCCTGGTGCCGGTTCTTCATGGTGTAGCAGCGGGCGATGGCGATAGACAGTTGGCGGGCGTCTTTCTCCTGTTGGTCCTGCAGCTCTTTCCAGCGGGCGTCCAGCACCGACAGGCCGCCCTCGTCCTCCGAGGGGTGCTCCAGGGAATCGACCTGGACTCTGTAACGCTCCAGTTCACCGTGAAGACGGGCGACACGCTCTGGAGCTTGGTATGGGTCACCGTGGATCAGGAGAACTCCCTGGGAGCTCTTCTTTCGACGCTCCCCATCCTGTGGGTCAGCTTTGGTGGGTTGGAGGACATTGGTGGGGGCCTTGGTGCCTCCAGGTTGGCTCTCAGGGCTTGAGGAGAGGAGGTCGTCTGTGCTTGAGTTCTGGCGCTGAAACAGCGACGTGGAGGGAGAGACGGCAGAGGGAGAGGGAAGAGTGGGTGGAGCTGTGCCTCCAGGGGTGGGGGCTGGTGTGGTTCTCTGCTGGGGGTTCAGACTCAGAGAAGTGGGACCTGGAGAGGGAGATGGGGAGGGGGAAGGCGAAGGGGAAGGAAGAACAGCGTTGGGGGGTTGAGCCACTGGAGGACCTCCAGGAGAGGGCTGGATCATGTGCTGAGTGGGGGGAACGTGTGGAAGGTGTGGGCCCCTGGCAGTGGGTTGCTGGGGGGCACTTGGAGGTATATTAGCTCCTGGAGCTGAAGGGTACAGAGGAGAGGGCTGCGGGTGGGTCATGGGAAGAGGAGTCTGAGGTTGTTGGGGAGCTGCAGGCTGTGGTGCCAGGGGCTGCTGGGGCATCATTGGAGCCCCCCCAGGGTAGCACACTCCCCCAGAATGAGGGGGCTGAGCCTGCGTTTGGCTGGGCATCTGCAAGGGCTGTTGGGGCATATTTGGTATAGGAGGCTGCCCAGGATGGGGGTGATGTTGTGGGGGTAGTGCACTGGGGGCCATCTGTGGCATAGGGCCCCTTGGCAGGTGGACCTGAGGACCAGGGACCATATGAGTTTGTGAGGCAGGAGGCATCTGTGGGCGCAGCGTGGGGTGAATGGGCTGACTTGTACGGGGCATGTAGTTTTGTGACACTGGAGGCATTGGCTGACTTGTGGGGGGCATTTGTGCTCGGGGACCACCTGGTATCTGCATCTGTGGGTGAGACGGGATCTGCTGGGCATTAGGGGGCAGCGACATTTGTTGCTGTTGTGGCAACATGTGTTGATGAGGGAGTCCAGGGGGCATCTGTTGGTGGGGATGGGGCAGGTAGGGCTGAGATGCAGAAGGTGCTGGCTGAGAGGTCGGGGGCATGTGTGGATGTACGGTTTGAGGTGGCATCATCTGAGGGTGCTGCTGGGGTACATAGCCCCGTGGAGTCTGGTAGCCTTGGGGTATCTGAGACTGGGGCTGATAGCCATTTTGTTGATGTGGTTGTAGCTGACCTGGGAACGCCTGCTGGTACTGGGGAACGCCAGGCTGAGGGGGCATATATCCATGAGGGTAGGTTTGCTGGGCCTGGAGATGAGGGTGAATGGGCCTTGGTCCGGGCTGGTACCCCTGAGGCAGTGAATGCCCAATGGGCTGAGGGTATGGCTGCTGCTTCTGCTGCTGTGGTTGGGGTGTGCCTTGAATGGGCATCCCTGGTCGGGGCACAAACTGGGGGTAGGCCCCCATCTGTGGAGGTACAGTGTAGCCAGTTGAGGCTGCAGGTGGGACAGAGTGGTGTTGTGGTGTAGGGGTGTAGCTGGGGATAGGGGCCTGGATGCTATCCACAGTGGTGGTTGAGGGCCGGACAGGGACAGGGGCTACAAGGCCAGGTTGGGGGGCTTGAGGAGGGGGTGGCCGATAACCTGACACAGCTGCCTGGTTTGGTAACTGTGGAGGCATCTGTGGAGTCATCTGAGGGAGGGGTCCGCGTGGCAGACCTCCATGTACTGCTAGAGGCCCAGAAGTAGGAAACTGAGCTATCCGTGCCAGCAGCTCTGGAGGAGGCAGGTTGGCAGGGAAGCGAGGAAGACCAGCAGCTGGAGCACCAGGCCAAGGCAGAGAGCTGCTGCCGCCCAGGTTAGCAGTAGGGGGGACGAAGGCTTCAGGACCAGGCAGACGAGCTGCAGCGGTGGGGAGGGAGGGAACGTCAGGGGGGAGGCTGCGGAGCTCCTCAGGAAGGTCACCCCCCAAAGCCAAGATGGCTGCACTGAGTTGGGCCAACTCTGGGTCATCCAAACTGGAGCAGGCAGAGTCCACATCCGAAGCCTTTGGCTTCAAGGAGGGCTTGGCTGCTGTAGGCCGTGCTGGGGGTTTCTTCTGAGTCTCCCTGGGGGGCAAACAACAGAGGGCATGAAAATCAAGCGTTTAAAGGATGGGTCCGTTACACTGTTTTATTTATTTTATTTTATCATCTTCAAAAATAATCCAAAGCACACTAGAGTTTGTTCAAAATTTATTTTACATGGCAATTGTTTACATTTTTGGATTATTCTAAACAGTTATTGCCATGTAAAATACAGGCATTTTAATTTGTACTTTTTTGAGATCATATTCCACCCATGCAATGAGCCCGTCACAAGACCGATTAAGCACAGTAAACCTGAAGGATCCAAAGAATACTTGTATGTGACTACCTCTAAGACCCAGACTTCTACTCATGTTCAGGTTTCCGGTATTTCAGATTTCAAATCTTTCAAGTCTCACTACTGAATTAAAACACTATTGTTTCAATGTCTGCCTTACTTTTCCAGGACGGGCTTCCTCTCCTCTGCCCGAGTCTGACAAAGGGTCTTCGCTCTCTCCAGCAGACGTGATGCTTTGGCCTCCAGGTCCTCATAGAACTCCTTCCCCTCCTGCGACTTCTTCATCAGGTCCTCGTAGGCTTCGTACGAGCCCACCAGTCCCTGGACGGTGCTGTTCCACTGCTGCTCGGTCTGACTCAGGCCCTTACGGACTGAGGCGTACTGGACGTTGGCCTCGGTCAGGGCCTTCAGGATGTTCTCCTGAGCTGCCAGGTTCTGGTCAATATACACCTTCACCTGCTCGTACTTCTTCAGCTGCTCCTCAAATATACGCTGGAAGGACACAGGAGAGTTAGAGGTCTCTGTACGTACTATCCTTCAGCCAAAAGCTAACGCAAAACCCACTGGCTGGTGCAGTTTAAGCGCACAGACTCTTCCTTTAAGTCACAATCTACATGTTTAGTGCGGACTTCAGGGCACCACAGGCAGCCACATACCTTCATGTCTGCCCTCTCTGTGGTGACGAGGGTGGAGGTGATGTCGTCCTGCTGGATTAAATCGCGGAGCTGTTTCTCCAAAGAGCCTCTTTGTTCCCTCATTTCCTGAACCTTCCCCAGGATCCGCTTCATACACTGCAGCCCTGCCACTTCCTCTGCATACACACAAACACATTCACAGTTTATAACAATAGAAGCTAAAATTCTGCATCTGATGCACATCTCACCTCGATCTCATCTTTGTAACTGTGAAGCACTTTGTAAACCTGGCTGTGAAGTTTAACTTACATTGAGTTTAAATCTTTACATTCATGAGTAGCACATATTGTACCTATTTTTACAATGAAGCAGACAATACCTCCCTTATCAGTTAATCAGAAACCTTTCAAACTTTTAAACAATACATTAAAGATGAAACAATTTCAACTATTTAGATGACAGGTTAATCATTTAATAACCTAGGTTCAGCTTCACACTTGTGAGGATTGTTTTTCCTTTTCTTTCTCTTGTGATGGTTAATTGGATATCTTGAGGTTTTAAAGGTGCTAAATTCAAAATTGAGAGCCTTAATATAGCATCAACTATTGTTTATGTAGAGATATAGAGGAGTAACGTCTACCAGAGCAGAGAATGAAGTCACTCTGCCTCTGTGTGTGCTGGAATCAGAGCTTCTCTGTGCTTTGTTTAAGTAGCCGGGCCGGATGTGCGAGCATGTGAGTCCCTAGCTGCATCTCATTTCCTCGTTTTGTGTCTCCTCATCTCTTCGCTCCTCCAGCTTGTGACCCGAAAATCAATCTCAGCGCTCCACCTTGAAAGACATCCCACTTCCTAAAATACCCCTCGAGGAGCGAGGAGGCTTGCCGGAGGAGCCACAAGTGAGGATACACCGGTGTATCCTTCAAGGAAGTCTTTTACTGACCAACACGCCCCCTTATTAGATATCAGTTATTGATTGGATGCTGCTGCCAATCAGACTGATCTGACACACATCAACATTGCTGGAGTTTTATACCGGAGTGAAGACAGATCATATATTAACAGTTTTATATATTAGTTGTCTTCTGATTCGCCGTCTAGTTTAAATCTATGTTAATTGTCGGTCTGAACAACAAGCAGATCAAGATGGCGGTGAAGTGTTCCAGCAGCAGACCTGCAGTATCTCGGCTGAAGGGTCACTGAAAGGTCTATTTATCACCTAACAACGAACCGACCGCTAACAACTTTATTCTTTTTTCTTTTCATGATCTGTTATTTCCCCCGTTAACTTTTATTAACGACATAGTCAAAGTCAGAGAGAGGAGGGTCTGTTTCACACCTTTTAAATCATTTATCATCATTCACTTCAGTCAAATGTGAGGCTGATAATTCCTGACCGTCGGGTTTCCCTCATTTAGCCTAATAAATCATTTCTAGTGTTCAACAGACACAATAAACATATTTCTGGTTATTAAATAATGAAGTCACAAAGAATATCAATAACTACAAACACTAATAATGAATTGTGCCAGTAGAAATGGTTCCTGAGCCTCTAAGCAGGACTCAGTCCACAGTATAAATGCAGCTGTTATTCACGTGCAGGTGTTTGTTAAACAGGTAATCAATAAAACATATCCAAACCTGTCGAACAGCAGAAAACCTTCATCAAGCCTTCATTGAACTAACTGAGGCTAATATAAACACACTGTGCTGAACCCCTCTAAATTACACACCGTCACCGTCAAACAGCCTGACCTTCGCTGAGCTGGGGCCGGGGCAGGGCTTCTTTCAGACTTTCCAGCGGCCCCCCCAGCAGACGCAGGTTGCTGATGTGCAGGTTCATGGCTCGGTGGAGCTCAGTGTTGGTGAAACTGGCTTTCTCGTGAGCCTCCATGTACTTCTCCAGGTCCCTGTGGATCTCAGCCAGAGCCTGGGCCTGCGCTGCTGGGTGCACCTCACCCACAGCGGCGCCGCCGGCCTCCTGGAGGGCCCGCTCGCCGGCCTCGTCTGCCTCCAGGACGTCTCTGATCTCCTTCAGTGAAGACTCCACATCAGTAAAGACACCCGAGAGTCCTACAGAGGCAAGAAATGTGACAGGCATTATTTACACTGAAGCACACACTAAAGTGCCACATGGAAAACACAATCAGTCATAAAAGAATGGCAAAAACACGTCTTAGAAGAACTTCTTCCACAGTTTGAGAGACATTGTGCCTGTTTGAATGTGTACATGCTCCTGCAAACAAATACACAATATGGGTGCAGACAAGAGAGACCCTTGCTAACAGCTGGGCTGAAAGAGGAGTTAGTTTGTGCTCATAAACCACAAAATTTCATTGGTATTTTAGGCGATCATTTACAATGAAACAGTAGAATAAGCTTTGCCTACATTACAGGCCCTGTTCCTCAAAAGCTTAATCACATATTCTGAGATAAAAATGTAAAAATTCAGAGAAATTTAAACATTACTTCAAAAAATAATGCATATGATTAATGTAATTGTCAATATATGTAATGTTACATTAATTCAGAAAACTCTTTTGCTCAAAGGGCTTTTTTAGTTCTTAGTTATATCTAACTGGACAATGACATCATAAATAACGAGGTTTTGTTCAGTTAAAATCAAGATGCGAGTTTACGGACATTGCTAAGCGTTAACAGTCAGTACTGTGTGTGTTCCCACTGACCCTGCATGGACTGGATGAGGCTCTTGACGGTGTCGGGTCGGACACTGAGAGCAGCACACTTCTCCATGAGGACCGGAGGGATGTGGCTGTACATGTCCAAGTTGTCCACCGACTCCGGCTCCAAACCCAGAGAGTCCATGAACTGCCTGCAGGAGGAGACGAGACCGGTCAGCTCCACGGTGGCTGCAGGTGAAACTGTCTTTTTTTGCTTAGGAAGGTTCTGGAGCTGCAACAATTGATCCATTAATCGGTAATTTTTAAAGTCAATATTCTCTGATTGCAGCTTCTTAAATGTGAATATGTCCTGGTTTCTTTCCTCCTCTATGACAGTAAACTGAATATCTCTGAGTTGTGGACCAAACAAGATATGTGAGGATGTTACCTTGAGCTTTAGGAAACACTTTTCTTTTCTGACATCTTAGAAACCAAACAACAAATCAATTAATCAGCAATGAAAAGACGGTTAGTTGGAGCCCTAGAAGGTTCCTAATGCCGTCCCACGATTCCTTATGGTAGCTACATTTAAAGGGACGCACCATTCAGCCATCAGTAACATCCACCGAACAGACACACACCAGCAGTGAACCAGCGTGATATGCAGTTTGTATGCAACACAAACAGCTATAATGCACAAACAGGTCAATATCAAGACAATTCAGAGAGAAAATCAAGTCAGTCACATCGACCTAAAGTGCAATTTTCTCCATCTTTTAAAATGGACAATTTCAGGTCCTTCTGCATATCATCAGGAAGGAGGAGCAGCATATTTAAACGCTTTCTGCCTTGTTCTGTTTTAACCTTTGGGAACAACATCATTTCACAACAACATTTTCAGAGCTCCGAGAGGCCATATTGAAGTCTCCTTCACATCTGTCCTTGACCTCATAACGTCTTCCATCGAGGTCGAGTAAAAGTGGTTGTTAAACGACATAGGACAGAAGTTTTTAGACTATACGAACGCAGCCCGTGCCTGCTGTAGTTAAAACTTACTTTTCAACATCAAGTTCAGAGTATGAAATGGCCATAAATTATTGGTATAAATTTTTGGTATGGATTCAAGATGTCCAGCGATCTTCTTGTTTATGGACATTTTGATTTGATGAATTAATTGAGGATGGTGAGATTTGAGTTTGAATAGAGAACACGTCAACATTACACACACACACACACACACACACAATCACTTCATGAAATGCACTAGACCTGTAACGATCAGTTGACTAATTGATTAGTCGATCAACAGAACAACAATCACCAACTATTTTGATACTCAATTTATTGTTAAAGTAAAATTACTTTAACAATTACCCACAAATTCTAGTTTTTTTTGCAGAAAAGGTCCTCATGCACACAGACGCACACATGTCTACTCACTCCAGTGTTTCATTCTTGCTCTCAATCTTCATCATGACGTCTCTCAGCAGCTTGGCCTTCTCCTCACTGGGAAAACAGGAAGATAGACATTATCCGGCATTAGTAGACTGTCTTTATGCATGAAACGCTCTGTTTCACTGCACCCACTGAGAGTACCTACCTGTACAGCGAAGACGCTTCATGGGCAGCCATTGGCACCAACTTGGCAAACAGGTCTGGTCCAGTAACACTGGGGTCTGTGGGGTTGACTGGTAGAGCTTTCACCAGTGGGGCACCTGGAAGGACACAGAGCAGCTGGTCTTAGTGGGACAATGATGAGAGATCAAAATCATTAGCAAAACAGTTGGTCCTTATAAAAATCCACTGGTTCCAGCTTGTCAAATGTGAATATTTGCCGGTTTTCATAGGTCTATTATGTCACACTGAACCTTTGGTATCTTCACCATTAGTCAGACAAAATATTTGAATGTGTCACCATGAGTTTTGGGAAAGTGTGATGGGCCTCTGTCACTACTTTTTAACACTTTATAGCCCAAATTGACAACCTTTTAAATCACAAAAATAATTGGCAGATTAACAGATGAAGATAATCATTAGTTAAAGCCTAATTCACAAAAAAGTAATTTGCTTGATCATGCCTTTGTTTGCATGCATTTTGAGGGCATCTCGATGCGTTCCATCGGTGGGCGTGTTGTGGCAGGTTGAAGAGGGTCTATCACATGAAGTTGAGGAATCTCAACGTAATGCAAACGAACCCATCCAGCGCAGCGAGTCTGGCTCATGAAACTTGGACCAAGCGGTCAAACTAGGCGATCTAGTTGTAAAAGACTATTTCTCGCTTAAAATATTTTCATATTTAGACGGATTCATGCTTAGATGGAATAACAGAAAGTTTATGAGCAGGCCACCATGTTGTTTCTTGTTTGAAAGAGCGAGCAGAAAACCAGCGACCAATCAGGTGCATTCCACGATAAGACACGTCACCGCTTGAACAGCCACATATTTCCTCGTATGGTTTCCTTGCGTCTCTCCATGAATCTTAGCCCCTCCCTCCTGGGATGCATAGAGGCACGTAAGGAAACCATGTGAGGCGAGATGAAACGAGGAAATACATTTTTAGAGACATGAGACGTCCTTTCCTCTGCAGCGTCACATGACGCAACGTCAGTTTCTGATGACGGCAGCAGCTGATCACAGCTGGATCAGCTGTCAGTCAGCTCTAACAGCTGTAGAGACTTTTGACTGACGTTGTGTCTGAACTGATCTAATACTACTAAAGACACTCGGTTATTATCAGTGGCAGAGCAGCAGTGTTTTCTCTCTGTAGCCTGTTACCTGTTTAACAAACAGCTGCTGTCTGTATTTACACCGAGTCCTGCTTAGAGGCTCAGGAACCATTTCTACTGGCACAATAACTTTATATGACTTATTCATTTGCATCTGTATTTATTCATTATTTAATAACCCAGAATATGATGACGGTGTCTTGATTTTATCATTTATACCTTTTTCTTTATAATCTCATTATTACTTGACGCTTCGGCAATATTGTCCTTCATACATTCATATCGTTCATATCACTCTGCATACATGCATTCAACCAGCATTCATGTATATTAAAATGCAGCTTTGCATGCACTCTGTGATAAATATGAACATGCTGAAGCTTCTTCCTGTTACCTTTGACTGAGGCCAGTGTCTCCAGAGAAGGAACCGTCTCATGATAGATGAAGTCGTTGTCCTTTTTGGCTGAATTAAACCTGTAAGTGACAGTTCAGAGACAATATTCTAACATATTTCTACAAGTTTTGATCAAAAGTAAGAAACCAGTGAAACTACATGAAAATACCAAAATTGTGACACTAGTTTTATTGCTCACTTTCCCCCGATAACGTCCATGGTGAATCTCAAGGCATCTTGCACACTGTCAGGTTGACCCTGGTTGTACCAAGACAAGACAAAGGACAGTTGGTGTGTGTGTGTTTTTCTATTGTTTTACAAACTAACCACAGGTTACAGTGACACTGATCTCTTCGTGTACTGCTGGGACATAGGTGCCATTGTACCTTGGCCAGCTTGATGGCTTCAGTGAGTTTGTCCAAGGAGCTCTGCAGGTAGGCCAACTGTTGGAAACAGAACATTTCAGTAAGCAACAGAAGGACATGCACGGGAGTGGAAAACTGGAGTAAGATATTCTGTTTTGATGAAGCGTGAGATTGGCCAGAGAATCTGAGCAGCGGGGCGGTATTACAGCCGCTTTACCGCACCGTTGTGACAAAAAGAGAACTGAGCTGGAAAGCAAAGCTCTGGATCTACCGGTCAGTCTTCGTTCCTACTCTCACCTATGGTCATGAGGGCTGGGTCAGGACTAAAAGAACTAGATTGTGGGTACAAGCGGACGAAATGGGTTTTCTCAGATGGGTGGCTGGCGTCTCCCTTAGAGATAAGGTGAGAAGCTCAGCCATCCATGAGGGACTCGGAGTAGAGCTGCTGCTCCTTTGTGTCGAAAGGAGCCAGTTGAGGTGGTTTGGGATCTGGTAAGGATGCCCACTGGTCGCCTCCCTAGGGAGGTGTTCCACACACAACCAGCTGGGAGGAGACCCCGGGGACGACCTAGGACTAGATGGAGAGATTATATCTCCACACTGGCCTGGGAATGCCCCGGGATCCCCCAGTCAGAGCTGGTTAATGTGGCCCCAGAAAGGGAAGTTTGGGGTCCCCTGCTGGAGCTGAACACCGACCTGGATACGCGGCTGAGGGTGGGTGAGTGGGTGAGTGAGCAACTTGACAGTGAAGGGAAAAAAAAATCCTAAATATGAAATATGATCCTACCCGCTCTCCGTACTTCTGCTGCTCCTCGGCCTGCTTTCCCATATGAAGCTGTTAATAGAAAAAAAAAACAAAACAACTGTAATCAAATAAAGAAATGCCAACACAGACATGTTCATACATGCACACACACACACACACACACACACACACACACACACACACACACACACACACACACGTTAGACTAACATGTGCAATAGATGCAAAGTAGTAGATCTTCATCTGAACCAGCTTCTTCCAGTCCTTCTGGATCTTTCCCAGCATAGACGCCGTCTCAGAGTTCTCCAGAGCCCGACAGGCCTCTTTATAGTAATCCACCACCTGCAGCACCACAGCCATTATTAACCTCTAACAGTTTCATTTTTGAGTAATACAATTAAACATGATTCATATTTAATAGGTAGGAAGTTGACCTGAGCACTGATGCGAGCAACCAGGAAACTCTTCCTGTTGTCCAGCATGGACTTCTCCAGAAGACACTCCTGAGCCTGGCCCTGGGAGGCACACACAGGCTGATGAGACATGTCCAGTGTGTGTGTTTGTGTGTATTTGTTGGTCACCTACCAGCATAAGGTTGATGTTGAGGTTAAGGATCTGGTGGCTCATGTCTACGCTGAAGTTGTGGCTGAAATGGTCTCTCAGGTAGGAGAAAGCCCCCGCTGAGCACTGGAAGTGCGTACATGACACCTTCATCCCCTGGACACAGAGCAGAGAGTCAGCAGGACTATATACATACATGTGCATGTTCAGTATGTGTGTCGAGCTGTGTACCTGCAAGAATCTGGGTACTATGATATGTACCATGATACAGGGGTTGATTCAATATATTGCAATACTGTAAGTTAGGCAATAAATTGAAATTGTCGATATCAAATTTTAGGAAAACAGCTGTATACACAACACTCCACCAAATGCATAAAATCTGAGTAAATAAGTGTACTTTTTCAGAAATCCAGTCTTTATGGAGGCAGAACAGTGGGATCTGTGTTTGCATTTCTCATAGTCCCTGTAATATCCAACATCATGGCACTACTTTGAGAGGACACATACACTGAGAGGGCACATATCTTTGTAAAATAAAGAAAGTATTGACTGAGTTCATATTTATATGTAAACTATAAATTGAAATGCAGAATATCGTGATTCTTGATATTTTCTTACACCCCTATGTGTGAGTGTGTCTTACCTCCTCAGATACCCTGTTATCCATGGCTCCCAGCATGGAATGAAGGGCCCCTGCAGAGAATCCACATACAGGATTAGTCAGGTTAGCAGGTTTTGCTTTAAGCGTTCAGGGACTACCGACCTCTTAAATGTGAGGATTTAAAGTTTTTCCTTGTCTTACATGACATATAGTTTTAGGTCTTATAATGTGCGGTGGTGTTTCAAGATTCATGTAAGGTAATCTATGGTCATTTTATGGCTATCCAGTTTTAGGTAATGTTTAGATTGTCATTTAAGCAGTGGTGAAGTGCAGAGTATATGCAGGTACACGGCATATAGCTCCACGCCAAGCAGCACTCCTCTGTCGTTAAGAGCCAGGCAAGTGTGCTTGTGTGCTCAGTCTCCAGGGGAATATCCACGCATCTGCACTTTGACTGATGTCTTTTTGAGTAAAAAAAAAAAAAAAAAAAAAAAAAGTGTACAGAAGATCGTTAAGCTTAATGGCGTTCCATACAAAGCGCTTAACGTGATTTCAGAGGCAGTTAATAAAAATTTTAAATGTCAAAATATTTGATCACTGTAATAAACTTCATTGACCTTTTTTTAAACGACACTGCTGTAACATCAGTATTGCGCGCAGGGTTACATGCAAGCAGCGTCTGTATTTACAGACTGCTCCGGGTACCAAGCAGTCAGTGTGTGGCACTGATGTTAAAATTGCCCATTTCAAAGCATTTATTCAACAAAGGGTAATATATTTAACATTTTGTGATAATCATTTCACACAGACTAGAGCACATTTTGGCTGGTCTAGTCCCTCTCTCAAGCTGCAGCCAGGACTGGAGCTTCCCCTCCGGATGCTGTGGGCCAACTCACAAACTGACTGACATCTCACAGGAACTAATGGTGGAGGTGTCTGGCTTGGTCGGGAATGAAAGAGGAGGAAATGAGGATGCCACACATACAGACTATAGTAAGTGTACGTTACCTACTTATTTTTCAGGCGGCCACCCTCCTCTAAATCCCCTCTGATGCACATCTTTGTTATACATGTTTAAGGCAACTATAATGTAGTGTAACTGAATGCAACCGTCACTAATGCTAAGATGCTAACATAGCTCCTCAAGGATTTAAGCGGTTATTTTCCTCATTCTGACAATCTAACCATTGACAGACATTAGTTAAGGTCGTAGGGACTATGGCTGCTGGTAGTTGTCAGCTCTCACTTGTTGCTACAGTATATATTCACAACAGTGCCAACGCAGCCAGGCATGGCAGAGGCAGCTTCTTCTTATTGCTAGGCACTTGGGATCTGGACCGGAGTGAAGCTGGGCACTTACCTTGGACATTTATTGTTTTTTCCACACTAACTGGCAACTGGATCGCTGACGACAGAGAGATACCGCGCGATACCAACATCGTTTTACTACTGGCTCCCAAAGCTCATTAGAAGTGGGAACCAAACGTCAGATATCTTCCACAGAGATAAAGAAACGTTCATTCTGGACCCCTCAAAGTCTTTCAAATGACTAATTCACAATCCTAATTAAATTTTTGTCGGGTAAAGCCATGCTGTTATTTGGCTCTGAGGATGTGTTGTTTTTTTTAGAAATTATTAGTCTACATAAAAATGTTGTCAATAATACCTTTAATTGAACAAACAAACAATCAAGGCATTGATAAAATAATCAGTAGATGACGCAAATGAGAGCATGACTTATCTGTTAGCTTGACTGGACTACTTAAACACAAATAAAACTACACTACAGTGTTTCATTTAGGACTACAACTAACAATTATTTTCACTGTTGATTAATCTGCCGATTATTTTCTCGATTAATCGACTATTTGTTTGGTCTATAAAATGTTGGAAAACAGTGAAAAATGTTTCCCAAAGCCCAAGATGACCCCCTAAAATGTCCTGTTTTGTCTACAACGCAAAGATATTCAGTTTACTGTCATAGAGGATGAAAGAAACCAGGAAATATTCACATTTACGAAGTTGGAATCAGAGTATATAAAATGTTTTTCTTAAAAAATTATTCAGATTGATTAACTGATCATCAAAGTAGTTGTAGGTTAGTTTAATAGTTAACACCTAATATATCAATTAGTTAATTGTTGCAGCTCCGATTTAATTTAAAAAGGATACATTTGAATTATCACAAACTTACAAAGAAATACTTTTAGTAAATTGCTATTTAAAAGGCTTCTGACATGCTTCTGATTATTGAAATGTTAATGACAAATTTGTAATTACCTCTTTTTTCTTGTGACTACTTTACACAGAAAATTATAGAACTTTAGACTCCGAATCTAAACGGTCTCAAAGTTAAATTAGCTCAAATTAGCAGGTTTAGCTGCTTTTTGTTTTTTTAACTGGTCTAGTTTAAATTGCTCCACTGACTCACCAAGATTGTAGAGGATGCAGGCTTGCTCATAGCTGATGTCGTCATGGGTGACTGTTTTTCCAGAGAAGATTTCAGTCCTGCACACAAGCAAAGACAAAAAAGAAGTGGTTATTACAGAGAGTATACAATTAAAATACACTGGAGTTGTGTGTGTCTAGTTATAATCTATCTTACAAATCTTGTGCTCAAGAAACCACATAAATTAAATGTTTTACGTAAACTTCGTTAGAGGGGTTCACATTGGAGAAAGGCAATATGAGTTCATTTTCAATATTTAAGAAAAGGTTAATACCAGCAAATAAACATACAGTGTCAGTCTGATCCTGTTCTTACAGCTTCCATGTGTGTGTGTGTGTGTGTGTGTGTGTGTGTGTGTGTCTACCATGAGATGGGTACCGCAGCCTCCTGGCCTGTTCCCATGGGTACTCGGCTCTGGAGGTAGTGCAGCTGGCCAAAGTACTTTCTCAGTGTGCTGCATCCCTCGAAATCCCTCGTCACATTTACTGCACTCTGTGGATCAGATACAAATATAATAATAATAATTTTCTCACCCTGGGGATGTAAACTTAGTCAAAAATCAGAGCGGCATTATTCCCTTCAGATGGCACTGGCCGACCCTACTGGCTCACAGATACTATAATGACAGACCAGTATGACACACAATGATTCTACAATGTGTGGAAATGTTTCACACCGTACCCACCTGACGCAGCGTCTCCAGTTTCTTCAGCTGTTCGTTGTAGTTGTCTGGATTCTCTCCATAGTTCTTCAAGATGAACTGAAGGACAGACAGAAAGAGCAAGAAGGTAAACATTTTAAAAATCAAGTTCCTTCCATGAGGGTTTAAAAATCCCTCCAAACTTGAATTAATGTTTTAAGGGCTTTAGCTCTGACAACAGAATCACATCTAACATTACTGAACATCCAGGATAACTGGAAAGTAAATATTAACTTTAAATGTCCTTAACTTATAGCTAATTCATCTATGTGCTGATCTTCAGGCCTGAGCAAGAGCCAAGAGTTTTACTCTCTTCTAGGCTCTTAAGTTCTCCCATCATGCCTTGCCAAGACTTTCCCTGTCCCTAAAATCACTGTAATAAGCATTAATAATGTCAGATCTTAAGGTGAACAACCCTACAGACAAACAGAAAGCCTACAGGTTTCTGTTTATAATGAAACCATGGAAGCAAAAGCATCACAGGCATCCTGGAGAGACACACAGTGACACTACGACAACACCGACAGGCTTTGTCCTGACTTCCACAAGACAGATATGTATTATTCTGCCTTTTGTCCATGTATTTGCCTATAACAAAATGCAACATTAGCCTCTTATATATTTATTTGACTTGCTCTAAAATGAGATCCAGCATTTAAAATTAGAGATGCAACAATCCGATAGCAATATTTTGGCTTTGGTTATCGACCGATACCGAGCACCAATCCTATACCAGTGTTTCATTAATAAGCTGTGTGCCTCACTGTGTGGAAGTGGCTGAGATCATTCTGTTATGTGTAAGACAAGATCAGGTTAACACTGCTCTACTAACTTAGTAAAACATATATACTGTAGATATACATTTGCTGAATTGTATTCAAATAATAGCCTAAATCATACACCAGCAACTTGATAAAAACTCTTCAAAATTAACTGGAATTACAATTCAAGTTTAAATAGTTTTAATGCAATTGATCAAAACAAACAGGATGTTAGATTCCAGTTTATAATGTATGCCTGATATTGGTGAAACCATATTTAAAATAAAAGAAATGCCAATACTACCACTGTTAAATACCAACTGTTGTATTAAAGGTCAATCAGAGATTAATATTGAGGTTATAAGTCACTTAAATACATTTGCGTATGAAATGCTCCTTAAAATTTGAATCACTGCTCTGAGAATCAAAGAAACCTTTATTTTATACACAAGACAAGACACATTATGAAATGACGGAGTTGATGCAGGAAGACCATTGCAAAATATCTCACAGGAGGATTAGTGAAAGGAGTTACAGTAACCCAAGAGGGCAAAGATCAGTTAGTCCATCTGCTCCAGGAAGGTGCTGCAAACGGGTCATCAGATAAAGAAGAGAGTAAAACCAAAGAAGCATTTTAAATATGTGAATCATCTAAAACATCATCCAACATCCACATATTGCCTAAATGTTCACTTTATTATCTCCCTTATATGTGTGGGCTATTATTTCTGGTGTTACTTTCTATATTCGGAGTTTATATTTTTTGATATTATTGTTAATCACCTGCTTCAGCTAATTTAGGTCAGAAAGGTATTCTGCCAGGTGCAACGAAGCGACTACCGTTTATTTTATCTCCAGAGTAGTGACATGCAGATTACAAATAAAGTTCGTAGTCGTGCTTGAGGACCAGGCGTGGTGCTGGTCTCCCCCTCTCTGGCAGCCATCCTACATCTGTGACGAACCTGCAGTGGTCAGGTGCATGTGACAGTGAGATCAGTTTATTATTTCACATCTCGGTAGTGTGACTGGGCCGTGAGGCACCAGGCTAGGTATTTTAGCAATGTGTGGCCCTGCCTTTGACGCGTTCAATTGGTTTATTTTCAAGCAGTAAGCCACTTTACTGGAGGGCTAACGCTAATTGTGAACTTCGACTCAAACTGCTAGCTTATAATTAGCCAGCATGAAGCTAACGTTAGCAAACAAAAGGCGGTGGTCTGGCGGATTTGCCCGAATCAGACCTTAGCTAGCTGGCCAGCTAGCCGTTCTGGAGAAAATATGCTAACCTTGTCATGCTGTTTTAAAGGCAGCTAACGTTAGCTTCTTGATTGGGTTATCCAGTCGTCCATAATCCGTGTTTGGTTGACTTTCGACCTCAGCCCTGTTGCTCCGTCCCCCACCCAGCTCACCTGCCTGACGGACGGGCTGAACTGAAACTCCCCAGCCTCCTTCAGATCCAGCCAGATCATCGGCATTCGGGGAACCGCCTCCATCGCGGACGAGTCTACGCGGGACAGTCGGCCGTTACGATGTCAAAACCACGTCGGTAGTTTTGTCGACGTTTACGGTTTTCCAAAAGAAGAAACACTTCTTTCCTCCAAACAACTGTGTCATGTATCCATTTACACTCCTACCGGAAGCTGGGAGCACGTGACGCATGCGCTCCATATGTGCCGCGTGGGTTTATGGGAAATGTAGTCCCTGTTTGCGGCTTGGACACTCCACTACCATTTGTGCCCAAATACTAGTTTATTCTTAGCATAAGGAAAAAATGCCATAATATCTGTTGTGATTTGTCTAAAGCAGGACTGTCAAACTCATTCTAGTTGAGGGGACGCATACAGTCCAGTTTGATGTCCACTGAGACAGTAAAACCACTGCATATTAAACTACAAATAACACCTCCAAATGTCCCCTTCCTGTTAGTGTAAAGTACATTCTGAAAATGATCACAATTAATGAAAAATCCAGTCCAAAATACAAATGGAAGTGCATTTAACTGCAAAACTGGAATTAATTATTCATTCTGACTTTAAAAGTCATAAATTCAACTTAAAGAGGAATATCTTCCTTTTTTTTCCCCACATGGGGGAACTTCTTTTTCCCCTCTTTTCCCCTCACTCATACTTTATGCACTCCAACAACCCCTAAATCCTTTATTAATAAATTTTTAATTATTGGGGCTCCTCTCACCAACCCCCCCAACATTTGGGGGTTTTGTTCCTTTTCCCGGGGCCCCCCGGCCGTCCCAAGAGGTAAACTGATACTAACTACTACTAACTAATATCTCATAGTATCATAGTATAATATCTCATAGTAATACTAACTAATATCTCATAGCTTCAGCTTAGTATGTCAAAATTTAGACATTATTTACTAAAATCTGGATTTAATTCCCTAAAAGAAAATGTGTCAAAATACCTCAATATCAAGCCTTGAAAAATGAAATCTCAGTTTTCACATAAACATACATAGCTTTGAGTTGTATGCTTTAAGTTTGACTCCCCAAATATAAGTCAGAACTAAATTGTCTTAATTACGGCTTTCTATGATAAGCATTAACTAGAAAATTTCTTGCAGAAATTTCGAGAGTGCCACGCGGGCTACTGCCGGGATGTGTACATTGTGATTATATTCTTGATAGAATGTAGAACCAAGGGTTCATAAGTCCAGAAATAGGGTGTAGCTAATGTGCGTGAGGCAGGAATAACCATACCAAGGAAACAGGGTCTCTCTGCTGAGTAATATGACACCTCCCACAAGAATCTACAACAAACGGTTCAGGAGTTATGAAAGGGGGCGTGGCTAATGTGTAGGGGTGGGGCTCTGAGTCTATGTTGGCATGTAAATGACCTCAGGCCTGGACCGCCATCACGGATGAGAAATTTGGAGCAGATCTGACAAAGAATGCGAAAGTTACAACAACTTCCTGTTACATGGCGAATCACGCCAAATGGCCACCATGCTACGGCAACGCCATTCAGCAACAACTCAGTCTTCACAATAGAGCTTTTTCACAGCAGCCATATTGACCAGGATTTGAAGGCAAGTCTGTCTCCAATCTCACAGTATGCAATCAAGGAGGCCTCCAATCACAGGTGGGCAACTGGCATGTGTAATCTGATTGGCTGATGTGGACCACCTGTTAGTAATCTGCCACTTCTGGGCAGTTGCTGGGCAGAAAACAGAATGATTCAGCAAATTCTCCATATATGGAGATGTCCCCCTGTGTTTGTGTGTGCGCGCGCATGTGTATGTCTGTGTCTGTGTGTGTCTATGTGTGTTAGTGAGCCTGCCCAGGTGCGGAGCGGCTCCAGCGTTACTACGGAAACCTCTAACTGCTCCCAGCTGCAGTTAGAGGAGACAGGATTGCACTGAAAAAGCCTGAAGCAATTGTTCCAAACAAATGCCTATAAATCAAAAACCGTAACTCCTATCGCTTAAATATGAACATCTGATGAGCCACAAGACTCTGATGAACACGCCTGTGGTGGTTTTGTGTGTGTAGTGTCAAAATGTGTCCACCAGAGCAGTTTTAGAAACTGCTTACTTTTGCTCTTCTCCAAAAACCTCTGCCAAAATTAGAATGGAGTCTAATGGGGAGCTTTGCTGAAGTTCCGGTCACTTCCAGGCACTTTAAGTCAAAAGTATAAGTCTGACAGACTCCAGAGTAACATGTCTATGACCGGGACAAGTATACCTACGAGTGGATGTAAAAATCATGTCTGTAGAGTGAAAATTGTGGAAATGGGAGCGAGTTAGAAATATTTTTTTCAGTAAGGAGTTGAGTCTCGTCGGCACTCTAGCGGTGATGTCACACACTCAAAAAAAATTCAATAAAAGCCAAAACCCCATTTTTTAACATCAAATATCTCAAAAAGTATAAAAGATCAAAAATATATAAATTGGGAAATATTCTACCAAAAATTAGCACCAACTGAAAGTTAAAATTGACTCTCTAAGTTAAAGGATGACTGAGTTAAAAATACTTGAAAATGGATGAGAAATTGAAT
Source organism: Pterois miles (assembly GCA_947000775.1). Taxonomy (NCBI): domain Eukaryota; kingdom Metazoa; phylum Chordata; class Actinopteri; order Perciformes; family Scorpaenidae; genus Pterois; species Pterois miles. Next base: position 10,712,585 of record CAMQGK010000568.1, on the reverse strand, counting down.
TTTCTGGAATTAAACTCCATTCCACTCAGATTGTATGTTGTTTGAACAGTTGCTCCAACACTTTTCTGACCTCATGTTTGTTTTAAAGTTTCACATCTTGGGAAATATGCTTGTTTGCTTTATGGCATAGGGTTGATTATTTTCATCATAACAACATAACATTCATTTATCTGTCCGACTCTCAACTTTACTGTTTTGGTTCACCCACACAGCTCTCACAGCATCGATGTCGGTCGCAGCAGGCAGCTGTTTTCAGAGAAAAACACAGTTAGAGACTAGCTGGTGAACATAGTGGAGACAGATGTTTCCCTCAGGAGTTAATGGTGACCAAAATCAGATCTTAAAGAGAGAAGAAATGAAATACGCAGACACTGGTGAAAACTTGATGCTCATGAATCAACAAAGACTCCAGACTGTTAAACTCTATACATTATTCCACTGTTTTCACTCCAGCAGAAATTATAACTCAAGCAGGACTGAAATCTGAAGGATCGGCACTTTAAAACACAAACTAGCAGATAATAGAAAATATTTTAAACATTTTTTATTGAATTATTTGTTGATGTTTGTGTGGGAAACCGGAGCACCCAGGGGAAATCCACAAAGATGCATTCTAGCAAAAATTGAATCGAAGGCAACTGGACTTATATTTGTCTCTGAAGACATTTAGCCCCTTATCCAAGTGGCTTCATCAGTTCGAGTCGACTACTCAGACTGTAGCATTCGAACTGATGAAGCCACTTGGATAAGGGGCTAAACGTCTTCAGAGACAAATATAAGTCCAGTTGCCTTCGATTCAATTTTTGCCAGAATGAATATGACCTGGATGAATGAGAACCTACACAGACAAAGATGGATGTTATCGGGAATCTGGATCACCCAGACTCAACACGCAGTCTAGTGTTGAATGCGGATCACCCGGAATCGACACTAGACTGCAACATCATAGAGGTTTCTTTGTCACAAAAAAAAAACTTTTGATGTTTGAGTGGGAAACTGGAGCACCCAAAGATGGATGTTATCAGGAGTTCAGATCACCCGGATTCAACACGCAGACTAGGATCTTCTAATAAAACGCCAAACCAACTCCTTGTAACCTCCCTCTCTCTTTCCTGTCTCTCCTCCTCCTTCCTCTCCTTGATCAGCCTCTTAATTTCCTTCTTATGGACCTTCAGCTCCTCTGAGGTCATCTTCTCCGGGAGGCGCTCCTCAAGGCAGAGGACTTGTGCCTGGAGCTCAGTGTTGGAATTGGTCAGGATCCGGATCTGTTCCTCCATGAGGCTCTGCTGGTTCTTCCACTGCTGCTCTATGTCTCTGGTGGTTCTCTGCAGATCCTTGATGCTCTGGTTCTTTGAATCCAGCTGGCTCCTCATGTGAGCGTCCAGATCGGCGAGTTTGGTCTTCCACTCCACCTCGCTCTGGATGAGCTGCATCTTCTTCTCCTGCAGACAGTACTCGCTGTAGATGAGCTCTAGCTCCTTCTCCTGCAGACTGTAGTTGCTCTGGATGAGCTCGTGCTCCTTCTGTTGCAGTCTGGCCTCGCTCAGGAGGAGCCCTAGCTCCTTCTCGTCCAGTCTGGCCTCGCTCTGCTTGTCATGTAATTGCAGAGCAATCTTAGCCTCCTGCATTTGGACGATCAGATCATCCTTTTCCAGGACGACCTGGCTCATCCTCATGTCTGACGCCTCCTGCAGGGATTTGACCAGTAGGTTGTTTTGGTCAGAGGCAGATTTGAGGTTCTGCCCAGAGATGTCCTTCAGGGCAGCGATTTCTGAGAGCAGCTCAAGGTTTTGCTGTTTGAGGAGACCCTCCTCTTTGGTCTTGTCTTTGAGGTCCTCCTGGGTTTGCTTCCATGCGGCCCTCTCTGACTTTAGAGTGGTGAAGATCTCGTTCTTCTCCTCCTCCCAGCGGGTTTCCTTGGTGGCCATCTCCTCCTTCAGGGCAGCAATGTCATAGGCCAGCTTAAAGTTTTGCTGTTTGAGGAGATCCTCCTCTTTGTTCATGTCTTTGAGGTCCTTCTGGGTGTCCCCCTCTGACTTTAGAGCGGTGAGGATCTGGTTCTTCTCCTCCTCCCAGCGGGTCTCCTTGGTGGCCATCTCCTCCCTCAGGGCAGCAATGTCATAGGCCAGCTTAAAGTTTTGCATCTGGGTGTCCAGAAAGGCTTTCTTGAAGTGTTGCACGTGACTGGTGGGAGCCCGCTTAGCAGCAGCTTCAACTGGCTGTGGATCAAGTTCATGAAAGACATAAACGTACAAGTTGAGAAAACAGTCCCATCCTAACTTTGGATCCACATAAAAAGACAGCTGAAAGTACTGAAGCACATCTTTATACTCTGCTTTCCTTTTTTATTCTATGCAGACAGAATGCTCCACATATGTTTACTGTCAATAACTTCAGTTTCAGATCAGTTTCTGGAGATAAGGTTGCCCTGAAATCGGTGAGGCTTAGAAGCTGACTGAAAAGTCATGGTTTTGTTCATTTCACTGTAAAAGCATTCCTGTTTTGGTCCACATATGCATCTGATACATACTTCTAGTACATACATACTTCTCAAATAGTTGTATTTGTCAAAGGTATGGACAGCAGATTAAAAAACAGATTAACTGTAGGCTGGCCTAGATCAGTGTAACACTAGCAAAAGTGTGTTTAAAGGTGAGCCTGGCTGAGAATAGCTGACCTTGTTTCCTGAAAAGACTACTTGTGCCATCGTAGCTGAATGTAGATAAGCAGTTGCGTCTCTCTTGAAGAAATGTCTCGAACTGACTGACAGTCTATATATACAGTTGTGTTCAAAATTATTCAACCCCCACAGTAGATAAGTGTTTTTGCAAGTTTGACATTTATTTTTCATCTTGTTTATAATCACATTAAATAATGACATGTCAAATAGACAAATACAACTGAAATAACAAAAATATTTTTTGGAATATTCCAATTAATGGCGTTTCTGTGATTACCTCATTGACAAAATGATTCAACCCCCTTAGTCCACCACTCTTAAGAACAGAGGTTTCCATCAGGTGTTGTCAAACAGCTGATGAAAACACCTGTAGATGTGAACAGAACCCTAATGAGCAGCAATTAAGCAGATTTAAAAGGACTGTGACACATGGCTCTTCTTGGCAGTTAATGACATCTTTGCAACATGGTGAAGTCCAAGGAATGGTCAAAAAAGTTCAGAGAGGAGGTCATTTCACTTCATAAGCAAGGATATGGATATAAAAAGATGGCAAAGAGGCTAAACATTTCAAGAGACACAATTGGGAGCATAGTCTGCAAGTTTAAAGCTAAAGGCACAGTGGAAACGCTACCTGGGCGTGGTAGAAAGAGGTTACTGTCTGCAACCATTCTGATACCTGAGGCGAAAGGTGGAGAAAAATCCCCGGGTGACAGCTGAGGAACTACGACAGGACATGTCAAAGGGAGGTATTCAGGTTTCTGCCCAGACAATAAGACGCACACTGCGAAATGATGGCTTCCATGCAAGAACTCCCAGGCGCACAAGAAGAGTCGACTCCAGTATGCCAAAAACCATGTGGACAAACCACAGAGGTTCTGGGATACTGTTCTCTGGAGTGATGAGACCAAACTGGAGCTTTTTGGGCCGATGGATCAACGGTTCGTGTGGAGGAGAAAGAATGATGCCTATAAAGAAAAGAGCACCCTGCCTACTGTGAAGCACGGTGGGGGGTCAGTCATGCTCTGGGGTTGGTTTGCTTCTTCAGGTTCAGGGAATCTTCAGCGTGTGCAGGTATTATGAATTCAGTTCACCACCAGGAGATCTTGGATGCAAATGTCATGCAGTCAGTGACAAAGCTGAGGCTTGGGAGACTTTGGACCTTCCAACAGGACAATGATCCTAAGCATACCTCAAAATCGGGGGGGGGGGCCCCCCCCCCCCCTTTTTTTTTTTTTTTTTTTTTTCTTTTAAAAAATTTAATTTTTATTTCCCCCCTTTGGTTATTAAAGAATTTTTTTTCTTTCTTTCTTTCAAAATTACCACAGCTTGGTTGCAAAAGAAGGGCTGGAAGATTCTGGAGTGGCCATCGCGATCACCAGACTTAAATCCCATTGAAAATCTCTGGTGGGACTTGAAGAAGGCAGTTGCAGCACGCAAGCCAAAAAATGTTAATGAACTGGAGGCCTTTGCCCATGAGGAATGGACAAAGATACCTGTGGATCGCTGCAAGAAACTTGTGTCAAACTATGCTTCACGTCTAAAGGATGTTATTGTTGCAAAAGGATGTTGTACTAAGTACTAAAGTTGTACATACCTGAGGGGTTGAATAATTTTGTCAATGAGGTAATCACAGAAAGGCCATTAATTGGTATATTACAAACATTTTTGTTGTAATTTCAGTTGTATTTGTCTATTTGACATGTCATTATTTAATGTGATTATAAACAAGATGAAAAATAAATGTCAAACTTGCAAAAACACTTATCTACTGTGGGGGTTGAATAATTTTGAACACAACTGTATATATAGATAATATGTCCCATATATACATATCAACATCACAGGCTCTGTGATGTCACCAAGTAACAGAAATCCGTCATAGAAGCAAACGGAATGTGTCATGCTGTTCAGTGGTCACATGACTTCTCCAGACTGACAAAATGTAAAATGGGGGCTCAAAAAATCCCTTGTTTTAAATTATCGATATATAAAAAGTTCAATACAGCAGATTCATAAACATGTTTGTATTTCGTATTTTACAGTATAAAAAAATATATAAATTATTCAACAAATAAAATCTAAGTAAAGGAAAAGCTGAATAAAAACAAAATAAAAAAATAAATAAATGGGGGTCTGTTAAAGAACTGGACTAAAGGAGGTGCTAGAAGTAGAAGTGCATGTAGCCCAGTCCTTCTCAAAAAGTGGGACGTGACCTCGGGGAACATACTTTTTTTTACTTTTTTTTTTATGGGTGCTTTGCCCCGTGTCACTAATAAAATTGACTTAGAATCTTATCATTTAGGCTTTCTATGTCAAAATTCTGACTTATTTTAACTTCAATTTGGACATAATTCCCATTGAAAGTCATAAATGTGACAGTATTTCAGAACTGAGCCTTGAAAAATTAAAATCTCACACTTTTCTGCAATTTTTACACAGTAGGCAAATTCATCCAGTGGGCCGGATTGTACCATTTGGCAGGCCGGAAATGACATTGTGTTGTAACATTGTGTTTATCAAATGTCTTCCATATGTTTTACACTGCATGTGTGCATACTTGTTATGAGCCACATGTGCAGAGTGGAGGGTCCAATCCCAGTGTCCCCCTAAGGCCTCAAACCCTGAACCCTCGGGACTTGACTGACATCCCCTGGTAAATGGTTGAGTGTGAGATGCTGCAAGGGAAATGGTATAAATATGAAAGAGACAGCACTTTGCAGTGATCACGTGACCTTGACAACGCCAATTGTGGATATTTATTTACGTTTTTTTTTTTACCGCCTATTTGAACTTCTTCCATGCTCCTGCCTTCTTTAAGCAAAATTAAAAGAAGTGGTTGATGAATAATCAGCTGTGTAATATAGCGTACCATCTTAAACCCTTCATGTTAACATTTCTGTGTAAATTTAAATATGCCAGGCTGAGCACAAATGTATCGTCGTCCTTGTTTTTTGTTTGTTTGTTTGTTTTGGGGGAGTGGGCGGGGGTAGTGGGTGCTGAGCTCTGCTGTGTTTAAGGGCGGGAAGAAGGGGGAGGGCTTTGCAGGCTTTCACGTATTGCTGGGTTACGTTCCAAATCACATACTTTTTCTTTTACTTTTAGTAGATACTGCAGCTGCCCTTACAAAGTACGTATTGTTGCATGCAGTATGCATACAATTGGGACATACTATTTCATCATAACATTGCACCTTGACCTTTGACCCTGTTACTCATATCCACTGCACAGAGGATTGTGGGTTACAATCATGGATGTATAAAGAGAACTGGATACAGAAATGAAGACGGGACCTTGTAAATTACACAGCTAAGCTCATATAGGAACTGAATTGAATTGCTGAAGAGACAAAGCCTGAGCTGAGCAGAGCAGCCAGACCAGACCATCCACCTTGAAGCACTGCGCTGATCAGCTGTTTCTACACAACTTTAAAAACCAAGAACTACACTTAACAACTAAGAGACCATCAAACATATCCATTGAAAAGGCCCACTGGTTGTCTTTGACTGTGCTGCACATGCACTCACTGATTGTCAAAAACTGATTGCCTAAACAAATACTAGAAATACACTATCTGTCAGGGGGGTCTTCTGAATGTGAATATGAATTATTAGCAACCTGAATCCAAATATGAAATTAGCCTCTATTTCGCTCATTACGAGTGTACATTAATATGGCTTTTGAATGGTTAAACATATTTTATTAATTGTTTTATGTACATCTTTCATTGTGTTAACTTTGTTGTGCATGTTTTTTTTATATCAAATAACCTCTGGGCTTTTCATTTTTATATGAAGATAAAATACAGTTAATAAGATCCCAGGGTATACTAACTCATTCTGTTGTTGGTGTAAATTACCCCTAATATAATACTGTAATGGGGAATAATAAATCATAGACTAATTATGCCTACACCACAGGGGACATCATGTATAATCAGGTCCCTAAACTCATCACTGAATAGTCTTTATTCAGCACTTACAACCTGCATGTTTACTGAATCAAGTAAATGGTCGGGAAATGTATCTTTTTTTTTTTTTTTTTAAATGAGTTGACTGGAAATAATTTATATTCCCCAAAACGTCTGAATACATGCACGATGACCCCTGCGAAGACGCTTTCTCTGCTATCTTCTTACACCAATTCAACGATAAACAACAAAGCTGAAACCAGATTTATCTTCAAAATAAAAATCACACTTAAATATCTCTTATCGTCGTATCAGAGCATCTCTCGTGGGCCGCTTTAGACGAAACCAAATTTGACATGTTGAGTCAATGCAAAGATTTTTAGTACCATGTATTGCAGCCCTTCCATTGCTGCGTTTTCTGTGCGTTTTACTTTGGAAAGTTCAACCGGAGCAGCCACATTTCAATCTCTCACTTTACACTTCTCATGTCGCCGCCATTTTTAATGCACTGATAATAAAACAACAAATTGTTTTGTTTTCGCCAAGAAGTTAAGAAAGTGTACCAACCACCTGACGTGTACCAGAAATCAGCGTAAATAATACTCTTTTGACATTTTGAGGCAAGTATATTAGATGAATTCATTATTAATATGAATAATTTATAGCTAAACACAGAATTGTAAATAGCTAACAGTGATTAACAGCGACATACTATTAGCAAGTTAAGCGCTAGCTTTCTATTGTCATGTCAGACTTAATAGGCTGTATGACTGTAGTTACATAAATAATAATATATAGACAAAGATGTTATTGTTCATTAATAAATATCCGAGCAGGGCTGTCCTCCTATCTGATGTTAATTGACTAGCGGATGTGGAAATTGCTCCTTTGCTGGCTGCAACTTCCACCGGAACGAAAGTACATTAACTGGGTGTCTAACAATATTTTAATGTTACCGAGTGAGAAATTTGACTTGTGCTGTTATAGCTTATCCGCCTGATAACAATAATCCATGTGGAGTGGAGTGAAGCTCGTTTGTGTGTCAACATAACGTTATACATTTCCATATGAGTCGACTGATTCTGCCAAATGAACTCATTTTATAAATCAGTGACAAATTTTACTATGCATGGATGACTTTTTAAAATGCATTAATTTCAGCTTTGTTATTTCCCTTGTGTACCCTCATTGTAATTACTCACATTACACTAACAAGAGTAAAACATGACTGCAATAAGTGAACATCCTCCATTCAAAATATAAAATGACGTAGCATCAAATATACTGAAAGTACCAACAGTCTTCTTTATGCAGAATATTTCAGAATAATGTATATCGTATTATAGATAATATTATGATTGATTCAAATGTGTTTATCACTTTAATGTTGCAGCTGGTAAAGGTGGGGCTAATTCTAATGTCTTCATATACTGCTGGGTAGCTTAACGTGATAATAATATCAGAATTTATCAGCTGATTTTTATTTTGTAGTAACTGTTTGAATCTGCACAGTAACAAGTATGTACAGCTGTCAAATAAATGTAGTGGAGTAAAAAGTACATTTGCCTCTGACATATAGTATAGTGGAGTGGATGTAGCATAAAATGGGAATATTCAAGTAAAGAAGAAGTACCTCATAATTAGACTAGAAGTACAGAAGTTGAGTAAATGTACTTAGTTACACTCCACCACTGCATTTACTGAAGTACTATATACTCCACTGTATGTCAGAGGGAATATATTTTGCTTTTCATTCATTAAACAGCTGCAGTTACTAGTCAGTTTACATGTTTACGTTATTATATACAAAACTCTAATGATCTTATAAATATGATGCAGTGCTATCGGTTAATCTACCCAACAGCTGCAACATAAAATGCTGCTTCACATTAATGCATCACTGATAATAATCACACTGACAGGAACGTTCTTGTGCATAACGAGTCATTTTACATTTGATATGTTAAGTATTTTACTGTTACTACTTATGTAATTTTACTGTATGACATTTTGTTTAAACATTTCAGCACTACAGTAAATAGTCCGACATTGTACATAGTCTCATTTAGGACTGCACAATTAATCAACATTTTAATGAAATCGCAATATGGCACAATAGGAGGTACAATAGTTATTAAAGACGAACTGTATGTCAAAATACCATTTAAAATTGAATATTGTCATGTAAGATGCCTACACATCATATTCTACCAACGTACAGATTGCTGTAAAAATCACACCATAATCGTTTAAATGTTTTTACCCATCAGGGTTAACTTTTTAATGTCCCAGTTAAATGGTTGTTTCAATGAAGTACTAGTTCAACCCATAATCAACATTTTGGATGACTCTTTAGTTATTGTGTATGGGAGGCTACTTGTTATTGTTCAGATGTATTTTTGTTCATGGGCTTTAAACATCTGATTATTACATTTTGTATTCAACTCTGTTAACATTTCAGACCACTGCACTGCTGAGTAATATCCGGTTATACACAGTTTCAACTTCACTACTGCATCAGAAAGTAACTTCTGCAGCAGAAGACATTTTGCTTTGTACTGTTTTGTGTGAAAAACAAACAGTACAAGTGAAAAGTTCGAATAATTATGTGACTATTATCATTCCCTCTAATATCGCAAATCATATCGCAGTTGCAATATCAGTCAAAGTGATCACGGTGAGATTTTTCAGTTAGATATTGTTTCTAAATCGTTCAGCCCTAGTCTCATAAAACTGAGGGAATATTAGAAATGTTTGTAAAGCTCATAATTTGCTAAATATTGGCTAAACATGAGACGAATCAGCATCAGAATATTCTGGATATTATAATTTTTTATAAAAGAAGCAATAATAAACTTGTGCTGCGTTCAAATGCTGACTGCTGTCTCAGTGTGAGAGCGCTGCAGTGTTTCTCCTACCTCTCAGCAGATGTCGCTGGTGTATGTTGGGCAGCTGGAGGCAGGATGATGATGTCAAAGCTCTGATGGCCAATGGGGCTCCGCTCACCACAGACCCAGTGAGGCTGATATGTGTTAATTATGGATCTTAATCTTCAGGCTAATCCATAATGGCTCCAGTGTGAACCTGCATCTGCTGGCATGAAACAGAAAACAGCTCTTAATGTTTTTGTCACCATTCAGCGGCAGAGGGACGGTAATGCTGAGGCCTCATTTTTAGATCAAAAGACAAAAAAGTAAAAGAAACACTGATAATTACTGAAGGAAAAACACTCAAATACTCATTTCTGTCTTTACTCTACGGCCCTGTACCTGCACATGCACATCTTTCATGCTTTATCTCTGTTCAAAGAGGGAAAAACTAAACTGCATGCAGGGCAAGAAGATTGCAGTGCAATGTACAATTTTCAGTCACAGAAATTTGCATGTTCTCCCCGTGTTAGTGTGGGTTTTCTCCGGGATCACCGGTTTCCTCCCACAGTCCAAAGACATGCAGGTTAATCGATGACTCTGAAATGTCCCGTAGGTGTGAATGTGAGCATGAATGGTTGTCCGTCTGTGTCCTGAGATGGACTGGCGACCTGTCCATCCTTCGCCCAATGCCAGCTGGGATCAGCTCCAGCCCCCTGCCACAACTAACGGGATAAGTGGATGCAGATGGATGGATGGATCGATAACGACTAACCTATTAAACTATACTTTTGATTAATCTAGTCATCATTTGGTCTAAAACAGACTCAATTTTTTAAAACTCAAACGTGATCAAATGTCATATTTTGTCAGACCAACAGTCCAAAACACATTCAGTTTACGGTCACATAAGACAAACAAAAGCAGCAAATCATCAAAACTGAGTAGCTGAAAAATGACATAAAATGAATTATGATTAACTGATAATCAAAATATTGCCAATAATTTTCTCAGCAATGGACTAATCAATTAATCAACTTATTGTTTCAGCTGAACTTTTATCCATATTTTACACAAGCACTCAGTCTAAATAGTAAAAGGGATATCAGTAGTTGCATCACATCATTTTTGATAAATCTCCTTTGGTTCAAGAACAGAACATTGAGTATATTTATATTATTTTTTATTCTTATTAGCATTTTTACTTAATTTAATTGGCCTGCAAACTGTTACAATTATTGTCTTAATGTACTTATTAAAGTAATGAAAGAGCAATTGTTTTAAATCATTTCGATTTTTTGAAAAAACAGAAGCTTACATTAAAAAAAAATCCACAGGCACTTCCTCTGACTCCTCTGATCACATCTATATATAACATTCATTTATAATTTAATGCTTGCAGCAGCACTAATGTGGTTTTATTGAATGTTCTCTCCCCTAATGCCGCCTGTATCTACTATAAAAGAACAGATAACAGATTGCAGGATGTCAGAACGAATCGCTTTTAAAGTTCCGTCATTCATCTGAGTCAGTGGGTCACAATTTAGAAATACATATATAGTTGGTGGATCTATGCCACTAATCCATGACGGGCCCTGATTGTTATAATAAGTGTCTGACATTATGGAAAGAGTCTCGCTCAAGAAGAAGTCTGGTTTGGCGAGGTGACGTGTTGTCGGAAGACAACGATGGAATAGTGGAAAACATCCGTGGTGGAAACGTGAGCGCCAGCCGGGCAGAGTTTGTTGCAGTGCAGCTCAGAAAGCATAAATTAGTGTTATCTAAAAGATTTTCAATGTCAAGGCTGAATATTTATATGATTTCAACAATGTGGATGAGGTCTTTGAATTTGATGGCCACCTGTGTTTATTTTAGCCAGAATATATGGATATTCAGATTTCACAACCAGACTTTTCCTTCAGCAGGACTACAAACACACCGGGATCACCTGAAAGGTAAGAAAAAGGTTGTCAGACTTATAATATCGATCTGAGCCTGTGGCCAAAACACACACTTATAGAGGAAGAAGAAGATATTCCTTTATTTGTCCCACAATGGGAAATTCAATTTTTCCCTTTTTTACTTATACACGGTACATGCAGACCCAGACACACACATCACAAACAACCCATATACATCAACAATGAGAGAGCAAGTGCTCCTCCCACCCCCCCCCCCGTTGGGGGTTTTTTGCCTTTCTCAGGGGCCCTCGGCAGTGCCCAAGAGGTAAACTGGCACCTCTCCAGCTCCAGCACACCATTCTTGGTCCATGTCGGGACTAACCGGGACCCTCCGTTTCCCCCCCCCCCCCCCCCCCCCCCGACCCCCCCCCCCCCCCAATATTATAGTGGACGTAACTGGGGATGACACACTACCAGAAATTTAGTAGACAACACTAATACCAATGAAATTCCACAGCTGTCGATACCACATAAAAAACTACATTAAAACATTAATCCCATGTAATCTAACATCCATCCATCTGCACCACCTATCCTGTTGGGGGGGCTGGAGCTGGTCCCAGGTGGCATTGGGCGAAGGCGGGGCACATCTTGGACAGGTCGCCAGTTCATTCACGCTCATATTCACATGTTAAATGAACTTTCCATGAATACAAATAATAAAAATCACCTCCAGCTGCTGCTTTACATATCTGGTTCAGTCACTCTCCTCTCTTTCCTCCAGCTGGGCTCATCGTTGCTGCACCTCGCAGCCCAGTACGGTCATCACTCCACCGCCGAGGTGCTGCTGCGTGCCGGCGTCAGCAAGGACGCCCGAACCAAAGTGGACAAGACCCCTCTTCACATCGCCGCCTCAGACGGTCACTCCACCATAGTGGACCTGTTAGTGCAGGTGAGGAGAGACATCTGCTGTTTCAGTGCAGTTATGGTTTTCTCTCTAAGCCACAAATCAGAGAATTAAGTCTCAAACTTCTGATGTCGTAGGGTTTAAAGTCTGGAGCTGCTCCAGACAATGATTGGGAGACTGATTTTGTGCTGTTTTCTTTTTATACCCAAATGAGCTTTATCGTTTTGTAGTGTTGTCAGCTGTGAAACAGAAAATGTTCCCATATACTCAGAACATTCCCCTGGGTGCTCTCAGTGTCGCCTATAACATCTCTCCCTCTTCATCGTCTATGGAGCAGTTCCACACTTTATACCGGAAGACATCACAAATTTGAGTTTTAGCGCTGTAGTTTGGGAGAGAGCTGTTCATGATACCTAATATTTAATGGACTGTCTTATACCATAGGAATAAGGTATAACATGTAGGAATTTTGGGCGTTTTAACGTTTTACACATGTCAAATTAATGATTCTGGATATTGATATTGCTATAATGCTCTAATCATTATGGTATATAGTAGGTAAGAAGCCATATTGGAACCTGGCTGCAGGGATTTGCTGCCATTCAGCCACAAGAGCATTAGTGAGGTGCAGCACTGAGGTTGGACGATAAGGCGTACCGGTTTGCCCCGGCGGCGCTGGATGGGTTGAGGTCAGGGCTCTGTCACACCAAATTGGGAAAAACACTTCTTGAGGTACTTGGCTTTGTGCACAGGGAGGCATCGTCATTTTAAAGCAGAAAAGGTCTAATCACCAACTATTGCTATCAAGTTGGCAGCAAACTATGAGTCTGAAACATGATTGTACATGGCAGCATTAAGAACGTCCTAAATTAAATAAGAGGTCCAGATACTTTTGGCCTCTGTTTATGACATGAGAATGTGCCATTTCTCAATAAAACACATGCATTACAGTTTAAATTTATAACAGACGACCTTGGTTTCATTGTCTGAGGTTGTTTGTGTGTGTATCAAAAAGCCAAACAATTTTCTAATCTCTGCTTTGGAGATAAAAAAAAAAAAACGCATTTGAAGCTTGTCTGATGTTTCAAAGACTTAAAAGACATTTTGCAACCTTGTCAGATTGTGTACTTTACCTACCTGCCAAGTGCAGACATCTTTTCTCATCACTTCCCTTTTGCCCCCCTCTCTTTCTGTGCCCCCCCCCCCCCCCCCATCCGTCTTGCCACCGGGAGGCGCCGTGCATCTGTACAGAACGGCGCCGACATCAACGGCAAAAACATGCTGAAGATGACGGCGCTGCACTGGGCGGCTGCTGCTGAGGTACGACGCAGACGTCCACTGCCTCAGCAAGTTCGACAAGACGCCCTTCGACATCGCCATGGATACCAGCAACACTGAGCTGATGATACTGCTACAGGTGGACGGATGGAGGGTGGGGATGGGGAGAGACGGAGACATCCTAGGAGAGAGAGACAGAGACACTGAGGCGAGAGAAAAACACGATGGGACAAAGAAGAGATGTGAGGAGTCAGACAGACAGATGGACAGGGACCAAGATGGATGAAGACAAAAATGAGCATGAAAGAAAGGAAAGAAAAAAGACAAAGATGCGATGGAGAGAAAGAGAGTGAAGAAAAACATGATGTGGAGGAGATAAATGGATTTAAGGACAGACAACTGAGAGGGAAAGGACAGGTGAGGATGCAGGAAGGAGGACAGAACAGCAGAGACGAGGGGAGTCAGGTCATTTCTGCTTCTACTGGCATCTCAAACACCAAACACTTGTGTGTGAAGGCTGTAAAGCAAAGCATCACAACAGGAGACATTAAAAACAGACAGGAAATGACCAAGCACATTTCAGCCAAGGCAGGTAAAAATGAAGACGGGGAGGAGAAACGTCGAGAGAGATGGACGGATAGATGAAGGCGGGGAAGACAATGAGACACAGATGGATAAATGAGGGGCTTGTGAGAGAGGCAGGGAGGGAGGGAGAGAGATGGACAGAGATTAGAGGGCAAGCGAAACAGAAAGGAGGGGGAAGGAGAACAGAAATGGGGGAGCCAAGGAGATTAACAAAAAGAGGAGGAGAAATGTAGGAAGACAAAAAGAAGAACAGGAACAGTGTGAGACTGCAGGCGCCGCAGACATGTTCGCACAGTGCCCAGTGGCTTCAAAAATACGTCTGATGTTTTCTAAGTGCGACTAGCGAAGCTCCAGTTGGACTCTCGCTGGCGTTGCTATGGTTTCAGTGGCCGTGCAGCCTCTGTCAGACAGCCATGTTGTGAACAGTTCTTACCATAACACCCGCATTTAGATACCATTTCACACAAGATGGGATTAGACCTTGTCTTTGAAAACATAACGAATCCACACTAACAATTAATATAACAGAAGTGTGGTTAAGCACCATGTTGAAATTAGTGGATACTGTATTTATGGAAAAATGAGATTATAAAAGACCCACATGCTCTCCTGCCAAGGCCTTATGTAACAGAGGTGAGCGTGGGCCTTCAGGTGGTACGTAGGAGGTTCTAGTTAGCATTAGATAACTTCTCTCCAACCAGCCATGATACAGATAGTAGGGCCTCGAGCAAAAGCAGCTAGTTGACCCATGCAAGATGGCTGCATAGAAGGGCACTGACGTGTTTATGAATCATACACACCCACCTAAGCCATGAGTGTGTGAAAGGGTTGAATCACCATTATATGTGTTTATTATCTGAAATTAAAGGGGTAGTTTGGATTTTTGGAAGTGGGGCTGTATGAGACGCTTACCTGTAGTCAGTGTATTACCTCACTTTATTCTCATACAACGGTTCATATGATATCTTTCCAGGACTTATTCCTCAGTTTTGGTGCATTTTCCGCTCCAGTCTTTTCAAAATAAACTCACAGGAAACAACTCGGTTTGGTTTAAGCCACAAAACTACTTAGTTAGGCTCTGGAAAAGTTTGTGGTTAAGTTATCACACCAGAAGTGCCGTAACTTAAGTAGGGAGGTTATGTGACAAATAAATCAGCACTGACTTGTGGTTTTACACAAGTATAGCTACGAATGAGAACTGTACGAGTATGAAGATGGTTTGGAGAAGCAGACAGGAATGAAGTGATGTACTGCTGTGGACGGGGGCAGCAGTAAAACAGATTTTGTGCCACATAAAAACATCAGTTAAAGTGTACACTACATACAGAATATTTTCACTGCTTCACCTTGCTGGCAGACAGCCCTTTCTGACGGCGAACTGAAGCCGTTATATCCATTTAAGCTCTGTTCAAAGCCACCAGACGTGGGGGTTTCTGGTCTACAGCTGCTCTTCTGAGAGGTTCGGGTGACTTTGCAGAGAGCATAGATAACATGTTCAGTTCCCCGTCAGAGAGGGCTGTATCACAGTGAGGTAAAGTGGTGAAAATATTATAAAAATAACACACACTTAAACTGATTTGTTTTTTTTTTTCAGGAGGCCAAAATCCGTTTTGCTGCTGCACCCATGAACAGCACCACAGACTACAGTCTGTTTCCCCATCCTGGAGGCATGCACACCGCCATTTACTGTAGGTAACACACTGACTGTAGATCAGTACCTCATACAACCACACTTCAAAACACCCAAACTGTTCATTTAACAAGTAAAACACTTTAGCTGCCAAGAAAAACATGAAATTATTGGACATTTTAGGTTGAGACGAACATAAAATAATGATATTCTTTCTCTGTCTTATCAAGTCTGCAGATAAAATGTATCCGTCAGATGAACTCACATCACCGCTGCTCTGAAAATGAATCATCAGTGGATAAACAATCAAACCGTTGGTTTTAAACCTCATTCTACACCTATCGCGACCATCCTATCTGACCCACCGTTAACCGCATGATTACCTTTGCTCGGAAAATGGGCCAATTTAAAAAAACAGAGTCATACCATCAGAGAAATTATTCTCAAAATGGTTTCTCACTCTCAGCAGCACAGATCAGTTTCACCGTCTTCAGGTCCCCAAAAACTGGTTCAGTGACTCTTTAACAGAATAAAATAAGTGGTTAAAATTGTCAGATTCAATGACATAATACTGATGCTATCTACTGTGTTACCTTGTGTGAACTTTGTCTCTTCAGACAGATGAAACAATAGGTAGGATCGTACATGTACATTTTTTATTGGATTACACATTGATCTAAAAGGCAATCACAGATTAGAAGCTGTATTATACACTATAGTTCCCCTTGGCGTCACTTTAGGATTAGACAACAAATCCACTATAGTTTGGTTTAGGAAAGAACTACATGCTTGGGTTTAAAACTAAGTTTGAATAGTGAAAATACCACTGAACGTTGTGAACACAGGACACAAACAAACAGCTGATTGTAACGTGACACACAGGACAACAACTCCTTCTGTTTGTTGGAATATTTCTACATATTGTGGTCCCTAACCAGTCTTAATTATCTTTTATTATCTATTATCATTATTATTATTACATAAATTGGGTATCGCTGGATTGGGCTGGAGCCAAGGAGTCCAAATGTATTCATGTGTGTCCCCATAGGAGCCATTTCATTGCACTGAGACCAATTTTTTAATTTGTCCTCACTGTATAAAATGAGCTGTGGTGACCTCTAGGATAATCACATCCTCATTAAACTTTACAGCCACAAACTAGAGACCTGGAGCATTCAGAGGATGCATGGCTTCCCTAGCTACACTGATAATAAGGAGGTTTCTAAGCAGTCTACACAATAGAGGCGCTCGCCATCTAATCACCAAAAAATGCTTTTCTTGCAGAAATTTCCAAATGTTAAAATTTTTTAAATCAAATCACAGGATGGCTTTTGTGTTCAAGGTCTTGGTGTCTTAATGTGGTAAAAAAGATCAGTTTTTATTTATCATTAACTGCTACAGAGCTTAATATAACCACAGCTCCAGCTCCTCCAAAATTAGACCAATCATGTACTCAAGAAACCACCGAAATTAAATGTTTTAGGTAAACATGTTAAAGGAGTTCACATTTGAGGAGGCCAATATGAGTTCATTTTCAATATTAATAACAAAAGGTTAATACCAGCAAATAAATATATCATATAATCTAACCTGTTACAACAAATCCATTAATTAAAAACTACTCTGACACAGTCATAACAGCAAGGGATCATTTTGTAAAATGTCCCTGATATTTTTTCCACTCCTGTACATGAGGATTCAGGCAGTGAGCTGACATTTTTATCCAGAACAAACTCTAAAATAAGCTTCACACTTCCAGCATTCAGATAATGTGGGAATACTCGTTACAGCTTCCGTGTGTGTGTGTGTGTGTGTGTGTGTGTGTGTGTGTGTTGAATGTGTTTGAATAAAGGGATTCATCGGATTACATGAGTTAGTCTTTTTCTATTAAATCAACTTGCTTTAATGAATATAACTCATCAGTGTGTGCCTCCCTTTTAGTGCAGCGAGCGGGAGAACAAACTTTCACTGCAGGTTTGGAAATTACATAGATTACATCTGTCTTTTTTCAATAAATGTTGGCTTTTGGGTTTAGGAAGCTCTGGAGCTACAACCTTACGCAGCCACCACTGGAATCTAATTCTACAGATAGTATAACACTAATATTAGTGTAGGCTGAGCTGTAGCTGCAGATACCAGGTTTAAACACAGTGAATAGAAATGCAAAAAAAGATGAACTTCATTCAAATGTTTTGATCTAGAATTTGAATGTCAACGTTATAAATGAAGCTTTGCACTACTGAGTATAGCCCTACATGCATCCATCAGTTGTGTTTAGGTGCAGTGATAAAGTACAGAAATTAGATGACAAAAGTGATGAATAAACAGGCGGGAAAAACCTCAGGAGACTTACTGTGTTGTCTCGAGAGACATGTAATCATATCTGAAACATCTGGACTGGACACCACAATCTAGAACAGAAACAAAATGGCGGACAGCATTAGAACAACAGTGTACATTAAATTGGAATAAAAGACAAAGAAGGAAACACATCCAAATTATTTATCCACCCATCCGCTCCTTTCACTTCATCCATGTTTCTCTTGTTCCTGTCAGAATTAAACAAACATCAGCTTCTCACTAGAAACAGTGTTCATTTGGGCAGTTCTTTGACCACCGAGTGTCTGAAAGCGTATAAAAAATCTTTTTTTTCCCATTTTCATTCTGGCCTTGGTTCATTTTAGTACAGCATCATAATGTTGGAGTAGTCTTAGACTTAGACTGTTATCTAACAACACAAGCCAACTATTGTCTTCTGGCAAGTCAGAGGACGTCATGGCTGCGGAGTCGGTGGAAACAACCTTCAGCATGTGGTGGGCGACGGCTGGAGGGTAGAAGGTCATTACCATAGTGACGGACCAACACGGCAACCTGCAGCCAGCGACTATGGGCCAGCAGCTCATCTTCACCCTGCAGGGGCAGCAGAGTGAGTGGGCAGCACACAGTGCTCTGAAATACAATGAGGACCTAACTGAGAATGTAATGACGCCATAAATGCATAGTTTCTCAGAAAGCAGCAATATCCATCCATCGTCAACCACTTATCCCGTTGGGGGTCGCGGGGGGGCTGGAGCCGATCCCAGCTGGCATTGGGCGAAGGCGGGGTTCACCTGGACAGGTCTCCAGTCCATCGCAGAGCACATAGAGACAGCCATTCACACTCACATCCACACCTACGGGCAATTTAGAGCCATCAATTAACCTAAACAGCATGTCTTTGGACTGTGGGAGGAAGCCAGAGAACGGAGAACATGCAAACTCCACACAGAAGAGTCCCAAACCGGATTTGAACCTGCGACCCTCTTGCTGTGAGGTGAGAGTGCTAACCACTGCACCACCGTGCAGCCAAGCAGCAATATAACAACAATAAAGAAAATACTCACATTTGCATTAGCTATTTAGAGTATTACAATTCTGCACATGGGAGGATTCACGACATTGAAGAGTTTGCAGTTACTGGCATCTTCAATTCAAACATGAGCCATGTAAAACACTAGAACAAATCCTGAATACATATTGCTGTAAGTGGCAAATAGCTGCTTATTAGATGAATTTAGTATATGTGACACGAGAAAATACAAAACCAGAAAATCTTGAATGTCTAGTGGAGAACTGTCTATTCAGAAATCATGTTTAAGCATGACAAATACTATTTTGCCAGTAGGGGAAAAAGAAGCAACTTAAAACCAGTTAGAGGAATAGTTTGGATCGTTGAGGTGGGGTTGTATGAGGTATTTATCTACTTATCCATAGTCAAAGTTAGTGCCCTACCTTCAGTGGATGAAGGTTGACATGCCCCCAGCTCAGAGAAGCAGACAGGAGTAACAGCATTGGAGCAAAGCAAGCAGCAGTTTAAGTGCAGACTCCTTTCAGGAAAACAGTAATTTTACCTTGGAAGAAACGGGGGTGGCTGGTCTACCGCTGCCTCGGTCAGTTAGTTTGTGTTATTGTGTGACTTTGGTGAATCCAAATGAACTTAGAAACACAATAACACAAACAAACTAATGCTGATTGTTTTAGTTTTTTCTCCTCCTCTTCTCCCCTTCTTAGGATAAGTACCTAATAACAACCCCACCTCAGCCGGCAACATCTAACCCAAGACAGCCGTTGGTGGGTGTTGTAAGATCAAATAAAGAAAAAAAAAAAAGACCTCCTCCTTTTTTTTTTTAAGATGCAGTTGTTGTTTTTCCTGGCGGCGAGTCGCAGAGGGGGTGGTGGTCGAGGAGCCTCAGCCGGCAACGTCCACACGCAAAAGCAAGACAAACCCCATCAGCCTAAAAAGACAAGGTAATCTATTGGTTTATATACATATTCAACACAACAAAACATAGAGCTATTTAGTCCTTTAATAACATGCACCTACACAGAGCCACTGAGGACAACGTCTTACTTTTTGTTTGTTGTAAAACACGAACAAATTTCAATCGGTTCATTTGACTCTGGAAAAGCTCTGAATAATGACCAAGAGACACCAGTATCTACTCAAAGAGATCCAATTTGATGCTTTAATCACTAATCTGTTGTTTCATTTCCAGAAGGTCAAAGAAAGTCGCGAGCAGCTGGAACGGCAGCTGCAGGAAGCCAATCGGGAGCGGGAGGCCGAGCAGTATCGCCTCAGACTGGAGCAGGCCACCGCCACCAGTAACAAGGAGTGTCCCACACTTCTATACAAAAGAAAAAGAAAAAAGGGGGGGGGGAAGAAGAAAGAGAGGAGGAGAGGAGAGGGGGGGGGGAGAGTATTTATTTAAATTGTTTTTTTTTAGATATGGGAGGAAGGAAGAAAAACACCCCCCCCCCCCCCCCGGAGAGAAGGGGAAGCCAGATTCTTTTTTTTTTTTTTTTTTTTTTTTTTTCTTTTTTTTTTTTTTTTTTTTTTTTTATATTTTAATTTTTTTTTTAAAAATTAGGGATTTTATTTTATTTTTTTCCTCTTTTTTTATTTTCCATTGTATCTCCCTATATTTTACTTTATTTTTTCTGTTCTCTCCCGGGAGCTGTACGTTGTGATCTTTTTTATTAGATTAAATCCAAAGTGGAGAAATGAGGAAACAGCTCGTAGTTTCTTGGGCTGTTAATCGATTACAATATTTAATAGTGACTGTGTGAATCGCAAATTAATTGCACATTTTTTTATCTGTTCAAAATGAACTTTAAAGGGAGATTTGTAAGTATTTAATACTCTATCAACATGGGAGTGGACAAATATGCTGCTTGATGCAAATGTATGTAAATATTTATTATTGTAAATCAATAACACCACTAATCAATGCCAGATATTGTCCAGAAACCCTCCCAGGTTCTGACTTTGCTGTGGTGTGGAGGGAGGCACCCCCCCCCCACCAAAATGGATTGGTTGGGGGGGGGGGTGATTCCCCCTCCCCCCCCCCCCGCCCCCCCCCCCCGCACCACACCCCCCCCCCCCCCCCGCGCCCCTCTTGCGCCACCCCCCCCCCCCCCACCCCTCCCTCTTTTTTTTTGTTTGTTTTTTTTTTTTTTTGGTTCTGTTTTTCCCTTTTATTTTTTAAAAAAAAAGAAAAAAATTAATTTTCCCCTCGTGGGACTAATAAAGGACTATCTTCTTCTTCTTTAGCATCAACAATCTGCTCCAATCAGAACATGGCAAACTGCAGCCCAACAGACAACAACAGCTGTCAGTGTGTCAGAGTGCTGACTTGACTAGGACTTGATCCAGACTGACTGGGACTATCATAAAGTGGGCATGTCTGTAAAGGGGGGACTGGTGGGGACCCAGAGAACCCATTTACATTCACACATCTGGAGGTCAGAGGTCAACCCTTTGAAAATGGACATACCAGTTTTTCCACAACAAAATTTGTGCTAAATTTAGGCCAAAGCCTGGAGCATAATTCAGCCTCAGTATTAGCCTTAGTATAACATGGCTGACAGCAGAATCCAGTTTCATATGATACCAGTATTAGCACTCTACCATTAAAACTGAGTCTGCTACAGCCTAAAAATCACAAGTTACGTCTGCGTTAAAGAAATTAGTGGCGTTAAAACAAACTTGTGTTAACTTTGACAGCTCTTGTATTGTTGTTATGTTCTTCCTGCAAAGGGCAAGCGGCAGTTCCACGTGAATAAACAAACTGCAAACTATCAAAATGTACATGGATATGTACTGCACCTTCAATGGTACTGCTCCAGTTCTTTGTTTCTGGACTGAGGGCAGACTGGATGCTACAGTGACTATCACCCCTCAATGTACAAGTGGTGTAACAAGGGACGGGCCGGGTCTTCACATTGTGTTTATGGTAGTCACTAAAACTCTGTCCTAGTTTTACACTTTGCACCTTTAAGTTCCAAGTATTTTTGTGTTTTGCGTTATTTTCTATAACCAGGTTTGTGATGAGGGCCCTGAGACTGTGGTGAAAGTGCCTCAGTGGAGGTGCACAGTACGGTCAAAGATAATCATGAAGCAATTACAGTAAGAGCACTTCATGCTCTCTTATCCAGGGTGACCTACATGGAGCAGATAGGAGCTCGGGGTCGGGCTCAAGGACACTTCAACAGAATGCACGGCAGTTGGTGGACATACCTTATCTTTTCTGGGAATCAAACTTTTGACCTTTATATATTTAGAGCAACATCTTTAACTACTCAGCCATTGTCCATCCAGTTCTTTTGCTGTGTAATATCACTGGTTTAATATGAAAAAAAAAAAAACAATTGGTTAAGTGGCCAAAAGCAAGACTTTCTCCACTATAAAAAAGTGCTGTCATCAAGAACATGAATTGGATTGTTTCCCATTAATTATACAGCCCATCCTCTCAGTAGTGAAACGGTCAGGGGCCATTTGTTTACATGTTAGCACTCAAGGGTTTTATTCATCACAAGTATGTAAATCATATATTTTTTTTTTTTTTACCTGTGTTATTTTTTGTAAACGAGGCAATAAATTGCACCCAAAAAATATTTCTTGTTATTTCAGTGTAAAAAAAAAAAATTAATTAAAAATTAAAACAGTTATATTAGAGGGAGACAATGTTTGGGAAATAACAAAAAGTCCCAAGACATGTTTGGGCAATAAAATGGGAAAAATAGTATTTAACAACACTGAATAGTTTTACATTTAGAATATTTTAAAAAGAAAATGTTGTGTTTTACATTTCAATATAAAGCTCCATTTATCTCCAGTTGGCATTGTATCTTGATGTATATAAAGATCCCAACACTTACTAGTTATTACATACATTTGAAATGATAATTTATGTAAATGCTGCATTTTGTTTTTGTACCGCATGCCAGTGGAAGCATTTATCCTCCAGCTGCTCCACTGAAGCTCTCCAGTGGTCACCAGTAATGACTGTCATTATACTGGGCAGCTCCCAGTGGCCAACAGTCGGACACTGTGGTGAATAACGTCATTGCACTCAGCTCTCTAAGTAAAACCATTGAAATGTGGACAGGAAATGGCTCAGTGGGGAGTAAGTGCCTGTATTTGATGTGAGTTCTTGAACAGCTCTTTTCCTCTGATGTACTTTAAGGGCTAAAGCAGCAGATTGTGGTCGACATGAATCTGACAGACCAGATCCAGACTTAAAACAAGACGTAGGAGACAGGATCACGTCGCCCTGTTTGATCCTCCTCACACAGGCTGCCTGCAATTTTCAGAAGTGATCTCAAATTTTAGCCCTTCATTTAGCTTCATGTGCTGGGTTGTTGCTCTGATATAGAGCTTTGAAGGCTGTACGACACTCACACAGCCTGAGGAAACCTGTCGGGTGACCTCAGGCTGTCCCAGAGGAGACGCCAGGAGTGACAGCACCTCATCTGTCAGGGCCCCGAGGCTCAGAACGACCTGCCGGAGGAGAACAGCGATAGCATAATCATTCATGTTTAGAATCACCTTTTAAAATGCAGATGCACCTGATTTCTGATTTTTTTTTCTTCCACATACAAGCCAATCCACAAGACTTAAAACTAAAGCTTTCATTGTGAGGCGAACACTGTCAAGCTTTTGTTGAGACTGTGGTGATGTCTATTTTTAGCCATGCTAGCAGCATGGCTCCAGGGAGGGCAATGTTGAGCTGTCGGTCCACCACTGAAATATCTCAAAAACTGCAGGATGGACTGCCAAGAAATGAAATAGCTTTTGTTTAGACATTTATTATCTCCAGAGGATGAATCATGTTGACTTGGTGATCCCTCTAACGTTTTCCTGTGGCACCATCACAAAGTTGACATTAGTGGTTTTAAGAGGCGTCTCAATGGATGCTGGATGGATTGAGATTCATCGACCTACAGACACATCCACAGATTTTCATGTGTGCAGTGTATCAGTCAATTAATAAATGCTGTATTGAAAAAAATCCTTCTTTTAACATACACGTTTTATTTAATCAAACTTAATAGATGGACATGGGCTGTTATTTTACTAATGCTGGCAGCCTTGATAGAGTTTAGCAATATCAGCCCATACCTCTAAAACATACAGGTAGACAACACACCTCCTCTTCCTCCCACTGTACAAAAGGCTTCGAGGTCCCGCCCACACACCCGGCCGAACCAATCACGCCGCACGGAACCACAGCTGGCGATCGTGACGTCTCAGCCCCTTTTAATAGCATCAAATAACTAATTAAAACCAAACTTACAAATAACATTAGCTGTTATTAGCTGCAAATAACCCATTTCAGTTCCACAAATCAAATAATAGCAGTGTAAATCTCTCCTCCACACCACTGTCACACATGCGTCAAACACACAGACAGTAAATGCGCATAAAGCAACTTTCATGACCAACTTAGAGGCCTAGAGAGTGAATAAATCTTACCTTACCTCCTCACAGATCACACCGGAGTGCTAGCACCTGCCTCTTGGCGGTAACGTGGTAACGTAGCCTGTAATGCTAGCAGCGCTAACGCTCTCAGTTCGGCGGTACCAGACTTTAAGACGTGCCATCATCTTTGCTCACACTTCTGGGATCAATAAATGAACGAATCCCTCTGTGTTTGGAGCACTTGCTCCTTCAACAGTCTTTTTCTCTTACAATAATTCAGATAAATAGACATACATGTGTTCACCAACGATGCTCACACGGCATTTGTTTTGAAGTCAATCAAACTTTTTCAGAGGGTCGGGCTACCATTGGCTCATGAGAGCTAGAGGCGGGAAATAGCTGAAGCTGCGTCATGATTGACACATTCTTCAGCAAATCATGTTCTGCAGAAAGTGTAACTTAGCGAGACTGCGGAACTGGGTTTCGCTCATGAATTTTCACAAAGAGAAATTTTCTAAATCACTACATAACTTCTAACCTGATATTTTAGTATTTAACTCTCTACTCAAATCACTGAATTTACAAAACAACAAAAAGTAAAAGACCATTGAAAAATTATATAACCCATTTCTCTGAAACATTTTGCTGCCCTTATTTGTTGCCAGATTTGGCTGGTTTCCGCCAAACTGGGTTATTTCTCATTTTGGCAGGGTTTTGTAAATACTGTGAAAACAATATTACCAAACAAACATAGGTACTTAGCTTAACACCATCAGCGATGATATTAACATTGTAAACTCTATGTTTGGCTGGCCTGTTTATCTAACATTTTATCTTTGGTTATTATAGATATAAAAGTTTCTATGCTTGCAGTGTGTTTACTGTTGTGCATGTGATGGTTTTACAGTTTTACACAGGTTCCTGACAAGGTTATGATTTGGCTGTTTTTCAACTTGTGATTGGGCTGGAAACTGTCAGTCTGATCTGGCAACGTTGTGCCCTAAGCAACTGAGTAGTTGGCCTCGACTGCAGCACTGAGTCTGACACAAATTGCTGTCCGTTGAGCTTGATTAACCCGGCGAACTGGTGTACTGCCTAAATTTTAGGGGTAAAACTTGCACTCCAGATTTTCTGTTCCACTTGTGCAGGTTATAGACATAAACAACTGTTTGGGTCACAGAGCGTACCAAAAGGATGTTGCGTACCAAACCAAATGTCCTGTACTGAACAGCTCAATACGAATATGCATACCGTTACCCTGTTAAACTGTGGGTCTGATCATGCATGTATAAGTGTAAAACTGCGGTCTGATCATGCATCCATGTGTCTAAAACTGTGGGTCTGATCATGCATGTATAAGTGTAAAACTGAGGGTCTGATCATGCATCCATGTGTCTAAAACTGTGGGTCTGATCATGCATCCATGTGTCTAAAACTGTGGGTCTGATCATGCATACCTACATGTCTAAAACTGTGGGTCTGATCATGCATCCATGTGTCTAAAACTGAGGGTCTGATCATGCATCCATGTGTCTAAAACTGTGGGTCTGATCATGCATACATGTGTTTAAAACTGAGGGTCTGATCATGCATACATGTGTCTAAAACTGAGGGTCTGATCATGCATACATGTGTCTAAAACTGCGGGTCTGATCATGCATGTATAAGTGTAAAACTGAGGGTCTGATCGTGCATACCTACATGTCTAAAATTGTGGGTCTGCTGGGACACTCTGGCTCTGCAGCCTGATGATATTGGATGGATTGCCATGAAACTCCTGTTCCACTCAGGATGAATTATAATCACTTTGCTGATCCCTCAGCTTTCAACATGGTGCTACAATCAGGGGTCAGTTTCACAAAGATAGACTTTGACTGTAGCTATAGAACTATTTTTCCAACATTTCCCTGAAAGGTGCAGACATGAAGCATTTTTTAATAATGCTCACGATCATCTTTTCTTTGGCAATAATGTTCCCTGAAGCTTCACACTATTCAGTGAAATAGGTGACAGACTATTGTGAACGTCACCAGTCTTGGTTATAAGAGGAATCACTGCAAAATCAATTATACAATATCAATAGTCCCTTTCCTTAAGTCCTCATGCACAGCTATTCACATTCACAGGGGAACGGTCCCTTCCAACCTGTTCAGAGACCATAAAATTAACTGGAGGCTGAATAGTGAAATGGGGTGCTTGGGAAGGGAATAAATTCAGCGTAAGGCGTCTGAGTGTGCACAGCAGAGAGTGAAAATAATTCAATTATCAGAAGCTTTCTTTAATATGAGTCATGTTGCATAAAGCATGACTGTGATATTGATCCATAATGTTTTCTGCCGCTGCTCCCACTTGCTGTGTAAAGGCGTGTTTAGATTGGATTATAATCTTTGTTTGGCTCGAGCTAATGAGATTTCGGGGACAGAAAATGAAGGCTTTCAATCCAAAATGATTTGTTTCTATTTTGGGTATCGCTTTTAAATGATCAGCATGTCAGACCCCTTGGGTGACACTCGTAGGAAAACAAAAAGTATTTCTGAGATAAGCAAAGGTTTCAGGAGGACTGGTAACCTCAAGGTGTTTTTCCTTTCATGTCAGAATCAATCTAGAGCGCAGGTATCACTTTTTTTAAAGGACCCTTTCCTTTAGGGTGTTATATAGTTTTATTACACAGCTTTGTTGAATACTCTTTTCTGACTGGTCAATGACGGCGTTCCCGGCCTGTTATTTCTTTGTAGCAGACCCATGGATGCAGTTCTGATGTCGGACCTTTTTTTTTTTTTTTTGGTCAAACTATTGATTTCTAAAGTAAATAGTCAAGTAATAAGTGGGATAACGGACAGCTAGTGGGTCATTCTTGTGAAACAAACCCTTTCAGGGCAATGCAGGTTTATTTCACAACAAGGACTGACTCCCTGCACATTATTACTTGTTGTCCATGTAAAAGGGAGTCACCCTCCCCAACAAAAACACGGCTCTTGAACTGCCTGAAACACCTCAATCAAAATCCTGTCTTTTCGTCCATAACGTGGTGATGTCACCAAGTAACACATTTGCATGATACCTGCTTAGTGGCTAGTTTGGCACACCCTCAAACAAAGCTAGTTAGTGTGGAGCTGGAGTGGTGTTCGAAGAGTTTGGTTCTGCTGTCCAATCACGATAGTGGGCCAGCTGACCTATCAGAATCGAGTGGGCTTTTTGGGTGGGGCAGGAGCTCAAACAGAGAGGGTGAAAAAAGGTGCTACAGCACAGAACTGTATGAGAAAAATAAAACATTTTTCAACCTTAAAGCCTAAAAACATGTTCTAGGAGAAACCTGAAATACAAGTATGCATCTAAAAAGTGCATAAGCATAATACGTCCTCATTAAATGATAGATACCAACATACCTAATTCTCGGTTATTTCCTACACCCCAGCAGATTGTCCTCACTACTCACAGCTGCTTGTGTAACAAACTGGCTTCTTCCTCCTGCCAGCATGCATTAAGAAAGAGCAGATTTCTTTATGAAAATAAAAGATTCACATTTAGTTCTGCTTTCCCATTACAGCCGCGATCAGCCGAGGATGGCACTATTTTGACTTTAAAAAAAGAGCAAACAGTGAAAGGGCTTCAGTAAAGACGTAGGTTGTCTCTTACGTAATAATCCAAAGAGCCGAGACTGCACATTTCTCCTCTGTGGGATGAGCTCACATTGAAAATTCTGATCCGCCTCAGCTCCTCAGCCCTCCCTAAAAAAATAAAAATAAAACCTGTGGATGTGTGATATCAGCAGAATTGTTAAGCAACACAGACAGAGCAGAAGCACAAATTCACTCACAAACAAAGTTGATATATCCATGTGTTGCCTCAATGTGAGAAAGGATGCAGGTTTCTCGGGGAGGTGTGCAGCAGATGATTGCATATCAATATATTCAGCGCTGGTGTCAGAGAGCAGATTGTTATTCTGCATGGTGTTCTGGAGGGTCTCGGCTCAAAGAGCAGCCCGGGCCTGGAGCCTGGGGACTGGTGTGTGTGTGTGTGTGTGTGTGTGTGTGTGTGTGTGTGTGTGTGTGTGCACAGTCAGACAAAGTGTCTGGGTTCACAGAAAACCAATCGAGACACCTGCCGGCTACCACTGCCTGTCGCTGATAAAATGGGAAAAAGACTGTATTGGGCCTCGGGCACATACCTGGAAAAGGGCAGGGTGGTTTAGATAGAGCGTTTTTCTCTTTCATTTTTTTGTTTGTCTTTAACACCTGCCACTTTTACCGCCCGGTGAATGAACCTAATAAAATAAAACACATTATAAAGCAGTTGCGCACTCTGATCATTTTTATTAGAAAAAGAACGGTGGCTCCGGGCAAAAAACAGATTGAAACAAAAGGCTCCAGTAAAGACAGGAAATAGCTGCTTGAGCAAGTGACCCACAGCCACAACATCAGGATTAAAGCACTTCACCATTTATCATGCATGGGGAGGATACTCTGCAAGAAATACATGCGGGCAAGGGGCACATCACCTCAGCACAACATCGCAACATCTGCGATAGGTGGGAAAAGGCCACAGCAGATCACAAGAACATCACACATCGTCGAAAGGGTCAGAGTTCACTTCCTGTCCCGGCAGGAACAAGAGCAGGGAACGCATTTTTTTCTTTTTCTTTTATGTACTGTATGACATCTCCGTGAAGTGCAAAGACATAGTCGCGTCAGTGGCTGATTTCCAGCATCTCCGCTACCTACGATACTGTAAACAATCTACACTATAAGGCGCACAGTTGAAAAATTGCCCAACGAAAGAGCCACAACGTCAGTTCATAAAGGGTTTGATGTGAAAATGCGTCGTCATTTTCATCATCAACACTCTGCAGCTCTGGCATACCAACTGTTAATATACCAACTGCAGGCAGTAAAATGCTGTTTAAGGTTCTTTAAATGGGCATTACACACAAAAAACACTACATTTAAAGACAAAAATATGAACCCATTTTCTTTTTCCTAAAACATCAATTCAAACTTTTTTTTTTTTTCAAATTAGGCACATGGTACAGCACGGTAAATGTTTTTTTCTTCAATACCTCTTTTGGTTGGTGACAGCGAAGGACGTGGACACCGAAGGGCCCTCCAGGACTGAAAGGATACACAAACACTTGTTCTTGGGCCCAATCCCAGTGCCGCCCCCTAAGGCCTTAAACCCTGAACCCTAAGGGATTTGATTGAATTCATCAGGTAAATGGTGAAAGGCTGCAAGGGCTTG
Source organism: Pterois miles (assembly GCA_947000775.1). NCBI lineage: Eukaryota > Metazoa > Chordata > Actinopteri > Perciformes > Scorpaenidae > Pterois > Pterois miles. The sequence goes on along the minus strand of CAMQGK010000568.1, from coordinate 10,682,855 downwards.
AAGTGGTTTAAATGTGAGGGGGACTGCACTTTGCGACGACATATCACATTGCCTTTACGACACAAATTATGTGTTTTATTTGTTCAGGCTTGTGCCTGACAGAACGAGAGTTAACTGACTTGTTTTTGTTGGTTAAGTAAAATCTTGGTTAAGCAAAATTAAAAGAACTGGTTGCTGAACAAACCAGGTGTGTAATTTTTGGTACCTTCAAATGAAACTTCTGAACTTGTGTTTACAACATGTCTGACGTTCATGTGGTTAAGACGTGAGAATACTGCAGCTATTTACGTCACTGTTGGTATCTAGAAGCCAGAGAGGCTAACAATTTAGCAAGCTGGGTAACATAACGTAGTAAATGTGAAGACATAATAAAAAGATGAAAGACGAGATGAGGACGTTGAGAATATTAACATTTTCCTCAGACTTTAAAATTATAAGGAAAAACAATATATGACTAAAATTATAATATATTAACTTATTATGCACCAAAAAATGAACTTCTATGGCCGTTTCTCATGACATCATCGTATCTTATCTTATCTTATCTGAGCTTCCCTTGGTAACCATGGTAACCCCGTGCTTAACGTCACAACGCTATGAATTGTGGGTAATTCCCTCAGGCAAAGTCTGCAGAAATGCATGCTTATGGGAAGTGTTCATAACAGGCTCAAAATATCTGCGAGAAAGCCCTCAAGGACTTGACGATTTGACTGTGGGACAGCCCTAAACCTTCAGACTTTGCAAGAGACTTTGCAAGAGAGTCTGACAGTGTGGACGTTGGGATTGAGCCTTAGCTACTGAATCTGTCCAATCCTTTCCAAAACATTAAAGGGAGAACTTTTCCACAACAGTTTCCTTCACTGTGATTATTTAACCTGCTTTAGGGCCTTGATACCAGTCTTAACCAACTGTCTAGAAGGTAACAACCACCACAGAATGTCTTAAAAAGACATAAAGCATTAAATCCCTCTCTGCCTGAATCACATCAGCCACGCTAAGTCTGTTGAAGCTCTCCTGCCCATCCACAAATTAAGCCACAAAACAAAAGACCTCAACAACCTCAACTATGATTTTTTAACTATTTTTAACACTGATTGTCTACATTATCAATAAAAACCTAAGGATGTAAACATGATAGGACGTAAACACTTATTATCCAACTGCCTGGCTTGGACCATTAAAGACATTCAACCCTGTGTGAGATGTGAGAAAACACCAAGTCTTCCACACATGAGATGGAGGAGGAACGAGGTAGTCCACAGGAGAACAAGTGATGGTAGAGAATGGAGGTTATGAGTAAACCAAACTGGCTCTGGTGCATCGCTTGGATGGAGGATTCGATCAGTAATCTTCGTAGCACAGTTCTGGTTGTCTTGGTTGAGAATTTTCAGATTTGGCAGGGAGAAGCTGTTGAACTCGGATTAGCGCTCATTTCGATGACAACCCGCCGTCCAAATTCTTTCAGAAAATTTTCTGAGAGCTGTCATCTTCCTGGTGAATCAGCGGTCATTTGTTCTTTAAGCATCAAATCAGTCTCTTATTTTATTTATTTTTTTCTAATTTGTGCAAATCTAATGCACTCTCAGGGCTCCTCAGACAATGCGGTAATCGAACGTGTCCTTCTCCGTGTGGTCTGTCCAGTTGGACGAGGGCATGCTGCGGTAGGGGTCCAGCAGGATGCGGAAACAGCGCACGATGAGCAGGGCCAGGAAGATGAAGAGCAGCAGCACGAAGACGAAGGCCGCCTTCTGCTCCAGCGTCAGGTACGACGGCACGTGATGGCCGCCGCCTGACGAGGACAGCGTGCTGCTGAAGAGGCCTTCAGCCATCCTGGGCACATCCATGCTTGATCGTCTCGGCTCCAGCTCTTTGTCTGTTGCGTAAAGATTTTGTAAGGGAAGATGGGCTCCGTGGACAAGACCTGCGAGAGAATCCAAACAAATGGATTACACTGGAGATCGTGTCTGCGGTTTGACAGATAAAAATAGCAAACAAATATCAACACAATGTAATCATAACAGAAAAAAGTCTCAAATCTAGAGACTTTAAAGAGACGAGAGGGGTAAAAACAAAATGAGACTCAGGACAGAACAAAGTGGCTCTCTATTTCTGAAACCCCAGACGAAGAGCCGGCTCTGAGTGAAGAAGGCTCCGGAGACTCCTTTGGCCTTGAGTTTCTGCAGCTCAGGGGGCTTGAATTGGATTTCCAGTCCTGTCTCCAGTTAATTATATTCCTACGCAACCAATCTGCAATTTAGATTCAGTGGCACCATTTGATTTTAAACGTCATGCATGTCCTCTCAGACAAGGCTACACTAATGAGGCATGTACAAACAGGTTAATGAAGGCCGGACTACCAACCAGGTGAAATCAGTGGGGAGATTGCAACTAAGTAGAGTAGTGTAGGTCATTTGGAGCAGAGCCAGTGTTTAGAGGAAGTGAGTGGTGAAGCCAGAGAGAAAGAGTGGCGGAGACAGAAGCTAGAAGCGTTATCTACTCCGGCCCAAGCAGGAAAAGTGAGAGTTTGATTTGCCTGTTGTGGGGTACTGCTGAAACATGGTGGACTCAGTGACGGCTCACTCTAAGGTAACTAAAACACAACAGTTCATATTTTCAGGTGATTATACACTAAAGAAAACATACTTATTGACATTATATTCCATTTCTGCCAATAAATCCCTTTGATAGTTACACACTGGTCCATTTAAGGTGCTAAATTTGAAGTTCAGAGCATCTGTGATTGAGGGATTGTCTCATATGGCTCAACATGGCAACGGCTAGGCCAGTGGCTAGCAGGTCATGTGCTGATGGCGCTAACAGTGCAAACAATGGCAGCAGTGCTGACAGAGCTAGCAGTGGCGACGCTGTGGGTTGGGACGGGGCTATCAGCTGTAACTGCTGTGTGAGCGCACTGTGGCGGCGGAGGCGATTGGCTCGCCAGCGGGACACCGATACTGGGACTAACATGCATTAAAGGCATACACGGCCAGACCAGCTACGTAAACAAAGCACAGAGAAGCTTGGATTACAACACACAGAGGGAGCAACTTCATTATCTGCTCAGGTAGACATTACTCCTCTATATCTATAAATAGAAAATATTCATTTGATGCTATATCAATGCTCTGGGTAACATAAGTAATACACATTAATGTGGGTCCTGCTCTTTTACCTAAATGTGAGGCTCTATCTGGTGCCCTGTGTCAAAAGCACAAGACTAGTGATATTCTATATTTGTCTTATAATCAGTCAATCCCATTAAAAGGCAAGTGACAATCAATTTCTTGTACATACAAGTATTGACTGTGTATTAAAGCCTAATCTATGTTCTTCCTCTGCACCATAGATCTCCATTGTTGTCCAAAACACATCAATGGGCCACGCTGTTGCATGGTAGGAGTAACATGTTCCTTCAGTTAATCAGCTTACCCCACACTGCTGCCATAGAAACTCACTACAGCACCAAATGTGTATGAATCCACAGCTGAAAATAGTCCCAAACAAAGGCACTATGTACTCATGTCTGAGTAACATTTGCTAAAAACTACAGTGCCCTGCTGTTTGAGGGAACTATTAAGACTTTAAGGGTTTGGATGTTGGTAAGTTTTGAGAGGTGGACTGACATTGATTTTAGTTTTAAATGGGATTTTGTTGACAATGAGGAAACTCTACAATAATACCAGGCTTACACAAAAGTAGGGGAAGTGGGGGGTTGTAAATTCACCTTTAAATCAAACAACGTGAGTTCAAATCTAAGCACTTAGCATGCAGCTTTCTAATATATTAAAACTGGTTTGGTTGAGGGCAGTGGTTAGCACTCTCGCCTCACAGCAAGAGGGTCGCAGGTTCGATTCCGGCCTGGGGCTCTTCTGTGTGGAGTTTGCATGTTCTCCCCGTGTAAGCGTGGGTTTTCTCCAGGTACTCCAGCTTCCTCCCACAGTCCAAAGACATGCTGTTTAGGTTAATTGATGACTCTAAATGTCCCGTAGGTGTGAATGTGAGTGTGAATGGTTGTCTGTCTATATGTTGTCTGTCTCATCAAAAAAAAAAAAAAAAAAAAAAAAAAAAAAAAAGGGGCGGCAGTAGCTCAGTCTGTAGGGAGTTGGCTTGAGAACCGGAGGGTCACCGGTTCAAGTCCCGACATGGACCAAAAACTGAGTGTGAACTGGTAGCTGGAGAGGTGCCAGTTTACCTCTTGGGCACTGCCGAGGTGCCTCTGAGCAAGGCACCAAACCCCCAACTGCTCGGGGCGCTTTCTGGAGCAGCCCCCTCACTCTACACCTCTCCATTACTGCATGTGTGTGTGTGTTGTGTGCATGTACCATGTATAAGTTAAACAGAGTGAAATTAATTTCCCCACTGTGGACTAAAAAGAGATCTTCTTCTTCTTCTTCTTCTTCTCTATGTGCCCTGTGATGGACTGGCGACCTGTCCAGGGTGAACCCCGCCTTCGCCCAATGCCAGCTGGGATCGGCTCCAGCCCCCCCGCGACCCCTAACGGGATAAGCGGTTGACGATGGATGGATGGATGGATGGATGGTTTGGTTGAGAAACAGAGGTCGAGGTTGACAGTAATTACTCCCTACAGGTGCTTTAGGTGCCTCGGCTTACTCGTCGTCACCGGACACAGTTTTGTCATGAATGAATTAGAACAGGAAGAACAGCTTGCAGCTTTCCGTGTGGATCATTTGTTCTGGCAAAAAGAGGCCCAATACATTAAATCTGGAGACGACCGTTAGCTCGTCTGTTCTGTAAAGAGAGTTGGAGGTAAATTCATCAGTCCAAACACAGCCTGGAGGACTGTTCATCGTTTTATGTCTTCTCCTGCTGAGCAAACTCCCAGAGTGATTGCTGCACACTAGTTTTACAATTTGTCTTTTTCTTTTCTTACAGTACAAGAGCACTGCACACAGAACTGTTTATTCAAACCTTATATAAGATAAGATAAGATAAGATATTCCTTTATTAGTCTCACAGTGGAGAAATTCACAATATATAAGTGAGAATGTTCAGATCGCTCAGGTTGTTTTTCCTGCTTAAAGGGATTTTTTTGTTATTTCTGTAACTTTGGACATACGCCAATCAGCCATAACATTATGACCACTGACAGGTGACGTGAATAACATTGCTAATCTCCTTACAATGGCTCCTGGCCGTGGTGGGGGGCAGCAAGTGAACATTTTGTCTTTGAAGTTGACGCGTTCGAAGCAGAAAAAAATGGGCAGCGTCAGGATGTGAGCGACGTTGACAAGGTCTAAACTGTGATGGGAGGTTCCCGGTCTGCAGTGGTCAGGACCTACCAAGGACAGGTTCATGGGCGGCCATTGTGCATGTGGGGAGCGAAGGCTGGCCCGTGTTGTCTGATCCGACAGAAGAGCTACTGTAGCTCAGACTGCTGAAAAAGTTAATGCTGGTTCTGATAGACAGATGTCAGAACACACACTTCATCACAGTTTGTTGTGTATGAAGCTGCGTAGGGTGTCCATGCTGACCTCATGTTATGGTTGACTGGTAAATCCTATTTGTTCACCAACTTAATTGCTGAGGACAGACAGTGCATCATGTCTATCAGAAGAAGCAACAAGAGCAGTCAGATACCAAAGTTTTTGACTTCAATTAAAACAAAGTAATATCTGTGGTTGCATGTCTATTACTAATAGTGCCCAATTCAACCAAAGGAGTATGTTTTCCTTGATTCATCTGAATGATTTTTAAAAGATCTGAAACACTGTAAAGTAGAAGGAAACTCGGAGAGTGCAGATCTCTGCCAAGGCCATTTCCATAAGTGAAAAATTATGTGTATCCACGTTGTGATTCAGATCCGTTCTAAGATTTAATGGGTTCTTGGCCCATACACACTAGCACTAGGTTTCATATAAATCAGGCCAGTAGTTTGTCTGTACTCTGCTGACAAACAAACCCAACAAATCCAACAAATTAACAAGCAAAGAAGAGCAAAGATTAGATGGACATCTGGATAATCAAGGATCAATTGGCAGAAATTGAATATAATATTAATAAGCATGTTTTCTTTAGTATATACTCACCTGAAACTAGGAATCGTTGTGTTTTTGTTAGCTTAGAAAGAGTCATTTATATCTACATAGGGAGCGGGTCCTCTCCATAGAGTCTGCCATGTTGCACCACTATGTTCCTACAGTCGCCCAGACTCACGACTGACAGTACAAAATAAGTTACCCGCCCGAACAGACTCTCACATTATTAATACTACATCACTTCCTCTGACTGTTGAATACCACAGCGGGTGGGTTTACATTGGACTTAGCTGAAAGCCCAGTTCGTCACATACCGATGCTGAAGGGTTCCTCTGGGCTCTTACCAAATACCAAAATTTGACAAGTTGGTGTGAGAACGGGTTGACCAAACACTGGCTCTAGATAGGGCCACTCACATTTTTGCATCTACCACCATAGCTCTTCTACATGCTTGGCACATAGGAGTTTCAGTTGGTTGCAATCTGCAACTTTACCGCTAGATGGTCACCAATATCCTACACATTGCACCTCTATGTAATTAAATCATTACCAATGCTCATGAGAAATGTCTGCATATACCCAAACTCTAATCTTTTTCGGGTTGCGTCCCTCGGTCACACTCCTGAAGGCGTGATGGTCCGTCAAAGAGACTGACAATCACTAGGGAGGGCTGCTGGATGTTATGAGGCTACTTGAAGTGACATGACGGGCAGCGGAGCTGTCTTTCTGCCTAAAGATATAAAAAAATGTCTGTAGGCCCGTCTCAGGAGAAAGGCCGAGAGAAAGCAGCCCTGCCTCACTGATCAGCAGCCTGTAATCCATCATACTTAAAACTCAAAATTGATATTTCACAGCAGTGATTCATTGCCCTCACTGCGAGGAACGATAAGGAACGGGCTGTTTTTCGTCGTCTGCTGCTTTTCCATCATGTCAAATCATAATCTTGTCTTCTTGTCCTCCAAAGACACAGTGAGGTTAACTATTAGCACTTACGGCCAGAAACCACTCTGCTCCTTGTTAGCAGGTTATGTAATGCATTTCAAAGACTCCTAACATTAACACCATCAGCAGCTCTATATGACTGAGTGACTTTATCCTTTTCTTGACAGTCTTACACTGAGATGTGCTAAACATTTAAGCTTCACTTGACAAGTTTGGAAACAGATTTTCCCATTTCAAAATGAGATCTCCGCCGTAGGAGGAAGGTCATGTTATCTTTCTGCTTTGATCATCAGCAGCTACATTTCAGGAAAAAATAATTACTTCTGTAGCCCCGAAAATAGCCTCCAGCTGACAGAAATACAGAGACATCTGATTTTAGAAAGTGACCAGAATTATTTAAGTGTACAAGTTATTTTACTTCAACTATGCAGCATCAGTGTCGGATGCTGGTGAGGAGATGAAACAACATCAGACACTGAGAGTAAAAAAAACAATAAGTGTGACAGGGACATCGAGCCAAATTTAGAAATGAAGCCGATCATATTGGAAAGTTGATTTAACTGGCTGCAGGCCTGTGTGTGTGTGTGTGTGTGTGTGTGTGTGTGTGTGTGTGTGTGTGTGTGTGTGTGTGTGTGTGTGGATGACTATGACTAATGGAGAATTCAAAATGAAATGGTTTAGGGAAATTACTGGACTTCAATTTCCAGCAGGTTGTCATTTCACAAAATAAAATGTCCCATGTTATTAAATGACTGCAAAGGCAACTGTTGAACAGCCATGAGTCGTACAATGTACAAATACAGAAAAACATACAATAAAACAAAAATACAAAAAATATTAAATATATGTAGAAATGTACATTTGAACAAATATTTGTTTTATCTTGATTTTTTAATTTTTTTCTCATTCTTACTTTTACTAAAGACAGCATTGCTTTTCATAACACACACTGCTGGTGTGTATGTGACAAATAAACCTGCACACGCACACCTCCCAATGACAAACCCAGAGACAATAAAAGCCCTAAATAATCGTTTAAAAATCATTATAGGCTAATATTTATTTTACAATGAATCATTTTAAGCAATAACCCTAATTTTCTACAATTTATTTTATATAAAGAGTTGCATATTTTATGTGGAGAAATGCAAGCAAAAGTGGAAAAATATCTAGAATTTCACTTTATTTAATTTGTATATATATTTGCATATTTATGTATGTATATATATATATGTATATATATATATATATATATATATATATATATATATATATATATATATATATATATATATATATATTCTACAGTAGTAGTCTGACATATATTTATCTAATATATCCTTTATATTGTGTATTCCTTTATCTCTAGTGTTGATATGTTACATTTTATTTACTATTCCCATGCATTGCCTGGATAACCTGCTGCTGTAACACAATATTTCCCCAATTTAGGATCAATAAAATACATCAACCAATCAACCAATCTATCTATCTATCTATCTTTCTATCTAAAGAATGGGTAAACATTACAAAAATACTAAATGAAGTAAAAAGATGACACCATTCTCGATTAATATGTAAAAATTTGCATGTAATAAATATATAAATGCAAACCAGTGCAGATGAGAATATGAATCCTGTGTGGTTTCTTTTGCCGGATCCATCCAAACGCATAAATCTAGCAGTGATCAGAGGTAGACGACCCCGCAGCTTCAGCGCAGGAAAAGCTCAACAACAATTCAACGCAAAATGCAGAGCCGCCATTTAAATTAAGGAAGAAAGCTGCTCATTATTTCTGTGAGAAAGTGTCGCTGGAGCGGCGCTGCGCTGTCACGTTTACTGAGCCGGTGTGAGCCACATGCAGCCGGACTCCGCGCTGCACACGTGGATGCATCATTCATATTCCTCTCCGGTGCGTCTGGCGGCACCTTCCACAAACACTTACGGCAGAACATGAAGAGATTTCTGGGGAAAGGCGCGCTGCTGGAGGTGGAGGCGGTGAAGTGACCGAGTCCGTCAACACTAACCTGTTGTTGTGAGGGGAGCTCGGGAATCTCCGTCAGCGGTGGCTCTCCATCCTGGCTGCTCCGACGATTCCTTTTCTTTTACCGAGATAACAACAACAACACGGACGGACGGACGGTCGGACGGACGGCCGGACGGCAGACAGCGGGGCTCCTCACCTGACGACCGAGCACAGACCGGTGCTTATCGGTGTGAGTGCTCACAGAGCCGGGCAGACCTCACCCTCGATGCGCTGCTCCGCTTGTTTTTGTCTTGTGACGCGCCGCTCATCCCCGCAGACACACAGGAGGCAGGGATGTAGTGGTACCCCGTCGCTACTGGCAACCTGTTGCCATAGCAATCCTCCAGGTAGGCGAGTATAGTTTCAAGAGGATGAGAAGGAAAGCTGTTGCCCTCTGCTATCTGTAAATTCAGTCAGAATCACAATTATAACAGATAAATTATAAATATATATATATATATATATATATATATATATATATATATATATATATATATATATATATATATATATATATAGTTAAAGCGCATAAGTGCATTTGATCTGTATGTCAATGGAGGTCAATGGTGAGTTTATAATGACAATGACCATTCTGATATATTTATTATATTCCCGGATTTCCCTCCGGGGATTAATAAAGGTTAATCTTTTCTTATCTTATCTTATCTTATTATCTCATTAAAGTCATTAAAGCAATGTTTTTGGCATCTTTGGGCAAAAATGCCATAATAACCTTTCAGCATATTGTGATTCAAATGTTCTGAGAGTAAATTAGAGTTTTGCACCGCCTCATGGCTCTGAAAGACTTTGGCCAATCACAAATCATTTCCAAAAGAGAGAGAGTGTTCCTATTGGCTGTGCTCCACCTGGTGGGCGGGGCTTGGTATTTCCTCAACTGATCCATCAACTTTCTCATTTTACAGCTAAACAGTAACTGCAAGATGTTTCTGAGATCATCTGAGGAGAGAAATAGACATGACAGTAACAGAATATTGATTCATATCTGATCAGCGCTGCCTAGTTTGACTGTTTGATCATGGTTCAGAATGATTGACAGCTGCTCAGCAGAGTCCAGCTCGGCTCTGATTGGTTGTTTTCCTCCGGTCTGTGAAATCTTGTAGCTGCTGTTCAGAGCACCGGAGGACACAGAGGCACATAATTATTTTTTTTCAGATTTCCTCTCTCATGCACTACTGTCAAGACAGAGTGACCATTTTATAAAAAAACCTTTAAAATAATATTTGCTCTATTTCTACCAATTACAGCTTTAATTTTATTATGCAGACACATTGTTGTGATGCTAAATCAGCAGCATATTCTACATTAAAAAATGCTTTATAATATCCAGGAAAGATGTGCACACCAAGTCCATGAACAGACTTTGCTGCAGATAGACCAGCGTTGGCTGCATGCAGGCTGCCACAATGTTGAGCCTGAGGTGTGATGAGCATCTCAAGCAGAAAAACACTCTATTGTGTTTTTATTTTTTGGTTGACAGGCTTCAGAGGCTTTGACGGATGCAAATCAGTCCCTCAGAGCTCCGGGAGGACGTGACAGTCCACGAAGTGAAGAGGTCAGAGAGTGACTGTGCAGAGAGCACTTTGGGGAAATCTCAGGTTATATAACGTCCTCAGTCAACTGTCAGCATCCAACTGCTGAGCAGCGTCGCCACCAGGTGGAGGTCAGCGAGGACTGCAGGCGCTGAGACAGCTCGTGAATTCTCCATTTACCTACATTTAATGAGTCTCTACTGTCATATACAGTATGTCAGAGGAACACATCAGTGGATAGTCTCCGAAGCTCAACTGCAACAGAAGAGGATGTCTTTTTAAATAAAGCTAAAACGAATAACTTCTTTATACACAGAGCTCTCAATTTTAGGAAATAAGTTTATTTGCTTTCTTACCAAGAGTTTGATGAGGAGATCGATTCAGTTCTCACGTCTGTACGGTAAATATGACGCTTTAGCCAAGAGACAGTTACCTTAGTTTAGCACAAAGCCAATTTTATACTTTAAAGCCCCTTTTAATCATTTTATATTAAGGTGAAGGTGATATGTGTATGGAATAAGGAAATTTGAGGAGTAAAACAATGAATCTGATTGTCAGTGGAAGTCAACTGGATTATGGGTTTAAGGCCTGACTAATTTAAGAGACTTGTGTAAAAGACTTGATAACTAAATCCACCCAGCAGCACCTCTGAGGTGTCAGTATCCACGGCTACCTCACAGTGACAACAAGACTGCAGGAGGTCACTGCTCCCAGCCAAGAAATCCTCCAGCAGATCCAAACTGGCGTTTTTACACTCTCAGTTTTTGTACGGAGGAATAAAATAAGATATAACACATTTCTTCGTGAGCTTTAGAGGTGCTAGTAGACTGATTTTGTTACCTTTGGTCAGTCTGCTAAGCTGAGGTGGTTCGGGCATCTGGGCGGCTCTCTAGGGAGGTGATCCAGGTACGACCAACTGGGCGGGCACCCCGAGGAAGACCCAGGACGAGGTGGAGAGATTATATCTCCACACTGGCCTGGAAACGCCTCAGGATCCCCCAGTCGGAACTGGTTAATGTGGCCCGGGAAAGGGGAGTTTGGGGTCCCCTGCTGGAGCAGTTGCCCCCGCGACCCGACCCCAGATAAGAGGTTGACGATGATGAGTGAGTGAGTGGTTAATTAGCTAAGGAAGAGCTCAACATTTTCCAAAGCTATTCAAGCAATTCCTTTAAAGGCACAGTGTGTAGGATTTGGTGGCATCCAGTGGTGTGGTTGCAGCTGGCAACCAACCGAGTATCCCTCCGCTCACTCCTCCCTTTAATGTGAGCCCGCTGAATGCAAAACCGTGGTAACGCCGCTTGTCTCGCTCAGAGGTCATCCTTACCGTAATAACACTACTTTAGGAGCAGCGGAAGTCAGACGCTGGCTCATTTATAGTACCGTGGTTTTGCTCTCTGCAGCTCACGTAACAGCTTAGTTTCAGGTGATGATACACTAATGAAAACAGTAGTTATAGTTAATAATTATGAATATAAAGGCTGTTCTCATACACTGTAAATGCACTGTAATTCTTATTGAACCTACAAAATCAATTTGTATGTGATCTACGTAATTGTAAACCAGGAAGTGAGTAAGATCGACAAACCTTGTATAGGGAGGAGGTCAGGGTGGGTGGCTGGTGTTTGTGTCCTCCGTTGCTTCTGATGGCACCTGCAAGATTTAACAGACTGGAGGAAAACAACCAATCAGAGCTGATCGTGAGTCTGTCGTCTCTAATCAGCTGTTACTCACTCTGATCTCTGATCAAACGGTCAAACTAGGCATCGCTGATCAGATATGAATCAGTATTCTGTCTCAAAAATTGATGAACTTATATACAGGGATGGATCCAGGAGGATTGTCAAGCAGCTCTGCCAGGCGTCACCTGACAAATAGAGCCTAAGCAACACAACACAACTACAGATTCTGCTCCATCATGAGCAATCAATAAGGGTACCAATAATCAATCACTACCTTCCAACAAAACGTCTAAGTCTAAAAACAGCTCTCTTACCGTTTCGATAGGTGAAGCATTTCTCAGTTTTGGGGTCTGGAGCTCATTAAGGGCGGTTTTAAATGCAATCAGGGTCGGGTGATTTCTCAGACTCGTATCTTGTTGGCTGGCTGACATAAAAACCAATAGTAAATACAAAACTAGATGCACCATGCACTTGAATTACAACAAGAATATCCTTCTATAGTCACATGACAACTTGATATCTGTTTAATAGCTGCGTTAATGGGAATTTCTGACCCTATAAATGAGGTCTGATAAGTCTGACACCCTGGTTCAGGTTATCTTTTACTTTAGACAAGCATGTGAGGTGCTCTCACTTTATCACAACCACGCTGCTGCGACAGTCACTCCTGTCACTGAACATAAAGTTACTAAAAAATGTATTTCACATCCCCTGTATAAAAATAATACACCATACACACAACATGGCTGTGAAAGCCTGGGTGGCGATTTGCCGATTGGACAGCTAGGACAGCGGAGGTAGCCGATTGGTTCTTGCTGCTGCTGTGTCAGTCTCTCAGCCCTCAGCTCACGCTTCAGAAGACAAAGATCAGAGAAAAATGTGAGCAGACTTTTGCACAATTTCACCATTAATATCAGGCTGCTGGAGCAGATCTGTGGCATTAATGTGATATGAATGCATTTGTTTCTCCCCTGCATGAACAAACAAAGCAACTGTTTGCTGCATTTTTTTTGAACAGCATTCACACCAGCTTACTATTACAACAAGAACTCATTTCACTTAAAGCAGCTGTTACCATTTAGGTGAAACACAGAATGAACTGGACTAAAATTAACTTTCAGTTTACAGAATGTAAGGGGAAGGGGACCTTGATCGCTTGAAAATATAATTTGACATTTAATGTGATTTTGGCCTGTCAGTCTAAAGCAAAGTGCAAACTAGAAAGCTTCAGTGATTTGCTCACACAGCCCAGTCACGTAGCAGTTCAGGCAATAGTCATGAAATGTATTGATTTGTGTACAAAGACACAATTTATATATTTTTTTGTGGTGGATTACATGAAATCAGTTCTTATCTAATCAACGTAAGTGTGAACTGGAAATATAAAGAGCAGCAAACGCTGCATAGAGAAGGGGTTGGCGTGGATGTTTGGGTCAAAGGACTTTCACCAAGGAGACCACTGTTTGCGTCTGTCATGTAAGTTCTGTGCAGCACTTCCTGAGTTATTTTAACCCTAAACACAAGCTTTTCCTAAAGCTAACTATGGAGTTTTTGTAGGCTAAGCCTAACTAAGTCAACTTCTCAGAAACCTAAGTAAGTAGTTTTATTTTGAAAGGACTGGAGTGGTCATGTGTTGCTGGACATTTGTAGGAAAATGCACAAAAAATACGGGAAATTCGTGCCTATGTACACAAATCAAATAGATTAAATTTTGTGACTGTTTCACAAACTGCTGTGAGACTGAAGCTCGCATCACAAGACATTTTTGGTCCTAGACTGTCGTCATGTTGAGGAGAAGATGCACAAACTGCACAGCTGATCTCAGACGAGGTGCATTGATCACGAGATTATTCCAGTTGGAGAAATCCCTGATTGGATAAAATGATCACGATATCCAACAAAAGTCACATGGCAGTTTTTCAGGTGCAGATTTGACGTATTCTGCCTCAGACACATGCAGTTATTTATATCTAATTAAAGAGCAGGAGTACAGATAGCAGATGGATTTACACGCACCATATGGGAGATAAGGATGGAGAAGAGGAACATTAATGAACCTTTGAACTACAGAAATCACACTGATGTGTGGAGAGAAACATAGTTAAAAAAGAAACTCTAAACTAAAAAAAAAATGAACTTTTTCCACTCCACCTCTCTGCTTCATAGAGCCATCTTTCTCTTTTTTTCAGGGGGTCCAGGTGGTCTCTAGGGGGAGATAGCAGGTCAGCAGTAGATGCCACATAAAAGTGGTGTACATCATCTGAAAGCTGGGATGATGAATTTCAATTTGAGTGTGTGTCATATCGTTCTAGTCATAAATAAGAAATAAAAAACTAATCAAATAATAAGTTAAAATAAATTGTTAAAGTGCATCATAAAGGCTTAGAACAGTGTGCTTAAAGGACATGCTGACCATCCTCATGCTCTGTTATGTCTCATAAATTGTTGCAGCAATTTTTGGGTCGATACCATCCATTAAACAGATTTGGTGCTAAATTGAACCATTTTTTACTACTCAAGAATTGATAAAAATGATCAATAATCCTCCAAAATACCACATTAAGGCACCAAGACCTTGAGGAGCACCATAGAAAAAAACATGCTGTGATTTGGTTTTAAAAAAACTATGACATTTGGAGATTTAAGCAAAAATTTCATTTTTAGCCAATTGGATGGTGAGCACTCATGTAAACTGCTCAGAAACCCCCAGATAGTCAGTGTAGCTAGGAAAGCATCCATCCTCTGAATGCTCTAGGTCTCTAGTTACCAGGATGTAGTAGTAGTAGTAGTAGTAGTAATAAAAAAGCAGTAGTAGTAGTAGTCAGTGTAGCTAGGAATTTTTTCTCTTTTTTGTGTAGTAGTGTAGTAGTAGTAGTAGTAGTAGTAGTAGTAGTCAGTGTAGCTAGGAAAGCATCCATCCTCTGAATGCTCTAGGTCTCTAGTTACGTAGTAGTGGTGTATCGAAAGCCTCCCCTACTCCCCCGATGTGTGTGTGTATAGTAGTGTAGTAGTAGTAGTAGTCAGTGTAGCTGAGGCCCCCCTGCTCCTCCCCGGATGTTGTCGGGGTAGTAGTAGTAGTAGTAGTAGTAGTAGTAGTCAGTGTAGCTAGGAAACCATCCATCCTCTGAATGCTCTAGGTCTCTAGTTACCAGGATGTAGTAGTAGTAGTAGTAGTAGTAGTAGTCAGTGTAGCTAGGAAAGCATCCATCCTCTGAATGCTCTAGGTCTCTAGTTACCAGGATGTAGTAGTAGTAGTAGTAGTAGTAGTAGTAGTAGTAGTAGGTCTCTAGTTTGTGGCTGTAAAGTTTCATGAGGCTGTGATTATCCTTGAGGTCACCACTGATCATATATACTATGAGGTAAAAAAAAATGGTCTCAATACAATGAAATGGCTCCTATGAGGAGTAACTTCATCAGACATGAATATAATTGGACTCATTGGATCCACTAGAGTCTCAGCTTTACAGTGAGATTCAATTTATACAACTCTAAGATTATTTAGGTATGCAGAAATGTTCAAACACACCATGTTAGAATAGGTGAAAATATCACATTTGTACTGCATTCAAAAACTACATGTGATTATCATAAAGGGGAGACTGGTGGGGACCCAGAGAAACCCTTGACATTCACATATGTGGAGGTCAGAGGTCAAGGGACCCCTTTGAATATTGCCAAAATTAGTGTAACCTCGTAGCGTTATTTACAGCAGCGTTCTTCCTGACATGCTGGTGTTGGTTGGTACCAATGGATTCTTTAGCTTTTTAATTTCATATGCTATCAGTGCCTTCACTCTGACTCTAAAACTGAACCTGCTTCAACCTCTGAAAAAGTATAGTCGGCCGAGGGCGGCGGCGCCTTCACGGAGGGGAAGAGGTGAAATGACTCTTAGAGGTAATTCTTCATATAATGACGCTCGTTTAATGACTCCTATTACATTAACAATATAATTAGTGGCTGTGTGATGCTGCCACCCTCCCTCCTTTCCTGCCTTTGGTTCCCTGTTGTGTTGCTATTGGATACCGCTATTCTTCCATCTCAGACTCATCTCCTCCCCCAGTACAGTGCTCCAACTACTGTACAAGAGTATGCAAATATTTGCAGTATACAGGAAAATTAAACACATGAATTCACGTCAGTCAGTCGCAAACTCCAATCACATGGTCAAACTAGGCAGCGCTGATCAAATATGAATCAATACTCTCCTACACGGGGTGGGAGCGTTCATAAAATTCATGGTTTGGTTCAGTTCATGGTTTGGGGTTAAGGTTTTCGGTTCGGTTCGGTACAGCAGTAAACGGTATTTATGGTAGAGCAAGGAGGCCAATTTCAATTTCAACTTGAACAGCTTCTCATTTATTTGCCAAAATAAGTCAACCATTTGCCTGAACAACAGCAGACTAGGATAACAACTAAAACAATTAATAAATAAAAAACAAATTATAGGCTCAGCCCATCAACAAAACGTGCATCAGGGCAGCAGCACTAGACCTTTTTTAAACAACAGTAACATACAGCATGTCTCACTATTCCCTGATATTTAAATAATAATAATAATAATAATAATAATAATAATAAAATAATAAAACACAGAGTCTGTCTGAGTCTGCATGTAGAGGCTGGTTAATGCTGCTGGGAGAAGGAGTCGCTCTTTCCTCCCCGACTCTCTGCTCCTATCAACAGACATGCCGGAGTGATGTCTCCATTAATCATTGATCATATTGGAAGTATCGCCGCTAGCATTAGCCACACGTGTTGCTCAGCGCTGACGCACAGTTGACATTTTATCCACCACTTTTTTTCCCGCCGTGTCAGACGTAACACCAAATCCATAACGCTCCCTCACAGCAGAGAGAAACGCCGCCGGTGGATCCTCCACCTGAACTTTATCGTGTCCTCTCTCCATTTCCTGAACCAATCACAGCCGGACTCTGCTCTTCATCAACGTCTCTGAGAAGGAAGGAGGCGGGGTCACACGTAAAATCCGGTCCGCTCTCACCCAAATTGAGCCAAACACAACGCACGACTGCAGCTTCAGTTATACTGCATGTGTTATACCTCATGTTCCTGTCCGCCGTGTCCCAGCCTCTTTCCATAGGCCTTGATTTCTAGTGTGACAATAAACGGGATGAAAAAAATACACAATCGGCCTCATAACCTGTTTCAAATGAACCAAACAGTACATACACGACCCGAACCCCATCTCTTACTGTAATTTCTTGCCTTAAATGTTTTCAGAAACGTCTTGCAGTGATAACAACTGATAACACTTGCCGCATGGTGCAATGTTTAACATACTGGCAGTATTAACACACTGCATCACCACAATCTGCCACTACTGACCCTCACTCCATTCAGTAAATATACAGCTGAATCATGCTGACGAGTGTCTGATCTTCCCTCATGCAGTAGTCACTGAGGACGGAGGCGGGTCCAGCTCATCTTACAGCCCCTGCCAGGCAAACATCTGCTCTGGTCTCTGCTGTCAGTTCTCCATAAAACAAGAAATCTTGCAGAGAAGCTTTACCTGATCTTGTCAGCCCTAAAACCTCCTGGTACTAGGAATCAATTTCCTTTGTCTGACTGCTAAATGTTTGGATGCAGCTACACAGACAAATCAGAGGAAGTGGATGAGAGTGAAACGAAAACTGATCGTCTGCCAAAACCAGCATTGGGTACACGATCGGTTACAGGTGGCAGTGAATGTTGATTTATACAGACTCGGTTGACTGCTGCTCTCTTTATGCTTATAAACATGTACATTTTCAATGTGTTTCAGGCAAAAAAGGTTACCAAAATGTTATGAACTAGATCAGCTAGTAGCGGATATTTGTTTGGTGACCTCCAAATTTTATTGTCATTGTGGTGTAGAACTGTCCATTACAACAAGATTACTGATATTAAAGGGGACATGTGCTTATTTCCAGGTTCATATTTGTATCTTGGGTTTCTACTAGAACATGTCTCCATGCTTTTTAAAAACACTTTTTCTCATGCTTTGCTGGGAGGACGAGCTAATCACATGGGACATCGGTAAAAATGCGCTTGAGATGGATTTGTCTTCAGCAAACTTTTACTGTCAACTTCACACACTGCTCACCATTTACCCTTCAGACAGGAAGTACAGTATCTGTTTGCATGTGGTTCTGTAACCATAGAAATAGAGGACTTAAATATATTAATTATATGTGAAGCATTACACACAACACTGCAGCCTTACTCCACAGAATATAGCATTAATGTATGTAATTTCGACATACAACCAATATTGCTAACATATACAGGATATACTCCATTCCTTAATATTCATACACAGTGCAGTAATAAAATAACATTTAATATCTCTTATGAACACATGGTGCTCTTGGCTCATACTACACCCGTCACTTTGAGTGTGCAACGAACGGCAGCGTCTTATAACGAGCGTCTTCTGGACATCTGAACATCACCATTTTAATCCATAACACTACGTACAGTATTGCTACACATTGCATGAAACACACACACAGCAAATACAGAGTGAAGTCTGCTAACGAGCATGGCTAAGGATTATGCATCCCTCAAGTAGCAACTTAAGACATCTTCAAACAAACAAACGGCAAAATTATGCTGTAGCTCAACGAGCGTAACAACTCGCTCATCACAGAACTCTCTGGAGCAACAGGAGGAGAGGAGATGCTTTACCTCTGCTGCGAAGGATTGATTGACAGGCTACTCAGCTAATAGGAATGCAACATAGGTGGGAATTAGCAACACAGGTAAGGATATACTGTAAACTAAAGCACAGGTATTCCAGCAACGTAAATGAGATACTTGAAAGGATATGGAGTCTTCTTTACACTGTCTCTCTTAATGTTCCTGGATTCACCCTCCATCTGAAATGTTCCATTTGAGCGCCTGTCTCTTTAAGACCCCCCCTCCTGAAAAGCCCGGCCTGCTCTGATTGGCTAACGTTTCCATTCTTCCACACCTGTAATGCAGCTGCCGACTGTGTATGTTTCATACACAATGTTTAGCGACACGTCTGCCACCAGTGACTGTATAGTTGTGACATCGCGAGTCCTGACGGCTCATTTAAAAGTACAGTTTCTGAATCCAGGCTGTGTGAATTTCTAAGTGGTTTGAGCATTTTGATAGTTTCACAGTACAAATATATCACTTAGACATGTTTTATAATAAAAGGTGCGTAAATCTCACTTTCTACAACGTGTCAAACTCCAGGCCCGCGGGTCAAATTAGGCCCAGCACCTCATTTTATGTGGCCCATGAGAGCTTGCAAAGAATATATTATGCATATCATACTATGCTGCTTTACAGAAGTACAGTTTTGTAATATGATCAAGAGTAGATATATTTATATAGTCTTACAGTTACAACCGGCCCTTTGAGGGGAACCATAATGTTGCTGTGGCCCAGGATATTTGACATCCCTGCTCTACAATATGCCAACTTTAACTTTTCCCGAAAATGTGAGGATTTGCTGCTTTTCTTTGTTAAACATGACAGTGAAGTAAATGTTTTGGCATTCTGGACTGTCGAATGTGAGACATATGAGGCCGTCACCCTGGGCTCTGAGAAATTATAATGACATTTCTCCATTTGCTGACATTTTAGACTGAAAAACTCTTAATCAATGAATGGAGAAAATAATCAGCAGATTAATCGATATTGATAGTTAAAGCTGGTTGCAGCCCTAATTAATATAATTCCTTCAGAGATGCAGTGAGGCAGTAATGCATGACTCTATCAGCCATGTGAGCAGACCCTTAAAGCAGGTTTCACTGCAGGTTTTACAGACTGATGCTACCGACTCTGGTTGAGTGAAATCAGATATTTACCTTCGTCATACTGGCAGCAGAAACCACTATCTGTCCAACATCTGGGTTTAACAGAGAGTCCAATATTGGCATCAGCAAGCTGATAACATTGCTGTAACCTCAATACATACTCCCATACACAGTGCCAAAACTCGCAGCCAACACATGCTGCATGATGTGATGCCAGCGACTTGGCAGCTGCAGACTCAAACCTGCTCATCACCACTTGATACCTCTCAGCAGCTCAGTGGTCCTTTTATTTTGTAAATCCTACCTGGGTTGTGTCAAAATGGCTGCGAATCAAGAGGAGAGATCCAGTAAGTACACAAGCCCTGATCGACCCTGGCTCGGCTGCCTGATGTTGACCCACAA
Organism: Pterois miles; assembly: GCA_947000775.1. Classification (NCBI taxonomy): domain Eukaryota; kingdom Metazoa; phylum Chordata; class Actinopteri; order Perciformes; family Scorpaenidae; genus Pterois; species Pterois miles. The sequence continues at coordinate 10,662,473 of CAMQGK010000568.1, read as the reverse complement.
CACACTGGGGCCTAATAATGTGTCGGACCTCCTCAGAACAAGTACAGAATAAAATACACGACATCCATGCTGCTTCACTTTCACCCTTTCCTTTCCTGTTGTTTTCATATCAAATGTTGCAGCATTTCTTTTCCCGGGTCTAAGACAGAGGTCAGCAATCTACAATACAAAGATGATGTTTGGCCAAAAAAAGGAGAAATCTGTGTGAAGCAACAAACATATTTGAGCCTTATAATGAAGGAAACACAGCCTATTAAGTATAATGCTGTGAGAACTGAGAGGCGAGGCTAGCTATGGGTTCTCGGTCCAAAAAAAGACAAGTCTTGGAGGAAAATGGAGAAGTTAATAGTGCATGGACAGACTTGTTTGCTTTCACTGCCAGAGCTGCTGGCTTGATCTGTGGTGAGAAATTAGCAAACATCAAATAAAGTAATATTGAAAGACGTTTCCAGAACAAGCACACTGCACTGGCTGAAAATCCAGCAGGAGCTTCCAGTCAAATCTCCTGAGACGTTATTTTCAGTGGAAACTCGAGACTAGCCACGGCACTACTGAGGCTCAGCAAGATCACAGGACACAGCCGCATGCAGCCAAAGAAGGAAATGGAAGGGTTAATGTTAAGTTAAATGTTAAATGTAAGTGCTAATGTTAAGTTAAATGTTAAATGTAAGTGTTAATGTTAAGTTAAAGGTTAAGTTTAGTTAATGGAAACATTCCTACCCTAACCAGTCAGTCCTGTACGGTTCATAGACTCCTGTATATAATGTCATTTTCTTAATAATCTGCTGTTTGGAGGGATTTTCAGTAGAATAAATGCTGAACAATAACAATAATAGTCTGTTTCCCATAGTGATAAATAGAGGTTATGACTGACAGTATTTGTTGGCCCCCCAACAACAGTCTGGGTTTCTATTGTGGCCCCCCAGGAACAATAATTGCCCCCCTCCCTTTATTTGGTGTATAGGCTACACATACTTACAGCTGGAGAATGCAAGCATCACTTTAGTCTACAACAATGATAAATGAAAATTAAGATGTGAAGATATAATCGTTGTTCATTTCTATATCATATTTTGTCAAAGCTACATAGAGTCCCTGGGGAGGGGCTGAAATGCTGCTCGAGGATCCGGAGCTGCAGGTTTCTGGCCCTTAACATCATCAGTTGACGCTTATCTTTTTGTCTTGTCATTTAAATACAGCAAAAAACACACAAAACAAACTTACTGTTGGCTGTGGGCAGGCAGTCAGATCAGGTACACAAGTCTAAAGGGGGCTGAACAGACCCACTGAGAGTCTGAGGATGAAGACAGCCCTGACCCTGAAGGCTGCCTCCCTCCAGGGACATAGTCCAACATCCCCCTGGCCTGGGTGGTGACTGACGACTGGTCTCAGGCTGAAAACATAGAAACACAGGAAACAAAGTGAAGCTGGGGAATGGAAAGATGAAAGAAAGAAACGGGATCTGGTGGTGAGGCCGGAGCTGAATCTGGTTCAGACTCCATCTCACAAAGATGAGTTCAAAGAGACAATTTCACAGTCAGACGGGACACTGTAAAACCAGAGACCTGGACAATGGGATCCCAAGGACTAATGGATTAGGGGGACTGGAGGAGGATGCTCAGACTGGCAGATATAAGGAAGGTTAGCTGAGCTGGTGGAAAGACAGGAGATGTTGAATATGTTAGGGACAGAAAAGAGATTTCCTGACCAGGGAGCAGAGAGGCTGGCTAATGAGAGGGGTGGACGACCAACTGGGAGGAAAAGGAGCTGACTGAGTGGATAACGCCGGGGGTGTTCGGCTGCAGAGCATCTGAAGTACTAGACAGCAGAAAATGTGCCCCAGAACCACAGGGAACAGGCCGGGACCCGCAGGGAGGCTGACTTGATGTGAACCCTGGAAGACGACGAGCAGAAAGTCCAGAAATAACGGCTGCTGATACGGAGAATGGATCTCCTACTGATCTGAAATATCTAAGAATATAAGAACAAATGTGTTGTATTTATCCCATTAGACCCCCAGTGGGGCTGCGCAACATGCTAGTACCAAAATGATTCTTCAAGTTTCAGTGCCATAAAAACATTTTTCTCTGTTGACAAAATAAACCTCTCAAATGTTAAATAATACTATAAACTGACGAAATTATCATTTAAATCAGGAACTATATTTAATAAATGAATAAGATCCCAAATTAGATCAGACTAAAGACTAAAAATAAAGATGGATAACATGACAGCTAGACCGCCCCCTGGTGGCTGGCTGCAGTGTAGGTCATAAAGTTCGCCCCCTCCATGTTAGCAGATGGGACATGGACCAAACAGTCAAAAATTTGGTTTTAGGTAGTTCTTATTGCACAGTTACTTATTTAATGCAAGGGGTGTGACATGATGATTGACAGCTGCTCTGAGTGAAATAGTCCTGGAGCTGGAGGCTCGGTAGTAGTATGTAGAGTACCCACCCTCCAGAGGTAAAACATAGTGGATGTCCACTTGAGGATGCATCCTTCTTCAACGGTACATTTCCACCCATTTTGTCTTCCCACCAGCATCACACTGCTGTCCTCTTCTATTTTGCATTTTTGCAGGAAAAAGCCAAACTGACTCAGAAATTATAAAATGATCAGAGCAGCTGATCTGAGAGTGAATAAATAAGTTAATTCATTCATCAATGAGCTATTCAATTTACAACTGTAGCTGTTTATGAATACAATACTGAATAACTTCAGGGTCAGAAATAGGATCACTTTATAAGTGAATGTATTTTGCACGCAGCAAAATCAATCCAGAGGAAACTGAACTGAAAAGAGTCGTAGTGCTTACTCGACTTGAGCTCAAAGAAAAATATGACAATCCCTGTTAGTACAGTTTGCAGTGAGAGAAGTCTTGTTTGCTATGCCATGTAAAATGCACGCCACTTTTAGTATTCAATGTGCTGGAAATGCGCAAATGAAACCATTTCTTCACTCTCCAAATCTCTGTTTATTCCCCCAGACAGACGCCTTTCATGTTGCTTGTTGGGCTCTTACACAAAACCCAAGAAACAACTCACTAATGAGTATTTTGTGTTATAAGTCAACACATGGTTATTTGGTCTTTCATGAAAAACACAAGTGCTGATAAGGGTTTTCTAAAAGGCATCTGCAGATGTCAAGCTTCTGCAGGAACAACTCTCATCGAAAAGCTCGCTGTTATGTCAACTATTTCCAGAGAGGAAAAGTCCGTTGACCAGATCACTTAGGCTCAACAAAGTTATGCAACAAACCATTTGCATTTAAAAAGGTATGTCCAACACATTCAACTGGAGTGCACTTGACTCTGGGGAGTTGCATTTGTGGACTGATGAGACGTTTCTTCGTAGCCTGTGGTCTGGCCCTGTCCCCCTAACAGCCGCCTCTCATGATGCCTCATGTTTGGCTGACAGATCTCAAAGAAAATTTCTAATGAGGCCACTAAGTGTGAGAAAACATGTCAACCATACACTTTACAAACTTTATAAAGGATCTCCTGCAAGTGTCCAAGTCAGCCATCAAGGGTACTAAAAGCACAGCTTAGGGCGTTATTGATTTCCTCCTCTGATGGGCTACTTTGCTTGACACCTCTTCTCCCACAGCGGCTCGTCTTCATCGCTGCTGTATGAACTCAGTGGCACATCTCCCCCCCAGTTTTAATTAATAGCTTTGTGCTTCCTTCAGCTCATCTATTCCCTCAGACTAATTGCTGGCAGAAGCATCTCTGCTAATCCAATTTGGAGCTCTGAATAATCTCCAGGAGCGTCTCAAGCTTTATTGAGTATCTGTGGGAAACTGCGGGTCTAATGGCTACTGTGTGTATTTCATTTATGAGAAGGTTATCCTTTTTTTAGGGCTGTTATGCCTCATCTTCCAACCCGACTGAATGGACTGGATGTGAAAGATGTGCGTTACTGACAGAGAATGTGTACCGAGTGAGCGTAGTCACCGTGACATTACCCATTAGTTTGTGGGCTGCCGTTTTGAAGCTTCAAGTTTGACATTTTGGCCGTCACTATCTTGGGTTTTTTTGGAACCAGAAGTGAATGAGAGGGTGGAGCTTAGTACTTTCATGACCTGAAAACACACTGTGAAAGCGTTTAAGATCTCAGACGAAAACATGGACAACTGCGTGGTAGCAACCCATCAATCACACGGTAGCCCCGCCCTAAAGCATCCCCTACTTTATCGTCTATTTGACTCTAACTGGGACCAAAATTCACTAAATGAACATTGAATTGAATTGAAGCTTTCTTCCGGTGGACAGGTGGGTCTATTACACGCTGTGTCGTGACGCAGGGATGAGTGGGAAGTAGGCTTGTTTCCTCATTGACTTCTATACAATCAGACCAGGAGTCGCCGCCTGCTGGCTGAATGTAAGTTTAAGGCACGAAACCAGCGGTTGCTGCCTGGTACTGACAACATGGCATTTTCATAAGCCATTCTTTTCGTTCAGTGTACTATTTAAAAATTAAAAAGCTACAGTATTTTAACATAACAGCATGAGATTTCCTCCCAAATCCAACGCTGCAGTTTCATCTGTGAAGTCCACAGTAAAAGCTGGTGGAGGTCTCCAGGTCCTCTCAACAGCGGTCACACTTACACATCAGTGCTTGATGAATATAAATGTGGTAATAACTTATCTATGTTTTGTCTTAAACTTGATTTGTTTACACATAAATCCAGAGACCATCATGTGATCACACCAGCCCCAATGCCAAATCAGACCTCAGGGACCCTTGCTCGGACCACACCCATCTTCAAACACTGCCTTCATTTTGACCTCAACTGCACACCTGGAAAGCTTCGTGACTGCATCTTGCACGGTTGTGACGCTATTGACGAATCAACACAAATCTGTCCAGAGACTGACAGACAGGTATAAACACCTGGCAAGGTAGTCAGAACCACTTCTGCTGTAGTTCCCCCTACACCAGGTGGATCCAGGACCACGATGAGAGACTCACAAGGTGAAAACAATACCAGCTTATACAACATTATGCATATACAAACACAAAGTTATCTCTGTATACTCAGATATACGCTCATTTAAAGGAGACAAACGCACGTGCAGGAGAGGTAGGAAGGAAGCTGAATTTAAAATTTATAATAAAATTTAAGCTCTTAGCTGTAATATAAAGAAGGATGAAGATGTTCAGACTATCCAGTAAGATATGAATAAACAAATTACTGATGTGAAACATCCTGAAGCACCTTCAGCTCCACGTTAGTTAAGCTACATCTTACATGCATTATGCACTGCAGTATGTTACATCTGTTCACCTACTTTTAAGCACATTTACAATTATCATCAGAGTAATAACCTGAGTAGAAGAAAGGTTGAAGTTGTGGTTCCTTCTGCTTCTTCTAGTGCAGACAAAGCATCCACATCATGCTGCCAATCACTGGTAGACGCATCTTCTTCACCGATGAGCCTGAAATATAAAGAATAAAAACTATATTTTTTTATGAAACACACAGTCATAGATTTACATTTAGAAAATTAAACAGTTCAGTAACAGGTGCATCTTACACACCTGTATGTATCAAGCACTGTATGTCAGCTATAACTGGGCAAGCTGTTGATATGTGTCTGTGTCATCGATGTAAAGTCCTGAACATTAAACATTGCGAACAATGCCCATGATTATTCAACACAGCAAAATACCTCCAACACTAGTCACACAAATGCCTGATTTCCTAATGGTGCCAAACTGTGCTAAAAAGGAGCAGAGATGCTGTATTAAAAGCATGTGCTAAACATTGATGTCAGTAAAAGCTCAAAATGAGAAATTATGTTGTTAAAGCACAAAGACTTGAGGATGACGTCCTGGTAACATCGGTCAGTGGCCACATGGTGTCAGTATGTAGCTACAAACAGCTTCAGGAGAGGCAACCTCCTCCAGCCAGCATCTTTCCACACAGACGTCCAGTGTGTTTGAGAAATTAATGGCTGCGGTTTAACATTGTTTAGATGGGAGTCTGGGGGCCGTCAGAACAAACTGATGGTACACTGTACATTAAACACACCGGCCTTGACGAGCTTTGGCCAACTGGACAAGTGTTTAATTTACTAAAGTGACTGTCTGGAAGACGTGTGGGCCCTTCAGCTATAGGACACTGTAGAAAAATCAACTCTATACTCCACCTGAAGCTGTCTAGTCCACATCCCTTTGTGTTGTAACGTCATTCGTGACCTCTGCCCCTGTGGAGAAATCTTAGTTTAGCTCATAAAAGAGCTCAATGACTTTGTTTTCATCTGGTTGTTTACGGTGCAAATGGAAGGGATCAGAAGCCCTTTCAAAGTCGCCGATTGGTCCACGACCACTTGGAGGCCAATTAGCTGGATTAACTAACCTTCTGAGCGCCTCAACAAGGCTTTGTCGTGTCGCATCATTTGAATTAATGAGGCAAGCTGATGAGAAACCTGAAATGATGAAACTGGAGTGAAAAGGGACAATTCTCTTGCAGCACAGCGATGAACATGCCTCATTTCCCTTTGGTGTTTATTGCCTGCCGGCTGCCTCACCTTAATTTGGTGGTGGTTTGTCAGAATCTCTATTCATCTACAGGAACTTGCAGTTACAACTTTGGCAAACAGACACAGTGAGTCAGAGCGACATTTTACAGTCCTGTCAATCTGGCTGAGAGCTTGACTTTTCCTTCTGCACTGACAATAACATTAAAATACATTTAAACTGATTTCATGCCACTCTGTTCAGGGAGTGTATCTTCTCCATTAACGGTGATAAAGGCGAGACTGGCAGCATTATGCCTCGCAGCAGCTCTCACAGCCAGCCCAGCTATGTAAACAAAGCACAGAGAAACTGAGATTATAAAACACACTGAGAGAAGCTTCAGTCTCTGCTCAGGCAGACATTAATCCTCTGTATCTGTATCTGTACATACACACATAGTTGTTTGCTGCTGTGTTAATACTCTTCATTTTGAATTCAGCATCTTTAAAAGGTGAAATGTCTCGCCACATACTCCAATCAAATAGGGGGCAGTACAGTTACACTCAGCAATCCAAAAAAAAAAAAAAAAAAAAGAAGCCAACTACTAACTAACAGCAGGGTAAGTATACACAAAATCCGACCAAACTGTTGAAACTGTGATGCTGGTCAAAATGATGCTGCTGTTTTATAATTAGGTTAGCCGTCTGTGTGACGACTGTGACGCTACCTGGGGCTGTAAGCTCCCTGTGTGTTTTCAGAGTTTGTTTATTGGACTAAATACAAAATGGTAGAAACGAGAAAACGACCCTCACCTTCGTCACGTTCTCCCCGTGTTCAGCAGCCCATCCTGCCGGCAGGAGAGCGGTTGGCACTCGGCTGTTAACTCGGAGAGACGGACCCCTAGTCAGCGGTTGCAGGGTCTAAGCTGGGTAACCGTCTCCTGGAGACGATCTTCTCCCAGCGAAGCAGCCTTCTGGCGGCGGGGAGGACGAGGCCAGAGTCGTTTTCTTGGTACCTTGTCCTGTCATTTCTGGTTCCAAAAAACCAAGATGGCACTTTGTTGTTTTGGGGCATTTAGTTCAATGACTGATTCAGTCCTGAAACCCCCCGTACCTGTGCACCCCGACTACCTCGCTAAAACTATTTGCCAGTTCTTCACAACTGTTAACTTTTGCAGTTGTGAAGGGGAAACTATTGAACATGTGTTTGTAGATAGTTTTCATGCTACTTCTTTTTGGTTTGATTTACAACTGACAACTTCTCAAAATATTTTGATAAAGACATCACACTAACAAAAATTTAGCTATTACTCACTTTTAACAATCTTTCGGCAGATGAGATTGACATAATTAATATGATTATTATCTTAGAAAATATTATATACAGAAAATGACATGGTTTATAAGTATACTGTCCATTATTATATTTCTAAAGACACTGATTTTAAAACATATTTGACTATGATTGAAAAACTGGCAAAAACTAGATTAGGTTGTTTACACATTTCAAATTTATTCCAGTTGTTTAACAGATGCTGATTGTTTTTTGTTTGTTTGCTTATTATTTTATTTTAATTTATCTTTTCCTCTCCTTACTTTGTTTGTAATTTATTTTATTTTTAAATTAATTTTCTGAAAATATATTTGCAGAATTATAATGAAAAATCTGAACATGCATGATAATGAATTTACTGTATTGGACTTTTGAAATAAAGTATAAAAAAAGCAACAGCAACAAAAAAAAAACCAACAACTTCCTTTTAAAGTTGTTTTGACAAACACGTTAGCAGTCATTTACTGTACATCTAGCAGGCGCAGAGCATTCATTTAGAGCTGTGCCTCTGTCCTATATATGAACGTAAGTCCAACATTCAATGAATATTAAATTACTTAAACATTGTCTGACAGGCAGGTTGAGCATTGCAGGTTTATCACAGCTGTTTTGCAGAAAACTGGTACTGTATGAAACAAAGTTGATGAGAGCAGTGAGAAAGTAGAAATGTGCTGCGAAACAATGAGCCACGAGACTAAAAAGCTTTGTAGAGGGGCAGAATAGGGCGAACAAAACCTTTCACATAACACATGCTTATTTGATTGATTGTCAATAGTGGAGCTTTACCTTGTAAAAGCAAAGCCGCCCTCGGTGGGTGCATCAAGGTTGGTGCTCTGCTTTGACTAAAATCTGTGATTCACTTTGCTTCTCAGCATCTTCCACGTGTGCCTCTTGTGTAACCATAAAAATTTCACAAAGCAGGAAAAACAACAAAAAAGGCCAACTGTGCTGCATGTGTGCACGCTAAAAGGAATAATCACATATTCATAAACCAAACACTTTTCATCTCTCACTATGTGATAGCGACATGACTCACATGACGCCTGTTGATTCATCGAGCAAGAAAACAAATGGGTGGCGAGGACGGAAATCAATGAGGTGAGTCCTTGAGATCAATCCTGTGGCTGAGCTAGCTCACACACACACACACACACACACACACACACACACACACACACACACACACACACACACACACACACACACACACACACACACACACCTCCACATGACCCCAAACTCATTTAGGCTGACAAAGACTAAACACGTTACCGCCTGCACAGAGAAATCTAAATTCTTCTAAACTGTCATCTCTTCAATCTCACGCCGACAGTAATGAGCCGCCATTTTGGGTCGTGCAATTTCAAGAAAAAATGATTTTGAGGGGAAGAAGAGATCCTCGGAGTGAGAGAGGGAGGGGAGAGTGAGGGGGTTTCGCTCTGAATCATTAGTTCGATGGGAGCGCCGCTGTTCCAGGACTAATTGCGTATCAGCGTGAGGCGTAGGCGGGTCAGCTCAGAGCTGCAGCCGTCAGCATGAGCAGGTGGGCGGCTGAGAGAGGTGAAGCTAGCAAAAATGGAGCCATACGGGAACCCCTCAAGTTTAGCTGGTGGAAGCTACAGAAAGGCTCCGACTGTGGAAAGTTCAACATCTGCATCTATCATTCAAAGTTAATGACGCACAGACATCTGAGAAAAGTTTGGACATCAGAGCAACAGCTTCCAGCCTTCTGCCTGTACCTGTCCGTCCTATTAATATGTATAACACATATGACATTTAGGGTCAATACAGGTGAAACACAAAACATGTAACGGGTCAATTAAAGCTTCTGCCTGTAACTAGAAAAACTTTTCAATTTTAATGCTAAACGAAGCTAAACGACAGTCACCAGATGTCCCGGCTTCAAGCGGGTTCCCCAGGTCCCGACACATATCTGTAAAAATATCCCAGTTCTCAACAGTCACTACCAAATTGTCCTGGATTTCACCACAATTAAAATAATAATATGCTTGTTTGCTTACATATATGTTTATCATGTTCTGTCTCACTCATTACTGCCAAACCCAATATGAAAACAGAAACAATGCACCATACGTCTGAATTTAACTCTGAATTGTCTGTACAGTATGTGCGTCAATCAATCAATGTGTTGTTGTCAAGGCGGTTACTATGACTCCTGTGACTCTCACTCCCTCCTTTTTGCTGATATAAAAGATCCTAAATGCAAATGTGTACGTGTGCATAAATATACGGTAATATAAGGTACATTGTGTAGGATTTGGCAGCATCTCGTGGTGTGGTTGCAGATTGCAGCCAACCGAGTACCCCTCCGCTGACTCCTCCCTTCCAATACTGCGGTGACGTGAGCTGCCGAGTACCATAGTAACGCCATTCGCCTCGTTCAGAGGACATCCATACCATAACAACACCGTTTTAAGTGCAACAGATGGTGGCTGGTGTTGTCACGGTATTGTCGGAGAACTACGATGGCCTCACGTAAGCGTAAAATGGGTTCTGGCCTACTGTAGAAACATGGCAGAGCAACATGGTGGACTCCATGAAGACGACCTGCTCCCTGTGTAGACATGAAGGGCTCATTCGAAGCTACCAGAGACACAACAATCCTTAGTTTCAGGTGATTATTCACTATGAAAACATAGTTATGAATGTTATGTTAATTTCGGGTAAAAGATCCCCTGAAATGTTATGCACTGGCCCTTTAAGAGTCCCGGTTTGGGGGTTTGAGAGAGCGATCTGCCTGCCTCCAGAGTGGTGGTGATCTTCTCATCTCACATCAAATAAGTATATTTCCTTAAATGTACAAAAGTAATAGTATGTTATTTGGTGTTCACCAAATAAAAACTGAGTTATTTACTATTATACACTCACTGACTTTTTTTTTGCAAGGCTTGTGGTGTATTATACTTTGTTATAATACAGTATAATATTTTATAATGCATTATAATCACTGTTGTAAAACATTATAATGTGATTATAAGTTACTTTAAACGGTCATTGTTGGCTTTAAGTAAAAATAAAAAATATTTTTTCAGTGTTTTAATGTTATTTTTCCATTTACTTATAACCACTTATGGTGAATTATAATCATATTATAAAGCATTGATTATAATTCATTATAAAATACAGTATTCTAATACCCATAAAAATAAGATTTATAATGTACTCAGCATTTATGAAGTATTATGGTACTGATATCATAAAACTATACTGATACTTATGAGACCTTAGAAGGATTATATTTATTGTTAGTGCTTATAAATGCTTATAACTACAGTTATACAGTGCTATAAGGAGATTTAATGCATTAAATATGTCTACAATGCATTATAGACATACTACCATACGCATACCATAAATTTCTTTATGATTCTGTTTGTGTTTAAAATACTAAAATCATTTGTAAACATGTAGAAATGCAGCAGGTGGTGTCCAGAATGTGATATGGTATCAGCTCAAGGTTTATTTATTTCTGTTACTTGCAATAACCCATTTATAACAAGATAAAAGGGTTATTCCGTATTGCTGGTGATACTGTGATCTGTGGGTTAATCTCTGACACAAAAACTGAGTTTGTTATTGAGATTCAATTATGCTTTTTCCCCACTTACTTTTTGCTGTCAGCGCACTCTGAAGTCAGTGTAGTGTCAAGGTTTTTATTCCTCTCTCAAGGTGCAGATGACATATTTCTCGCTGACATGCGAGTCACATAAACAATTAACTTATGACCTGCAGAGTAATCAGCTCTGCTACCACAACTCAGGAGAGGCAGAATACTGAGAGACAATTTTCTTCCTCCTGCAAGGGAGGCGGCAGAAACTGGCCTGTAATCTTCAGTCAGTGATTAGAAAAGGAGTTGAGAGGGAAATGACGAGTTTATGCGAGCAGCTCTAACGTGATCATGACAGAAAAAATATCTAGACTTAATTTAAGGTTGTGACTGTAATATTTCATGAGGGGAACTGTGACAGCGACACAACCTGGTGAATTATCCATCAGAAGACAAACAGGAAAATAAATACTGTTGACATAATAACTTACTAGTATCTGATATCAGCATTATTTTCTTAGGTTTGATGTCTTCAACTATAAATTTAGTCTCGGGACAACACTGTTCTCAGAGCAGCAATAAATGAAAATCCACTGACACACAATCGGCGTCTCATCGACTGTGAGTCGAGAATCCATCTACAGTCACTTCAGATGAGGTGCAACCTTCAGAGATGGGTTTGTTTAGCACAAAGTCAAGCTTAATTACTTTATATATATGTCTGCAGGGCTGAAGTTCTCATCAGAAATGATTTACACATTGTTATGCACAGGTCAAAGTGGATCTACCGAACTTTACCTAAGCATGATGGACTCATCTGCACTCGTTGACTTGCCGTCTTTTAAAGGAGTTGAGAAATGTGCTCCTTGGCCCTATAGGAGGAATTTCACCTCATCTTGGCTCCATGTTTTCCTTCACTTCATTTTTGTTACGCTCAGCTTTCCAAGCATGAGAAACGGCTGGATATCAGACGCCAACATCTGTCTCCTCGCACCCATAAACCCTTGAGTTTTGGGTCGTTTTCTGTGTTTGTTCAGGATTATCTGCTCACTCTTTTGCTTCTTCAACCAGAAGCCATGCTGCAGTTATCCTGTTAGCCCGCAGATACTGTACTCACATTTTGACTTTCTCTGTAGCTTTTTGGTCTCATCTGGGTACAAATGGTAGGATTAAAGGAGCTGAAATAAGCTACTCTAAGCATGCTTATTGTGTCCAGTCAGTATAAAGATACAGTAAGCAAGTTAAAAAACGGTTTGTATGATGTCCTATACATGGTGATACATGCTCGCTGCACCAGTTGGTCCATAATTTCCTCCCCAAAAATCAGATATTTGACACTGGCTAAGAGAGCAATAACTGGTCAGTCTGGTCAAAGGGTGAAACACTAGCACAAGATTATGTTTAAAGCTCCATTAATAAAAAAAGTATATATCAACAGATGATCAAATTACTGTGTCATGCTCTATGAAAGGGTTGCTCTGTGGCTCAGAGAGCAGAGCACGGACGGTGGTTCGATCTCCGGCTGCTCCGAAGAAGACACACAACCCCAAACTGCTGCCGAAGGCATAGCCATCGGTGTGTGAATGATTAGATCCCGATGAGCATGTTGGCACCTTGCATGGCAGCCTTTGCCATCAGTGTTTGAATGTGTGGGTGAATACTGACAGGTAGTGTAATGCGCCTTGAGAAAAGGGCTCTATAAATGTAAGTCTAAGTCCACAATAAGAAGGTGCTGTTCGTGGTAACGACTCCACAGAGATTTCTCTCCAAACCTGCAGCTCTATGGAGCTTTTTAGCCTCTTTTAGTTAATTATTTTGCTTTCACGGCACATTTACTGTTTGGTTCAGTGCTGTTTGTTCCCAGCAGCAGCAGCAGATAGCTGTTTGTGCCAAAAACACTTGCAGAGGTGACAACCTTTTCTCACTCCTAACTTATATACAGCAGATTAGTCAGTGTGATCACTCTGATGTAAACCCATCCACATCCTTATTAGATGGAGCCACTGATGTAGTATAAAGGGAGAGAAAGTACGTAGGGTGGGCGGGTGTGTGGGGAGGCTGGATGGGCCAAACGAAACCAGAGACTGCTGTTCATGTGCCACCATAATGCACAAGCCATTTAGCGTGCAACAAGTACGTCTTGCCTAAAACTGACTGTGTATGTTTGTGTGGCGTACAAATCCCGCGTGGAAAGCATAACATTAATGTTGTATTTACAGTGTATTCCTTCCTGTGAGACTGGGTTGAATTAACATACATTCACTTCCATCCTATGTGTTCAGCATGAATAACCTGCAGTCGCTCATGTGTGACTGTGCCTTTAGACTCAGTTTCATCCTTCATCAGCATTACAGTTGTAACTGTAAGACTATATAAACATATCTACTCTTGATCATATTCCAAAACTGCCTCTGCATTTGATTATTATTAATTTTAGTAATAATTTATTTAATAACTAGCTCTAAATACAAAACATGACAAAAAAACACTAAATATGTTTACTATCTACAATTGAACTTTCTTCCGTCACTTCTTGGCCCGCGGGCCTCGAGTCTGACATGTGCTTTAGACTTTATCATTCAGTTTACTTCCTGTCAGCTTCTGCATTATAAACATGGCAACAGGATGCACAAAGGGAGCCATTTAAAATGTTTATGTTGTCAAGGTCTAGATAAATTAAGGCCGGTCATGAGTGCAGATCCCTGCCTACCATTTTGTTTCCTCTGACTCTTCAAGCTCTGGGCGATGACTCTTAAATGGCAGATCCAATCACACAAACTACCATCACACTGTCAGCTCACACAAGGGAGAGCTGTTTACAAGATGGTGAAACACCCTGAGCTTTCCTCTCGTGGAAAGTTGATCCACCGGCATCGGTGTCTGCTCATCGATTGCGTCTCCTTTGGCCGTCGGAGACAGAGAGAGGAGCTCTCTGTTTGTCTGGGGATGCTAATCTAAAAATACAGCATAAAGGGGGCAGCCCTGGACCATAATGATAAAACAGTAACAGAGTTTGCTTTTTAAAAGGTCAAACATTGGAGTTTACAATTGATACTAAGAAATAATGTACTTATAAATGCTATGATTATATTTTTCACTGTAGTACTTTTGAATACTTCTGACCTTAGATAGTCCTGTTTTTCGGTTTTAAAGTGGACACAGTTGGTCTGGCAGGACAGATTTGTGCAGACTGAGCTGTTGGATGATAGTTATCACTGTGGACTGGGAGGGGGCGCCCAGAACCGGTTGTGCTGGGGGATTTCCAGCTGGCTCCAACAGGCCAGTGATGGAGTCCAGGCCTGCGGAGGGGAAGGTGCTGTGGTGGTGGTGGCGGACTAGAGCGAGATGTCCTGATGAGGACAGGTGCAGAGTGAGGCTGAGGAGAGAGTGAGCACAGATGTGAAACCAGAGTCCTCATGAAACAGACAAGCACAGGTGGGTCCTTGTCTCCGGGTGAAAGTATCTCTACTGCTGAGTCGAGACCTCTGCTTCGCCTGACCGTTCTGGATTGAACCAGTAACACACACACACACACACACACACACACACACACACACACACACACACACACACAGGCTGGGGGTGTGTCAGGCACCAGGCCAGGCCTGCCAGGCGTACCAGGCATGCCAACCATACCGACCAAAGTGCATAGCTGCCTACTGACCTCAGCTCTTACTGTGGCGAAGGGTAGCGCCACAAAATACAAGACAGCATGCGGAAAAAAAAACACACATGAGCCGAACGCACAACATTTAAGTTCACCCAAAGTTCACCCAAATCACACACAAAAAAGTTTTTGTTTGAATGCTGAATTGTAAAATTATGTTTGAGTTCAAGGCTTTTTCGGGGAATTTTACTCTTCATATGACAATTAATATTAAAATTCGATGGATTTGTTTTTGTTCTTCTAAAGCAGCACCAACCAAAAAGCCCATCTGTGGCGATACAAGACGCTCAGAGCAACTGCTCCAGCTGTCCACTCACTCTGTCCACGTAGGGAGGACGTCCGTATGGATGGTGTCAAACAACACAGGACCTTTAACCAGCAGGCTGCTGTTACTGACATGTAAATGGAAAACCAAAACTCAGCGCTGACTTATTTTTAGTTACATACAGAAGTTAAAGCTGCTGTGGGTAGAAAATGGAGCAAATGTGATGTTAAAGTTATTCTTCATCATTACATGCTGACAGTAATACATGAGACAGGTAATCTGAAAAATATCATGTTCCCCATGTCCTCTACTAACGGCATCTGCAAGATTTCAGAGAGCGGAGGAAAACAACCAATCAGAGCTGATCTGAGGCAGCTGTCAGTCACTCACAAACTCTGGTCAAACAGTCAGACGAGTCGGCGCTGGTCAAATTCTAATCAATATTCTGTTACTGTAATGACTCTTTCTCACCTCAGATGCTCTCAGGAACAACTTGTAGTTACTGTTTAGCTGTACAGTGAGAAAGTTTGTGACCCCACAGCCATGTTGAGATCAGCTGAGGAAATACCAAGCACCGCCCACCCGCCGGAGCACAGCCAATAGGAACGCTCTCTCTCTGAAATGATCTGTGATTGGCCAAAGTCTCCCGTCACAGGCTAGATTTATTAAACACTGAATACAGCCCAATAATGCCAAAAACTTTATGCTTGCTGCAGAGTTAACTTCCTTAACTTGTGTACATAAGTTACATACGAAACACACTTGTTTTAACCCAAACGTAACCAAGTAGTTTTTGACGCCCAGGGGTGCCCACTAAAAAGTGGAGCCAAGCGTCTGTATGTGAAGAGCTGGGAATGAGAGCAGGTTAATATACCCAGTATATATAAAACAAATGTCTACAGACATACTAGATGATGCTTTGTGAGGCTGTATTCAGGCACAGTGGTGCTTTGAACTAAATGCAGTAACATGATAACATTTGCTAATTAGCACTAAAGGCAAGGCAAGTTTATTTGTATGGGGCCTTTCAAGACACAAAGTACAGCTGAGGCTGATGGGGATGTCATTAGGTTTGCACATGCAAACATTTGAGTCTGGGCCAACAGAACAACATTACCATCCCTAAAGCCTCGCTGCTAGCATGACTAAAACTAACTTTGACGCTAGTTTGCTTAAAATCCCTCTTCTGTACAACCACTCTGCACTCGAGGGCACATATGTAAATGTGTCCAATCAAATATTATTTGGGATGACAAGCTAATGGCATCATATATCACATAAAATCTCTTTTGACAGTTAGCTCGTGGTCATATTAGCAGGCAGATATCGTGGGTTGAGGACGTGTGTTTGGACATAATTCAGCATAAACTGTGTACATTTCCAAAGAATGTAGTTGATTTATTTCTCCCTCATCCTCCACACAAATGTGTAACCTGATCAGGTGACGGAGGTGTGGGTGGAGACCAACAGTCCTCTTACATATTCACAAGACAACGGCCATGAATCAGGGATCAGATCTGAGGGATCTGATTTGAATCCCTCTCATAACTTTAATATTTCAATTTAGTTTCAATCAGAAATACATCCCAGAAATACATGGATATAGAGAGAAAGAGCCGCAGCAGAGATGCTGCCAATGTGGCTGCAACTTGCGAGCCACGCAGCAGCCGTCACGCACCGTCGGGCCGTGCCGCTCACCCTGGCAGCACCGCTCACCCTGGCAGCACCGCTCGCACCGGCAGCGCCGCTCACACTGGCAGCGTGGCCCGAGCGTCGGGCCGCACCGCTCACACTGGCAGCGCCGCTCACCCTGGCAGCGCCGCTCACCCTGGCAGCACCGCTCGCACCGGCAGCGCCGCTCACACTGGCAGCGTGGCCCGAGCGTCGGGCCGCACCGCTCACACTGGCAGCGCCGCTCACCCTGGCAGCGCCGCTCACCCTGGCAGCACCGCTCGCACCGGCAGCGCCGCTCACACTGGCAGCGTGGCCCGAGCGTCGGGCCGCACCGCTCACCCTGGCAGCGCCGCTCACCCTGGCAGCGCCGCTCACCCTGGCAGCACCGCTCGCACCGGCAGCGCCGCTCACACTGGCAGCGTGGCCCGAGCGTCGGGCCGCACCGCTCACCCTGGCAGCGCCGCTCACCCTGGCAGCGCCGCTCACCCTGGCAGCACCCGCTCACCCTGGCAGCACCGCTCGCACCGGCAGCGCCGCTCACACTGGCAGCGTGGCCCGAGCGTCGGGCCGCACCGCTCACACTGGCAGCGCCGCTCACCCTGGCAGCGCCGCTCACCCTGGCAGCACCGCTCGCACCGGCAGCGCCGCTCACACTGGCAGCGTGGCCCGAGCGTCAGGCCGCACCGCTCACCCTGGCAGTGCCGCTCACCCTGGCAGCACCGCTCGCACCGGCAGCGCCGCTCTCACCCCCCAGCGTGGCCCCCGCGCCGGCCCACCCCCCCCCCACTGCCAGCCCCGCTCTCACTGGCAGCACGACAACATGACTTTCAATGTTGAGCACTTTCAATTTATTTTTTGTGCTTTTTCCAACGAATGTCCAGCAACATGTGACACGTGACAATTTCCACTCCAGTCTTTTTAAAATAAAACCACTTAGGTTTAGGAAAAGATCACGGTTTGGGTTTAAATAACACCGGAAGAACTTAACTTAAAAACTGAAGTTACGTGGCAAATAAATCAACTTAGTCTGCTGGTTTCACATGAGGCATGAACACAGGTCTCCTGGTTGAAAGTCCTTTTCACCCATCTACTCCGACTTCTTCCCTATGCAACGTACGCCATACTTCCTGGTTCACATGGATTATATACAAACTGATTTTGTGCTGACCGTCAGGAAAAAAATGTGAAGTTTGTGTCTATGTTCACTTTGTAATAATTTCACCAACTGCTGTGCGACTGATAATTAACATGTCCGTCCGGGTGTCGGCTCAGAGCTGGACCCGATAAATACTTGTGACAACTGCAGAGTAATTGGTCGCGTGAATGAATGTCGATTTCTAACCTTTCCGACTGAAGACAAAAGCCAGATGTTAGTGGGTGTTAGTGTTTTTTTCCTCCAGTGGGACAGAGGCTAAAGAGGATCAAGCCTGCCGAGCCAAAAACGCAAAGATGGCTCCTTATTGAGCTGGCTTCACAATCTTCTACAAAATGTGCTGAAAAAGAGGCGGCAAATCAAATGTTAGAGTCACCGACTGCTGTATGGAGGAAGGACAGAGGGCAGAATGGTCCAGACTGATACGAAGGTCAGCTGAGAATCAGCGCTGAGCTCCAGTATGACTCAGTAAAACAACTGACTAAACTACCAAGCAGAGCTTTAATCAGCCACTTCTGAGGCTCCATAGCCAGAAGGTTTTTTAACTGTTTATCGGTTCTGGCTCGTTCTGCTCCATTAGATCAGTTAGGAAGGGTTTCATAAGAAGGACAGAGCTCTGTGATGTTCCTGGCAGCCCAGACATCGTATAACAACTGTAATTTCTCCTCTCATTCGCCTCAGCATAAAAGGCTCTTTCATGGAAATGCTTATGAAAAGGCAGCAAAGGCGTATCAGATTGAGAAACGTAATAGTTTTCACTGAAGCCATTTTCAGGAAAAAAGAGTGAGTATTTTGCTCAGTGGGGGGGGGCATACGGACGTCTTGTCACTGTGTGCTGCAGCTCTGTGAGTTTCTCCACCAGTGTTTATGGAGCATTTAAAAGCCTCCAAATGTGCTGCGGTTTGTGGCCTACAAGTCCTCCCCAAACCCTCCAGGCGAGCTGCCAACATGGGCTTACAGTTAAAATAAACAGCACAGACACAGCGGAGTGAGAGTTATGTTTTTTTTTTTTTTGCAGGAGAGAGTGAATTGCTGACTCTTTTCTTGGCTTGCAAAATAACCATACTTCTTCCACTATTTTATGTTGTATCTGACTGATAAAGAGTATGTGGGCAATCTAAGCAGTTTTCATTGGTTGTATTTCCATGTGGATATTAGGAGCACCTCCTAAATGCGTTTCAAGGCTTGCAAATCCTTATTTAGCCTCCACTTACGGAGCTGAACGAGCAAAATTAAAAGGGATCAAACTGTGGTCCTTTAATTTACCGTCTGCGTATTTGCACAAGCGCTAATGAGCCCTTTAAAATTGGCAGATCATGAATAGCAGTTTGTGTTGTTCACATCTTGTTGCTGTCCTAATGGGTCAAACTCCACTTTGTAATTATATCATTACTCTGTACATTTTCTACAGAAGATTGTTATAGATGTCAGACTAATGCTGGGATCAGATATCGGTCCAATAGTGGGCAGAAGTTAAAGACATTCTTGTGTAGTGTGTCACAGTGGAAGACAACCAGTACTTTTCCACTTCTCTCATCTGATTCGATCATGTTTACACCAGCCAAGCTCTGCACATCATGCGGGTTGTGATAGACTGACGCTATAATCAGTCACCGGGCCTCATGCAGCGACATTCTCTTAAATCATCCTTATATTAACTAATGATTACGGCGATTTCACAACTTGAACCCAGTGTTCCACATATTTATCTTAACTGTATTTTTAAAATCTTTTTTTATGGTTACGCACATAAATCATAAGATGTATTTGATGTGAAAATGACGTTCCCATACAACTAAACTGCATTTTCAGTTACGTTTGGGAGGAAACGTATTTTGTCTGTCTATGCAGCATAATAGTCTGCAGCAAATGATGCAGTATGATGAGCGATGCACAGCGCAGATGACTAGTATACTGAGCGAACGGCAGTAGAGTGCTGCAGAGATGATGTATTTTTGTATGGGGTTTTATGGGGTACTTGTCCATAGTAGGTGTAGTACTTACAGTAGATGCTGGTCGCGATGCTCTCAGGATGGAGAAACAGACAGGAGTACCGACACTGGAGAAAAGCGAACCAATGCTGTGGATGCAAGAAAAACATTTTAGTGACCAAAGGCTCACCTGAAAAACAATATCCTCGTATGCTATATATAGAATAATACGCTACATTTACACCCAAACTATCCCTTTAAACATCTTTAAAACTGCGACCATAATGTAGGAGAAATGATGTTTCCCTTGAAATGTAATTGGGAACGCAGTCTAGTTGAATGGGGAAATGGTTTAGTAGGAGACAGGGTTGATCTTCCTCTGCATCATTTATTCCCTGAAATTCATCATGACATGAGTCACGAGATATTTTTGCATTGAGATCTTGACCTAAAGGTCAGTTTGACCAGTATGCGTCCCTGGACCTTTCAAATGGTCTCTGTTGAAGTAGAAGAGTTTGTTTTCAACTGTACTTTGGCTCCATGTTTGCAAGAAAGTTTCATTTAATTAAAAGAGCATTTACTGGATGGATTCAAAAGCAAAGCCCTCAAAATGGTCGACCCTGACTTTCCGACAGCCGCCACTTCTCTAATTGGAAGAAGTAAACCTGCTGAATGGACACGTTTCAGTTCAAGCACTGGAAACTGGCCTGATTGGACAGATTTCAGTATCATGACAGCACGATGCAAATACTGGACATCATGCATTGAAGGAGTTAGTTTAGGACAGGGACTGAATTTTAAATGTGAACATTTTAAAGGACAACTGTTTAATATTCTTAATAATTTGCCAATGAATCCTAAGAAAAGGCCAAAGCCAGCAATGAATGTATCCTACTAGCAGGTACCGTCTGTGTTTCCAAAGCCTGATACATCAGAGCTCCGCTGCTTCAGTCAAAGATTTGATAATTGCTGAATTTGCTGATAACGGCACACATTTTCAGATGGTGTCTCCTGGAAGGCATTCATAGTGCTGAACGCAGTTGTTCAAGCAAAAAGTGCCACAAATAGTTGTGTAACAAAGGAAAAAAAAAGGAGACAGGCTCCCACCACGTTTACACCCTCACCTCCACAACGCTTCAAGCCAAACACAGCTTAAAGAGGGTGTTAAAGGAACACTTCACCCAAAAAAAATTACCATTTGTATATCAATTACTCACCCCGTGTCTTTGAATTCTTGAGCAAAAGTCTTTCTCGCCTCCACAGCGAACGGAGAATCTAAAAACACAGTAAATCCTGGATTAAAGAGTAAACAGAGGCCAAGTTTAACAACAAAACTGTACCAAACATTGGTTTACAAACTCTCACACAACACGTGCAGTATAATCCACTCACATTTATCCAGTCGTACACTCACTACTACTACAACGGTAGTGGTTCAAGCCACTATAAAAGGTACAGTGTGGAGGATGTGGTGGCATCTAGAGGTGTGGTTGCAGATTGCAACCAGCTGAGTGCCCCTCCGCCCACTGAGTATAAGTTGTTTTTCCTGGGGGCCACATCAGAAACTCAGACTGTTGCCGGGGGCCAAACAAATACTGTCAGACTGTAACCTCTATTTATTTACAGGGCACGGAGTCTTTGAACCGTACAGGACTGACTGTTTAGGGTAGGAATGTGTCCATTAACAAAACTTACTGTCAAGCCAACTTTAACTATTTCATATACTTTTTTAGTTTTAGTTTGGTAGGTTTAGTTTGTTTGTTTGTGAATTTCTCCACTGTGGGACTTATAAAAGGAATATCTTATCTTATCTTATCTTATCTTTATTTAGATCCTCATTAGCTTTTTCGCAGCAGCAGCTATTCTTCCTACGGTCTACACAGTTTACGTGGTGACAATACAAAAATACATATTCTCACTGTTCATCATAACACACCGACATAAACGTCATAATGCACATCTACTGTAAATAAAACACTAACTGACAGTAACAGTCTGTGTATCGCTGGACGCTGAACTGATGTGGTTTTGGATTTTGCAGCAGCATAATTTGTGGAATAATTGTGTGTATCTGCACTAAAGGATAATTTTAGTTGTTACGACACTCTTAATGAAAGCCATTAATGAACACAGCAATCTATTTTTCACTTACAGCCATTAACCATTAAAAACAACATTCATGCATTTTAGTAACATTTGTTCTCCACCAACAAGTAAGCGCTACAACGCCGCTTTCAGTTTTAGTTTTCTTATATTACCTAATGAAGTTTTGGACCACAGTGCTGAGCAATAATACAGGAGAGATAAAACCTAAATTTCCTTATTTCTGCTGTATGCTGAAAACATTTGGGTTTGACATCAACAGATGAATCTGAGACCAGAGATCAGTATTTAAGCTTCTATTTCAGGTATTTACATCTAGATCTGTTACACAACCTAGAAGATAACATTATTTGTAACAGAACACCACATTTTTAGGTGAACAAAAAACGACCCCCCCTTTGGTTTTGAAATCCTCCTATTTTTGAGGTCTCAAGACTGACAAGTGTGATTCTAACCACAGCGACCCCAGGACCGAAAACCTCGGTAAAAGACACCATGACGCCCATCTTTCAGGGCAGTAGACATCTTAATACCCTCCTCCTCCTCTCAGACGTGGACACATGCTTCACACACGCTGCTTCAAAGTCTCAGAAAGTTAATTAGAAAAGGGGCTTCAGAGAAGTTCTGCCCGACTCCTTCGCCCCGCTTTCACAATCCATCCTGACAGGGAGAGATCCAGCTGCCGACTTTAAACTGAAAACCTCCTTTACTGTCGACTTCAGCAAGATGTTTCTGTCACAAAATGAGATGAAAGTCATGCTGGGGAGTTTAACAAGCTCAAATTAATGCCCGCTTTAATGAGGCACTTTCTCAGATCTTTTCAATCGAGTCTTGGGGGCGAGCTGGATGATCCTGAGACGGCACAGAGCACTGAGGTAGCCCGCCTAAGACTTCAGCTAAGAGACCACATTAAACACAAAGAAACTGTCCTCTGATCCGAGATGAGGTGTGGGATGATTTGACAAAGCAGACAGTCATCGGAGACGCATTTTATCTCAACAGCTATCAGACGTTTGT
Organism: Pterois miles; assembly: GCA_947000775.1. NCBI lineage: Eukaryota > Metazoa > Chordata > Actinopteri > Perciformes > Scorpaenidae > Pterois > Pterois miles. The sequence continues at coordinate 10,639,300 of CAMQGK010000568.1, read as the reverse complement.
TGAGATCTGCTGAGGAAACACCAAGCACCGCCCACCAATCAGAGCAAACTTTCTCATTTTACAGCTAAACAGGAACTACAAGATGTTTCTGAAAACATCTGAGGAGAGAAATAATCATCACAGTGACAGGATATGGATTCATATTTGATCAGCGCCTGGATTCACCATTTTATCAGAGTTTGTGAATGATTGACAGCTGCCTCCATTGAATGAACAGCCAATAGGAATGCTCTCTCTCTGAAATGACCTGTGATTGGTCAAAGCCTCTTGTCAGACTAGATGTTGACTTTATAAAGCTGCATGTAACCAAAGAAGGAAATGGAAGGGTTAATGTTAAGTTAAATGTTAAATGTAAGTGTTAATGTTAAGTTAAATGTAATATAAATAATAACAATAAACTTTATTTGTGTAGCAGCTCATACAACACTGCAACTCAAAGAGCATCCCAATAAAGAAAGAGCACTAAAAAGACAAGAGGAAAAAAATAAAACAGTAATTAGTAAGTAAAATAAAATCAATAGTGCTGCCAAGCAGTGGTAAACGACATTTAACTTGTGTTACTGTTAAGTTAAATGTTAAATATAAGTGATAATGTTAAGTTAAATGTAAGTGTTAATGTTAAGTTAAATGTTAAGTAATGCTAAATGTAAGGGTTAATGTTAAATCTAAGTGTTAATGTTAAGTTAAAGGTTAAGTTTAGTTAATGGAAACATTCCTCCCCTAACCAGTCAGTCCTGTACGTTTCATAGACTCCTGTATACAATGTCAGTTTATTAATAATCTGCTGTTTGAAGGGATTTTAACTGTAATAAATAATAACAGTATGTTTCCTGTAGTGATAAATAGAGGTTACAGTATTACAGTATTACAGTATTTGTTTGGCCTCTGACAACACTCTGGGTTTCTCTCAGGAACAATAATTCCCGCCGCTGCTGTGAACCGTTCGTCCATCGCTGTCAGTTTTTCACCTTTCATCTACGTTTTGTAGCTGTCGTCTATTAGTTTTGGTTTTCTAGCCTCAGGGCCCTATTTTAAACACTGTATGATATTTTAGCATGTAATTATTAAATAATGTTTATAATAAAGTAATTTTTGATCAATTTTGAGGTAAATATTGGGGTGATTTGGCAGTAATTCCCAAGGATGATCACTTAATTACCATGAAATTTTTAGATCCGTGTTACCCTGTTTTTCTTTTTTTACTTCTCTCAGGGGAAATAAGCTTTAAATCAATGTGACTGTCCCATTAAAATAATAAATAAAACTTTAAACACTCGGCTGCATTAGGGAATGTGAACATGTTTTGCTGGATGGTAAAGGGACTGTAAGATTTTTCACTCTGAAGCTGGTGACAGTGATGAATGAGCGAATAAGGAGAGGGGCCTTGGAAAAACCCACAAAATGCTGACGGAGGGCTGGAGCGAGACTTCAAGTTAGGGACGAGGAGCTGGAGGCTACACTTGTCCTGACACAAGGATTAGTGTTAGTCAACATCTGCCTGTTTTATAGGAGAGTAAAATAAAGAAGTAAATATGAATATAAAAATAACGGCCTGGCAACCTGTCAGTGCTGGTGATTAGTCCACTGACAGGTCTCCATAGTGAAATACGGTGCGAGCTTCTCTCTGGCCCTTCGCAGCCTTTTCCGGCAGAGACATAATGAATTGTGATGCCAGCTGTCAGCGCGCTGCTGCCAGGCTGCAGACGTCGGGAATAGAAAGTCATTTTGAGGTGCATACCATGACTCCACCGTCCATGTGTTTTTTTGGAAGGCCCGAGGGTTGTGGCGAAGGTGCAGGAGGTCACGCTGGAACGGCTGACAACACAAAAACCCATTTACTGGGGTAAAGAAGTCCACAGTCACCAGTCAGACAGATTATGGGAGGTACGCGACCGTGTACTGTAAATGGAAAATACTGTTTCCCTGTCAGTCACACCGTCATATTTTCTTACCATGTTTGGACATTAAAAGTGCAACAACAACAAGGTCAAAGCCAATAATTGGGTTAGAGATGAAAATATTTTGTAGAAAAATGTCTCGGGTTTGGTCATTTTCACTAAAACAAACAGAAACAAAAGAGGTAAACATGTCAGCCTCACTAACACGTTGTGAAATCTTGAATCAGGGATTTGAACTTGGCTCCAGGCAAGACCGAGAACGTTTCCCGGTTTCAGCCGCGAAGTAAGAAGCTTCTGGGAAAAGATGAAAACACAATGTCAAAATGAAAACCTTGTTCTTCCTGATGGATGAATCTTCCTATCACAACTTTTGCTTATATATATATATATATATAAATAAATAAATAAAGGCCCAATCAGATTAAAAATGCTACATGTAAACACATCAATCTGAAGATTGTGATCCGATACGGACCAATCAGAAAGAAGTTTCATTCCGAATGAGAGAGGTGGTTTATGCCGGTCGTTGTTCCGGTCGTTGTTCCGGTCACTCCGGTCGTTGTTCCGGTCGTTGTTCCGGTCGCTGTTCCGATCGCTGTTCCGGTCGCTGTTCCGGTCGTTGTTCTGATCGCTGTTCCGTTCGTTGTGCTGATCGGCGTCCACGTACACGCCCATTCGGATCACGTCTTCCTGGTTGGGGTAAAATTATCTCCATGTGCGCTACGTCGGCGTGACGCCAGACAGACGTATCCATGTAAACAGTGGATTTGGAATTTATGATCAACCAAGGTTCAGATTGAACTGGAGAAATCTGGTGCATGCAAACATAGCTAATAAATACCAAATGCATTTTCCCTTTTTGTTTTCAAAATGATATCAATATAAACAAGCCTTTGCTTTGCTTGCTGGAAACGTGTGTTTTAGTAATTATGTATTCATGGTGTTCCAGCAGGTGCTCATAAAAACAAACACTACGTTCAACTCTGTTTTAGTGCAGTTAAGATGAAACTGAATATTTGCTTTTACTACAGAATGTTTTTCTGTCCGTCCATCTGTGCGTCCATTCGTTCCTCTGTACGTACGGACGTCCGCTTGGACTCAAGGATGAACTGATCAGGTCTTAGCTGTCAAGGTCAAGGTCACCGTGACCTCACAGAACACTTTGTTTTACCGATAATGCAGAATTCGTACCACACATGTCTAACAAGATAAACTGATGAAGTGAGGATATTTTGACATCCAGACATGGACGTAAACTGCAACTTGACGTGCAATTGCGAGGTGGTAATTCTGCATTTTCACCTTTACGGGACAGTTTGACAGTAAAGAGCTGGACAGGAAACTGGGAGAGATTCGCATCGAAGGTCACCGGCTGGACCTGAACCTGTGACGATGTGGTTATGTGGCTTATTGTGACTGGTTTGGTGGAGGCATACAACAGTGACGTGGTGATTCTAGTTTATTCAAATTTTGAACTACCTGTAGTCAAAACCTGGGAACTTATAACTCATTGCTGTTAGCTAGTAGTTAGCATTGCTTGCCATATGACTGCTGTAAATTTTACTGTGATGAAACCTCATTAAATATTCAAGAGAAGTCACACCTCACCACATTATTGTGTCAGAACTCATTCCTCTCTTCTCATTTCTCCATTTTGTGCTTCCTAGTCTTCTCTCTCTTCCTGCTTCTGACCTGGAAATCGATCTCAGCTTTCCATCCTGACGGATGTCTCAGTTCCTTAAATGTATATCGAGAGGAGAGAGGAGAGAGGAGGAGGAGAGAGAGAGGAGGAGGAGGAGAGAGGAGGAGGGGAGAGAGGAGGATAGAGAGAGGAGGAGGAGGAGAGAGGAGGAGGAGGAGGAGAGAGGAGGAGGAGGAGAGAGGAGGGAGAGAGGAGGAGGAGAGAGGAGGAGAGAGAGTGGAGAGGAGGAGGAGAGAGGAGGATAGAGAGAGGAGGAGGAGAGAGGAGGAGGAGAGAGGAGGATAGAGAGAGGAGGAGGAGGAGAGAGGAGAGAGGAGGAGGAGGAGAGAGGAGGAGAGAGGAGAGAGGAGGAGGAGGAGAGAGGAGGAGAGAGGAGGAGAGAGGAGAGGAGGAGAGAGGAGAGAGGAGGAGGAGAGGAGAGAGGAGGAGGAGGAGGAGAGAGGAGAGAGGAGGAGGAGGAGAGAGGAGGAGAGGAGGAGGAGAGGAGAGAGGAGGAGGAGAGAGGAGGAGGAGGAGGAGGAGAGGAGGAGGAGGAGAGAGGAGAGAGGAGGAGGAGGAGAGAGGAGGAGGAGGAGAGAGTAGAGAGGAGGAGGAGAGAGGAGGATAGAGAGAGGAGGAGGAGGAGGAGAGAGGAGGAGGAGAGAGGAGAGAGGAGGAGGAGGAGAGAGGAGGAGGAGGAGGAGAGAGGGAGAGAGGAGAGAGGAGGAGGAGAGGAGGAGGAGGAGAGAGGAGGAGGAGAGAGTAGAGAGGAGGAGGAGAGAGGAGGATAGAGAGAGGAGGAGGAGGAGGAGGAGGAGGAGGAGGAGGAGGATGCTCAGCTGTATCCTCTGCAGACGTTTTCTCAGCTCCTGATATATAAAAGAAGTGTGAAACATTCCTGTCACATTACGCCTCTTTGTGATTTGAATTAAAAGTCAGTGTATAAGTTGTGATGAACGCTGTTATGCTCATCTGACAGAGATCATAAAATACAGCGGCAGGCTATTAACAAGACAGATGATGCGTCTGTGCCACACGTCATATTTAATTGATGTCTGTTTAAAAATGACGGCTCTGAAGCAAGGACGTCTCATTTTGTGAAATGTCTGTCGACTCCTCGCAACTAAGTTGTGGAGGGACTATGACGTTAGGAGAGGAGGCGAGAAAAGGAGTCAGGGCCGTGCAAACCGAGAAATTAAGAGTTAGCATTTTAGTGCTTTCGGTTCCCTCGTTCTGAGGTCAGTGGTTAACACTGGATCTGTGGTTAACACAAGCTGATTTTCACATTTTGTTCTGCAATATTAAATATCTGTATGCTGTAAACTTGTGAATTTTCAAGCTTGTATGGATCTTAAAAAGGCTGTTGCTAACAAGTGGCTAAACATCATCACACCGACTCGTTCGCCTGTAGTTTAGTGGTGGTGACGTCATGCGACTGCGGTTTAATTCATTTCCAGCCTAACGTTAGCTTTGTGCTTCTGGTGACTGCATGCACTCTTCAGAAGTAGAGTTCATTTGTGGAGACTATCTTGCAGAACAAACCATATAAGTATCATAACGGGTTTTTTGCCACATAACTGATATTCTGCAATAACACCTGCGTAAAAGGAAAAATCCAGTTGGCTTTTTGAGTGTAGTTGTGTCTCTGAAGCTATGATTATTGTGTGTTTCGTACTGGGATGAACCAGCAACGAGTGTCGCTTGTTCTTTCTCTTCCCAACTGATAAAAAGACCAGGAGTCGCTAGGTAATTTCCCTCCGGGGATTAATAAAGGTTCATCGTATCTTATCTAATGAAACACATCAGGTCAGAAAACTGTACATACTGTAGTTAGCTAGACTTGTGTTGGTGATGTAAAGTCTTTTGTTTGAGACGAGAGATGTAGCTCACTGTTTCACACAAATCTAAATGATACTTCGCAAACTGAGATCTTCTTGCTAAATGATCTTTTAAGTTGACAAACGTATGATTTATGGCGCAATTCAAACAAGGTAAAAGAATAATTGTCTCCTGCCGTTGTCTACCGTACATATTTCTCCCAAAATAAGGTCCCATTGGGTCCACTGGAAGTGAAGGGACTCAAAATGTTTCCGTTACACTCTAGTGCAGGGGTGTAATTATTTTTGGCCCGATGATATCACGTCTATTAGAGCTGGACCGCTGGTAAATAGCACATGAGCCGCTAATAATACAAATCCCAGAATGCTTTGCTAGTGTGTTGGCACATCAATGAAGGCAGGCAAGCATCGCCTCCCACATCTGCTGACCTCATATTACCGTCACTGCAGCAACACTGAAGCCACCTCTCCCTAAAAACGGCCAAACGAAAGATGGACGACAGGAAGTCTGAAGACAGGAAGAGGAAGAAGATTAGTCCACCATGTAAAGGACAGACCTGTCTGTCCGCTGGGAGGAGACAACGTGGCTGGACTAGAGACTAGGACATAAAAAGACTCTATTAGATGAAACACCACGACAAGGACAAGGACCTGGACATGAACCAGAAGCTCCAGAAAGGAGAGGAGATGAGAAGAAGTCTGGTTTCACGGCAGACTGTGTTCACGAAAGCCAAATCACAAAGTGAGGCTGCTTCTTTTAAGCTTTGCTTGTTCCTGATTCAGGGTTTCAGCAATATTTAAGGTTGTTTCCATATGAAAAAGTCCATTATATATGGAGAGAAAGGGCCACTGTGCATTTGAGTTTGACATCCCTGGTTTACTGGATAAAATTTGTTTTAAAGAATTCAAACTTTGCTCAGATTAAGTGTTTGTCTTTTTAATTTAAATAGAAGAAAAGGAGGAACAGCACCTTTGATTACACAGCTGTTTGTATGTGATCAGATGGAAGACTGCAAGAGTCATGAATATCAACTACGAATTGAAGATAAATATTAGAAATGACAAATCTCTTATAGTAACAACATATAATATAAACATATAGAAAGTTTTAGATTTTGTCAAACCTTACTCACAGTTACCTTGATCAAGACCAGCAGCTGTCAAGTTAACAGTGAGTAACTCGATAAACACAATGTGCTGAGCAGAACACACACACACGCACGCACGCACGCACGCACGCACGCACGCACACACACACACACACACATATATATACAGTAGAATTTACTTCTGCTTTAACTCGATGAATTATGCAACAACACGCCAGTGAGGTGACGTTTCCTTGTGCAGTGATTAGGCTTATTGACAAGAGTTAAATAATGACTTCAGCTGAGGCTTATTTCCATTAGCCCTCATTCATCATCATCAGTCATGTGAATGGAAACATGCAGACCTCGCTGGGCCCGCGGGCCATCGACTGCCGTTTTGTTGGAATCCAATAATTATTGCTGTGGCTAATCGCTGTCCATTATCCGGCCTGGGTTCAATCTCCGACTGCAGCAAACACCTCCATCTCTGTCACCTCTCGTCCTCATGATACACAACCAGCGAGCACACATACAAACACAGACATGATTATCTAATAGACTGCAGGGAGGATAATTGCATAAACTAATCGATAGCACCTCATTAGGAGAACTGTTTCGGCTAAAAGGTCAATCTCGCCACCCATCACAGTCCTTTCACTGTATATATTAAGAGGAAAACATTTTGCTTGAATGCCAAAATAGGTTTATCCAAGAACACCTCAGCAGTAATGCATTTAAGGGAGGACAAGCCATCAAATTGAGGGACATTACAGTAAAGTCTGGCTCACTAAGTTTCTTGAATTGGTAGTAAAGCTGCTGTGGTGGTTCTGCTTGGATGCTGCTGCAGGCCCATTACATTTATAATCAACCTGCACAAACTCTGCATTCAGACTGGAGCAACCTGTGGAGAGTACAGCTGGAGACACAATATGAGGCTAATTGAAAATATGTGCTTTTCTAGCAGTGTTTCAGTGCAGATCTCCCTGACATGAGTTTCCTACCGTTGAGGGTCGCTTCACCCAGAAATTACAGAACAACTCGTTTTTCTCATTCATCTGTAGCCATGCAGGTACGTTTGGTTATACCTGCTCATCTTTTAAAACATCCACATCTGAACGTTTTGCCCCCTCTGTGATGCAGTGAGGAGGTAAAGGGAAAAAAACTCATGGCTGTTCAGAAAATTATTACGTTTGTACAGCAAAAATGGGGCTTAACATTGTGAGCATGGGACATGAACATCTGTTTTAAAGTGAAAATGAAACTTAACGCATGGGAAGCGAACAGTGGTCTCCTGGATGAAAGCCTTGTGTTTGTTGGACCCATCCACCCTCCCTCCTGCCTTTAACCTCGGTCACTGCACTCTGACAACCATGATAAAGCTTCGGTAGTTAATGCCCTGGGAATGAAAACGGGCTGTTTTTATATTCCTAATTTTATTACACAACACATTTTCATCCCAACTCTTCGCATATTGACACTTTGCCAGACGCCTCAGCGTCATTTTATGGTTATAGTTAACATGTAGGTAACGTTGTGAATTCAAACTAAAACACTTGTTTAGGCAACAAAACCACTTAGGTTTAGGAAAAACATCATGGCTGAGCTTAAAATAATTACATTTGTAAACTGAAAATGAAACTTAAATGCAAACATCTGTTTTAAAGTGAAAATGAAACTTAACGGATGGGAAGCGAACAGTGGTCTCCTGGATGAAAGCCTTGTGTTTGTTGGACCCTGCAGATGGATTTACATTTTATCAATAAGGGTTGTGCGATATACTACACCACTTGCTCTGACCAAGTGCAAAAACATGGACATTTCCACATATAAATGATTTATAGAAACGCACAATAGCAACATTTTTTCCTGCCGACTGGTTTGAAAGATGACACGAAAAGAACTAGTTCCTAATAAACACACAGACACTTCAACTACTTAACTTGAATGAGGAAATTTGTTAAATAACAACATTTTTCTCTTTAAAGTCTTGCGATAGATTGATCCCCTCCGGGGATTAATAAAGGTTCATCTTATCTTATCTTATCTTAAATGACTGACCCTGAACTAAACGTTCTCAGATACAGCGTTTCCAGCAGACTCTGCACCACCTGTTGGGTGCGTTCACACCATGATTGTTCATTATGTCTTATGTAACGGTCTGTGGAGAGTCTATTAGTCAACGTGATTCAGATTTACTCTCGTAAACACTGCCGAGCTTTGTGCGTTCAGACCGGTGACAACGCCACAGTTTGAATGATGGAAACATTTGAATCATGGATCTTCAAATTAATCAAAACTTTTGAGTCCATCTGACTTCCTCAGGAGCCCCGTCAAACCTCATTTATCTCGAGTCCAGATTAATTTGGTTCCTGGAGTAATGAGGTGGTGTAAAACCTCAAATCAACGTTTTAACGCTACTGCCTGTATTCTTCACACAATCATTTAGAAGCTGCCTGGATGCACAGACAGACCACCTCTCTCATGCATCAGAGACTCACCCTCACATGGCTGCTGTTAGAAATAAACAATAGATATGAACAATTTACGCAGGAAGTCAAAATAAAGAGGGAACATGTGAAGGGAACAAGGCGTTTTCTAACAGCTCACTTATGTACATGGCTTTATTATATACCATGTGCTGTGCTGGAAGAACACTATGTGCAAGGTAATTACTGGATGATGTGTCTCTCCTTGACAACTCGCTGCAGGGTGTACAGTGGGTGGACAAAATAAAAACAACAGTGGACAGCACTCACTGAGCATGTACCTCCACCAAGGCCACTCAATCCTCTAATTCAGTTTTTCATTAACACCTTATTATACAGGCACTCCCCAATAACTCTCTAATTATTTATATGTTTCACAGTTCTGCGAGAACTGCTCTATTTAAACCCAATATTCATTAATCATTCGTATATTATTAGAAACTCTACTCTTCTTAATGTTGAACTGCCAAATTGCCAATAAGCACTGACCTGCTGGGCACCGACTACAAGACTCTGGCTCAGCAATTTATTGTAATAATTGTATTTGAAAGGATCCATGTTGAACACCATCTCTGTGTCTCCAAATTTTGTTCTTTCCCATAAATTACCAGAAAATTTTAAGAAATGCAGCCTGTCTCCTAAAGATTACGTTGCGATTATGGTGCACATTTGCAAAGGTAGTTCTCAGGGATAGATCTTCGGGATATTTATAGATATATTTTTCATGATATGTCTCCTTTAAGGTAACAAATATTCACTGTATAAAATGGCTGGTGGAAGGGGAAATGGATGGGTCCAACAAACACAGGACTTCCAACTAGGAGACCAGTGTTTTGTTTTCTAAGTTACGTTCGTCACATTTGTCACGTTTTTTGTACTCATGTTTTGTTATTTCTGTACTTAGTTTACATACACACATAAGTGGTATTGTTGCCCCTGCTGGTACTACACCATCATATACACCTGTAATATTCAGGCCTAGCTGAGATTAAGGTTAGGCATTGATCTCCAATAGTTAAGGTCAGTGAGTTTTTGTAAATCTCAGCTCTAATTTCACAACTGGTGGGTTCCCTTCTACACACAACCAGGCAAACCGTGACACTGCCACGCCGTCCTCTGGTGGTCAGGTGGGTCTACTCATTAACAAATATTAAATCTCTTTTAGAAAGCCATTTTTATAAAAAGGCTTTTTTGGCCCCTTGAGGCAACAGCTTGGTTTACCTTTTTAAACACCTGATATTATCGTCTTCTGGCCGATGAGTTGTCTCTCTAACATATTGTTGGAGTCTACTGGTTATGGCTTTTGGTTTTCTCATTATTGTCTCCATTCTTTTGTCCATTGTCTCCGTTGTCTCTTATAGTTTTTATTATGTCTGTACTTTTACCTGTACAAGCACTTTGTAATTGTTTGGAAAGTTGCTATATAAATAAAGATTACTCTTATTATTATTATTATTTTTACATTAGCTGTCTGCTGTGCTGCGTCACCCAGGCCCGCCTCAGTTCCACCTCTGTACCCCCCCCTTTTTTAAAAAAAAATAATTTTTTTTTTGAGTTTTTTTTCTTTTTGGTTTTTTTTTGTTTTTTTTAAAGTATTATTATTCTCTTCTGTGGGGGAACTTTCAACCTCCTTAACCTTTTTAAGTGAAACAATTTGAGTGAACACATCTAATAAATCATAAAACTCACCTTGTCCAAGTATGTTCGGGGTATGTTTGGAGAGTGCCGTCTTCAAGCTGCTCATTGTTTCCTTACTGTACAAGCTGCAGGCCAAACACTTCTTGGCTCTCTGTACTAAACACACAGATTTAATAAATGCTGATGTTTTAATGCAGCCCCCGGTGAGACAGCAAAGTGGGTTTCCCAAAATGGAGAATACCTTTAAGAGGATTGTGGATCTGCATCAAGAAATAAATCACTTGGTCCAGGCTTTCCACCTATATATTGTTTCTGAGACTTCCTGACAGACAAACAAGGGGACCCAAAGACATGACGTGCTTGGTGGAGGACACAAACGCTGGATCATGGACTCGAATCATCACCTGACAAAAGATCTGCACACAACAATCTTCAGAAAGCTGCTGTATACGACTGCAGTCATTACACAGTTGTGCTTCGTGCATCGCCCATCGTGATTGGACGCTTTTAAGACATTCACCAGTGAGCCACTTGCATCATATTTTCATTTTATTCCTAGTATAAGAGACATACAATGGTATTTTGTGAGACCAAATTCATAGTAATTCAAGAGGCGTAGCCTGGAAATCAAACAGAAAAAACATAATACTGAATCAATGAGACCGCGCCCAGATAGAATGTATTTACACCAAATGAAATACTGATAGAGCTGTTGGAGGGGAGAGCGCTGCCTCTCCTCTACAATCTGTCACCGGCAGATAAAAAACAACACACTTCCACTCATCACACACTGTAGCTGCCACAATTCCTCTTATGAAACATTAAAGTCACAACCTTAAATCAAGCTGGCTGTTTTGTATTTGTTGTTCGAAAGCTATTTAATGCTCTGCTGCCCGTTAATATCCAAATCAACCTTTTTTTCCCTCCAACAAACGTTGTGGTCGGCCGTATTTTCCTTCATTTACTGGAGTTGGAGTATGAGTAGTAAACTTTAGATTGGGTCAAATGAGCTCTGGGATATTTCGATCAATAAAACACCAGATACAGTAAATAGCGTAGTGCTGTTTTCAGAGGATTGATCACGGTTCCAGTCAACCGTGGTCAAAGTGACTCTGCTGAAAAGTGCACCAGCGGGGAGTCTTGAAGCCGTGATGTTTCTGAGGCAGAGCCGACTGGCATCACCTTCCTAGAGGGAAAAGCTCAGCAGATGTTTTGGCATTATGGCCACCTGGAAACTGGTTCCACCACTGTATTGATCCAAGAGACAATTGCAGCTCGATGGATCAGAGTTCATTGCAGTCCCGTCTATTTGCTTCCTGCATTGCTGAGGTCGACACCTGGCGACACAGTCTAAATCTACAGCGGTAGCCATTGTAGAAGTCCAGTTTCATCCAAGCTCCCTCGATTTATTCTCTGATTTTCATTTTAGCAGCTTTTCTGAATAACAACTAAGAACGTATTTTTTTAACATTACAAGGTAACTTTGACATTTGTCAACCTGGGTCCTATTTTCCCATATTTTTGTGTCTGACAAAAAAGGACAACGATTTCTGAAGTTGGTCCAGTATGGAGGGAAAGCGCTGTAGGGGGCAGCTGCTCATAGGCTGCAACACGGTGCTACTGGGGCAAGCTGGCACCGTCACTTACATCCACTAGAAGTGCTTGTTTTGCCATGACAGACTGTTACTATAAGTGTCTGACATTATGGAAAGAGTCTCGCTCAAAGTTGAAGTCTCGTTCTGATATCTGGCGAGGTGACGTGATGCCAGAAGACAATGGTGGAAATGCTGCAAGTGCCAGCTGGGCAGAGTATAGGAAGTGTAGCTTAGTGTTATCTAAAATATTTTCATTGTCATGGTTGAATATTTGGATGATTTCCACAGAGTGGAAGAGGTCTTTGTCTGTATTCATTTGAGTGAGAGTATACTATTATTAAGATTTCACAATGGGACTTGAGCAGGACTTGGACACAATAACAGACCGGATCAAGAGAAAATAGGGCTATGAATCGTGTTTGTCCGTCGTTAATCACAATTAACTCACAAATTAATCACATTTTTTTATCTATTCAAAATGTACCTTAAAGGGAGATATAGCAAGTATTTAATATTCTTATCAACATGGGAGAGGGCAAATAAGCTGCTTGATGCAAATGTATGTATATATTTATTATTGTAAATCAACGAACACCACTAATCAATGGCAGATATTGACCAGAAACCCTCCCAGGTTCTGACTTTAGCATCAACAATCTGCTCCAATCAGAACATGGCAAACTGCAGCCCAACAGGCAACAACAGCTGTCAGTGTGTCAGAGTGCTGACTTGACTAGGACTTGATCCAGACTGACTGGGACTATCATAAAGTGGGCGTGTCTGTAAAGGGGAGACTGGTGGGGACCCAGAGAACCCATTTACATCCACACATCTGGAGGTCAGAGGTCAAGGGACCCCTTTGAAAATGGCCAGGATCGTTTTTGGAGTATTCTTTATCCTCCTTCGTGACTAGTATGACATGGTTGATGCTAATGGATTCAGTAGGTTTCATTTGATGCCAGTATCTTCACTCTAGCTTTTAAACCTAAAAATTTTAATTTGTGTTAATACAACACAGAAATTAGTGGTGTTAAAAGATATTTGTGTTAGTAAATTATCGCGTTGACTTAACAGCCCTAAGTGAAAGGTAAGAAAACTGTTTTATTTCTTTGCAGGGTCCTTTTCCATAATGCTGTCAGACACATATACACATATTACACAAAAACAAGCTCTTTCAGCGAACGTAACGTTACACTGACGCTGCTGCCGTTGCAGCTTGCTTCGCTGCTGGTTACGGCATTATCCCTCAATACTGGACCAATTTCAAAAATTTAGACACAAAAAACACGGGAAAATAAGGTTTAGCTTGAAAAATACAGAACTTAACCTTTAAGCCAAATGCCACATATATAGCTCCATCCATCAGCCTTTTTTTGATTGACTTTTACAATGGCTACAGGTCCGTAGGAGACAACATAAGAGGAACTGTGAGCTGCTCCTTTAGAAACCCAAAGTGATGCTAATGCTACTGCTAAAAGAAAAATAAAAAGTGAACAATGGCACCTATAGGGGAAAGTGACACCCAGTGGAAAGTGACATAATACGGAGGCAGTCAAACCTGAATGTCTGCAGTCTCAGGCTGTGTGTACTTGCTTTGCCAAACTGTCCCAACAGAAATCTGCAGGCTCACACTTCTGGGATTAAACAAAAAGAGAGATGAAGGGTTTCATTCCAAAACACTGTATCCATTCCAAATATGTATATATGTGTGTGTGTGTGTATAGTGTTTAATCATTTTCAAAATAACATGATAATTTGTAAAATATTACTTTGTAACAAAATAAAAAGGGCTCAATATACTCAACATATAACACAACATATGATTAATTCGTGGGTGTTACAATCATTCTTGCAGTTCTCAGAACAAATATGTCATTCTGGAATGAAACTCTTCAGATATACAATAGATACTGTATGACACATACTGACAACCATAGAAAATGAAACACCTACAATATACTGTAGCATAGTAGCCATCTGAGCCCCTTGCATTTACCCCTACCCCCATGTCACACACTATTATTAAATAAGGCACACATTTACACATACGGTTAAAATTTGGCTAGTAATTATTCCTTTATTTACAACCAATAGCCACAAAGTTAATAATTATAATAACTGCAGTCCGTTCTATGTATTATGGTCATAATGCCAGATGGCGTGGCATTTTTGACTTGTCCTCTTTGGGTCCAAAGTATTTATTCAGTTTTGTTTATTTCCGTTTCAGAGGATGTTAGACCCACTAGATGTGTGGAGCACCAATCTTATAGAAACATTCTCCAGGAACTTAAATGGACCCGATTACGTCACTTCTGACCTGACGTCTGCTGGGACGGGAAATGAAAAGAGAGAAAAGACGAGGGTAGCTGCTTTGTTGAAGTATCTCCGTTCTCTTATCAACACGAACAAATTTGGTTCGGTGTTTTTAGCCAGCTGACAAAGTACCGATGAAGTGCATGATTTGGTGTCCCTAAGATAATTCATAGGGGGTGGGGGGGTCGTTTGATATGCCCAAAGATGAAAGAGTATAGTAAGGCAAAGACATAACTACTTTCAGGGGATTTTGCTGACTTTTCACCACAGATTACATATACTGCATATGTATATGTATACATATACGGTGTGGATATAAACACACATATATATACACACACATGCATAATATAAACACATTCGAGGGTGGGGCGGGTGAGGACTGGTTACCAACACTACATCAGAAAAGGTTAAGCAAAAGCATGAATTTAAGCATCGCAGGAGCCTCCGGCTTTTAAGTCTTCAAGATGACTGAATGTGTAAAGTTCTTCCAACATCGATGCGTCCAAAAACTAAGTTGCATTGTAAATCCACACTGAGGACATTGGCAGCCTAATATAAGGAGGTGGCGTCACGTCACCTGAGTCAGCGGTTCTATAATAAGCAAGTAGCTGAGCAATACCAATATGGTACAAAGATATTCGTTGGACAAAAAGAAGAGGGGAGTTTGGTTGAGGCTTTCGTCCAGTGACACTGGCTGCCACACGACTGGGTTTCTTGTGAAGGTCTGCAACCTCGAATCCACTGCATTTCTTCAAAGGGAAGTTCCTTAAAGAAATTGCAATGAGGGAGACTCCCTCTCTAGTCCAGCAGTGTACCTCCTCAGTAGTTGAACTTTCCCTGTTGGTTGACGGGGGACGTTGCAGGTATGAACAGGGGCTTGGGAGGGACGTCGGGTTTGAGAGAGGAGGCCCGCCGGACGATAGCGCCCCTGTGTTGGACCTCCTGCTGCTCTCCGTTGTAGCTGTGCTGGCGTGTCAGGTACCCATTGGGGATGAGGGGGTAGTGAACCTCGCAGGCGCTGCCCGTCGAGTTCATCCGTGCCAGGAGCGGAGGTGGCTGGTGGGGCCCGCCGTTTCGTTGGCTGAAGCTGTGCTGGCGAGGTATCATTCCTCCTCCTCCTCCCCCTCCTACTCCATTGGGCATCTTGGTGGCAGCGGCAATCAACGAGTGCCTCTGGGAGGAGTGCCTCCTCTCCAGGGTGGACTGGTGATGTGGGGGAATGTCCGGAGGAACATCCATGCGTCGGGTGAGGCTGTCTCGAGGTAAAGTGGATGAGCTGTAGTAGGGTGCTGATTCTGTCTCAGGAATCTGAGGTTGGATGCGGTTTGCGAACGCTAGCTGACCTCCACCGCCGCAGGCCATCAGACCCGATGGACTCATTAACTGGGAGTTCTTGCTGCTGCTGGCCTCATGGATGTGCTTCAGGAGCTCATCGAGCGAGGTTACCTCCATCACCTTCTGGGAGTAACCAGGGTAAGGTTGCTGACATAGCACACGCTCAACATTGTGGATTTTGCGTTCTTCTGGATGGAGGTGACCTCCGACTAATGGCTGCCCGTTGGACAGGCCATGGGAGTACGGGAAGACCTGCTGGTGAAGCAGGGCTGAGCTGGGCCTGGAGCCAGTGTTGTGGGACTTTGGTTCCTTGGCATTGTTGCAATTCTGGTTCTTCTCCCACTGGTTCTTGAAGGCTTTCATGCTCTTGATGGGCAGTTCTGGGGTCGAGTCTGGAGTAGGCAGACCGGACAGCTCTGAGGAATGGTGGAGGTGGTGGTGGTGGGGGTGGACCAAGTCTCCCATTGTCATGGCGTGATGGCCGTTTCTCCTTGGTGGATGATGGTCCTTACTGTTGGCAAAGAAAGAGTTGTAGATTTTTGGAGATGACACCTCCAGCTTGTCGTCTTTACTCTGGCTGTCCAGGAGGCCATTGAGCTTGGCCAGGCTGCGGAGGGACAGGGCGTGAGGGATCGGGGCCTCAGGATCTTTCGACAGCTTCTTGGTCTTTTGGCCTGTGTGGTTACAGTAGCAGGAGACCAGGAAGCCCGAGAGGAAGGCGCCAAGGACAAAGGCCACCAAAACACAAGCGATCAGGAGTGTATAATGGACACTGTGATTGGTCTTCTCCAGCTCTGGCGGCCGCCGCACACCTTCAAAACAGAAAACGGTACTTCAGTTAGAGCATTTCTGACTGAGCCAGACGAAAAAAAGACACACACACATCTTCAAGAGCTAATATAGGTCAAGTAGCAGCTGGGGCAGACAGGTTGTGTTTACAGGGGCTTCACTATGTGGTAAACAGCATGGGAGAGGTGTCTGAACTAAGCTCCTGGCTTCCTTCCCCTCCAATGTTACTAGGATCAATACAGCCTTTCTTTCTAGGACCTGTGCTTTCGCCTCAGACTGACAGAGGCCAAGAGCTCCCCAGTCAGTGAGAAATCAACTCTGAAATGAGTTAGAGCTTTAAATATTGATGGAAGCACAGCAGCGGGAACCTGATGTCATTTTCACAGACTCTGCTTTCCAAAGCGAGGATCAGGGGCGAGAGCACCTGGTATGATGAACGAGCCAAGAATAACAGGTCTATCCAATAACTCAGCCAGTGTGCCGCTTTTGCCAACACAGACTCAAATGAGGTTGTCAAATTCTTTCGAAATGTAGCCGAGGGGACAGTGTGTGCACCAAAAACACAAGGTTACTTTGCCAAAGCAAATCTACCATGTAAATGTCCTTGGGTGATGTGACCCTAGCACTGTGTATGCCTAATGGCGTGAAAGGCAACTGCAATAAGAGGAGTGAAACCTGCCACCTCTCGTAATCAGAGCTCATTTGCAAGAGGCTGCCGCCATCTGTGGTGTCAGACCCTTCTCTCTGCCCTTAATGACAGTTTCTGTGAAACTGATTAGTCTGAGGAGGGGGACGGCTGAGCTGCACAGAGCAGGGAGGAAATGCAGGTGTTCCAAACAAGCTAAACTCAACGGCTAATGAAAGCTTCGTTGAGGAATGGAAATGGAAAATGATGATGTCTAAATCAGGCTTGATGATAGTTTATGAGATGTTCAGAATGATGATGATGAGGAGGATGATGAGTGGTGGAGAAGTATGAGGGAGATCATTAAGTCTGCATTAGAGCTAATTTGAATCTTTTCTCTGGATTGAGTGACCTCCACTTGACAGAACGGAGGATTTTTTTTTCCCCCAGAAAATACTGATGAATAAATTCACTGATATTCATCGCTGAATGAGTTTTGATGTGGGCGATGGGGAATGGTGTATCATTTTAGATTACAGTAGAGATATACAGTATATCCAGGTCTGGTCTGGTAAATTGAGATAGTGATTACAGATAAAATACCCAAAGTGTTGAGTGTTGTTGTCTAGGCCAGTTAACTGGAGAAAAAAGATGGTACTTAACCACACTGACATGGTTCACAAAGGCCTCAGATTTTAGGGAGAGCTGCCTCGGCAGAAACCATATCCTGATCCCTAACCAAACCCTTCAGGTATGTACAGCATCAGCATAGAGGTGTTAGCTATGTGATGAAGCCGTGGACGCAACCTGAATCCTCCAAAACGGATGAATCTACAGTCCTTCTGAGACTAACAAAGGGTGACGTGTGATTGGCCAACAGTTTCTTGTCCCAACTCGTCACATAGTGGCGTTTTGTCTGACCCCTCAACTACTTTTCACAGTGAAAATGTGACATGGGACAGAAACAAACAGCTGTGAAAGTGAAACATGTTGCACGGGGAACAAACAGCAGCCTCCTGGATGAAAGCTTTGTGTTTGTTGGACCCTTCCACTACTCGTCCCACCTGCCCTGTGTGTCTTTATCGCTCTTTAAACCACGTCATGACAGCACATTCCCTGGATGTTTACTGTTGCTGTGGATGGGTTTACATTAGAAATCCTGGTGCATCTCCTTCCATCACCAAAGGGAGCCTTGGTGGTTATTTGATAGCCTGGATATGAGAACAGCCTGGATTGGCCCAATACCGCAGCAGCTACTACCCGTATGACTGGGATTATCTGCTTATACACGCCACTGAGCCAGCAGCTAGCAGCTAACGGTGCTAACAACGGCAACCGCGTTGACAGACTGGAGGGTGGCCGTCAGGTACTGGTACCACCATTTTTGAATCCATACCCAGCCCCAAATGGAGGGTGTGAATAAAACCTCCTCCATGAACACCTGAGACCGTGAGGCCTGGGTGAACATTATTAAAGGTAATGAGCGTGTGGTAAAAGGGCCAAAAAGGGTCTTCCTCACAGCGTGTACGTGATTAGAGGCAAGTGTTAGGGGATCCGACGGACGTGGAAAATCTAATCAGAGACATAATAGATTTCATAACTTATTTTCTTGAGCCTGAAAAGACACCTGGCAGCTGGTAACTACACAATGCGTGATAAGGAATAGAGAAGTCAATTCATTACAGCTTTAATTTGACAGAACATTATTACGGCAGTAGGACGCTGCAAAATTAGACTCAAACAAGGTTAATCTTATGTGCACAGTTTCTGGCCAACCGTTTTAAAGGGAGTTTATTATTTAGGCTGTGAAGTTACTGTGAGACTTCTTTTTGCTCTTCGTTATTTGGACGTAGACTTTTGAGCATCAGTGCTTGTAAAGGCTTATTACTCAGCGTCGTGTATCTCTACATTCATTTTAGAGGTGTGCTTTGCTACCATTTTCCCTACAGAGGGAGATAGCGCGGTGCACTATCATCTCTCTGAAAATAACACTTTGAATAGAGCTTCCAATTAAAAATACTCAATTTTAGCCATTTATTCTTATGATTGCCTCGACTTATGGCCACATTAAAAACTCATAAATCATAATTGCAATCCCAGTGGGGGAGGCAATCAAAAGTGATGCTGCAGTGAGCCTGTTAATACTTTTTCTTTTAATCTTGGACAGTTTTGGACTCATTACACAGGCCGCCAGTCAGCTCGTCGTGGGTCTAAGTTTGTGGGTCTAACTGATCAGTGTCCCGCAGCGCAGCTTTTGTAATGAGCGGTGAAAGGTCGCTCTCATTTCGCTGTGGTTGTTGCCTCCTTCCAGCCCTGTGGCTCCTGGGTACCGGTGAGTCATCCGCTCCCTCTGGACCTCCCCGGCCGTGGCTACAGGCCTACTGAGGGCTCCTCCTGGTTGAGGGGTATGAGTCAAGTGTCGCGGCAGGGGGTGAAACGCCCAGCTGAGGTAAACAAATCCAGAGCCTGCGAACGTCCTGTCACAACATGTTTCATGCACAGGCCGGATGACTCAATCACTGGGTATGTGGGACATATGGTGCCACCGGTTACAGTGAAATTAATACCCTGTGAATCATAGCGACAGTCTGGCAAGCTAGGTGGCGCACAGGAGGTGCTGGCCAACTGTACACGCTAACTACTTTGCACTGCTTCACAAGCGTTTAGAAGCTAAAGACTGAGGTTTAAAATATTTTAAACACTTTTAAACAAGTCTGGTTATGGAGGGGAAATCATCACCTCAAGCAGTGGCGATAATTAATTTCGCTTTGCGCTCATTTCTCAACCTCTCTTCAATGTTTACACAGCTTCAGAGTCAGTGTTCCTCTCCAACATTGTCACATTATATTTCTGTGTCAACGCAACATGGTCTCGGCTCTGCGGAGGCTTAATATAGAGATAACCGAGTCTGCCAAAAGGTAAAAAGACAGATGGGCTGCATGAGTGGAGGCAAGGGAGGGAATGGGAGAGAGGGATGATGACAGCTAGGGGAAAAAAAAAGAAGAAGATGAAGGGATGAAATTCAACCTTGGTGACAAACTGGTGATGAAGAGGGGAGTGAATGTGAGAGGACTCAAAGATCCAAGAGACAGAGGAGCAAGAGCAAAGGAAGAGAGTGGAGATGAAAGCCAGAGAGCAAAAAAAAAAAAAGAGATGGATAGAAGGAGTGAATGTATGCGCGAGGAGCAGATTTGAAGGAGGAGGATGATGGAGAGAGAGGCAGACAGACGTGATGAATGAGTGACAGACCGTCACTCTGCTGGGTTTGAAGCCTGGTGCTCTGCGGCAGCTGTGATATGGTTGGAGAACAACCGCTCCTCCACAGCGCCGCAGGAAGACGAGCACGCTGCGACTGCATCCGCTGCGTTAAAAATAGACGGCGCGGTCGGTTATGCAAACACGCAGGTTTTACACACCGTTGCTGCATCTTACTAATTGGCGACGGTTTTTGCTTAAGGGAAATAAAGCGAGGAGGTCTGGCTGTTGTTATGTGTGAAGTATTTTTTTTTCCTGCAGGTGAACAAATTACAATGGAGGCGACAACTTCTCTTACAGCATGTGAGTGATTAAGTAAACGGTTGCTGTCTGTGCGAGCTCTCGCAGACATCTTAAACCGACTTCATTAACAATACAGCACCCATAAGCATTTCCATGACACCAATTACCGGTAATCTGAACACTTTGAAGTTTCACACTTTCTCAATTGTGAAGGAATTATTTTCGCATCTCTTGCAGGACGTTAAAAAATCAGAACTCTACAAAACTTTCATTTAAAAATATTGCCGGGGAGGAACTTTCATTTCAGGCGACACTTTCAAGGTTAGATATGAAATAATTTAAACAGAGGAACAACTTTTTTTTCCTTTTGCACCGAACTTTTCTATTGAATGAGGATTTTCTCAAGGGTACGATTAAACACTCTGTAACCTGGAGAACAACTTGTGTTCTATTTTTGTGCATCAAGTGAAGACGTTCCAAAATAGCCCTAATTAGTTTCTGCCTCTGCAAGCTTACAAGTGCATGTAATTGTTCCCTTAATGGCTACTTCATCCCAATGAGAAGCCAACCAGACAAAATGGCCCCAGGCTCCATAGGCAAACATTAACAATCCCCCCCTTCCCCACAACACACTCCCACTAATGCTGGAGATTTATTTCCTCCACACTAAAAATAACAATTTAACTCCTGAAAGACACCCTGAGGTTGACGATTGGAACAATTATTTTCCTTTTTCAAATCCGGGTGAAAAGCAGAGCAGCTCTGCCCTGCTGCTGCAAGGTTTTGTAATTTGACAGTTTTAATATCTGATGTCTGTGCGCTGACATCCGTGGTTAGCAAGCAGAGCATGATCATGTGCGTGTGAGTGCACACACACACACACACACACACACACACACACACACACACACACACACACACACACACACACACACACACACACACACACACACACACACACACACACAAGTATACAGTATATGTGCTGTATGTGTGCAGGGTTCTGGCTGTTGACTGAGTGAATTCAATCATGTACACTTGTTATTAGAAATTTGCATAATATTCTACCTCAGTGCTCAGCCAACTGGATGCAGTTTAATATATGCACATGAGCTGAGGTGATATGGTGTAATGTACAGATCCATTCCAATTGAAAGTAGTGGTAATGAGCAGTGCATTTCACTCCAGGAGCGGTGATGCATAGAGAGCATAGATTTCATTACAGTTTGATTGAATGCAGGTAAATTGGGCGTGCTGTGGCATCTGGCAATCAGAGCTGTACTGTCTGTATGAAGTCCTTCAATATTTACACCTGTGCTTTGAAGGGAAAGTCAAGTTTTTAAGTAGCAGCACACATTCAGTTTCAAACACTCAAACAACATAGTGGGTGGTTAAAGGGGTGGTTCATTCAAATTACAAAAAAACATTCTTCCTCACATCTCTGCTGCCACTCCAGGACTTATGGATGTGAATTTTCTTTGGTACTCATTAAAGCATTAAAGGGGACACATCAGGCTCATTTCAAGGTTCATACTTTTGAGTTTCTACCAGAACGTGTTTACATGCTTTAAATAAAAAGACAAAAAAAACATTATTTTTCTCATCCTGTCTGTCTGTCTGTCTGTCTGTCTGTCTGTCTGTCTGTCTGTCTGTCTGTCTCTATGGTAGTATGGCTACTCACAGGTACGTTCTCAAGCTGTGGCTTATTCTAATGAGTCTGCATGTGATATAGGAAGGGAGGCCAAATCTGAATGGCTTGTTGACTCACATGTTTCCTGATCAACAAAAAACTGACTGGGTTGTCTTGCAATCACAGTTTGTGGGAAGTTTTCATATGTTCCCTTTTCATTGGAACTACTTGCTACTGAACAAATGGTCCCAGTGACCGTTACTGTGTCAGGGTGGAGGCAGGGAACGGCTACACACCACCAGGGTTAAATAAGAAAACATGCTATTTTGTAATTTGGGTGAACTGACCCTTTAACATCAGATTAATTTACCACAAGTCATTAAACAAGGCAGAGCACATGCACAGAGTTATATCCCTTGTTTTTTTTTTTTTTACATGCAGTTGCATCAGAAACTTAAAAATCGGGTCTGTTAATTTGCCATTCAGTGGCTGGTAAAGCAAAAATGGTTCCGATGCAAACTTCCCACTGTTGCTGTGATGAACATGGATGAGGGAATGGCGGCACCGGAAGAATTTTGGCTTTACCAACAAACTTAAAGAGACAGTCCACACCAAAGCCAGTTTCCACAGATATGGTGAAATGGTTTTACATTTGTCTTGGTCTCACTCAGCTGGCAATATATAAAGAACATGCACCAAATAAAAAGGTGAGCTAACTCTGACCCTTAATAACAAAGTCCATTTAGTGGACACTCATCTTAAAGGGATAGTTTGGGTGTTTTGAAGTTGGTTTGTATCAGCTGCTTATCCATAGCACAGACAGGAGTAGCGACACCAGAGCAAAGCAACACGGTGCTGTGGACGGGGAGGGCAGAAAAACATACTTTAGCCACCTAAAAGAAAGACTCATCTAATAAAAATTATATCAGTTTAAATGTACGCTATACTGATAATATTTTCACCGCCTTATCTTGTTGTCAGACAGCCCTTTCCTTCTCCTATCCGATGGGGAACTGAACTGACAAAAATGATATAGATATAGATATTTCACTTTCAGTTCAGTTTGCCATCTGAAAATATTCTAAATGTAGTGTACACTTAATAGATATTGATTTTTTTTAGGTGAGCCTTTCCTTTATGTGGCTAAAATATGTTTTTCTGTCATCCTGACCGTCAGCACTAAATTGCTCTGCTTCGCTGTTGGTACTGTCTGTTTCTTGATGCTGGGGACACGCCGACCATCATCTACTGTAAGTAATACACCTATATGGATAAGTTCCTCATACAACCCCACTTCAAAACACCCAGACTATCCCTTTAAGTAAATTTACTTTCCATATAATCTTTATCTTCCACATCTAACATTGTGCCACGTAGCGCTGTCTTTGGAGTGAACTGCTGCTTTAAGAGATGGAGAAAGTGCTCGCAGGTCCACTTAAACACCTGCGCACAGTTTCAGCCATCAGCTGTAAAACAGGAAAGGCAGATCATAAAGAGACGGTGAAGAGGGTCAGTGAGAGAGAGATTTCAACAAAGGAGGCAGGTGCAGCTAAAGGGTTAGTCCAACTGAAGAAAGAAAAGGAGAAAGAAAAAAACAGGCAGGTAAAAATGGGAGAAATACTCCCCAGAGGTCAATGAGGCAGATTAAAGGGTAAGGGGTCAGGGCTAGGCGCCGGGACAACTGCGTGGGTGGATTGGATCACTGTGGGCCCCGTGGATCGCTGTGAGCCGACGGCTCTCCATCCCGACGCGAGCTGAGCTTTAACAGCCGATATGGAATAAAAAGCTGTTTAAAGTGGCGGTTATGGAAAGTGAAGTTTTCGGTGTATGTGTAATGCCTTTAAGCTTAGTTTTTACAGCACAGTGCTGTGTGTGTTTTTGTAGTAACACATGATGTCACTTATAATCGCCATAAAGTGCCGGTGTGCTGAGCGGAGGGAAAAACGGCCTCGTTCTGTGTGACCTTTAATGAGAGCCATTACAATATGACTATGACTCAGGGAGTCCAAACTGCCGTAATGTTTCAAAAAGTGTGTGTGTGCATGCATGTGTGCATGTGTGCGTGTGCGTGCGTACATCATAGCCTGACTTGTGATGAATCATGTACGAGTAGCCAACAGGGTCAACACAGATGAACAGGCTGAATGAAGTTCGACAGCCGGCGGTTCTATTTAACCGTCGTAATGAACACGTTCTGGATATGCAGCCTCGATTTGATCTAAAAAACGTACTAAATATTTCAATGTCCAACTTCACTCGCTGTCTGCCGTTTGAAAAAAAAGTGACAGCTGCTTTCCCAAAAAATCAAGTCACCTCATTAACACTGCTGCATTGTGGTAGATGGTGTTTATTTTTTCACTGGTGACTGATGAAACTGAGCACTTCTACGAACTGAAAGCTGACACTTTATCACTCTGTATTATTGCCTTTCTTAACTTCTGCTTGGCTCGTTGGAGTGTTTATAGAGGAGAAGAGTTATGTTTAATATGAAACCTTACCTATCACCTATCAGGGGAGGCCACACCAGTTTTGTCTGTCTGCTGAATGCCCTGATGAAGACCTACAGTCGTCAAAACATGTTGTTGTTTCTTTTTTATAATTTAGTCACTATAATAAAGATTTTTAAAGGGACTGTAAGTTTTCACAGATATAAAATTTTTGAATCTTCCAATGTGTGAGCAGGTTGTAACCTAACCTATAAAATGAGACCGGAGTCATGTGCGCTCACTCTCCAGCTCTGCTACAGGGCTAACG
The DNA here is from genome assembly GCA_947000775.1 of Pterois miles. Taxonomy (NCBI): domain Eukaryota; kingdom Metazoa; phylum Chordata; class Actinopteri; order Perciformes; family Scorpaenidae; genus Pterois; species Pterois miles. The sequence goes on along the minus strand of CAMQGK010000568.1, from coordinate 10,614,129 downwards.
GTGTGCAACCATAGCTAATGGCAACATACAGTCTGACCGGCGTTCACGGCCCGCGTGAAACCAGATGTAAACACTGATTTATTTGTCACATAACATCTGGACCTATGTAATAACACTTCTGTAGTTATTTTAACCCAAACCATCACCTTTTCCAAAACCTACACAAGTTGTTTCCTGTTAAGATGGACGTTCATTTTGAAGACTGTATGCTTATAACAAGGGAAAATCTCCAAGTGAGGCTGAACATTTGTAGGGAAATGCACGAAAAATGAGGAATAACTTTTCACAAGATATACGTTTTATGAGGAAATGTTATATTATTACAATATGTATTACTACTTTTCTTGAATTTTGCTTGGTTCTTTGCAAAGATCACGGCTGAGAAGAGTTATGTTAAATATTAAACCTTATATATAGGTTTCTCTTTTGCTTGTTTTTATTTTTAAGAGGTAAAAACATTGATAATGAAACATACTGATGTGGACTGGAGCCTTTCAGAGGAGCAGATATTGTGACGGCGGTTCAGGGGGACAGTCAGAGCCCTATCATTGACTGGATGATACAGGCGGCGTCTGTTGCCATGGTCTTCAGAAGTATAAATAACTCTTTAGAAACCAAACTGGCATCAATGTGCCCCCCAGGACGCCAGCTCTTCTTCATGGAAAGGTTCAGCATGAGTTCACTCTCTGCTCTCCTCCTGTAGTCCTTTAACAGGGTTGAAAATGCCCGCTTCACTTGATTCTATTATCGAGCTACCTCCCATGTGATTGTCAGCCAAATTAGCTGCTAGCCCGCCTTTTTAGTCCAGCCCACGGCAGTTCAACTAAATGTGCAGTCACGGAAAAAAGGTTGAATAACAACAGAGGGGAAGAAAACGAGCAGGTCCAGAACCAGAGTTTTCTGGAGCGGTGGGCGTTCCCTGGCCAGAGAGTGCAACCTGACTGCTGCTGTTTTTCCAGATAGCTGCAGGTCAGCAGGTTCCTGCCCTCGGCTTTCAGTCTTCCCTGGAGTTTACATAATGTAGTGCAGCTACCCACATCTGAGCCAATATCTCAGCTCGCCGTTTTATCTGTCCAATAACTGAGCTACATAAAATAAAATAACCAGTGTGGTGAGGATTAACAGGGCTGCGTGTGTTAAGTGAGTGGCTGCCTTTGTACCTCTTCCTTATAGAGTTTATATCTGGCTGACATTTATGATGAAGTGGATTCACAGATGGTTTACTTCCACTCGTATGTTCTTTAAGAGATGTTTGCTGGAAGGGGAACTTTTGAAACTTGGGAAACTTTCCTGAGCTGTCACATCTGTCTCAGCTGTCACACATAATAAAGGTGAACAGTTCCTCCACAGCGTTGAACACCAGTCACTGGCTAAACAGCTATCCTTGTTTTAAAGGATAATTTTGGTATTCTGACACATTTTCACTCATAAAAGGAAATTGCTAGTTTAATTAAAGAGAACCTATTATGCTTATGTGCTTTTACCCTCTCTTTTGATGTTATATATAGTTTTTTGTTCATGTAAAAGGTGTAAAGTTAGAAAGCTAGAAGTCCAAAAGGGAGTTACTCCCCCCAGAAACACTGCTCCTGAACTGCCTGAAACACCTCGCTTGAAGTCCCGCCTATTCAACACTTCCCGCTTTAATTTCAAAATTAAACCCCTCAAGCTTGTTCTGTGGGCAGAACTCATTCATTTGTTAACACAAGGCTTTTATTCTGAAATATTTGCAGGACAGTGCTGTAGAACATGCAGTGACTTGCAAGGCTCCATGAATGAATACAGTACAGGATTTTAATTGAGGATTATTACGATTATCAGCCGCCACGCCTTCATCATGCGGCCGGTCTGGCTCAGTGTCTTTAGTTGCCGTTATACTCTCGTGCTGAACAACACAAATGGTCCGAGACCACTTGAAGGCTCTGTGAAGACCCCGCGATGTTCGCGTACCGCAGCTGTCCGTGTACGCGGCTATTCAGGAGTGTAACCAAGACTTAAGCCTGACAGCTAGTTGCCGAGCTAGCTTAGTGGTTTTTGGAGCAAAGACAAGACAATGTTCTTCGCTGCAATTTGGATAAACACATATCTGTTGTGTTTTGTAACTTGTGTTATCTTTGTCTCTCCTGACCAGCTGTTCAATTCTGGGCTACTATCTGTGTGCGGTCGTCTCCTGGCCCACCTCGTGGCTGCTGGGAGATTTGTAACAGGGCTACAGAGAGTCTACAGAAGGTCCAGACAGAAAGGCAGATATGTTGTGAGGAATGGACAGGGAGGGAGGCTGGAGACTGTGATGCTGTTACTTCCACAACGACACCTCTCCTGCCTTATCAACTAGCCCGCCCAGCTCCTCTGATTGAACCAACAGCGTCACAGTCTCTGGCTGAAATAGATTGCGTTGCTATTTCTATTACATCCTGCACCCCCAGTGTTGTCCGACTCCCTGGCTCAGGCCCCTGCTGCTTATTTATTTGTTGTGGGTTTTTCTCATTTGAGCCCCAGTAGCTCATCATTGCAGCCACAGAGTCTATCTGTGTGAATGGAAGCTTCTTTCTCACATCCAAATGATCAGTATCTTCTTCCTAAACCTGCAGGAAGAGGATCTGGTCTTTAGACGGGGATAAACCCCCAAACTGTCTCTCTTCTGCTCTGCTGCTCTTGTTTCTTTACGTGATCGTTTGAGGGTCACAGAGACGTTTTGTTTGTCGCACTTCCTGCTATGATATATTGATCAGTATGAGAGCGAACTTACTGTCAAATTAAAAAATTAAGAACTAATGAGACTTGAGTCTATAAAGATCAAGATGTAATTAAATATTCAAGCACTGGCTGGAGTTTTGTAGGTCATGTCATTTATTGGGGGTAGCTGGTTGGTATAATTGAGTCTGTCAGATTACAGGTCTGACACCTTTAACAATGTGGGAATAGAGAGCGTGAGTGAAAACAGAACTTTCAATTCAATGACATTTGTAATTACGCAAAACACAAACATCCAGCCCTGCAATGTAACATCAGTCTAATTGACTAATCATTTGAGTCGAAATGCCAAAACGTTGAAGATTACACCTTCGGAAACATGAGAATTTGCCATTTTTCCTCATCTTATATTACAGAAAATTAACTGTCTTTGGGTTTCAGACTGTTGAGCAGATAAAACAAGCAATCTGAATATGGCCCGATAGACATTTTTCAGTATTCCTCGGACGTTTTACAGACGCTTATGTCCAGACAGGGACGGTAAATCGTTGAAAAGCAACATATACTACTGTCGTTTCTACAGTATGCTTTCAGTAACCTTGTTTGAATCACTTCAACCTTGAGGCTTTTACACACCGGGGGCGTGACGACTAAACAACAAGACATAGCGAAGTACTTGCCTTCGAATATTTTTCATCAGAACTATTCATACCAGCAGCAATGCAGATTTGCGACAGTTGCAACACTTGTTCAATAACAGTTTCAGACCAACTATCGGGATCCTACATTGTTGTTTAGCCTAAACTACTATAAGCAAAAAAAACTATAAGCAAAATCCTCTGAGAGAATTTGCCTCTGTTACAGTAGTTACGCAGAGTATATTTCCAGGGCTTTTATTGTGAAAGGTAAGAATGGAAGGAGTGGATCAGGTCTGCACTGCTTTTGTCAAGGCTGAACAGAGTAATAAAGTTTGTTCTTGGTTCGGACGACGGAGCTTCATTGCTGTTGAACAATATAGTGTACTTTTGTTCGGCACAAGCTGATTGGTTGACACCTTTAATCGTGATTCGAAAGCTCAGAAAAATCATCCTTGTTCTGGGAAAAAACATCATGTCTCTCAATGAGAGACTTAGTGGAGTTACAGCAGCTAGTGGAAAGCAGCTAGTCTGGAAGGTGACGCCAGGACGTTGGCTCATGATACTTTCAAAGTATGTGTTAGCTGCTCAGAAATTAAAAATGTAAATGAATGGTCACATAGAGAGGGATGCTACCTGACTTGTGTTTTCAATTTGTTTCAACGTGTTGGAAAACATTGAGGGAATATTTGTGTGCTGATGAGCTAAATAAAAGATGAGGACAGGCCATGAGGGAGCGGCGTGGTTTAGTCTCAGGTTCTCGTCTTGATTTGAGGAGTTAATTAGAGCCGATGCAGTATTTATTACAAGTCATTAAATCTCTCACATTCATGGCTGCTGCATTGAGCACATCGAGATATACGGCTGAACATAACGGGTCAAGAAGGACCTCCTCTGATATTCTTCACGCCCAATCCAAACCATATTTATTGAATATGTACGCTGTGGTATATCGAACACTTATCATCCCTTATACAGGGCTATACGTCAGTGGAGCCATTAAGTGAAGCATCACGTCATGTAACTCTGAGCCTAATGAAGTGAATGGATCAAGAAAATCAATTAGCAATGCTTACTGCCTCTCACTAAGAGATTGGTTTAAGTAGTGAGTTAAATGTTAGTCAGCTAATGAAAGCGATATTTCACCCTGGGAGAACATTTCCACGATTAGCATGCGTACCAGCACATGGCACGTTGAACAGGAACTGGTCAGGATTGTTTTCTCATCCACTATTCAAAAGCACCACAAATTGAGAAGAACTTGTATTATTCATAAAACATCATAATAGAGTTTGTCTGCATTAGCTGTTTGAAATGAGTGCATTTCCGTTGCCATGGAAACGCAGGTGGGATGACTGGACTGATGCAGTGCATGCATGCGTGTTGTTCTGCCAGAGTGAAACGTAGTTTTTGTGTTAGTGTTCAGTCTGGTTAGAAGCGTACGATGAGGCGTTCGGGGCCCAGCAGTGCGATCCCCCTGCAGGTTCATTGAGGACAGACATCCCTTCCCCTTACCCTCCATCTCCACACTGATTGGCTCCGAGTCAGGTGACCCTTGCTCCCCTACGGGGGGAGGGCCATCAGGACCTGTACCTCTTTCAGGGTCACCTGCCTCCTTTGGGAATGCCGCCCCATGATAGGTTGTGCTGGCGCTTGTGGGTGTGGTCTTCCCTGTGGTTGTAGCGAAGGGGGGAGGAGGAAGAGGAGGAGTAGGAGGAGGAGGAGGAGGAGGAGGGGGCAACAGAGTGAGTGATTAGTGAAAATGTGAATCAGCCTGGAGAATCAACTTCAGAGAAATGAGGGTGAGTCCTGAGTGGAAAGAGAACCGTCACCCGTTAACATAAAGACCCAGTGATGACAGTGAGATGAGCACACAGAGCACAAGTTAATTCATCATCACAGATGCACAGTGAGTGTTGGCTGCTGTGCACTTTACCAGATGCTTAATACCCACAATTCAATCTCCTCGCTGATTTTTGCATTACAACAATCCACAACTCTCCAGAACATTTCCTGCTGTGCTGCTATTATCACATTCAAACACATATCTTTAAAAGAGCAGTTGCTCTGGATTCAGAGATGGAACAATATTAATAATGTTTTCATTAATGCATTATCACCTCAAACTAAGAATTGTGTTCTCGTTAGCTTAGGATGAGCCCTTCATATCGACACAGGGAGCTGGTCCTCTTCCCGGAGTCCGCCACGTTGCTCTGTCATGTTTCTACCGTAGCCCAGAAAGGACAAACCACACACTGGCTCTAGCAGGGTTCCCTCTCTTTTCTACTGATTGTTTTTCAGTGACGATCCAGCTCAGGGGTCTCCAATATGCCCATTTCTGATTGGTTAAAGGTTCAAAGAATATATGCATATTCAATGTATTGTGTTTGTGTAGCCTCAGTGGGCTTTACAATCTGTAGAGGATATGACACCCTCTGTCCGTTACAGAGCGACCCTCTCGTCAGATAAGGACAAACTCCCCAACCAAAAAAAAAAAAAAAAACCTTAACAAGGAAAAAAGAAAGAATGTGAAAGCACAGTCACATTACAAACCTGTTTAAATTTTCATCCAATCAAATTGAAAGACATCCCGCACCTGTCTGATGCAAAATTATTATTTGTCAATCAGTTGCCAATTGAACGAGTTATGCTCCTTTCAAGTTTGGCTGTGGCTCAGTAACATAAGGTGGATTTGCAGATTAGCAAGCGCACACCAAATGACAATGACCACAGAAAATAGCCAGGCCATAAAACGAAAAACATACCTCGTTATTTTCATGAGAAATGGGGAACAGAGTTTTATTTCATGACTGTGAATGACGAGTGTTTGTGTTTAATTTGCCATGTGAGCGTGTTCAGTTGGTAAAAGATGTAATGTCGAGTGCCACTTCACAACAATCCAACTTTTCATGGGACTTTCCGGCTGGTGGCAGTCTACCAACAAAGAAGGCGAAGAAGCTGAAAACAAAACTTAAAAGACCACAGTCTCCACACCGACGAAGAAGAAGGCCAACGCAGCAACAGAGGCTTCGTTTATCAGCCCTTCACCTACGGCGGGATCGTAATAGAGGCAACGACTGTGGTGGCGGAAACGTTAATAAAAGTACCATAAAAGTCAGAACGGATGTTACACTATCTCTGCTATTGGCGATGTACAACTTGGTGCTATGAGTCGCTGTCTGCCTCTTTCTCTTTGTTAAATTATCCCTCAGAGGAAGAAGAGCTGGAGACTCCTGATAGCTGGTGTGACAAACAGGGATCGCGCTACTCTAATACGTTCCTCGCAGTGGACGTCTGGTTTAAGATGTGCCGTCTATGGCTATAACGAATCTATGAAACATCGCTTACTGTACGTGCTTTCTGATTCTTAGACGTCAACTCTGGCAACTCAACCAAACATGCTAAACAACTTAACATTATTCAGCCACAGAAAACAAGCTGTGAAGAACGTCATGTAACGTTAGCAACCTACATGTACAACCACGCCATCTGGCTTCATGGCGTTTCCACAACACAGCCATCAACCAACAACACTATCTGAAAGATGGCGATGGAAAGATAAATAAATAACCGTGTAGTTCATTCTCAGCTAAAGGAAAATAGTTGAAGTAATTTTCCAGGCCAACATAACATTTTCCAGGAAATTTTTCTCAGTTTTCAATTGTTTTCAGTGACTGGAAAACTGGTCTGCAGTTTCCCCGGTTTTCCAGGACGCGTGGGAACCCTGTCTACAGAGAGACTTTCCTGCTTTAACGCTACTTGAAGGCCATCGTAGATTCTCTACGAGCTCTCGGTTGGTTGTAATCTGCAACCTCACCACTATGCCCCTAAATCCTACACACTAGTCCTTTAAAGAAATATATCATTAGTACATTTTGTGGCTCTAAACATCATAACACAGCTATCTGGAAGTGCTGTCAGAGGGGACTCAGCTTAATAAAAGTTGACTGTAAACTGGCAATAGACATTTTTTTTTTGCTTTAACTTATTATGAAGTAAATGTTGATTGATGACACCATCAGCGTATAGACTGGTTCCCTGTATAAGCCCCACTTAAAAGATGGCGGGCAGGCTGCTAGCGATAGCCATGTTGCTAAGTAACGCTAGCAGCCAGAAACAAACCAGGATCCAGGAAGCAAAGACCAGCACAGAAACAAACATCTACATTTGTTTCTGGAACAAAGAAAGAAAAATCTCTACTTGTTTCTGGCTAGACCTGTTGCTAACATTAGCTGATGCTAACACTAGCAGCCAGAAACAAACAGGTAGGATTCATTGTCTGTTTTCTCGTGGTGGTCTTTATAACATGAGCAGTGGTGATACTGGGCTATATTCTGCTGTATCCAGTCTTTGCCACAGCGGTGCCAGTAATACCACCTAGAAACACCACGAGGGAGAAGTTGGAAAGTTATCTGCTGCCACTTTAAACCAATAAAGTATATTAACATTCTTGAATGGCTTTTGAATTTTCACAAACTGCAACACAGGGTTTCATCATCATTCAACAGAATGACAGTCTTCCAGCTGTTAAACGCCACTAAACCACTGTAATCATTTAATCATGGCTCTCTGGCTTATTTTACAGAAAAATCCTCCCATATTTTAACATGGCCTTGACCTCTGACCACCGTTAAAACTCCTCTGTGTCCGTTCTGCTAAGTGTTTTCACAGATAAGCTGAAATAGATACTGGCGGCTGGCTAGGTGGTGGTTTTTTTCCACTACCTCACCCGGGCTGAGCTGTTTCACAGGAAACTCCGTCACCTTGAGGCAAACCAGCAAACGCGATGACGGCCACATTTGGAATCAGTTCAAACATATGCCAAGAAACACGCTGGGCATTCGCTGCCACAGGTCTTGTATTATCAAACATATTTATCTTGATGACACACTCCACATCTTGATTGCATTATTAGCTCTCTGTTGTCCTTGAGGTCCGGCAAGCAGCATGCTGCTATTGGCTCGGGCTCCTGTGCTAATAAGCCCGCCATAATGTTCGCATTCTGCAGAGCTCACACCCAGACTGCAGGAAAAAGGCTTGTTCTCTCTCTCACTGCGAGCCAGTTGACAGCGTTCACTCTCAATGAGGTGCCCCGCCGGTTCGCCATCTGCGCCGGGCAAATTAAAACTGTACACCAGGGGGTGTTTGGCCCTGGCACATCGGACAATAGCTCCAGGATTTCATTACTTCAATTTATAACAATTTTGTTATTCTGAGTGTGCATGATTTTTTCTCATTTTTACTGTTGATAAAGCACAAAAAGCACATTATACAACAGAGGAACATTTGAATACCTACACAGACAGGTGTTTGTCTCACGCCATTCCCTCTGCTGGCTGTGATTGTTTGGCTGACAGGGAAATGAAGGAATAAAACGTTCCTGCCTTTGGTGTGCTTTCGAACAGGAATGGAGCCCCTGTGTGACAACAGCTTTGTTTTGGCATATGGGGTGTTTTATTGTCTCGGAAAGCTGATAATTGATCTTCAGTGCAGAGACTTAAAAGGCTTTTGGTGTGAATCAGCTACAAAAAAAAAAAATCTAGACACCAAAAAACAACAGAGACAGAAACTGACTGTGCGTTGAGGACTTCAAACGGTGCAGTGAAGCATCTGGGTGATGAGAGCCCCGTAAGATTAAGCAGGAGGGTTGCTCATCACGACATGCTGCTGACTGAGTGGTAATTCCTCCAGCAGGGAGGCTCTGCAGACTACTGAGGCTCTGTGGGACTGTGGAGGTCTGGGCCGAACCCTCTAGCAGACAAAGTGGCCTCTGTTCTGAGAGAGAGACTGAGGATGGATGGATCTGCTGAGCCGTAATGGCCGACATGTCCCAGCATGATTGTTGATAGTAATCACAGTGTTTCTGATCAACCACCACCATTAGCGTCCCAATTCGTCCAGTGACAAAAGGATCTGACTTTGAGCAAGTCCTAAAACTCTCTCATAAAGTTGAGGTGGGTGCTTTAGTGAAATAAAAGTGAACAACGCTGGCCAACTGCTTTCACTGGATTGGAAAGGACTGGTTTTGAATGATGCAGTGTTGGAAAATTGTCCCAACACCACCTCCTCAATCTTATCTGAGAGGTAGCCAGCTTGCCAGCATTTCTCTTTCTATTCGGGCCATGCCAGGGGCTGCGTGGTGAGGCCAGCGGGGGAGTAATGGGACGTGACAGGGATGATGATCCTTCCTGATACAGGGCATTAGGCAGCCTAGCCAGCGGAGCTCCTGGTCCATCAAACGACTGACGCTGCAGACAATGACTTCGATGTCTGAGCTGTCAGACTGGCTGAGGACGAGAGGTGGCACTGGCCATTCAGCTGCCTTCATAAAATATTCTCTAACCTCCCAGGTTGTAGAAATATTTATTTGATAGGCATATAACTGGAGGTACAGATAGAGTAACAGTGAGTACGTCGAGGTTCACAAAACGTGTTTCCATTCAATTTTAAGCAAACTTTTGGGATGCTGCAAAAAAGAAATGTGAATTCGGCTCATTTCTATCAGCTGGTTAGAAGTGAATTAGCAGGGTTTGGTCAGAAGTTGGCGCTAAAGGCAACGCACGGTTGTAATCCACCGGTAAACAGAGAAGAAGAAGAAGAAGTAGAGGTGGGGAATCTGAAACAAAACGAGTCACATCATGTCCATCTAGTCATCTACGAGACACAAACGGAGAGACGTCCTCAGGAATTTGTTTCTACTGGGCAAGTCGTAATAGTTCTTTCACGTCAGCTAGTGTCGGCCATGTTTTCAAGACAATATAAATATCTAACTGGGAAGACACCGACAGCAGAAACAGCTGATCGGGGGTGGCTGGGATAAATGTTCGCCATGTCAGAATTGATTCGGCATTTCCATAATTCATTCAGCGCATCCTCTTTTTCAAAAGGAAAAAAAAAAAACACTTCAAGTAAGTGTAAAATCTTTTCTGCGCAGCTGATGAAGATTTATTGAATTTCCACACAGCTTATTGGATATTTAAAAATATATAAATAAATAAAAATACGTGAATGGAAAGATGGCTATATTGGCTTATTTTTATAGGTTTGGCCATTTTCCCTTCGTTTTTATTGTGAGGTTTTATGCACCAACCTCTTCAACAAAATCAAAAACGGGCAGGAACACAAATAATCAGACAAATCCAATTTGACCAAATATATCGGGTAAAAAAAAAACAAAACGGCTGAACAGAGTTCAGTTTGCCAGCCTTAATCTGTTATTGCTCAGTGGTGACCAGCTAAAGAAAACAGATAAAGACATGTTCACTGACCATACGCCGAATCCAGAGCCGTGTTTTGCTTGCGAGTGGTCGCCAGGACATCTGGAGGAAGACAAAGGAAATGACATCAGCGTGTGGTTATATGTAAGGGACAATGCCCGATGAGGTGTCCATTATCAGGAAGTAATGGATGACGTGGAGGCCAGAACCATCGCACCATCGAACCATCGCAGTCTGTCACTTCCTGATAATGGACAGCTCGAAGGGCATTATGCCACTTATGCCATGGTCGCTTGCCAAAGAAAAAAAAATGAAGACCATTGATTAGATTGGTCACTCAATTAAAATATTTGGTCACAATTAGATATTAATCGCGTAATTCTCCATAGTTAATTTTTTAGTTAATTACTTGCATATTTACCACATATTTTTGCTGCTTTATGCAAATGTATGAATGTATGAATAATGTATTTATTATTGGAAATCAATTAAAAGACAAAACAATGACAGATATTGTCCAGAAACGCTCACAGGTTCTGACTTAAGCATAAATAATATACTGGTTTCTGGGCTACAATTCATTCATTTCTAGTGGGAAATGTGTATTGTTAAATTTGTTGAAAAGAGCTGTAACAACCCACTTCTATGAGCAAATGCTTAATTAACATAGATAGATTGAGAACAGTATTCCAGCAGGGATTGTGAACGGGGGCGGACAAACTCTTCAAGCTCCTTCAACATGAGCTCAATTGCTGCCCTCGTTGAAATAAATACTTCGTAATGCACCATTATAATTCGTTAGATCCGCAATCACTTGTGCCTGCTGTCGCTCTGCCATCAAGATCTGATAACAGTCAATAGGTGTGTTTTTCCCTCTCTGTCTTTATTGCTAATGTAAATCCCTGAGATTAAATAAATGTTTCCATCTCACCGTGGCAGGTATCAGGGTGCTGATGGTAACCGTTCTCCACATCCTGTTCAAATCCGCCTCTGAAAACACACACACACACACACACACACACACACACACACACACACCGCACACGCACACGCACACACACAGCAACAAGACAAAGAGGCACGTCAGTAAATTTGCATCAAGCCACTTCCCTAACTGTCCATTTCTAACAAAGCACCTCTTGAGTCTTCCCAAAATTGGTTTTGCTGATGAGGAGTGCTTGGAGACGGGAGGTAAGTGCACCGTAACAAAATTTAATTTGTTTTGTGTCTGGCTGAGGTCAGAGTGTCTGCGCCTCGCATTTGTTGTTGGGACACTGAGGTGGTCGGACCTGAAGGGAAAATCCACCCTTGGATCTTCAGCAAGGTTGTATATCATCACTTCTGCGGCGTTCAGCAGATTCCAGGAGTTCGTAAAGTTGTAATTTACTTTGTTGTGTGTCCTCAGTTTCCCTCAACCTGCATCATCTGCTTGTACTTCAGCTAGTCATCTAGATCCCTGCACCTCTCTTCATACACAGCACTTTCTGGAGCTGCGCCGTATTTTAGTCAACTGAGGCTACTGCTGGTGAAATTGGCACCTCAAGTTTGGCTCCTCTGCAATAAATGTCTCACTGTATGATTGTTGAATGTCAGTGAAAAGCAGTCTGGAGGGAACGGCGTTGATCCAGAGCTACTGACAGAAAAAAACCTGTCATTTACCGCTGATGTTTTTATGGGAACACTTTCTGCTGCTGAACCCCCCACATTGTTAATGGCATGGGAAATATATCCACAAGACATCTATATTTTGCCCAGCGTTCCTCAGGAGTATGAAACATCCTCTGGAAAAGAAAAATGAACCTAGAGATGGAGGTGTTATTGTTAAAAGCTGTGTTTTTGTGTGGATTTTTGGGAGAAAAAGAACAAGTTGTGCAGTTTCATCTTGTTGAAAACACTTTTCACTGCCTGTTGTTATCTCATACAAGAACATAGAGATTTAATAATGAATGAATATAGATCGGTAGATTGGTTTTTCGTTGCCCCTGACAATTTATGTACAGTACGGATGAGCTGCCCTTTTTAAACACATCGGTGTAAATTCATTGTACTTCATTGCAGTATGCTGCAGAGACGTCCTGGCCTACACATCGTATCCTAGATACTTAAGAAAACATCTTTGTTTGTTATGGATCCCCGTACACAAAAAAAAAATCACACCATAATCCTTTTAAGTGTTTTTTAATGAAAATGAGAATAGTGGTGTAAAAATTATCATTCCCTCTGCCCTCCCTCCCTCCCTACCCTACTGCAAATCATATCGCAATTGCAATTAGATATTTTTTCAAAATCGTGCTGCCCTCACTGCTTTTCTCCAAACCAGAGGGGTAAACATGAAGTCATACAGCCGGACGGGTATCACACTGATTGGACTGATTTGGCGACTGTCATCCTGCATCATCAGGACCCTCGTGGGGGAATCAGATGACACCAGATGACTGACGCAAATGCATTGTCCAGATGTCCAAATGGAGTTAATGAACTGACAAAGTACAATGTTTGGTACAGAGAACAGAGTTTTTGACGTAGTAATTAGGGAAAATATCTGCACTGATATGCTTATATACAGTACATGGCCTTAAATACAGACCACTTCCTGAACAGAGGGATTTATAAGTAGTTTAGCTTTTGAAATCATGCTAAAATCTCATGTGTGTCATCATAAATTCCTGTGGTTGGTTCACTTGCTTTAATACCACAAACAAACCGCACCAGAGTGCTTGGAGGCACCTTTTCAGGCAACCTCGGTTCAGTTGTTTGGTCCACAACACGATGCCATTAACAGTTTCCACACCAGCACAAACAAACTACGCTGGCTACACCAAGCAAACAGCCTGAGTTTGATTTAACTAAACCAAAGAGGTTAAGTGTGAAAGCGCCCTTACTGATTAAATCTCATGAAAAGGACAGTGTGTAGGATCATCTATGTAGTGGTGTAGCTGCAGATAGCAACCAACTGAGGACGCTTCCGCTCACTCCTCCCTTACCAAGACGGCGGTAATGTGACCGAGTACCAACCTCGCCTCCTCAGAGCGCATCCTCACCATAATAACACAACTTTATCAGCAACAGAAGTCAGATGGCAGCTGGCGAACTACAGTGGCAACACAACTACTGGGTTAGGTTTAGTAAAAAACCATCCTGCTTTTGTCTTAAAATCACTTAAAAACCAAACAAAAATGCAGCAAATGATGCCGTTTCACACAGGACACAAACACCAGTCTCCTGGGAGAAAGTCCAGTGTTTGTTGGACCCATTCACCTCCCGCCTGCCAGTAGAGGCCTTTCTTGCTTGTTATGCCCATTATTATTCAATAATCTGTTATACAGGGTCACTGGATATACTGCATCGTCACGCTGAAACGTGTACGGTTGTTTGCCCTGTATAATAAAAGACACTTTATCTGAGAGTGCCGGAGACTTTGCTGCCTGGCACCTGATATTTTCCACGATTTGGAGACGTGCTCACTGTTATTTTATTTTTTATATTTCTTCTTGATATACTACATCACCTGGTCATTGCACCACATCACTTGCTGCGGCTGTCTGCAGACTTACCAAGGTATATGTGATACGTAAAAGACAAACACAGTCCAGGTCAAAATACGTTTCCTGCTAAATGTCACTGAGAATGTGATCTAGTTGTATAGGAACGCAGTTTTTAGGAGACAGGGCTGCAGTGCAACATGGCAGACTCCACGAAGAGGACCTGCTCTCTATGTAGATAGAAACGGCTCAATATAAGCTAACAAAAACACAACACTTCTTATTTTCAGTATACACTAATGAAAACACATTTAGAAATATTATATTCCATTTCTGCTAATAAATCCCCTGAAATGTTACACACTGTTCCTTTAAATCAACCTTGAAAACTGAGGCACATTCACGTCAAATAAATCCTTCAAAAATGTTTTAACTGTACAATTTCTGCCTTTCTGAACTGGCTGCTGTGCAATCCAAATCCTCTTCTTTTGAACCAATCCTCCGAACTGACAAGAAACCCAATCTGGCAATCATTGATTTTCTGCTACTCTGATGAAAATGTGCCTACAATTGATACGCTGTTCTCCCTCCAACAGACGCACCATCTTTCACCTTCTAGTCAATCAGAAATCAAAGGCTCATCCAGACACATCCAGTCGACGGCTGAGTAATGAGACTGAGCCGACGCACGGTGGAGCGGAAGCGCTTCTAGCCGAGCGGAGCGGCGCATCAACGCCAACAGTCTTCCCACACGCTGTAATGAACCAAATAAAACAAACAGGAGCACATACTGTACACTGCACAAGCAGTATACAGCGTAATGATCTGGTATTCACGCTGAAACACGTTGTACAAGCATGCATGCACGCCTACTCTATAACAAACCAATTTGTTCCTTATATAACACAAATCATCACACAGATTACATGCATGTCTGCCAGCACGCATCTATAATTAGAAAGCATACATACACGTCCTACACAGACACAATACATGATCTTGGACATACATTTTTAGATTTCTTTGTACAGACTCACAATCCTAAAGACAAACATACTCAGCTCATGAGAGAAACAACAGACGTCTAAATTGGTGAAAAGTCAAAGAGCGAAAACACTGAACTCAGCTGGAGGAAGAAAAACTCAGCTCAAAGAATTAATCACCTCAATTTCTTCAGTATGCGTTAAAGCAGCTACTCCGCCGTCAGCTGTCAGGTTTAGGGATGTGCGTTTGCAAAACCTGCTGTGAGGAGGCCGCTTCGCACACAGATACACACCTGGTGCACTAAATTACACCTTCTCGTACTCGGTGAGAAGCCCGGCTCTCTCACTGTTACTTCCTTTAGGTTTCCTGAGGACGGTTGGATACGCTGTAAGACGGGAGGCGATGATCAAATCAAAGAATCCCAGACTGATGCTCAGTGTTTGTGTGAAGACTGAAGTAGTCTGGGAGACAACAAACAAACACAATATGAAAATACATCTTTAGAGGATGTATTTTTAGGGCTCAAGAGCCTCATATCTACAGCAATTTGTTTTGTTTTTTGGTATGAATCATAGTAAAGCGTTTTCTTCAGTGTATACTAGAGTTAAAACACACCTGATGTGACCGCCTGGTTGAAAAAGTGTTTCAAAGACGGGGCTACAATACGATACAAGCGCAAAAATGTGCTGTAGGGTTCAACAAACTCCAGGGTCTTCTTCAATACAGAATGATGTTCATTTAGTAAATTATGG
Organism: Pterois miles; assembly: GCA_947000775.1. Lineage (NCBI taxonomy): Eukaryota > Metazoa > Chordata > Actinopteri > Perciformes > Scorpaenidae > Pterois > Pterois miles. The sequence goes on along the minus strand of CAMQGK010000568.1, from coordinate 10,598,368 downwards.
TCCCATATAGAGTCAAATAGACCATAAAGCAGGGGATGCTTTAGGCGGGGCTACCTCGTGATTGACAGGTCGCTACCATGGTGTTGTCCGGTCTGGGAGTTGTCCATGTTTTCGTCTTACAACTTTAACCCTTTTCCAGTGTGTTTCTTGTTCACCTTAATTGTAACATTTTGTTCAGCTGAAAACGTCTTATTTAGCATTCGGTTGAACACAGCTACACACTCTCGTGTCATTTCTAGTTGCAAAAACAAAGATAGTGACAGCCAAAAGCCAAGACGTCGATGGCCAAAACTTAGATGGCAGTGGCCAAAAACCAATACACCAATGGGCAAAAGCCAAGATAGTGATGGCAGAAATGCTGAACTCATGGCTTCAAAATGGCGGTACACAAACCAGTGAGTGACGAAACAGTGACTATGTCCTTATTCTCCTTCTTACATACGGTCTATGGAATTAGTTTTCCTCCATTTTGCCTTCTGGGCTATCGGCACCACGTCTTGGCCACGTGGGTATTCGTCACCGCACTTTCCTCAATGCAGCGAAAAACCACTGTGGCACGCCACAATCTGTTGGAAATAATGGGTTTCAGAGCGCAGTGGTGCCATTGTCACATTGTGTCTGAAAGGGGGTAGTCCTTATCCAAAACACATTATCTCTCTATATTCTGCGGATTTGACTTCAACAACATCAACAACATCTTAATGTAAAATGCTTCCTGACTTTCATTCCTCCACTGCGATCAGCACCGACTCTGAAGTTCATTCCTCTCAGCTCGTCAAACCAGCCACTCGCTGTCAACACTGAAGAATGTGGCCGAGCGCACTCAGTGGCCTAACGTGGTCCTTCTCTCAATCAGCAACACAAAACACACCTTTGAACGGGGTTTCGCTAACCAGCAGGCTGACAGGTCACCTTTACGTCTGGAAAAGCCTGCCAGACTTGTCGGCACTCTTCACTATAATTGACCTTCTCTGGCGTTCATGCACATGAATAAACAGTTGAACGCGACCATCAGGCAAGAACTCACTTTGTTCTGCTCGGCTTTCCGAAACAAGGAGCTGCTGGCTGTCACATATCAACATCTGTCTGCTTTTTTCCAATAAACCCGCTCAGTCTGGGTTCATGTCCTGTAGCTGGCTCAGTTACACTCTGACTCTGAACAAATATGCTGAATTTTCAGTTGCTGTAATGCTGCCATCTGAGTCTTGAAGGCCTTGTTTCCATGTGGCCTAACAAAACAAACTGAATGTCTTTTCACCTGGTTTGGTAGTTTTAGTGGGTAATCATTATTTGTATCTTTGGCATTGATAATAAATAACCTTACTCAGTGGCATAATGTTGATTTCATTTAGCAAACGAGAGAAAAAATGCTTTGGGCTGGCAGGCCTTTCATTCTAATGAATGCAGTGTTGACTCAACCTTAAACAACACGCCACATACAGTGGATGCAGTCACTTACATGAAAAGGCGACATATACTACTTACCATGCTCATACTTGTACTCTGGGTTTCTACTAGAATATGATTACATGCTTTACTGTTTAAGAAACACATTTTTGTCACACTGTCAGAATATACCTGCATACCTGCAGACCCCCTCCAGAAAAAGTCCCGTTTGCTCTGATTGGCTTACAGCAAAAAATATGGTGCACCTTTACAAAGGTAGATCTCAAGCCGTGGGCGGTATTTTCTAATAAGCCTGAATGTGACATCGGAAGGGGAGCCAAATCTCATGTTTCTGATCTCGACAGCCCACAAAAAACTGAGTGGGTTGTCTTACTCCACAGCTTGTGGGTTGGTAGGCACTCCGGATATCCACATGTATGTGTACAAGCACTGAAAAATTCAGTTTTTCATGGCATGTCGCCTTGACGAGAGCATCTGCAAATAAATTAACACCTGCAGATGAGAGTCCATAAACCAGACAAAAATGCAGCATAACAATAATGACTTCACAAGTAGCCAGCACAACAACATGAATGCCATGAATACAGATTTGTTTTCAATCTAAAAACATGAAAGTGGCTCTCAGCATTTGTTAAAAAAAAAAAAAGCAGAGCCCAGCTGTTTTAGGAAAGCACTTCTTTATATATACATGTGTATATATATACATACATGTTATTCTGTTAGAGTTGTTTTAACTGCGTACTTCTGTAAACACAGCTTGTGTTCTGGTCTTTTCTGTGCCCTTATCCTATTTATATCTTAAATAAACATTAAAATAATAATAATAATTTCATTTAGATTTCTTCGCAGATATGAATGAAATCCTGAGAAATAGGCCACCTGTATCAAGTTTTTTTGTCTTACACCACGACCCCCCCGTGAAGCTTTGTTGGCCCCTCATGGGGGTCGGCACCCCAGTTTGGGTACCAGTGCTTTAAAGCCTGTGACACACTGAGCTCGGCCGTCGGGCAGTTCGGGGCCATCAGCGAGCGTCTGGTGGCCTAGTTTTCGCGGGGTGTCGGCACCGTCGGCTCTAGTCTAGTCTAGTTTTTTTGGACCCTGTCGGTGACAGAAATCGCTCTGACTGACGTTCAGCTTAAACCAATCAGTGCACCAGCAGAGAAACGGATGAGACGAAAGCAAGCAAACTAGTAAAGTCAAGAGGATGCCCACAGAGAAAGCGCTTCTCACTTTTCACCTTCATCTCATCTGATGATATTTAGACAGCGACATGAACATCTGGATTGAAGCTAAGTGGTGAGTGAGATGGTGTGAAGATGGTCTGCAAAAGCTGCTTTGTTTCATGTTCGTATCAGAACAGTGGCTTGAATATCTGCCGAGAGGTATTTCCTCTCACGCAGGCGCAGAACGTACCAGCTAACTGGCCGTCGGCGATGGTTTCTGTGGTGTTCAAGTGCAACTTTTTGGCCAAGACACGAGGTGACTCAAAGATCGGCCTTCATTGCTGCTATCTCTTGGTGTGTCTGGACCTTAAGGTGTTTCACCTGCACTACCCAGCTGATCCCGGCCCAGGATCTTTATCCATCCTCTGTCCTTGGCCCTCTTTTGTTTTGGCATTGTGCTTCGGTGACAGTGATTATGTCAAACGCATTATGGATGACACGTAAACTAAAAGACCCAGAAACAGCACGACGTTCAGCCGTCTGGCCACACGATCTTTAAAAGAAAAGAAAGAGGGCTGTGAATCCTCTCTTCTGCCTCTCCTCTCCTCTCGATGGGCCTCAAATCAGTCATTGAAATGTGTGCCTCCTCTGGATGGGGGGAACAGACTGCTCGTCCATGAAAGAGTGATGTGAGAGAGGAGAGAGTGAGAAAGAGTCAGAGAGAGGAGGAAGTCCCGGGAGGAGGATGACTTTTGAGCTGCTTCATCTTAAACTCTGGTCAGGTTTCTCTCTGCTGTCTGACTCACATCAGTTCATCCTTCTCTCGTCCCATCATCATCTCTTTATCATCCTCATTCCCTTTCCTCTTTTTCACTCCTCACCTCTTTTCACTGATCTATATAAAGATATCACTTTGCAGGTTTAAAATGTGATGTTACTTTAAGGCCTCACCGACTGGCCTCACTTTTCTTGAATAGAAAAACCTCAATGAGAAACAGATGTTCTGTACTTTGGAATCAAACTGATAAAACTCCCTCTCCCTTTTCTCCATCTTTTTCTTCTTCGGTCACTCCTGTTTTTCCTTCACTTATTCCTCCGTTAATCCATCTCTCTTTACATTTATTCCTCCATTCTTAGCTTCCTCCTCCCTCCCAGTTTCCATCTTTTTTCATCGTCTCTCTTTTTCTCCTCCATTCCTCCTCCTTGCTTCCTCTCCTCTTGTTTCCTCTGTTCTTTTGTCTGTCTGTACCTCTCTCTCTCTCTCTGGCAGGGGGCTGATAGTTGAGTCTGGACGGGATATTTTGGCTGATCTCTCTCACGTTCTGGTCCATCGGTTTCCAGTGTGGCTCTGTCCTGCACGCTAAACACCGACTCATAAATCAAACCTCAGCGAGCAGCTTGGAGCAGCTCGCCAGCGTGAAGCCACATCCACACTTCCTCCCTCTCCGTCACCAGCACGTCTTACTGTACTTGTGAGGACCTTCCAGCCCTAACCTCAAACCACAGACCTAACCCTAATCTTAATTACAACCTTAATTCAAATCCTAAACCTACTCCTTCAAGTCACAACAAAATTAAAAACCTTGTTTTTCATCTTTCTTGCCAACTCTCCATGCCTTCTTTCACAAACATTTTTAATAAACCAAAACATATTTTCTATGAAAATCTCATTACTTTTACCTCCTCAAAAGCAGTGCATCTTTAATTACCTCAGTGTGTACCAGGAGGCACAAACACAAGTTACAACCCATAAAACTTTTACAGATCCCTCACAAATTAAAGTGTCTTACCACTGGATATCCTGCTGGTTTTCAACTAAAATAATCTGTCTCAACAGGAAGTAGATCACCAGATTAATCCCCACCGACATTTTTTTGAAATGTTAAACGCTTTCAAGTCACTGTGCCTTGTCAAGAAATAATCATGCACAAACTCAAAAATTTCCAACTTCCTACTCAAAAAAGCACAATGCAACACCACCTAAAGTCGGAGCTCCTCCTAGTAAACTTGGCTCCATGAAGAAGCCGTCATCTGGTGTCACGACAATGGAATCACACATTATAAACCGTAAACAATCTGCCAAAAGGAAAGGTAAAGTATATTTGCCTGTATTTAATTCTAATAACACCAACTCGATATCACGGCACAGCGTGTAACAGGACTGGATGGACACCGGTAGGAGACCTGATTACAGACCTGTATGGATGTTCTGTACCAGCAGGGGAAACGAAGCCACTGACTGCTGGTTCAGCCAGACCGGCGTCCATGTTAACAGGTTAGAGCTTCCACACTGCCCATGTCAGACGCGTCTCTTCTCGTGATTCGAGTTCTCACCTATTTTTGACGCGAGCCGGGTGCATTTCACGGCAGCAACAGACAGTGGAAGTGATCGTTTGACGGTATATACATCGTATCAGCAACATTACTACACTTTCAATGTCTATATCTGAAGAAAATGACACAGAAAAGTAAAGATCTATTTTTAAATCAACACGCCTTGCTTTCATTTCAAAATAAAATAAAACAAAATAAAATTTTGTCAGTTTCTCCATCTAAAATAAATATAAATGACATTTATAATGACATGAAATGGTCATTATGAAAACAAAACTGTAGAAAGAGCAGCAGAAACGCAGCAGAAACACTGCTAACATGTAGCTGGTCTGATGCACGAATCACGCAGCTGCCATGCGCTCCTAAGGCGGCCGGGAAAACGTCACAACGTAATATCCGCACTGAAAACTGTCACCACAAAATGTGACAAATGTGCCTGTTCATTGATGACTTTGACATACAACACCGTAAACTCTTCACATTCTGCTGATAATACACCTTTAAGTTAGGCTAGTTTAGCACAAACAGCTAGCCCAGCTCTGTGTGAAGGTACAAAATCGGCCTACCAGCCCAAAGCTCACTGATCAGCGTGTTATATCTTCATTATTTCATCTAAAGTGTGAACATTACAAATTGTGGTTTAACAGTGGGGTTTTGCACCAGGCACAGTGACTTCACTGAGTCTTGTTGTCACCATGACATTGCCAGACAAGCAGCTGCTTCCAGTCTTTATACTAAGGTAATCTAACCAGCTGCTGGAAACAGCTGGTTAGACACGGCTACAGGAAGTCAGTGAATGCCAAGAATCCAGCCGCTTTGAAATCAAAAACCTGAAAACACCACAAAACACGACGATGGCCGATTTAAGTACAACAATTCAAATATTATACTGTCAAATACACAAATATGAGAGGCTACACAGAAACATGCATCTAAAAGGGGAAAAAAAAAATCCCATTAGCCTCTGTCCGTGTGAGGGCAGGGAAAGTAATACGTCTGGGTGGCCATATGCAATAATTCCAGCTCTGCGCATTTTCAGCCGTCAGAATAATCTATTGTAGGCCGGTCGACAGTGGAAGTGGTGGTGTGTGTGTGTGTGTGTGTGTGTGTGTGTGTGTGGGTGACGGAGGGGGGAAGGTGGTGGGATGTCAGTCTGCAGAAAACAACCAATGTACACAGAGGCAGGAGAGGAAACAGCATGATTTAGGAACAGGTTGTACATCAGGGACATGCAAAGTCCTTGGAGGCACACGGGGGGAGAAAATAGTACCTTTAACTGCCTCTACCCCTCCTCTACCCTTTACTGCAGCCATGTATGTGTCTACCTATTCATCCATCCATCCATCTGTCCGTCCAACAACCCATCCATCTGTCTTCCCTATTTGGCCAGACAGTGCTGTGCGCCGCTGTGTGACTGAAACACAAGCAGCACTGATCTTATGGCACTGAGAGAAAAAGAAAATATAGAAATATAAAAGAACGGCCTGCTGTTTGAATTGTTTACTTTTAAAAGAAGAAATTAAAAAAATGTATATTTTTGGTGCCATGACTGCACCCCTTTTCTGTGCAGTAACTGGGATGCTGACTGAGAAACTGGTTGCAAATAGCCAATCAAATCACTGTATTTATATAAAGCTGCTCTTTTCAACTTCTCACTTTTCGTCTCAGTGAAACGGACGTTAGAGCATCTTTAACTTCTGTGCCGTGACGTCCAGAGTGGTGAAGGGATGAAGTATTTTTGTAGGTCAACCAGGAAGTTAGCATTGCCCTGGTTTCCTCAACAAAAAGCCAATGGCATTTTTATTAGTATTTTTTATTTCTATTGGGTTTTGGATTTTCTTTGGCAAACAGACGTTTATGATAGTTACACGTTTTGTTCAGCAAGATAATTTCCACAAATGAACACGGTTTAAATGATTTTTGAGTGACTGCTAGAAGTAAAAAGCTAACGTTAAGCTATAAACGAACTACACCCCGATCACATGAGCAGGAGTATACACAATGAGGCTGTAAAGGCGGAGAAGTAGTCATCTCATTTAGCCGTTTGTTAGCAACCACCTTTTTAAAGACACATAAAGGCTTCAAAATGTCTTCAGCTTGTGTTAACCGCTGACCTTATTTCAGGCATCTAACTAAAAGCCCAGACGAGGGAACCTGAAGTGATAAAATGGTAACTCCAGGTTTTAGGACTCGCTCTATTCCCCAGTGAAACAAAACACATTTGATTGGACTGCTAAAAAGTGGGCGGGCCTAGACCGTAGCGAGATACGGAGCTACAGAGGACTAAAGCTGCAGATAGACTGACTAATGAATATTAATTAAAGTATTATCTTTTACTGACAGTAACTCTTGCATTGGGAGTATTGGGAGACCGAGGGGGCGCCATGCAGCACCAGCTCCAGGCGGATCTGAACCTGGGGCTGCAGCAAGGACTCTGTTCTAGGACCATGTGGCGCCCGCTCAGAGTCCCTGCTGATTCTAGCTTATGTAAGCACACTTCATATTTTGTTTTACAGGCAGAAAACATGATGGGATTTTTATATAAAAAGATGAATAAATTGATTTGATGTAATTTCTTTTGCATATAATGTTAAATAGGTGCACAATATGAGCAGGGATGTGACCTAAAAGGGTTTTAGAGTTGAAATATTCCCTCTATATATATTAATATACTATCTATTATTAAAAAAACCCTCTGTTTTATCATTGGCTGACAGCTGACGATGACTCGAACAGCTAAGCTGTTAAACAAAGAGGCTCACAGTTTGAACTGCAATTAGCTGCTCGGCTGTAGCACATTATAACCTGCCTGCAAATGTGAACGTGGGTCAGTTTAGATGCTGAATTTGGTGATACACATCCTTCAGCACAGCTGATGAGCAAACACTCTTGGTCAGGTATTGTTCATGTTGACCACTTGTCTGATTCTAGATTAGCTATTGATTATCAAGAGCACGGTGCCCCAGCGGTGCATGCTGAACGACTCACTGGAGGAGATATGAAAATTATTGCTTCTGCAGCTGCTTGGCTACACATTATTGACTTGGTTACAAATCTGTCCGCCGTGACGGTGAGTTAGAGAGCTAATAACGTCTTTATATCGCTGTGACCGCCCATGTGCTTTCAGACTGGCCACTGAACTCACTAATTAGCTCCAACTTTGACCAGAGATGAAGCAACAGCTGAAACCTCCTGCTGGTGTGTCTGATTAGAAAACAAATCAGCACACTTCATGACTGGAGACTGCTCTGTTAAAAGGACAATCAAACCCCAGCCAATGATGTTAAAACCAGCACGGCAACATCGACACAAACGTTTAAACAGAAAGCACCAGCACTTTCCTGGCCTCTGCAGCCAAAGTGCTGATTTACAGTTTGGGATTGGAGGCCGTACCAAATAATCTGCCACTTCACATCCAGTTTCCATCGTTTATTTCTCATGAGCTGGTTTCAGAAAGATCATCTTATTCCAGACCTGGGCATTATATGGCCCTCATGATGGTTCTGCCCCGCATGAGAGGTCTCTAAACCACACAACTTTACTTATGAAGCTAAAAAATCAGTAAAGAAAAAGCTTTTGTTCTGAAATGCTAGTGTGCTTCTTCCTGTCACACTGATATAAACTAATGTGAGTGATGTTTGAAGTGGCGTCACCTGCTGAGGCGGCTGGTTGCCAACTTACCGACTTCATCACTATATTTATTGAGTTTTCAGACCCCTCTAGTGACTCTTTGTCAATAAAGCAACCAGGGACAAATCTAGAGACTTTTTCTGGTGTGTTAATGTTGAGTTAAGTGTTAAATGTAAGTGTTAATGTTAAATGTTAAGTGTTAATGTTAAATGTTAAGTGTTAATGTTAAGCTAAAAAGTAAAAAGTACAACCTTCACCCAGGAAACTATTTGTCACTTAAACTTATGTACTGAACTAACGCCACTTGTGAAGTTGGCATGTTTACAATCATTGGTTTATGATTAATCGTTCCCTGCACCTTAATCTTGTCCATATTAGACACCTTTACATAAAATCAGTCCGTCCAGTATTCCCTCACTAAACCATTACCTTGTATAATGCAAACAGCTTTTGGCAGTGGTGACTCTGTAAAGTGGGACTGTCTCTGCCAGCTGTCAGACTCTATTTCTGACATTATTTGGACTTTACCACCTTTCACTGAGCCTTAAAACCCACTAAACCTGTTGTGCTGTTTGGCTGTCAGAGTGCTGTTCTAGCTGCTCCACAGAGCACTTTTATTTTGAAACGACGAGCGGGAAGAACCGCGGCTGTAAAACTTTGTCGCCGTCCCCGATATGAACAGAAATGTCAGCAATAAAACTCAGCTGAAACACAGTACTGTGCAACCCTGAGCGACAGACACTGGCACAGTTCTTGTGTTTATGTTTGACAAATTTAAAATGTATAGATATTATTGAAATCAACTGCAGTTCAGTCAGGATTTTTCTCATAACATTAACTTCATTCATGAGCACAGTCACAAAAGGAACAAGATACACAACAGCAGTGGAGCAACTTTTCAAATATATATTCATTCATCACTCATGGCTGTAAAGTGGTTGTGGCGACATTTGTACATTCAGCTCTATAAAGTGTGTCAATAGCGACTTTCTGTGTGTGTGTGTGTGTGTGTGTGTGTGTGTGTGTGTGTGTGTGTGTGTGTGTGTTTGTGACTTACTTGAAGCCAGGCGAGACCGTGGCACAGCTGCCGGACTTCAGCCAAATGCAGTAAGGGTCCCGCGAAGACAGACAGCTCCTGTACAAGACAGACAGACAGACAGACAGACAGACAGGAGACAGGCAGACAGGCAGACAGGCAGACAGACAGACAGACAGACAGACAGACAGACAGACGGTCAGTGATGGAGGTAACTGTGGAGAGCAGCGTGTGTGAAGAAGCCCAGTTAGCTGGCTGATGAGGCGCTATGCTGCCATCAGCCTAACAGCGCCGATCACTTTCCTCAACTCTGCCTTAAAGGGACTGTATGGAAGTTTTTACGCGTAGAAATGTTTTTTTAAGCTTTTTATTGCTAATGTGTTAACAGGATGTAAAACATCAGACCTGCTGAGACTTTCTGGGTTTCCTGGGTTCAGCACAAGCACCTTTATTTCCTGCTCTGCTTCAGGGTTCACAGTGTCCAACAATAGTTTGGTCACAAAAAAAAAAAAATTATTTATTGTCAGTGCACATAACACAATTACAACCAAATGCAGTTTTGCATCTAACTAGAGTGCAAACTAGTAAAGTGCTGATAAGACAATATATACAGATGAGGATATATTGGTGTATGTACATAAGCATATACATATACAGTATATAGATTGTAATTAAGGAAATGATCGTGTTATATTCTGAAAAACAAGAGCTTAACTATAAGTTGCATACTGATGAGAGATCGTATGTATATTCATATGTAAAAACTGTATGAGTATTATGAACCATAAATGACATATATAGGAGTTGTATCATCCATGATAGCATCCCATGAGGCAGAGACACAAGTCAAAGAAACAACCAAGAAAAAAACCTCATTAAATTGAAGATGATGCATTTTCATTTGTGTGCATGGTGAAAAGTTGCACAAATAGTTATCATTAAGCATCTCTAAGTGACAAAATAAAAGCACCATTATTGCAACATCAATCTTTACGTCTTTGCTGTGTATCTCCATGAAACTCCCATCATCGTGTTCTTATGCAAATGAAATGATTTATTTACAAAGTCTACTGAGACACAGAGATGTGCAGTATCTAAATACAGTATAGCGAGATCCTTTTTATGATTGGATGATAACAGTGGGCTGGCATTTCACTACAGCATCCACAGTGCTTTTATGTACAGTATGAATAAAATAGGTAATTAGCTATTTGCTAACATTCAGCTTCATACACTGACTAACAAATATGGCAACACTGTCTTCTCCATAACAGAGACGAATACAGACGATCCCGTGAAATGAACGAGGGAGGGTCGCAGTCAGATTAGTTTTGATTAGTTACCACTGTGGACTAGAACAGAGCTTGTTTCGTGCTCTGCTGCGTCTCTTTCAGGTTTCTATCTGTTGTAGTTTTGATCATATACAGTAATTACTCCTACATTAGTGAAGTTTAACTTGTAGATGAAAATGCTGTACTTGTAAACAAACCAGCAACAGACACAAATCAAAGAGTAACTTAAAACTAAATCAAATGACATTATCGATTCTGATCCTCATTGCAGCAGGAGGACAATCGATTGATTCTGCCCTCTTATCCAAATAAAAAATGAACAAAGACAGAAAAGATAATCTCAATATAATAATCTCAATAATCTCAGATCATCCAAGGCAACATCATATTCATTATGAGCCCCCATGATCCCCCATCAAGACATATAGTATGAAATGGGAATAAAACTGGGGATCTTAATTTGTGAGGAGGGTGTGTTCAAACTCAAACAGGGTTGCTTTTTAATAAATCCTTTAAATTCTAGTAACTCTGACTTATATGTTGTTGCACGGTGTCAAAGTTTAAAAAAAACTTCAGATCTTGTATTTTGACTTTTGCTACGTAAAAGGTGAAAAGTGAAGCCAGTGCTGAAGAGCCTTAAACTTGTGTTCTTTCTAGTCTTCATGATGTTCATTTAGTAAATTATGGTCCATTTAGAGTCAGATAGACCATAAAGCAGGGGATGCTGTAGGGCGGGGCTACCTGCTGATTGACAGGTCGCTACCACGGTCTGGTACCACTTGTAACGTTAACCTTTTCACAGTGTGTTTTCAATTCAGGAAAGTTAACTGTAGCATTTTGGACTTAGTTGTACTTAGCTCCACCTTCTTGAGTCACGTCTGGTTGCAAACACTGAAAAAAAAAAAAAAAAAAAAGATGGTGACAGCCAAAAACCAAGATGGTGATGGGCAAAATGCCACGCTCAAGGCTTTAAAACTGGAGTCCACAAACCAATGGGTGTCGTCATGGTGACTACGCCCTGTTACATGCAGTCTACTTTTCACATTTTGATTAAGCCTGAATCCCTGCAGGTCACTGACAACCTGACGACCTGACGACCTGACGACCTGACGACCTGACGAATGACCTCATCCGGAGTGAACAGCCAGCGCTGCTCCGGTCTCATGTTAGCAGTCAGCAGATGAGTCAATCACCTGCTCCTACGTACAGTCCTGTTTTGTGATTTAGTGAACAACATGCTCAGTGTCAGCATTAACTATCATCGGTAGCCACTCGCCACATTCTCTAAATTCCCAGCAGAATCACAACAATCGGGACTTTTCTTTACACGTCAGTTTTGCTGATTTACCTCTTCCACTGACCTGCTGTCAGTTCCTCTGCCTCATGTTCAACAGTTTTAAATCCTGCACTCTAGAATGAGTTGCATGTTCCTTTTGGCCTTTATCCTGCCACTGTATAATTACAAAACAACGGTGGGTGTCAGTGTCAATTAACAATATTTTTTCCCAGCTGCAGAACTTTGGCTTTGCAGGTCTGTGGTTTTCACCCAGCAGCAACAACATAATGAGCATGAAGCCCACAGTGACAAAAGACAGACAACAACAATGTTTACCTGCTGCCAATCTGCAGTCACTTTAGAGATGTTTTTATGCTGAATAATGCCATCGGAGATGAAACTAAACAAACTGCGTATGTCTGGTGGTGGTGCAGCGTCACGTCAAACCTTTTCGGCAGGTTTTAATGAGGACTCCTGCGGCCTGTTTTAAATATCTAAAATTATTTACAACCATCTAAACTGAGCGTGCATGCCTTCCACCACCTTCACCCTCAGTCTGTAAACATTACAGAGGAATCCCACTGAGAGCACATTACTGTGTCACTCTTACAGAACAGAGGGAAATCAACAGGAAGCCTATTCCCTGTCCTGTGCCCACGGCTGGGAACGAGTATAAATGCATGCATTTGTCTGCATCCTCAAACTACTTTGCACACAAACTGTATGTATGCAAATATTCTTTTCAATTGTTTTTTATGTAAATACCACGAAAAACAATAATAAAAACACCCACCAACACCTGATCTGGGGATGTCATAGTGGTGATGATTCACACGTCTGGTCAATACGCAAGTAAACATACTGTACATAAGTTCCTTTAGACATTTATACAAACAACTGATGTTGTTGTTTTCCTTGAGAGGACAGACTATAATAATGCACTTCATACTGATTTATTGAAGCTCATGTTTGTTTTTTGTTGTCGAGGTGTTTTGGGCCTGTGTTGGTGAGGATTTTCTGATGATGAGCATCTTGCTGATGAAACATTTTCTCCACCAATTTCATTATTATAAATAGACCCATTGACTGATGAACTGAGGAACTGATTTGTTCCAAGGGCACAGACAACAATAAACACACACACACACTAAAAAATCATTTAAAAATGCAAGTACATCAGAGGCACAGCAGTACTCACAAGTCCTGGTACAAGATAGTTACTGGGATTTCACCAAAGAGCAATAAAAAGAAAGGCTTTTCAGTGACAGCTGAGTTGAGTCGATACCCCCACGAGTAAACTGCAAACTAAACAGTAGCCATGTTTCCATGGAAGCAAATTTTAAAGTTTTGAAAAGTCGCAAAACAGAAACGTGAATTAGGAGCATTTCCTTCAACTGGTTTGGCGCTATAGGCTACGCTTGACGCATGGCTGTAATCTGCCAGTAGACAGAGGAGAAGAAAAGCAGAGGTTGCAAGTTGGAAACAAGACAAGTCGCTTTCTCCATCTAATCATCTACAAGAATTTAATTCGTTTTAACCGTTCTTTCATGTCAGCTAGTACTGGCTATGTTTCATGTTGTCTAGAGACGAAGACTGTAAATATACTGTAAATATACTGTATATCTAGAAACAGCCGATCAGTCATGCGAGTCAAATGTTTGCTATGTCCGAATTTATTTGGCCAAACAGTTCCCAAAACTCATTTGAAAAGAAAAAACCATATACCATAACCATAACCATAACCATTATCCATACAGCTTCTCTAATGCCAGACTTCAAAATGTGCATAAAACAAATATAATATTATAATATATAATAACACTCCTGAGCTGCCGTAGTGTCTGGTGTTTCTGGAAGGTTTCAACCCCTGTATTTTGCTCAGACTAAATTATTGAAACCTCAACATGCACATACAGTAAAGATTGACATACAAACGCTCTTTTCATCAGCAAAAACAACTTTCCGTCTCTCACATCATCACGTGGACCTCTGGGTATTGATCTACTAAAACTACTCTGGCCAACGTCTGTTGCTGCCAATGTGCGACACTGCGTAGTGCAGCTTTGATAAATTATTCATAAACCCGCCATAAGGTACTGTATATATGTATCACGCCCCATTCTGCCTCCTCTGCACTCCATCACCGCATTCCTCGACAGATACATGACAGGAGAGGACCTCCACACCAAAGCACTCTGGGAAAAGAGGTCAGTCGTGTTCAGCTGTGGTTTTGGGAAGATACGAAGTCATTTGTTCTTTGCCTGACGTTGTCATGTGTGTTGTTCATATACGACATGGGTTTGTGTGTGTCTCCCGTCACTCTTTAAAAGCTCAGACTTCTCTTCCTGCTCATTTTCTGTCATATGATGATGAACAAATAGGTGTGGATGTCTGCCGGCAGCCAGTGTGTAAGGAACATCCATTAGCTGCTGAGGGGGGAAGGGATTCATCCAGCCTCTGAGGCCGGGGCTCATAACTTACAGCTGTCATTTAGCCAACATCCTGGGAATAGCAGTCCTGACCTACTGGAGACGGTTTCAGATAATAAGATGCTGCTGTTGAACAACTAAACACAAAGAAGCTATCAGAGAAATATTGAATCAAGTTGAAGGAGACTGCTAGTTAAATACTGCTGTGCTACATTTATTACGGGGTGTCTATGTGTCCTCAGCCCTATTATATGTTCCCTCAGACCTACGTTCCCTCAGATTCATCTCTATGAAAAGACTCTGCATTGACATGAAGAACCTGGAGGCATATGGGCGAGGTCTTGGTATCAGAGGTGCTCTGGTTTCCGTTTGTAGTCCGAGTAGTATTGACCAGTCAGGTTGGAGCAGGTTTTGGTTGAATGCAGGTAAACAGTTTGCGTGGAGAGGACAAGAAGTGGCACGCATTGGCTGAAATGCAATCTGGGAACCCACCGGCTATCGTCTCATGATGATTTTGCTTTTTATTGGTTTAAAATTAGCCTATTAGGCTACTTGTGAAACAATCTGGTCGTACACACCGTCTCTCAACTCCCAACTCCAGTCTCAAATCTCAAATTGTTTATCAGCCTGTAAACAATGAGCAACGAACAGAAAAGGAAGTCTTGGCCCGATAGCCCCTGACGACACCGGGACCCCAGACGACAAAGAAAATAACAGCGAGCACGACTCCAAATCTAGAAAAATATATTGGCCGCCAGGTAGCAGCATGAAAAATAGAAACAAAATCTCAGGCACTCTCAGATAAAGTGACTTCTTTTATTTATAGCACAAAGAACCGTACGCGCTTCAGCCAAAACCCCAGAAATATAACCCCTGGCCCCCAGAGGCTTATCGGTAATCAGACCGATAGCCCATGGGTTCTTAGAAATGTCCAAGTTTTGGACCAAAAGTCCATTTGTCCGACAGCCCATTATCACAAAAACAAAAGCCCATTGTTCCAACAAATACAACGAGGCTAATTATGATGCAAAATATCAACGGACCCTCCCGGTTGCAATATTTTTTTCTTACTATGACAAAGGCTTAACCTGTTCTGATTGGTCTACTGTGATATTCTTACACTAAGCCTCATCAATCTCCTCATGCTTAAATCTAACCAACCCAACCACCGAAGGCAACGAGTCCTGGCCAGGCTGTCTGTCAGATATTGGATATTGTTGTACGATATCTCAAAAAGTAGACAGATTTATACATCTATAAGTTGGATGGTAAAACAGCGTAGGTGCTGAGGGAAGACAGGCTGAGGGAACATGGGGCTGACCCCTTACTGGTCCTCATTATGGGGCTTTGAGGTTTCATCAATAATGTTTTCCAGAAAATAAAAACAAGGCCTCTTTTCTCAGAATGGGTTGGCCATCATTCGTATCACCGATAGTATCATGGTCTTGACCAAGTTCATTCCTGAGATCTGTCAACACTGCAACAGAGATGAATATAATGTTTCTTTCTTTAACAGCACTCACTATGCTGAGACTGTTCATATAAAAGGGAAATCTCCACTGGAGTTGAAAATCCCTGGATCTACAGATTTTCTGGGTTTGGGGGCTCTTTTGACCTTTTATAGTATATCTTTATTAAAACTGCCATTTCCTTCAGTTTCTAGCCGCTGCTGGAAACGGAGCATTTTCAGAAAGCTAATATTGGCAGCAGGGCCTCGAGTGAAAACAGAAACCTGACGATGCAGGCTACAGGGAGGGAGAGGGAAAGGAACGAGCCAAGAGTGAGAGACAGGCAGAGACGGAGAAAAAAAATGGAGGCGAAAACAGAGCGATGGGGTAAATCTCATCTGGAGGGAGGCAGATTCATTGGTGTGGTAAAGGAGGATATGGTGGCTGAAACCTGACCTCCTGGCCAGTGCTGATGAGGCTTACGGGGCCCCTAATCCCAGGATGAGGTGTGCTGCAGCTCTAGTCTCGAGAAAGGATTTGGGGATGTAGCCGGTCCGTAAGCTTAAGTAAGACAGGCCCTATCCATTTTCTGTCCGTTCCTTCTTTTCCTCCTCTCCGTCGTTCAGGAAAAAAACCAAAACAAAACAAACAAAAAAAAAAAAAAAACAGTGGCCACCATCGCTGGCTCCCGGCCAATCAGCTGGATCCAATTTATGACTAAACGATGCTGAGAGCTTCTCCAGGCCTTTGCAATGAGGGCTTAGCATGCTATGGGGTGTATGTTTTCCCTGGTGGAGCAGAGGAGAAATCCTTCCTCTGGGTTGAAGGGGTTGAGAGAAGGGGGGAACATTCCTCACAGCCCCAAAAATAGATCCCAAAGCTGGGGAGCAAGAACATGAACAGGGGCTAGAACAGTGCCTGACAAAACAACCGGCTGCAGACAAAGAGCAACGCTCGAAGCCTCTGCTGCGCTCTGCTCATAAACTTGTTCGCAAAACAACGCCAGCCTCTTCACAGCAGCACTGTCGACGTTCGGCTTTGTACCGTTGAGTTTACACCAAGCAGTGACCTATGGCCACTGGGCTTACGGGGCGAGAGACCCGGTTCCCCAAATCTGGGTCGGGGTGAGTCAAACAAACAAAACTTTCACCCAGGACACTGGTGTTAAAGCCCCCTGAGTGATTTTGTGATTGTGATTTTAGGCTACATAAAAAACTTGTTCATGTCCTGTGTGAAACAGTTATTTTTCCATAACAAACACAATTATTTTAATCAAAACCACAATCCTTTCCAAAACCTAATCAAGTACTTTCATTGTATAAATAGACCTAAAAGCTAAGCTGGAAGTTTATTTTGAAAAGGCATTATGCATGTAAAACTGACATGCCCTTTGAGACACGTCCAGAACTGACACGACAAGCACGACTGCTGTCCGTGTGAAACCAAGTCGCTCACTTTTAGGTTTTAGTCCTTGTGCCAGGTGGCACAGAGGTCGAGGACTAAGGATCTCCAGTCATCTCTGTTGTTTGCTTCAAGTCCTCTCAATGCTGTTCCAGCTGTATCCTCTCGCCTTCATTTCTCCTTCGATGGTTCGCCTCCAGGCTGTTTTGGGCCTCCCTCTTTTCCCTCTGATGTCCAACGCAATGCTACTTTTAAAATATGTAATTTTCCTTAATACTTTTACATTACATTGACTTTTTTTTTACCTTCTGCTCTTTACTAACACCAGTTAGGTAACATTATTTTATTGTTATGTTATTTTAATCCAAACCACGATCCTTTCCAAAACCTAACTGAGTACTTTTATTGTGTAAATATAGCTAAAAACGAAGAGCATCACAGATAGAGGGTCACAGATTGAAGCGTGGGACCACTAGAAGACATGGGAATGTGTTGCATGTACGCATGTAGCTGGAACAGCAGAGCGGCTGATGAATGGAGGTAATGCCATGCAGCAATGTGTACGTGAATACAAAATTACTAAATTAATCAGAAGTCATTTAATAGTAAGAACAAGTTGCTCTCCACCACTGAACATTTGACTGTTTGTAAAATTCAGACGCATTTGTGCTGTAAGGAAAAGCTCAGGCTCAAACCAGGAAATAAGGTAATTATTTCAAATTAAGGTGTCGGGGGTAGGAGAGAAACCTGATTACTGACCTGCTGCATGTATAGGGGAAATTTTCATTAAACAGGTTACACAATGAATGTACATGTAAATGTGCCCATTGATTTCCTGTTTAACTTGATTCTCGTGTTTGAGAAGAAGGAGCCAGCAAATGTGGGGCGTTTATGCTTGCCATTTTAAATTTTACAAGACTAATCCACTGCTTACCAACTCTGTTACCAAGCAGTTAACACGCTAACTGTAAATCCCAGGGATATGAAACTATTTATCTCACAAATGCACACTATATTAATACTTCTTACTGCAGCTGTACAGTAACATGGGATCACGTGTGCTCAAACATGAAGCTCAGGCAGGAATCCGATCAGAATCGGCTTATAAAAACATTCAACCCTGTTACTAACCACAGTATTTCTTACGTGGCAGCCGCACCATACTTCCCCGCTGCTCAGTTTAATCTTACTCTCACTTACCTGCCAACACCACTAATAACTTCAGAGAGCTTTTTGGGGAAAGTGGGCCCAACCAACTCGGTGAACCAGGCAGATAATAGCATAACATCTGCTATTTGGTACAGGCTTTTGTCCAAAAGCATCTAACAGCATCAGGAGTGGACACATTTCTTAAATTGGTAGCTACAGAGGAAATTGATCCTCCTTTACTTGAGTTACCTGGCAGTGTTGGTGCTTTTTCCTTCCCGGTACACAGCGAGGAAACTAAATTCATGCAGTGCTTCTGGGCTGCAGCCTGAGTGTGGCCTCAGTCGTCACATTAGTTTTCAGATCTTCCAAAGAAACTTTGACTTGTTTTATTTCTTTTGCACATTTTCCAAAGATCCATTTTTTCCTATTTGTTGAACCTTTGCTTATTTTGTTCTCGGGTCCCCTGAAGGTAAAGCTACACGATCACATGAATTTTACATGTGACAAGACATGTGCACTCTTAAGACTATTTAATCACTTTTTCCAGCTTTTGATGAGGTTTTGTCCCCCTTTCAATCTTTTTTCTCTCGAAATCAAAGGTAGACATTTGCCTGGCTTAATACAGTAACTTATGATTATTTCCATAGTTTTTCTTATTCATAATTTCATCTAAAATCCTTGGAACTGATGCTGATCTGGGTCCATGTAAGGTAACAGAAATGTCCTCCAGCTGCTCCTGAAGGATCCCGAGTCATTCCCAGGCCAGATGTAGTGTACTGTGTAATAATATCTCCAGTGGGTTCTGGGTCTGCCTCGGGGTCTCCAGCATCCAGGAGGACTCTGTATCAGATGCTAAGACACCACGAGTGACTCAGCTTCTTCACAGGTTCCTCATGCTCTTCTCTAAAGGTGAGCCCTGCCAGTCATCCTTCAATCACAGTTCATGACCGATCAACTGGTAAATTTAGAGCTTCACCTACAGGCTCAGCTACCACAACAGTCTGTCGGCCATGAACCCAAGAAACCTTTCACTGACTCACAACCAACCTGAGGAGAGCCACGTTTTTCTGGAAGGCTCAGAGGCATTTATTTGCTAATCAAGCACTTGATTAATCAACTAATTGTTTCAGCACAAGGGTGTACAGCCCCTGACTGTGGCAGCGACGTAAAGCTGCGCTCTACAGGTGACTCACTTCTTGCAGGTGCTGTAGTCGGAGCAGCGGCTCAGCGGCACTCGGATCACACAGCCGGAGAACGCCACGAACAACGCGTGATGATCCCGATCCAGCTCCAGACCCAGCACCCTCCTGTCCTCCCCCCGCACGTTACATCTAGGAGCACAGAGAAACACCAACTGTCATGATCAGACATTTTTCGATTTTGTTTCATTTTTTTCGCTGCAGACGACTGGCACAGTCTGGAAATTATACAGAAAGCCAACTGTGAATCGAACTCTATGTAGATATACTTTTCAAGCTGTGCAGTCAGAAAACAAAAGAAGAGAGAAAAGAAGCATCCCCTCTAGCTGTACAGGGTGATGCAAAGCGTTACAACAGACCAAAGACTGGGTGGGCAGGACAGATCAAGGCAGAACGCAGAGAGGAAGAGAGGAGGGGGGAAGAACAGAGGAAAAGGGAAAGAAAGATAGTACAGGATGAAGACAGAAACAAACATGAAGGGCTTAAAGAGCGGGTCCATACATAGTACATTAGTGCTATACTATATATACAGTATATTTACAGCCTTATCGTCATATCATTGACACATTAGATGGTAGAGGCCACGTTAGCTCAGATCCAACAGTCACAAAACACCAAACAGACTAACTGATCGATGCAGCGGTAGACCAGCAACTCCCATGTTCTGCACAGTAAAATCACTGTTTTTGTGAATGGAGTCTGGTCCGGTGGCTTTGACTAGAGCAATATAATGACTTCAGTTCCCCCTCAGAACAGCAAGGTAAAGTGGTGAAAATACTGTACATATAGTGTCCACTTAAAGCTCCTGTACGCAGAGTATTTTCAACATCATTGGGCAAAAATTCAAGTGTTGTGGGAGAAAACTCGACTTCTGCACCTCCTCATGGCTCTGTATTCAGGCTCTAAGAAGATCCAGCCTGTTTGACCAGTCACAGGTCATTTCAGAGAGAGATCGAGCATTCCTATTGGCTGTTCATTCAAAGCAGGCAGCTGTCAATCCCTCGTAAACTCTGATCAAACAGTAAGAAATAGGCGTTACAGTTAGAGGTCGACTCTGATTGGTTGTTTTCCTCCTCAGCACTGGAGCACACAGAGGAACATGATTTTTTTCATATTACTTGTCTCATGTGCTACTGTAAGGATATAGTGACTGTTAAAATAATTAAAATAAAAATAGTTTTAAAATCATATTTGCTCCATTTCTACCCACTGCTGCTTTAAAGTGATGGCTGAACTGAAGCCGTTATATCGCTCTCTTCACAGTAACTATAAATATTTGTAAAGACAAACACTAATTTTACTGTACATACAACCTCATTTAAAAATGAACTAACGCTTTCAGTTATTTCCACACATAGCACAGCTAACGTTAACTCAGCGTTACCATTATTCATAACCTTGCTGACCAGCTTACTTTGGGAACCTCTGTTACCGCTTCTTGCTAACAGCTGATTGGGCGTCTCCGATTGAAATAACCTGAAAAGAACGCAGCTGGACCCTCCCTTTAAAACAGCACCAGTACACAAAAATATCAACATGTAAATTAAAAGACAGATTGTCTGACTTGTTGGGGTTGTAGACGTCGATGTCCTCCAGGAGCTGGGTGCTGAAGGATGCGTTGGCTCCCTCAGTGCTGGCCAGGATCTTCAGCACATGGCCGTTATCTGAGCCCAGAAAAACCACTGTGTAGTTCTTAAAGGGCCCCGCAGACGTGTCCACCGCTATCTGGGTCAACTTGAATCTGTGGAACGACAAAAAAGAAAAATGCAAGCATGATGCACTGATGGATAAGTTGCGCTATACACACTGACTTAAAGGAAGATGTGAACTGAAGCTGTAACTTCCCTCAAGCTGACGTTAATAAGAGCGGGCTAACAAAGCCAAATGTGCTGGTTAGCATCTTAACATTGTTGTTCTGTTTTGTCAAAGTCGATTTCCCATGGTAAACAAAACAAAGAGTGGGCGAATACTGAGCTCATTGTATAAAGCATCAGCGTGCAATCAATCACTTCATCTAGCAACCCACCCTTCCCTTCCTGCATCGCCTACACCCTTTAATCCTATTAATTCATCGACCCATCTATCTGTCCACCCACAACCATCCAATCGATTCATCCTTCCTGTTGTTGGGCCACTTTCCTCAACACACTGTAGTCTCACTGGGAGTCCCAGTTTTTTTGTTTGTATTCATGAGGAAGCCCAGTGAACTGTTGCTTTATTTGGAGCTGCTTCATATTCATCCAGCTCCACACAGTCACACCTGGGAGCTGCCCAGCATCACCACAGTAGTCGACTGCTGGCTCCGCCAGAGCAGCGGAGGATTAAGAGCCCTGCTGAAGGGCACCTTGAGTCCAGCGGTTGTTGAGGGAGGGATAAGCTATACTCATTTAACCAAACAACATACTTCCTCTAATAAACCCAGTATTTTTCTAGGCATCACATCCCTTCTAGATGCTTCTTGAAAAGGACACCAGCCCTCGCACCCTCCCAGATGGTTCCACGGAGGCTGCTGTGTTTACCCACATGGACCTGACTGGCACGTCCCCGCAAAGACTGCGTGATGTGCTTCTGGTTAGATTTCATTTATCTAGCTCCTCTCTGGGGAGAGGCGAGGCAGATGTGATGTTTTTGGCGCCAGATGTGAAGCGGCGCACATGTTTCCCCAGTGTGGAGCCACTGCAGTGTCTGGCTGGCTGTCAGCCTGGCTCTGCTTCAGGAGGCATGGAGGAGGCGCCTGTATTCTCTCCCTCCCTCTCTCTCTCCCTCCCTCTCTCTCCCTCTCTCTCTCCCTCCCTCTCTCCCTCCCTCTCTCTCTCTCTCTCTAAGGCTGAATCTGTGATGCGTATCTGCTGTTTGTCTGAAGTTTATGTGGTACTGTCTGAAGCAGTTGTGACACTTGTCATGATTCAACATTCATCCCATCATCGTGCGCACACACACACACACACACACACACACACACACACACACACACACACACACACACACACACACACACACACACACACACACACACACACACACAAAAAGAACCCCCCTCCATGTGGCCTGAGATTGACCGTCAAATAAATCCGATGGGTTTTAATGAGGGACAAGGTTGTGTGTTCCACCTGAGCTCACTCATCGATACCAATCAGAGCTCACAGAGAGGAAACACTGCTCGTACATTATGCCGCTATAGAAAATAATACCTGCATACTAACAGCAACACTGATGTCCAGCTAATGTGGATGCTTTTAATTGGATTCAATGAAGATGTTTTAGGATTTATGATCATATAAGCTGGTACTTGGTTTACTAGTTTACATCAGTGACAAGAAGGACAGACTTCTGATTATGAATCATCACGACGTATTAAAGCTGCAAATGTTGCAGGTTTCAGAGACAAAAACAGATGTGAGTATATGATTGGAGGGTTTCCACGGCTGCATGTTCTCCCCGTGTTAGCATGGTTTTTCTCCGGGAGCTCCGGTTTTCTCCCGCAGTCCAAAGACATGCAGGTTAAGATGATTGTTGACTCTAAATTACCCCTAAGTGTGACTGTAAGTGATTAGCTGTCTGTCTCAGTGTATCAGCCCTGTGATAGGCTGGCGACCTGTCCAGGGTGTAACCCGCCTTCACCAGTGTCAGCTGGGATCGGATCCAGACGGCCCGGATAAGCAGTTACAGACAATGGATGGATGATTTGGCAAAAACACCAAAGGTTCTCTGCTTCTAGCTCCTCCAAAGTGAGGATTTGCGACATTTCTTCTGTTTTATATCATTGTAAACGAATATCTTTGGGTTTCAGACAAGACAAGACATTTAAAGACGTAAAACTCCTCAAGTTTATAGACCAAATCAGTTCATCCAGAAATTAACTGCAGTCTACTTGATAATATAATCATAATAATATAGAATATTATTATAAAATAATTCATATATTATATATAATATAATTGATTCATAATAAAAATGAAATGACTGTTAGTTGTAGCCCTATATATTAAAAAAAAAAACAGCGTGTGGGAATATGGGCTATAACTAATGATTCATTTCATGATGTGTGCGTTCAGTGTTTTGGCTTAATGAACTGTTTAAGCCAGTTATGAAAACTGTCACTGATTAATTTAATGTGGAGTGTTTCAGCACCATATGTGGGTAAACTCAGCTGATAGAACCGGGTTTGTGTGGATGCTGATGGGTGCTGGCATCCTGGTGGATTCTCCCCTTCAGGTCCAAATGCACTGAAAGTGTCTTGAGGAAGACTGGAAAGATGTAACCAGCCTATTTTTGAAAAGTGATGTATTATGTTCAAAATCAACACAGATTTATGATAGAAAAAAAATTGTTATCCACTTTATAGTGGATAGTTTTATATTTGTAGCTTCATTATCTGTAACATACAGAAATATTGCCCATACATAGACCTTTTTCTAAAATACTGCTGGTTCTGTGGTGTTTCAGATCTGATGTCTGCAGTGTGTCATCAGAGCATCAACTGAAGCGTGTCAGTGTGTTTTACTGTTTGACTATACTAATTTTAACTATTGGAAGTACAGGTGGCCTACAACGTGCCTGTCAGTAATCCCATACCTGCTGGTGGTGCGGGTGAAGTAGGGTCTGTCGTTGACCGACGGGACGGACTCGTCCATGAGCGGGTACGACTTGATGAATGTCAGGGTGTCGTCGGGGAAGGTGGTGGATGACTTGTAGGCAGCGGCTGAGCCCTCCCCGGCGCAGCATCCCGGCCTGTTCAACGGCAGCACAGTAAAAATAAAATCAGCTCCATGGACACAGATGTAAAAACACTGGCAGCTGTTTGGTTTGGGGATGAGCAGGAGGGAAAAACAGGTGTCTTGTGTCAATGCTTGTGTTTTTGTGCGGAGACGATGTCTGTGCAGAACAATAACAGCAGCAGCTGCAGAATCCTCCATTGTGAAAGGCAGTAAAACATGTTCTTGGAAAGTGACAGTTTGTTATTTAAGGTTGTGTGTGTTACCTTGGTTTTGGGACCTGATCCTCGGGAACAGGTGTCCACGCTGTCTCGCTGTTCCTCTGCTCTTTGAATTTGCCACTGAAGGCCTTCTCGATGTCGTCCATGTAGAAAGCGCAGACTGCCGAGCCGGTGATGCTGTTGAAGAAACCACAAAGGAAGACGACATCAGAGAGACAAAGGGCTGAAACTATACAATAAAAAAAATATAATCATTAATACATAACAACTAATTAACATTCATGCTGTGCTAGCATTCATATTAATATCATTGTGTACTTTTGTATTTTGATGCTTTGGGAACATTGTTTTTTGAAACTTTCATCCCAAAAAAGCCACTTTGAATTAAATGAAATTACATACACTGATAATATGACTTTGTGAACCCTGTGATTTGTTTTCCTGCTTTTATTTGTGTTCATTTTATTTGTAAAGCACTTTGTAACCTTGTTAAACCTGCAGTAGGCAGAAGTTATTTGGCATCATTAGGTGAAATTTTCACCCTTTGGGAGAAACCAGGCAGACACAAAATATAGATTGAGAGACAGACCATAAGTGCTGATCAATAAATATTTACTCAAGTTAAGACATTTTATGATATATCTGATATTATTAAGCTTATCGCCACATATCGGCCATCGGCTGTCCTGATTCTGTTTAAAAAAAACAAAAAAAAAAACACATCGGTCGACCTCAGATTACAGTCTCAGAATAGTGTATATTTGATCAGAGCTGCCTAGTTTAACCATCTGATCAGAGTTCAGGGTGATTGACAGCTGCTCAGAGACGGCAGGCTCCAGATCAGCTCTGATTGGTTGTTTTTCTCCGGTCTGTGAACTCTTGCAGATGCCGTTAGGAGCACCGGAGGACACAGAATCACACACTACTGTCAGGATATAGTGACTGTTGTACAAAAATTACTTTTTTCAACCATATTTGCTCCAATTCTCCCTACTGCGACTTTAAGGAATGGATCGGAGAGAATCCAGAGCTTTGTATTGATCATTTTAGAGATACCGACAGGTGTACAGGACTTAACTATTTGTGTATGCAAAAACAATGCAAAGTCCAATAATGTGCTCAGCCCAGACAGACACCACAGCTGATACTGTGCAGAGACAACAATGCTGATGCCGACCTGTTGGCCTGCGTGGTGAAGACGCCGAGCACGGCCGGCCGGTGGTTGATCTGCAGCACGTTGGTCAGCGACTGCAGGACATCAAAGTAGAAGAAGGAGTCTCCGGGGACGGAGCAGTTCAGCCGCGCTTTGAGGAACGACGTCCAGTAACGTTCCAGCACCCTCGGCGAGCCGCCGTTGTCGTTCTTACAGACACGAGCGACTCTGGAGAAAACCACCTGAGGGTGCACGAGGTGACAACAGCAAACTCAGGCAGAGCCAGTCCTCAAAGATTCTTGTAAGCATAAGCGATGTTGTTTGACTTCATCTCACAGTGTCTGGTCTGAAACCAGTCCCTCACCTTGCCCAGTGTGGTGTACTCCACCGCGATCTCGCTGAAGAAAAAGTACACATAGTTGCCGTACTCGATAGCGTGGAGGAAATGGGGCTCTGTGGGAGACACAAAGGAAATAAGCTTGATAAACTATTTCCAGCATGGCGTGTGCACCGTGAGCCGGCTGAGAGTGGAGCTGGGAAACACAAATGCTCAATTTGGAAAAATGGCTGCAGGAGAAGTGCAGGGAGAGTGCATTTGAAAATGGCCAATATGAATATGAGGACAGAAAGAAAAAAAATACAAACAAGCTCACAGTCAGAGAAAACGGTCATTGTTTTGAAATAGCAGAGCTGGCGTTGGATCAGTCAGACATAATGTAGGGCTGGAGTTCAACAGCATTTTACAGGATGTGAAAACAGTGTTGAATCCTCTCATTGAGTCTGAATCTGTTGCAGTACTTAACGTGAATATATTTTAGTTTATGTTCTGATATTTCTATGTCCGCCACAGTCCGTGAGGCCGAACCAGAGAACCAGAGTTGTTTTTTTTTCTGTTTAGTCTGGTTCAGTTTCATAGTGCACAAATTAAAGTGGACCAAATAAAAAATGTACTTGCTGGTGGGCCAGAAATGAACTCACAGAAGTACTTTGAATGTGGCGGAGGAAAATGTAAACATGAAAACCAACATGCACACAGGACTTCTGCTGTTCATGTCCCATGTGTAACATGGTCATTTTAAGACAAACATGTTACTGAGTAGTGTTGTTACGTTTCTAAAATGTCTTTTTATTTCAATTTGCGTTAACCACATGTTTAAAACAGTGACCGTAATCCCAGATACAGTATGTTTTCTTCCAAATGTAATTGAAAATGCAGTTTAGCTCAGACAGTCAACAATCAGTCCTTTCCCAATCACGTTAACCCGTTAACCTGCATCAGCAAATACAACCTGCACAGGCTAAGCGTAATTAAAATTTGATGAGAAATACAAGATATAAAATGGTGATTATATACATATATGTATATATACGCTATTAAAGGTAACTGATAACATTTTTATGTAGATGAATAACGTACATACACACAGTATACTGTGTATATATAGTCATTCACACAATCATAATGTGAATGTCTCCACTGTGAGACTAATAAAGGAATATCTTATCTTAATATACAGTATATATTATGAAAATAAAAAATACTGGTGGGTCCAAAATAGATGTTTTCTATGTTATCACTTAGCACCTTAAATGTCTTGACTTTCGGGGAAATTAAACACATACTGAAACAATGACTCCTCTGGATCTGGACCCTCTTATTAACAACACTACACACTAATGAGGACGACCAGGAAGGTAACTTTGGTGATTGATTAATCAAGAAAATAACTGACCAATTACTAGATAATAAAAGTAAATTACAGCCCATAAAAACTTCACTGAGAGGTGGTGACAACTGAAAGCGGCGTGAACCCAATCATATGATGAATGATGCATCAGACAGCAGCTCACAGAAAACACAGACACGAGCCAAGTTACTTCTAAATTAATGTTAATCAGTAACAGCTGACTGTGAGTGTCAGCTAGACAAGAGAAGCCTTCTGCCTGGATGTTTACTACAAAAGGGTAAGAAAGGAGAGAGGAATTAAAAAAAAGATAAGTTATCCTGGGATCCTGGGATCCAGGACCCTGAATCCTGGGATTTTGCAGACCTGGAATCTGATTCAAAACAGAACCAGCATCAGCTATCAGACTTAGAGATTGACATGCTGTACGTGAATGTGCTACATATTTCTCTCTGCCGTGCTGGATGCTCACCTCGCAGCCATTTGGAGTCGTACTTGACTGTACGCAGAACTGGGCTACTTTCTCCCAGACTTCTGTAAATCACTGCATCGCTCGCCAAGAAGTCTGTCATGGTGGCTGAGTAGAAATCACCACCTGAGGAGAAAAAAAAAGAAATCGAGATCAGATGAAGGCTCACTAGAATGACCCACAAGTGTCTGTTTTGGTCACAGGTGACTTTTATTGGCCTTTAAAAAGAGGCAGAGGATCAGAGATGCAGGAGGATGTGTCACTTTTAATAACACCCCGTGTGAACTCTGCATAAATGTCAGTGGAAACCTGGCAGGACTGAGTGCAGGTCTGGTTCTCCCTCCAACCCCCTCTACTTGACCCCTACATGTTCACCAAGTATCGGCTTCCTCCTACGCTATGATTAGTACAGAAAATAATCTCCCAATCACAATTCGTCAACTTTAGATTACAGCCGGCGGTGATCTGTGCACTCATACTTACATTTACTCAGAGTGATGCCGTAGTAGTGACGTGTAGTTTAGTCTGGTTTTATTCTGTTATTCCTACATTCTCTGATACAGACTTTTATTGTGCATCTTTGTGTTTAATGACCACATGCCCGAGATAAAGCAAATTATATTACATTTCCCTGTTTAAGCTGGGGCGAATTTAGTTGTTTGGGCCCCAGCAAACGTTGTCTAGCTTTACGTTTCAGCCTCTCTAACTGAAAGTGTTGGTCTACTCAAAACCTTTTTTTCCTGATTACTATTAACATTAACTATTAACATTAAAACTATAAAAACCGTACAGTAAAAGTCACGCATTCAAATGTTTACTTCAAGTGAAGACAGGCAACACTTCATTTTACAGGTCTGCAAATTTCATGGTAATTAGGTGATATTAAAGTGAGCTGTTACTAAAGCTAAATAACTCCAATATTAACTTTCCTTATTCAACTATTACCCAGATAGCTGATAATCTATTTTAGACATTTCCAGGAGAAGAATACAAAGTTAATTGATCCGCCAATATCCTCATATGCTAGTTTAGCATATGATTATTAAATAATGTTTATAATAAAGTAATTTTTAATGGATTTGAGGTCAATATTAGGGTACTTTGGCAGTACTTGTTAATTATCACCTAATTACCATGAAACCTGTAAAATGAACTGTTACCAATGAGGCCATATCAGCACAATGTACTTAAATTTACGTTAACATCTGTTCAAGGTGCTTTCAGCTCTAATATAATGCTACATGACGATATATCATATTTTAATTGTTATATTTTGTGAGTAAATGTAGTACTACAATGTTTCCCTCTGAAGTAGAAGTACACAGTAAGTAATACACAGTTTAGTGACATGTTTCTTGAATGCTTCGAGGGACTTTTGTGCGTTATTTTGAGGTACAGTGAGTTAGAATAATAACATAATTCAATATTTCTCATATCTAATTAAACACCATAATTTAAGTCATCCATTTTGCAAACCATGCTGATATGTTTCCATGGTTTCCATTAGTTTCCATGCAATATGAAAATCCAGAACTTGAACTTGAATGAACCTTTTTCAAAGTTGCATTATCATTATGAAGTAATGTCAGACCTTTCAAATCAACCTGCATTATCACACGATAATAATGCCTGATTTTCACACCACGCAAAAAATAATAGAAACAAAAAAGCCTCCTGGAATAGAGAGAAACTTTAACAGGCACTTCAAAATGTCTTAATTTACATCATCTATGTGTGTATTTATATTTAATGAGCTAAAACTTCCCGTTTTTGGGGATATCTATGTCATTTGTAATTAATAATAACAAATAAGAACAGGTTTTTGGAGTAAAACTCCCAGTAAAACAATAAACGTAACCAAAACATGGAGAGCGCCTGAGTATATCTTTATAAATTGCATCATAAATGTTGTATTTTAGTATATTTTCATCAAATTCATAGTTCCAGTTGTAGTCAGGGAGTAGTAGAACACATCTGGTTGCATCGTTATCCGTGGGATCTTGGTTATATGGTGATATTGCCTTTTATTTTGTACTAGGAGAGGACGAAAACTTTATTTTTTCCTTTTTTACATCTCCACTGTAACATGGTAATATAGTAAGAACTAAAATAGTAATAATTTATTGATATTCCTTAGCTTCTTACCTTTCACCTTATGGTTGAGGAACAAGTCCTGATTCATTTTGAGTAGTTATTTTAGGCTTTTTTAACAAAAATATATGCTGTTTTTTTTAAAGGTCAACAATGCCTCATTACAGAAAATTTAAAATGATCCTAATAAACACATGTAAGCTGACACTTGTAGGCAGACTGCAGCACTTGAACTGATGCACTGCCTGCAGAGCCTCTAAAGGCAGGTTAACCTTGTTCTGAATCGGTAGTCAGTGTTCACCGGTGTTACACGGTGGTCGGGCATATACGATTACATTACGCACCCACCACCCCTTCGGTCATTTTGCTTTTCTTTTTTACAGAAATGAAACCCATGTAGTTCATTCTGGCGTATCAGTGCTGTGTTATTAATCCGTAGTTGGATGATGGACGATACAAACTGAAAGTGAACGCATCTGGATTTGGCGACAATATGTCAGATTTAAACCAAATGCTATCAGGGAACCATGATGCTAATGAAGCAATCACTGGACGAAGGACGGAGCGCTCACAGCTAGTGTGCTGGACAGAGGTCAGACACGCCGCCACCCAACGGTAAAATCAAAGTAAGCGCTGTGCACATGTTGACGTCATCTTTTCTTGTAAAATGTCCGGTGTAATCAGTAACACCGTGTCACAAGTTTATTAACCGATGGGAAGATTTCCTCACAGTCACATCCCTAATCTGAAAAAGCAAATGCATTCACAGTCTCTCACTTCATATTCACTCAGTAAATGCCAGCTTAATTAAAAATGAATATATATATATGAAATGTATTACTCCCAGCCTCACTATCATTAGGATCAGTCTGAGGACGACTAATGACACAGATCAGCAGCTGTGGGAGTTGAACCTGTGACATTTCAATTTACAGGAAGCCTCCACAGCCACTGGGTCGCTCTGCACTACTCACCTGCAAAAAGGCCGACGTTGGACTGGCGGGACTCGAAGGGGCATCGAGCCTGTCCCACCACCTCCTCCCCTTCCTGCTCCAGAGTGGACATCTAGGACAGAGGAAGACTTTAGACACAGAGCCAGAAAGCTGACCAATACACAAAGTGGACATAAAAGAATGACAACATGAAAACAGCATTAATGTTTACACTTGTAAACCAACAAGGTCATGGCTGCAAAAATGGCTCAACAAACACAAGTGTTTAATGAAGTGAGAACTGTGGCTGAATACAAGGGAGACATACTAAATCAATCTGTGATTATGGAAGGCAACACATGCATTATAAAGATTAGTTTTATTTGATGTATCGTATGTGGGTCGGGTCCATAAAACAGTGAGTGAAGATGGAGTTCCTGCTGTCACGAGCTGAGGACAGTTTATCTCTCAGCCGCAGATATTTAGCTGCTATTTTCCGACATGCTGTTAACAAGGTTGTAAACCTCAGGTACGACAATAAGCTAAAGCCAGCGGTGTGTATGTGAGGGTGTGTGTTACTGGAGTGGAGGTTGAATGCATGCAGAGCCGATTCAACACACCCTCTGTAGCAACAAGGTGACACACACACACACACACCCATACACACACACACACACCACTTTAACAGTCCATTAATACTTGGCTTGGCTTATATGATGCTGTGTCGCCTCCTCACACACAAGCAGTGTGCTCTATTGTTATTCTGCGCCTGAAACTGCAAACCTTGAATATAAAGGTCACATCTGCAGTGGACACAATAATGGAAACACTTATACAACTTATGAAAAAAAGACTGATAATGGACCTTTCATTCAGGCACATACAGTAGCAATCACAAAAATCCAACCCTCCTCACCTGGAAAGACATGAACGTGATGTGAAGCGAGGTTAATGAAATTATTTGACAAAAAGCCTCATTGAACAACAAAGAAATGTAGTTCATCCTGAAGGCATTTTGCAGTAACACGGGGTTTCTGAGTTGTCCTGATTAAGTTGCTAACGGCTCTTGGTGTAATTTTGGGCTTCCTCCCAAGGCCAGGCAGGTTTGCAGCTGCTCCACACCTTTTAAACTTCCTTATAATGTCATATTTTTTCTTTAAATCTTCTCGTACCCATTGCCCTTCAGGTGCAGTTTTCGTGGAAGCTCCTTCGTCTTACCCATGCTTGCAGCTCACCTGCACACCTTGATGGGTGGAGTTTATCCATGCAACACAGCTGAAGCCAATTAGGGATCATTACCGAAGCCCCAAAGGCTTGATTATGTTTCAATTCCACTTGAGGCCATAAAAACTTTCAGAAGGTTTTAAAACCAGCCATATTATAAAGCGGTTGTATAATTGAGACATGGCTATATTAACAAAATATCCTGTTATTATATCATACATTTTCTTTGTTGATTTTATGTATCAGTCAACTGATAAAGACGTCATCCAAAGCTAAATCTAGCTCTCTGAAACAAATGTCGTTGGTAAATCATTACAGTCTTTGAGGGGTTCAATATTTCTGATTGCAACTGTATATCAAATGAGGATGATCAATATTGTTATCTTGTTTATATGGTATACGTTATGTACAACAGTGCATCGTTGGTTTTATGTGTGTTGTAGTTCTGTTTTGATTGTTTCTGCTAAGAGACTTCAGATGTTTTAGAGCTATCAGAGTTCATAAATTTACTTTTTGGTGTAAAGAAATGTGATTTTTGGTCCAAAATTTGTTTACAATTTGCACAATAAAAAAGCTAAGCCTCCAGCCAGATGCTTTACTTGTTCTCTGTTTTATTACTTGGTCAAAGTTGAGATGTAACAACAAAGATTGGGAAAAGATCGATTTTTCTATTCTTTCAAACCACCTCCATCTGTCACAGGACGCTCGAGTCTGATTTTGAAAACGCCAGCGTAGACGAGATTTCGTTTGGTTTAATTTCCACGGAGGAAGAGAGGGTTAACGGCTGCTCTGGGTTCATGTGACAATGCAATTATCGAGTGAAGGAGAAAACAGGTGATCCAGAACTAAATGCCCCAAGACAACGGTGCAAAAACACTTCAGATTCTCAAAGGCGTGCGTGTTTACACCTCTGGACCTGATGCAATCCAACACAACAGCTCTGCCCTGCACATCGCTGCTGTGGAGCTTCAGGAGTTCATCTGCTGTTCAGGCTGAGTCACTTACAGGTTTCAGGCTGGTCTCATGCACTGCTCGCAGCTGCAGCTACCAAAAAGTAATGCACAGTAACTCATATTCAAACCATGTGATCAATTTGCATATAATTAACGTAACTGAGAACCAGGGAGTGTGAGGAGCAGCACAGTCCACGTAGGAGGAGGTTGAGGTGGATGCTGGGTCTGAAAACACCAGCCTGTCACCCAGGAGTCCACGATTCAAGTCTCGTTTGAAACCCAGAAGCCAACGTTACATCACATAACTAACACCACTTAACTCCCATACTTAAGTAACACCACTTAACTTAACTAACCACTTAAGCAAGAAAGAGAAATGTGACCAAGAGAACAAAGGACAGCAGGAAACTCACTCAGGTTAATCGTAAATGAGTCACTTGTGCAGTAGGACACAAACGGTAAACATCTACAATGAGTCACTCTTTATGTCGGCTCTGCTCTTTGACAAACGCCTACCAGATAATATCTGTTCTTGTAAAACTGACATGGTTCACCAGGGACTAATCCTATTCTGCAAGCAACCAGTGAACTTCTTTATTTTAAGGACTAAGGTTTTTCTGCTAAATGTAATCCAGTAATGTGATCTTGATCATCAAAGAAGTAGGAAATCCAGACATACTTATAATAAGCAGGATTGCGAGCATAAAAACAGAGATAAACATGCTGAAGAGTATAATTCAGTCTCTAATCAGTAATCAGATGAGTGCTGTTAATATTAAATTACATTCTGATTAGAAAGCCACAGCATTGACCAGACGTCTCGCCTGCAGAGTGACATGATTTGAAGCGAAACAGCAGTTTGTTCATCACAAAGAAACAGAGCTCAGAAGTCAGAGAGCTGAAGATTCAACGAAGCCGAGCAGTGACTGCAGGACCGCTACCCCAGCGGGCACATGACGACAGATGGATTTGACGCTTCAAGGTTTCGTTGTATCGCAGACGCATGTTGAAGGCAGCCTCTGTGCTGTCTACAGACCAGCTGTCTCAGCAGTCTGGTCGCTGAAGCTGCATGTTCATGGGCGTCCATTCATGTCTTTGACCAACAAACAACACAGAGGCCTCTCACTCAACCCCCTCTTGTCCTCCAGAGTCCCGGAGACAGATTCCTTGATATGATTTACACTTCCTCCCTCTCCCCCCAGCTGCCTGGATAGTCATCTCTTACAGGTTTTTTTTCCAAGCTGGGGGAATAGACGAGACGGGGGCACAGCTGAGGGGCTGCCTAGAGAATGAATCTGTGGGGGTGTTTTGTGTAAATCAGCCACTCAGTGGCAGGGAGATGATGATGTAGGTCGGTATGCAGTTGTTTAAACGTTTCACATCAATCCTGCTCCTGTGTATTAACCTAGAGACATACTCTGTGTATACTGTAGCTGAGTGATGAGACTCTGCAGGTCCTTCATGACAACTGAGACATATTTGATCCTGGAAACAATACGTTCCAGGTACTATCAGTCTAGGGGGACGCTGTATTTAGTTAATAAGCCCCCACACTATACTGGGCAATAATTCAGTGATCAAGTATTCACTTTTGGTTGAACTGACGATCAGCTAAACGCCCCCTCTAAACAGTGACTGTCCAATCATATCTTAGCAGCCAACAAGTTAGAACTAGATTTACCGCCTCACGGTTGTATGTCTCCAGTCAGTTTACATCCATACCTGTCCAAAATATCATCGCTTTATCATTTTATCCGACCAGACATTTGATTGTCATAATTAGCAGATGAAGTTATGACCAAAAACATGTTTTATGAGTTCACAGAGCTCTTCAAGTGGACGTTAGTCTCAGATAGACTCAACATAAGTGGTCGTCGTCATCGTGACGTCACCCATTGGTTTGTGGACTGCTGTTTCAGCATTTTGGTCATTGCCATCCTGGTTTCTGCCCATCGCTATCTTGGGTTTTTTTTTGCAACCAGCAGTGACAGGAGAGGGTCACCGTCTTGATTTTTGCCAACAACATCTTGTATTTGTCATCTTGGATTTTGCCCGTCACCATCTAGGATTTTGCCCAATCGGTGTATTGGTTTTGGGTTGAA
Organism: Pterois miles; assembly: GCA_947000775.1. NCBI lineage: Eukaryota > Metazoa > Chordata > Actinopteri > Perciformes > Scorpaenidae > Pterois > Pterois miles. The sequence continues at coordinate 10,563,059 of CAMQGK010000568.1, read as the reverse complement.
AGCTTTTGTTTAAAGCTCACAAGAAGTGGTCGTAGCCACCGTGCCCTCACCCATTGGTTTTGGATTGCCATTTCGCCCCCCTTTTTTTTTTTTTTTTTTCCAAAAAAATAATAAAAAGGGGGAGATGAGAACACCGGAAAATTGAAAAAGAAATTTTTTGAGAACAAAAAAAATTCTCTTCCCTTTTCTTAATTAAAAACACCCTTTGAAAGGGTTAAAGTCACAAGGTAGCCCCGCCCTAAAGCGTGCAGTCTACATGGGACCATAATTTACTAAATGAACATCATGCTGTATTGAAGAAGACTTGAAACTAGCGACTGAGACCATAAACTGATGTTTACAATGTTTACTGAGGTAATAAATCAGAGAGAAGTAGGCTCATTTTCCCTTTTTCAACCGGAGGAGTCGCCCTCTGCTGGATATTATAAAGAATGCAAGTTTACGGCGCTTCAGCATTGGCTTCACTTCTCAGACGCCAGAGCTGCCCACTCGTCAGATATAATGAAAATCCCTTTCAGGTGTTCCTGAGATATCGCTGTCATGAGAATGAGACGTATGTGAGGTCACAATGACCTTTGACCACTGAAATCGAATCAGTTCATCCTTCAGCTCAAGCGGACGTTTCTGCCAAATCTGATGAAATTCCCGCCAGGCGTTGGTAGCACGCTCACCAGAAGGGGGAGGCCTGATTATAAATGAAAAGCCCCACTCAAGACGTTATGTTATTTGTTCATTTTGTTTTGATTTGTTTTTAAATGCCACTTCATTTTTCATCTCATTAACTTTGTTTGTCCTTAAATTAGATTTTTCTGTATTCATTTTTCATCTTTTGTACATTTAATTGCTTCCATTTGTAATAAATGTGCTTTAAACATAATTGTATTTTTGTTGTTGCTGGTGGTAGAAGTGGTATGACATGGAAAACTTTCCAATAGTTAAAGTTGCCAAAAACAAAACTCCCATTACATCACAGATTCAGAGGCCATCTCTGTATTGAGCGCCAACAACACAAAATTACATAACATCGACACTATTGCCTTTTTATTTTGCTATCCACACACTTGCGTTAATCCCTTTTTGCTGTGTGTGAACCTTTAAATGATTCTGTTCACCCACCCTGACTCCTTGATATAAACCACTCTGTCAGTTCACAGGTCAGCGCACTGGAAAAAAAAAAGATGCAGTGAAATGTAAAGTCTTGAGTTCTTCAGCTCCCTGTTGGATTTCAGCCTCTCCCACACGGTTAGATTTACGGCCGTGCTGCAGGACGTGTACTCCCTGCTCCTCTAATGGCCTGCTGTGAATCACAGTCCAAACCTGTGATGTCGCCTCTCAGGCTCCGCCACAGCGCCATGTCGGGTTTTTATTCAACAGATCTCAAACTTTATGCTTGACTTTTGCATCCTAACAAAAAATTACATCAGTGTCTTTTCTGCAGTGTAATGTTTCCACTTGGGCAGCAGCTCTCAGCGCTGTTATTCATCACTGGAGCGATGGAGCAACCGTAGAAAGGAGGAGCCTCGTCTCCTGCCTTCACCCTGCTCGCTCTCCTCGCTTCCCCCCTTTCATGTCATCTCTCTGTTGTTTCAGAGCCGGGAAAGAAGATGTCGGAGTATTGCCTTCATCAGCACATCTTGTGTTCTGTCAACAGATCGCTCCATCTCCATCTTGTTGAGCCAACATATTATTCCACCAACGTTAAGCGTTTGAAGTCACCTGGCCGCATTAAACACAAATATGGCACCGTTCACGGGGAACAGTACGTCCCATCTGCTGCCGGGCACCTCTGACATGATTATTATGATTATTCAGACTGTTCCTTTAATGCATTTAATACTAGTTATTTTCTCGTGTGTGGCTGCAGTTTGACCTGACAGCTGTTTGCTCCATCATCATTGAAAGTACATGTTGAAGCGCTGGTTCACGGACGACTTCTGCAGCTGACAAATGCTGCACTCAACCTGGTATGACCACGTCTTTGTGTAGGTGTTATTTCCTAGTACGTGTCTTTTTCCAGGCAGCGTTACCATGACGTTCTCTATTGTCCGTGCACTAGTAGCCTCACGGATGTACTGTGTGGATGTACTGTGTATGTGTTATGTGTGTGTGTGTATGAGTGTTTTATAATAAGTTTTAAAACAAGTTTATGTTTTTCTGACCTCATTTTTTCTTAACTGCAGTTACATATTATATCTATTTTACTTGTGTTTTTATTTGTGCCTCTTTATATTATATTATTATTATTTCATAATCCATAGTCTGTTTGTTAGTCCGAAATGAAAAGAAATTAATACTTTTGGTTAATTTTCTATGTAGTCTGGTTTGATTTCACAGTGCCACTTCTGTGTCGGGAATCGTGGACTCTGAAATATTACGGTCACTGATCTACTGTGCGCACAGATCCCTTCCTGCCTGGTTTATCTTGAATGACCGTATAAATGTCACTATTTTTGTCGTTCTCTTTGGCCCAGATGTCAGGCAAACATGAGTCACTCCCACTCACTTTAACCTCGTTTGTCGTATGTCGTTTACCTGTGTCCATCCCAACAAACGCCCAAACAGGACACCACCCCTGGCAGGCGGTCTCGGACCGGCTGTTCTGGTCTGCACCACAGTACGATTACCGTGTTCACGACCATCCAAACAACCTGAGTTTGATTAAACCTGACTATATGTTGGCTTGTTAAAGTGCCCTAATACTATTTTAAAGTAAAATTTACTGTAAAAATATATATATATATATATATCATTATCATATTATCTTTTGTAAAGTTTATTATTCAACTGTAAAATATCCACCCTGTTTATTAAACTTTATGGGTATTTTCGCCAATAAATGTGTGCATGTGAGTGTTTATATGTATAGAAACAAATATTAGTAATTATATCTGATAAATGAAAAATAAAATCAAATAAAAAAAGTACGACTCGGGGTGCTGCAGTAGCTCACCCGGTGCAGCGGACACCCCATGTACCACGGCTCAGTCCTTGTCGCAGCGGTCCGACGTTCGAGTCAGACCTGCAGCCATTTGCTGCATATCATCCCCTCTCTTTATCCTTTCACATCTGTCAATCTCACCAGCTAATAAAACATAATTGACCTAACAGTCCATAATCACTCATCTGTCCCTCTGTCTGTACTGCAGGTTGCAGGAGTCCCAGTCTGAACGTGTCACACTCGCTTCTGTGTTCACTGCTGTATAAAACATCTGCTCTGTGTGAGCCTCTGTGACCTTTATGACATTACATCCTGATAAAGTCACTTTCACAAAAAGCCTCCATGGCACCAACGAGGTACGAGATTCATTTCCATTAGCGACATAAATAATGGGGTTCAACTGAAACAGCATACAAGGACAGAAGCAAACACTTCTCGTAGCATCTGTACTGTAACATGAGATCTTATCTGTAACTGAGGCAGCATCTCACCTTATAGTTGCGGCAGGTGGGGTTGAAGGCGTTGGTGCCGCAGGCAAAAAGCGTCTCGTCATTACGTGGCACCAGCACTTTGATGTAGTTGTAACATTCGTCCTGTTGGGTGGAAAACAGCTTGACGTTACTGTGCATCGGGGACCAGGTCCATGTTGGCTACCGGCGCCGACAACACAATCAAAGCAGGACTTTTACTGGCTGACGCGAACAAACACAAAATTCTCTGTTTTACAGTCATTATCGTAACAACCAGACTGATTTTTACGGTTGGTGTCAAAAAAAACCCCGGTCTGTTGTCTCCTGATGGATGCCCAGCGATTCGTTAACGCCTTTGCCTATTCCAGATCTTCACTGTGCAGGAAACGAAGGAAGAGGAAGAGAGCAGGAGGAGTGAGAAGTAAAAGCAAAAAGCAGAGAGAAAGAGGAAGATGATACTCACGCTGTTTTTCCCTCTCACAGTGCACTTCTCCACATCCTTCGTCTTCCAAGTCAGTTTCTGAAAAACGAACAGACAGCCAACTGTCAGCTCAAAGACAAGCTGTTTCTCACCATCCCAGCTTTTGTTGCTCCCAATCGTTCAAGTGCTATTACGAGACAGCTGTGATGAAAATCTTATTAACTTCAATAAAGTGTCGAGAAAAAAAAACAAACAAACAGATAAATATCAGGGATGCCTGTGCAGCTCGTCAGCGGGCAGCTGAACATGGAGTCTGGATCGGTGAGAACACACATAATGAAAGAAAGCATCTCTGCTTCACTTCACTGTGTATATGAGGAACAATTAGCCCCAATTAACCTACTGACCGAAAGCTCTGCTCTTGGTCTTCACACACACACACTTCCTGTATCAGCGCTGGTTGTCCAGCAGCCTGTTATGGAAAAAGATCCATCAGCTTGTTTACAAGCTCTGCCTGGTTGAAGGTTTAACGTGTTCCCTTCAATTGTCGGATAATTTATTGACCCAAATTTTCTCCGAGCTCATAAATAGCACGGAGGATGCAGGCGGTTGTGTGCACTCCTGCCTCAGCTCCAAGTCTTTGTTTTGTCAACAGCTCCTGACAGCGTTTGAGCAGACAGGAAGCTGACGTCTCACTCAGAAACATATCAACACTTGGGTGTAACAGGACGGCCTGTCTGAGCAGCAGCGAGCAGCTGATCTCAGATCTGCTCTTCGTCTCGTCGTCTCGGGCTGAGCTTGAAGCTGCTTCTCTTCAGATATTTCAGACTAGGTTTTAATACCACGTGTGACTATAAAAGGTCTCCGTTTCAGCCACTTCTGAACGTCAACTCTGCTTTCTCCTGAACAAATAAAAGTTTCAACGATAGCTTTTCTTCAGATGGTCCTCCTTTATTTTCTCACAAGCTCAAATCCTTTAAAATCTGTCAAAGTTGACGCAATAATAACACATATTCATTTTAATCCCACTAATTTATTTACAATTTACATGTTGTAGCAGTTTTAAAGAGTATTAAAAACTTGAGAAATCTCCGTTTAATATACATTCTGAACAGATGAAAAATGTGTGATTAATTTGCAATTGATCAGATTTAACTATGGACAATCATGCGATTAATTGCAACAAAATACTTTAATGGACTGAAAGCCCTGACAAAAACAGGACATTTAAATATATGCATCTTTTTAATCACTTTGACACTGAGTTTGTAGACAATATTTGCACAATGTCACCAGTAAATCTTCACAGTATGTCCTTGTGTCCCCGCCAAATGAAAGAGAAAACTGAACTAAAAAGGTATTACACTAAACTGGAGAGGATTGTATGTTTATCTATATATTTTTTGGATGCTTAGTTTAAATTCCTCTCAAGGTTTCCTCAACTACAACCTCACAACAAGCCACCGTGGCTTAATGCGTTTTGATGCCTCATCGGAGCTGAGGGGTCGCTCCTCCTGGACCCCTGAAAAACAATTTGTCTCGCCGGCCCTCGTTTTCTTGTTCTCACAGCTGGTCTGCCATTTCTTCGGATAGCTTTCAGTCCAGCAGTCAAATCAGACAGAAACTACTTAGAGAAGGTGAACGCAATCTATCTGCCGGGTACGAAGGAGAACGTGACGAAGACGAGACCGTCATCTGAACTGTGAGGGCTTCCTGCTTCACACCTTCACACCAATATTTTTCGATTTCCGCTGGATACAGGATGATGAATGCATTAAAGGACAAGGCTGGCATTAATGAATCCTTTTTTTATCATCAACAAATCCCTTGAAATGGCTAAAACCACCAATGCTAATCAATGCGTCCCTATTGATTCTGTTGCACTTGGCCCAAAGCCTGTTGGCTCTTTGTGCCAATAAGGAAATACAGCTGCAATCAGAAATATTCAACCCCCTCACCTGGAAAGATATTAGTGTGATGAAAAACAACATTCATGAAATTATTTGACAAAAACCCTCATTAAACAAGAAAAAATATCTATTGATACATATTAGTTAGAGTTATTTTGAAAAAATAAATGAAAAATGAACATGCAGAAGCTTCTAGCACACTGATGTCTGAAGCGAACTGCCTTCTTTAAATCCCACCAAAGTTTTTCAACTGGGTCCAGTGACATAATTTCCTCTCTCAGTTTTTGTGGAAACTCCTTCGTCTTACCCGTGCTCACCTGCACACCTTGATGGGTGGAGTTTATCGACGCAACACAGCTGAAGCCAATTAGGGATCATTACAGAGGCCCCAAAGGCTTGATTATGTTGTAACTCCACTAACTCCACTCAGGATATTACATCATACGTTTTCTTTGTTGATTTAATGGATCAGTCAACTGATAAAGACGTCATCCAAAGCTAAATCTAGCTCTCTGAAACAAACACTGTTGGGTTAAATATTTCTGATTTCAACTGAAGGTCTTAAATATGTACATCTTAGCTCATGCCGAGTCTCTGTCTTTCTAATGTTCATCTGATCAGCTTCACATCTGGCAGGTGTTTTGCTGAGGACTCAAGGAGGCGTTGAGTGTGAAGTTGTTTGGATGAGCGATTCTTGAGAAATCTACAAGCAGGACTTTGACGGCCCGTTTCAGCCATGTTTTGAATGAGCACTGCCCTTGTTTCCTTAAACAACTGCAACTTTTACCTGGTTTTGGTAAAACACAAGAGAATCTATCCACAATATCAATAAGCTCAGTCAGAACAGTGAGGACTACCTATCAATCACTTTCTCTTCTTTTAAAGACAGCTCTCTGCCCTCTGGGTCCGTCCACGGAGCCTGATGATACGATTCAGCAGGAGTCAGCATTATGGTAATGGTCCCTGCCTTGTCCATGCTCGATTTGGTTTACTAATAATTACTTATGGCCATCCAAGCCCGGGCAGATCAGTGAAGGGGAGAATGTGAACGAGTGCCCGGTGTGAAAAATGAAGAGCTGGTTTAAAAATGATCCAGACTGAAGGATCTGCGATGAAGAAGACACACCATTTTCTGCTGATATGAGTGGGTCAGAGTAAGAAGTGGAAGTGGGTACAGTCTTCAATAATTTTCCACTCAGTTCCTGCTGACACCTTGGAGGTGGCAGAGGTTTTGGTAAATGGCTAAAAAAATGCATCATATAAAACCACTTAATATCGAAGTTCTCATATAACATAACTGAAAAAAGATAAACCGACATGGCGCTGCTCAAAAGTTCCCATTTCTTTGTGCCACGGTCTACGCCCAAATCAATAGTTCGGAGCTCTCTGACATGGAGTGGGGCCTTATCAGAATGAATATCAGTGTTTAGTGCTAATCTAAATACAACCAAGCAAAAGTCCCGGCCTCGGAGGGCTTTTATTTAAGTGCAATCATGTTTGACAAATGAGATTCAGATAGGAAGGAGCATGGCACTTCAAAAGCCACAAGAGCCCCGCTCCACTTGTATTGGATATATGTCTGAAGAGAGATTGCTTAATACTTGAATGAGAAGGCAGGCAAGGGTAGAAAGGAAAATAATGAGATACAAAGAGATTTTGTTTCCTATAAAAACACAAAGAGTGGTTCAGAAAAACAAGAACCAGTCTTAAGAGTGCACTGCAACGCAGGTTGAGCTCAACTATCATCAGAAATATCACTATTGACAAGTAAAACCCCGTTCAGTCATACAGCAGGCTGGACGACGGCAGAATCCTAAACAGGGTTGGCTGACTGGATGAATGTACCATCTATCGGTTCTTGGGAAAGTACATCGCCAGGTGTTTTTTTTGTTAATCATTCTGCCTCTGAAGGATGACAGCTGCTCGTCTGCCGAGAGCCGGCGTATTCTCACATCTCCCGAGTTTATTCTGACCATACAGCAGTGGGTGATGTGCTGGAGAGACGAATCGGGACGATTTGGTGAGTTTTATTTGTTTCTGTTTGAATGAAGTGTATTTTATGATGCTATGCTGCTACAACCGCTGATCTCCCAGCTGAATCTACTGAGCTGACGGTGGCCAAGTCTATCCTAAAACCCATTTAAAACATGGATGGCAGAAAAATGTCAAGTAAAGGTCTTTGCACACCAAGTCTATATTGTTCGTTTGTGTTTTTAATCGGTCTTCCGATCAAAAACGTTACGCGCAGATATCTTGCACACTGACTCTGAAGCATTTTATTATTCTATTAAGACAAAACTGAATGAATTTTGTGGGTGTAATGGCTAGCACTAGTCCCAAAATAGGCTTATGTATTAATGACATTAGCGAGAAGCTATCGTTTAGCTACCTACAGCACAACTACTGTCTGCTGCCATCAGGCCAGCATATTCATTACAATGCACTATACTATAACTGCTATATTATGTTAATATAACTGCTATATTATACTATACCGTATAATATCATCATATTATTATTCCTTATATTATATTAAATTACACTATTAAACCATATTACACTGTTCTACACACTGCATATTGTTTGCCACTATTTTCACTGCACTTTATATACATTTGCACCATAACTGTCACTTTACCTTGACTTGTATAACAGCTGTATATAGCTTGTATTTACTTTATTCTTATTTTATTCAATTTTATTTTTTATTATTTTACCTATTCTTACTTTTTACACTGTTCTACTTGCTATTTTATATCAGTGCTTTTATGTCAACACCCAAATTTCCCCCCTGGTGATCAATCTGTTCGAACTATTTTATCTTAATCTTTACATCATCCTTGGTTTTGCGATCATCCCCGATTTCAAGCTGTTCTGCGATCAGCATCCACAACATACCTTTAAATTCAGACAAACGTTTTGAGTCACTGTGTAAACATCATTGACACAACATGAGGTTGCATTTATTAAAAATAAATGCAACCTCATTTCAGATGAAAACTACAGACTCGGTGTGCAAAGACCTTAAGGCTGGGTAATTAAAAATGTATTTATAATTCACAGATTATTGGTATCAACACTGAAGGATCAAGGATCAAACACTCCCTAAATTAGTGTTAGAGGAAGAATTCATCTTGGATGTAAGTTTTTGCATTGAAGAAATCAACCAATCATAATCCAGTTTAGAAAGCGATGGCATGTACTAACTACACATTAAATCATTTTCTATTCATCTATGGATATCGACTCAAACACATGAATGAAATTTATATGTTGGATAATGAAACAGAGGTGACTCTGAAAGTGGACGTTCCTACCTGCTGTGGGATTATCTGCTCAGATGAAGTGGCAAGATTGATGGCAAACACGTGGTCCCTGCAAGAGACAGAGTCAGTTATTAGTGGGGTCATTTCTACACGCTGTTTGCCAGACCTGCAAATGCAAAGCTCCACAAAGGCCCACACACATTAACCCGACATCGCCTGCGTCGCCTCGCCTCGCCTCGCCTCGCGTCGCTTCGTGTTGCCTCGCTTCTGTCGCCTCACCTCGCGTCGCCTGCGTCTTGGCTGACAAGTTGCACTTGAACACACCGCAAACACTACAACCAGCAGCCAGTTAACACGGACGTTCTGCACCTGCGTGAGAGGAAATAACTCTCCACACCAGCAGTAGTCTGCATTCGTCATTCAAAAAGGGAAACCGGAAGACTGAGGACTGCGAATATACAAGCCGCTGTTACGATACAGACATAAAACGAAGCAGCATTAATCGACCACATTCACACCAGATGTTCAGGTCGTATTGGGATGATTAGATGAGATCAGATGAAAAATGAGAAGAGTCTTCTGTGTTTTAAGTCTTGACTTTACTCGTTTGCGTGATTTCCTTACTCCCATTTCTCTTCTTGTGCACTGATTTGCTTCAGTGAAATCAGAAATCAGAGGGACTTCTCTCACTGATGGGCGCCACCACCGGCAATTCATCATGCTGAATCGGCCGAAAAGCCTCCGACACGGGCAGACTAGAGCCTCCGACACGGGCAGACCAGAGCCTCCGACACGGGCAGACTAGAGCCTCCGACACGGGCAGACTAGAGCCTCCGACACGGGCAGACTAGAGCCTCCGACACGGGCAGACCAGAGCCTCCGACACGGGCAGACTAGAGCCTCCGACATGGGCAGACTAGAGCCTCCGACACGGGCAGACGAGAGCCTCCGACACGGGCAGACTAGAGCCTCCGACACGGGCAGACGAGAGCCTCCGACACGGGCAGACGAGAGCCTCCGACACGGGCAGACGAGAGCCTCCGACACGGGCAGACTAGAGCCTCCGACACGGGCAGACTAGAGCTGATACGTAAAAGCTAGCTGTTCAGTGACGGCCCCGAACGGGTCGACAGCTGACTGCAGGCTTGGTGCTTCAGGGCTTTAGGCCTCTGATCCAAAACCTGGACTGAACGAAGCTGTTCAACGAGAGAAGGTGGATTATCAGGAACATTTATTGGCTTATCAACTTCAGAAAAAGTTTTCCCAACACCAAAAGTTTCCACAACTGTCGACACAACCCATATGAATCACTTTGTGAAGTGAGGCATGCACTTTGTTGCATGCAGCTGTGGAAAATATTAAGTCCACTTAGGTACATTAGGAGTCTCTCTACCTTTACAGACGGGGTTCTTGGCAGCGAGAGGTCTGCAGTTTGAGACCGAGCCAAGAAACTGTAGCAGAATTTATTTTGCACCATGGAAAATAGGAAGAGGAGGTGCAACCTCATACCTTTTAGAAAATTAACCTCCGACATCTTGATTGAGAAGCGAGCAATGCGCAAATAGGCTGATGCACTAGAAACACTTCGGAGGTGCTGCCTGGGTTAGCTTACGCTATAATACAAGTTTGGGTTCATTCAAGTCTGACTCAAAACAGGCTGAATTCACTGTTGAGCCTATTGGAAGCTTTAGATGAATTTCTCTGAAAGTGTACGAATGTGTTTTCCTTGTAAATTTCTCCACTGTGGGACTAATAAAGGAATATCTTATCTTATCTTATGATCTTAACTTATTATGTTGTCTGTGGTCTTTTGCTAACTTCTTTTTACCTTCCTGCTTATGCTGTTGCACATTTTCTCCTTTGCATCTCCTTTAAGAGCCCGTCTGCCTCCTGCCCCGCTATCAGTGGAAATGACCTGAATTGGCTTCATGCTTAATTGACTTTACTTGTTAATTAAGGTGAAACGAACAACTAAATCCATAGTTTTTACATAATCAAATGATACTTCAGGGTCTGATTGTGCAATGCAAGAACTCAGAGGATAAGGTTTTGGGCTCTGGTAACTCATGATCAGAATATTTCACATTAAAGCTGGGGTTGGTAATCATGAGAAACTGGCGCTGGATTTTAAAACTGATCCAAACAAAAAACCCAACCAGTGCGGCCAACTCGTTTTCAGTGAAAGTAGGTTGCAGCACCATCTCCAAAAGTCCCTGAATCTACAAAGTACTAAGTCTACTAAGTCGGCAACAGTGATGGCTTCAGGCCTCCCTCCAAAGACCCTCCCTCATGAACGTTCAACGAACAAGCCTACTGTTAGCAGTAGTAAACTTGCAGCTGGACGACTCTGGTGATGTACAATGAGTGCATGCAGACAGGCAGGTAGGCTGTGCAGTCATTACATCTGCTCCGAATGAAATGACTGGACGCATTTATTACAGCCCTGCGACGGCCACCCACACCTGTATTTGTCTTTTTTTTTTTTTTTTTTGGTTAGAGCATTTAATTTATTGTTTGCTGTTTGCAACTAATATAAAAAAAAAGTTTTTTGACGAAGATTACCCACCATAGCTGTAATGGACTAATGTGTAAGAGATTACCATTATCAGCTATCACTTAGTAAAACATAAATGTAAGTAATGTGACGACCCCTCCCAACCACTAGGTGTGTTGGCTCGCTGGTCCGGTTGAGGCGGGGCCACCATCAGACGATGAACTACACCTGGACCCGGTGTGGCCCTCACTATATACACCCCTCCCCACTGAGATACTGAGCTCTCTCTCTCTCTCTCTCTTCTATCTATCTATCTATCTATCTATCTATCTATCTGATCTTGGTGTTCACGTTATTTTGTACAGACCTCGTCTCTACTCCCATTTGTGTAGCAGCCTAAGAGCCGGGCTGTAACAGTAACAAAGAAATAGAAACTCATAGTACTGACAGCTGAAAGTACTGTGAGGACACATGAAGTAGTAAAGGCCTGATCCTGGACCTTCTTCTCTCTCTGCCTCAGTAAAAAATGTAAAGAAACCTTCATCACAGTGTTTGTATTGATAATAAGGACGCACCGATACCATACTGGATTGGATATCGGGCCAATATTGATTCAATTAGCTGGATCAGGTTTCAGTGACAATGGGGACGATTAAATGTTATGTTTATATACTATATACATACATATATACTGGAATTTTTTTGACCAATTTGACCAATTTATTGCTGCATTAAAAAAGTTTACACTTGAATTGTAATTCCTGTTAATTTTGAAGATTTTTTTTTATCAAATTGCTGGTGAGGTATTTATTATTTTAATAATTAAATAAATTAAAGAAATAAATCTATTTGTCACATTTTGTTTTTAGGAAAGCAATGTTTAAGTCAAGCCTGATGCTGGCTTACACATAAAGGACTGATCGCAGTCAGTGAGACATACAGCTTATTAATCAAACACTGGTATGAGGTCGGTACTCCGGCCGGTACCGGCCGATACCCAAAACCCAGGTATCGGTATCAGGACTCATCCCTACATGTTAAACTAGCAGCTGGGTGGTGCCGACTGACCGGGCAGCGATGTAGAGCATGCGGTTGATCCTCAGCATCCTCTGGAAGTCCAGGCCCAGGCGGACGGTGTCATTGTCCGACATGAGTCCCTGGAAGCTGGGATAGAGGTAGGAGGCTGCTGGGAAAAGAGATGGAGAGAAAAAGGAAATGTTCAAGTACTCATAATAAGAAAAGACACCAGCGAACTAGCTCCATTTGTGAAGAGTCAACAGTTACTCAGCATTCATCCATAACTAATCAGCAGCATAGAAAAACACTACACCTTTACAATTTAACAAACACTGAACCGAGATTACGATTTGAGATATTGTGCTGAAAATCCAGAGCATACACCGACTGTATGCTAATATGCACTTGTGTAGGTGGATGAGCAGGGCAGAAAATAGCATCCAAAGTTGCAAATTAGTTGGTGGTGTCACAGAAGTCAGTCTGATTTAAATAACCGGCTCCTGGTGAACACTTCTTCACGGACACGTCTAGGGGCGGTGCCAAGTCAGGACCAGGAAACAAACCAAAACCATCTTAGTGCAAAATCTGTCGGTCTGGTCAGCGCTCATCGGTCTCTGAGGTCACTGAAGTTCAGGTTGGGGTTGTCATGAATTAAATCCCTTCACTGCCTTGTAAAAAAGTCATAAAATAAACTGAGTATATAATTCAATGAGAATCAGGTGTTTCCACGCATGTGGTGTAAAGAAAACGTGTGACGCAAAGACAAAGACAACAACACACAGTAACTCTGTACTGCACTGCAGCCGAGTTTCATTTTTACTTCTTCTGCATTTTAATTCCTTCTTGCCCTTTTCTCCTCCCGTAGACGAACTCGCTGCAGGGAAATATTAATTTAAACAACGAGAGACTGTGTCCAGAGCTTCAACAACAGAGTGGCAGCCCGTCAGTAGATGCCTTGCAAATGTTCGGAGGGAAAAAAGGATTCTCCAGGCAGAAATCAAATTAACCTGCACAATACCGACACCAGGCTGTCTTCCACGTCACAGACTTCCTTCCTTTTTCCTTAACCAAGATTCAACTCGAGGCTACAGCGCTCTGGATCGGTAGAGTACTGTATTAAGTGCCCTCCAGCCTCCCATCTGACCTGGGCTGCTGCTGAATTAGCAAACCCCGCCAGAAATACACCACAATCGGAAATGAGTCTCTCTACAGGGAGCCGTATGTTCCCCTAACCGCTGGTCTCGAATCGACTGTTTAAAGATTTAAACGCCTAATGCCTGGCTGAGTGCTGGACCTTGCTGTGCTGTCTGGTGAAGAGACTCCCAGTGGCTCGCCGGCCCGCCCCGCTATCCTCCCGTTGGCAAATGAGGATTTTCTAATTACTCTTCAGTACTTTCACATCCTCTAAAGCTTGGGGGGGCAGCTGGGGCGCTGCTCAGGGCAAGATCCAGTAAAGGTGATGGTGCCCACCTTTCTTTAAGATCACTGCACATATGTGATGCTGGATGCTGGATGCTGGCTAAATGCTGAATCACACCAGAACCCTGCATCCACAGGCTGCATTCACACAGCCACTGGCACTCAACCCTCAAACTGACGCCGTCAGGTACGATTCCTCCAGGGGATTTTAAACTACTTTTAACAAATCTGGAGAGAGCGTGGGGTGTGTGTGTGTGTGTGTTTGTGTACAGTTTTAAACTAGCTCTTTGGCACTCACCACTTTTATGATTTGTGTTCTTGCTTGTCCTTGTCTGACTGGTCTGTCTGTCTGTATTATTGGGCCTCATGCAGCAATATTCTCTTAAATTTCTCTTAAAATTTCTCTGAAGTTTGTAAGAGAAAAAATAAGAGATGCCACTCCAGATGCACCAAACGTCCAAATCTGCTCTTACCAGGTGATCTGAGTGATGAATCCCACTTCATCATAAACTGGAGCCCTGCGGTCGATTGTTTCTTATTAGAATAGGTAACGCCCCCTAAATACTAAATAAGGGCAGCTGTGTGCAAATACTAAAAATAAATTGGAGAGATGCCCCCCAAAGTAAGAAGATGACCTTCAGCAGTCGGGAAACTGACTGTTAAACTTTAGTAAAAGGGATTTTCCAGATTGGGATCTATGGACCAATAGTATTTCTTTAGCCCATGAATTAAATAATCCAATCATTATAATTATCCTAAAACATATAATCTAAGTTTTATTAGATGATGTATTTTTTTTTATGTTCGTCAGATTTAAACTTTCCTGGTGTTGGACAGATGCAGGAAACAAGAAGATTTATTCCCATCTTGGTAAAAGTGCCGTCGACCACTCAGAAAACGTTCCCTCACAAAAACCAGAAAACACTGGTGAATCCCAGAAATCAATGGGTACGTACAAAATAAGCACAAATCATGCATACAAACACAAATAATAGAAAGCTTGTTGTTATATCGCTTCCTGCATGAGGTCCATTGTGCTGCATTGCTGTTGTGTCTTAACAAGCAGATTTAAATAAACACCTTTCAGAACAGAAAACGCAGCTCAAAATACTTCAAAAAAGAATAAACACGCAAAAAATGAAGTTCAACTTGTCATGTATTAAACTGCCTTGAAAATCCATAAAATAAATAATATTCATATAATTAAATTATATTATCATATAATTCAATGAGAACCAGGTGTGTGTAAAGCAAACGTGTTAATGCAAAGACAACAACACAGTAACTCTGCATTGCACGACGACTGAGTTTCATTTTTACTTCTTCTTCTGCATTTTAATTCCTTCTTGCCCTTTTCTACTCCCGTACACGAACCCACTGCAGGGAAATATTAATATTTGCGTCCAAGTAACAGAATGGCAGCCCGTCAGCAGATGCCTTGCAAATAGTTGCAGCCCTTATTCCAGCGTCATCCAGCACTTCGTTAGCCAACATGTGCAAAAGAAGATCGTGAACTTTAATCTTGCAGTGATCCAGACAGAGATGAAATGATTAATAACAATAATAATAATTTTGTTTTTCACAAAAGAATCAACGCACAAAACAATAAAATAATAGAATCCCAAGGGGATTAAAAAATAGGACAATTACATATTTCATTACTAAAAACAAGATGATAATGGTAAAAACAAGAACCCACAGAATTACTATGACAAATAAATAAATATAAAACAATAACAATGATAAAGAAAGAAAAATGTGGATTTGATTAAAGGAATTTTAAAATAAGTTCTGAGCTTTTCCTAAAAGTTATCAACAGAAGTTGCTCATCTTATCTGTGATGGGAGAACCACATCGATACTACATCCCTTTCACTTCATACTCGAGAGTGTTAGAAACGTTGTATTGTGCGCTGGCATCTCATAGGTGTAAAACTACTGGATGCATTATTCAAAGTGGACTTCCTGAGTCATATTTCCTCTCATCAACCTGAACTTTTAGCAGAAAAACTACAACCATACAGCCCCTATGAGCATATGTGAGTCTATAAAAGGGCACAGTCAAGCTTTATACCCTTTTAATATATTTATTATGGCATGGCTCCAAAAAGCACAATTAATTCACCATTCAAAAGCAACTAATTACTTCCAGTTACCACAGAGCAGATGAGGTGGCCCATCATGAGTTAAAGGAATTTCAGTGCTGGTGTCAGTGGAAAGTTTTAGTGTCCTATTAAGGTCTAAATCAAAAGTTCCTGTTGAGTGAAATCGTCTGATAAAGCTCTTACTCTGACAAAAAACTTCTACGATACTTTCTACCTTTGCCCTCCACGTCACACGGTTTGACATCAATCACCTGAACATAGTTTATGAAGCATTCGCATCCTGCTGAGATCCTAGCGGAAAAGAGTGAATTTGAAGGACTATATCATCCACAAAATACCCATTTATATATCAGTTACTCACCTCCAGTTACCTTGACTTGAAGTGAATGAAAAACTTTTCCTCTCATGCCTCCACAGCAAACGAAGAATACAAAAACGGAGAAAAGTCCTGATGAACTGAAGAAGCCACATTTATAACAGCAAAACTATATCACTACTTTCCAAACACATGCATCTCCACTAAACCCTTACTATTTAAAACACTGGATGCACACGGACAGGTAGCGCGCCGGCGCACACCTGAGACTCAGAAGTGTTTTTGATCGTTGTTAAGCCTGGCCTCCATTTACATCAATTCATCATTTCTCCATTTTTTGATTCTCCGTTCACCGTGGAGGCATGCAAGCAAAGTTTTCTTCAATAATTCAGTGTAACACAGAGGGAGTAATCAATACACAAATGGTGATCTTGTGGCTGAAGTATTCCTTTAATATCGAAGACCAAACATGGCAGCAGCTTCTTCTACAAGCAGCTCCAGTATAATAATATCTTTACTTGGCTCAAACCATCTCAGCACACAGCGAGTCACAAAAAAGACAAGAAGCTGAGGGGAGTCGTCTGTTCCAGAAGAAGAAGTGACTCGGTGTGATTTTATGGACTTCAGCCTCATGAAGTAGTACGAGTCATAATGGACGTCTCGCAGAGTTGAGCGCGGGACCTTGTGCCACGCTGTCACCTGCTGGAACCAGAGGTGATAAATTGCTCTCATTACGCCGGGGATGGAGCTCCACATATAGCGCTATTAGCGCAGCTATTCCTGCTAATGGTTGCGTTACTCTCTTCCAGATAGATCAATTACAGTGTGTGGGCCATGGTCTCAGCCGCCTCTTAAATCAATTATGGGCCATTACATTTAGCGGCCGGGACCTCTTCTGTGGACCTCCCCTGTGATTGGGTGCCATTGATGGGTCCACAGGCTGGTCCACAGGCTGGTCTGATGAACCAGTGTCTTCAGTCTCACAGATGTCCACGATCCTCCTCAGTCAAACTCTGGTCTTCGCTCTCTGCAGGCTAATGTACACGATCACTCAACATTAGCCTGTATGAATTATCATCATAAAGTACTGTGACTGTTGCGTTATCGTTTTATTTAAGTCTTTTGTCCAAATTAGAAAATTAAATCTGTTATTGATGTTTTTATTGAATGAAAGCATTGTTTTATATTTGTATTTGTATGTGACTTAATGTGTTATATAATACTGTATATTAATATTTGAAGTATTTTCCCACACCTGCAGTTTGGCCGCGTAGGTGTGAAACAAGGAAAACTAGATTTACGACCTTGTGGTTGTATGCTTCCGCCAGCCAGTCACGTTGTTGTTGTTGTTGTCATAATTAGCATGAATTCTTGAGTTATGACCAAAACATGTTTTGTGAGATTCACACCATGAAATTTCCTCCAGGTGTTCCTGAGATATCGCATTTACGTGAATGGGATGAACAGATGGATGGACGAGACACCGTATAACATGATGTCTTTGGCCTAATCCATCGTTGCCCTTAGAGCTCTGGTCTGTGTTGTGTTGTGTTCACACTGACTCATAACAAACAAAACAAGTGCAAACATAAAACCCATGGACTGACAGGTAACTCATTCTTCAGCTTCAGCTCAGTGAACCAAACCAACCCGGCAAACACATCAGCGTTGGACTGACCTGAACCAAACCAGAAAGACTTCAGACAAATATAATTATGAATATTAATATATTAGCCACATGTACAGTTTGTTTTCTTTGGTCCAAACCAATGTGAAGAAGGTTTGCTGTCCTTCATCTTTTGTCTTTAGTGGGTTTTGGTGCAACTAAAAGTAGTAATTATATGTCAAATATGTCCTTCTTGTATCGTAAGATCTTGCAAACAAGGTCAGCGTTGACGCAGGAACGCTTCATGCATGTTGCTTGTATTGTTTCCTTTTTCACACCAAGCCAACAAAACAGAACGCAAGGAATAAATATTCCAGCAGCTGAATACATCTCAGCGAACATGCCCTTAAAACACATCCGCTGCTCTAAGCTGTGCTCCCCACTGATGATAAAATGCCTTCATGACCCTTGCTTTACTTTTACATCTACTCCTGCAACAAGGAATCACCATGGCAACACAACAGAACTTACATTCTCTGCCCACGATGCTGATTGGTTCCAGGTCTTGGGGGAACGGCGTGGCTCCCGAGGACAGCTGAGGTAAGAAGGCGGCTAAGGTGAGAGCCAGGATGGCTGGCGGGACGGGTCGAGACGAGCCAGGCATCAGCCTCATCTTGGCAGAAGATGAGACCTCACCAGAAACACATGGCCCACAGCAGATTCACCTCCCACCTGGAATCAGACGCAAGGTTCTCAGGTTAGGACAGCAGGCATTTCTGAGACAATGAATACATGCTGCTAGAGATTATACTACAGGTTGGAGTAGTACCAATAACCCTTAAAGTGTACTGGGCTGATATAACAAGTGAAAACAGCAAAATGACAGTAGTGCTGTTATTAGCATGCAACATCTTATGTCAATGTGGCGATGTGATGGAGTGTCTGCTGAGCCACGACATGTGAGAGGGCAGACACAAAGGTAAATGGGGTCAAAGGGAGAACCAGATGCCTGACCAGGACAACCGCCAAAGTCTTTCACAGGTGACTTGGCACAATTAAACCTTCGCTCCTCGCTCCAGCCGCCCTGACACCAGGCCCTGACGGGGGCATATATTACTCAGGTTAAAGGTCGTCATGTGATAGGAGGGAAACCTGTCCAAGGTATGCCTCGCCCATTACTCAATACGGGCTGGGATCGGTTACAGCTCTGCAGGAAGGACAGAACAGGGCTGTCAATCAATTCAAATATTCGATTTTAACATGACTGTCTATTGTGAACTGCAAATTAATCACACATTTTTTTATGTCCAAAATGTATCTTAAAGGGAGATTTGTGAAGCATTTTATGATTTAATTAATATCACAAAACAATACCAGATATTGTCCAGAAACCCTCCCAGGTTCTGACTTTAGCATCAACAATCTGCTCCAATCAGAACATGACAAACTGCAGCCCAACAGGCAACAACAGCTGTCAGTGTGTCAGAGTGCTGACTTGACTAGGACTTGATCCAGACTGACTGGGACTATTATAAAGTGGGCATGTCTATAAAGGGAAGACTGGTGGGGACCCAGAGAACCCATTTACATCCACACATCTGGAGGTCAGAGGTCAACGGACCCCTTTGAAAATGGACATGACAGATTTTCCTTCCGAAATAAGCACAAGTTTGGAGCGTTATTTAATTTAATGACCTGGTTGGTACTGATGGATTCCTTCAGTTGTCTGGTTTCATGATGCCAGTATTTTCACTCTGAGCCCTCTACAACCTAAAAATTGCATGTTGCGTTAATGCATTAAAGAACTTTAAAACGAATTTGTGTTAACGCATTATTACTGCATTAACTTTGACAGCTAGAGGGCATTCAGACACCACATATTCCACCAATCTGAACTTGGCATTTTAATCACATTATCATAATAATTATTAAAAACCTTCCTGGATCTGGACACCAAAATCTGATCACCTGTTTGTTGAGCCACGGCTGGATTTTACACCTAAGTTATTAAAGTCTGTTTGCATGTTTTGAAGATATAACTAGACTTGAATGAAGGACGCCATCGACGTTAGCTGACCATCATCGACCACTGAGCCCAACACTGTGATTGAAAGATATGCAGAAAAAAAAAACAACAAACAAAAAAATGACAACTCATGATGCAAAGATGTTGAAACTTCAACCAACTGCACTGAATCAAGTCACGGATTATCATTTTCAGTGAACGGCTTGACGAAAGAATCGTGAGAAAAAAGACTAAGGTTGGCGTTGAGTGTGAATGTGGAAAGCTCACGAAACTGAGATTGTTCATACATGTTCATTTTCACATCTGCTTGATGTCTGAGGGAAGAGACAGAGACAGATGGGCAGCAGAAGGATTTGTCAAAACAAACTTTGTACTGCGATGACCTGCGCTCACCGCCAACTTATTTAGGGCGATGTGTCCTCCACAGGGGTCCTTACGAGCCGTCCCAAATTAATGTACTGTGTCGCCTGGCGATGAGACCTCGGCCACATGGTTTTAAGTGGGAGCAGAAAATTAAGTCAACAGAGACATGAACGGCCATCAATATTGATAATAGCCTGCTTCATTTAAATGCAGGGGAAAGAGCTGCATTTAGCAATGAGGTCAAGCGATGATCACAGTACAATAAATCGAGGGGGAGTGGGCGAGTGTCTGCTTGTATTTACTTTGTGAACACAGCTTGTGTGACCTGCCGTAGACGATATATGTGGACCATATACCTGATGGATTAGCGTCACATGCCATGATTTGGAAGGGATTTTTTTTTTTCCTGCCAAGGAGAACAGCCATTTGAACTAACAGATTATGTTATGGAGGTATCGCTGGAAGAGACAAATCCCTGAAATGTCCAAAGCATTTAGGGTTGAAAGAAGTTTGGTGATGCAAAAACAAAACGGTTGTTAAACGCTATGCAACAAGTCCCCGATACAGCACAGCGAGGGAGCATGACATCCTTGTGAGGAAGGAAGGCAGAGCTCACATATTGACAGCTAAAGGAAGGCAGCCAGCAGACTGTAATGATGATGCATGCAAAACAAGACAACCACTGAGAACAACTGACACAGAACATTAAATAAAATGCATATATATATATATATATATGCATTTTATTTAATGTTCTGTGTCAGTTTATTAACATAATGCTGACATAGTTATGCAGATACTTTATCCTCAGGTTAGACCTGTTGCTTTATTTTGCCTATAGGTTATCAGATAAATGCTAAATCTGTTTCTGATCTCCTGACACACACACACAAGTGTTTTCTTTTATGTTCTTTCTTTGTTCTGTTATGAACATAAATGAATAGTAATATTCAGATATTTTTCACTTGGCGGCTCACGTTGCCGCTGTGTTTAACGGTGGCGTCTGCGGTGTGATGGGGTTGATCCAGCCGTGCAAACTGAAGTGATGTGATTCCTTGACAAAAACAAGGGTTATCTTTATAATAAGAGTATTCCAGTTTTTTCCTTGGAAATTCAGAGTTTTTTCTCTGAATAACATCCCTTCGCCTGGCTCTTTAACAACAATGGCCCTTATACGTTGTCACACTAAACAGACACAGCCAGACGTTCATGCCATCACTGACACAAAAAGACAACCTCGTTTGGCTGCCAGCTGCCGGTAGACAGCGGCAGAACTGGTTAGTCTGAACTGTCACGGCCTTTGGCCATTTTCCAGAGGGAAAGCAGTCACAAAGGGAGCTGGCTCAGTGAGCGTAAAGGTCTGTGGTAATGTAAAAACAAATGAATGAGCCCTCAGTCAGCTCCTCTAACCAAGGAGAGAAATGCTGTCACAATTCGATTTGATCCGTCAGAGCAACAATGGATTATTTCCCAAACACTGACACGGTCAAGCCACTTTACTGACTCATTTAAAAGTTCATAAACTATGTTTGAGGGTTACATGGTAGTAAATACGACCCCATAAAAACCCAGCATGAATGCAGTACAGTACATTTATGCTCCGTGTGTACTGTAGTTTGTTAATCACACCACATGAAACGTCAGATTAGCTTATAACTGAATGCAGTAAGTACAGTATGTCTTAAGTATTAGAAGTTAGCTCTCAGATTCTTTACTTACAAGTAATGTACAGCTTACTTTAAATCATAATATTATTTGTTTAACACTATTAGTTGTGTGAAGATCACATAAAAACATGATGATATTCAATGAATATAAGAAGTTTGAAAAGGGGAGAAAAAGATGTTCACATGAAGCAAAGTAAGTACTGAAGGTATATTATATATATACTGAAGGTATTAAAAAGCCTAAACTTATTATTATTAGTATTTGTACCAAAACGAGACATCTTATAGACACCTAGCCCTCGTTAACACCAGCTCTGTTTGTGATATTTTAGCAGCCTGCTGGAGAATGACTATATTCAGCAAAATCCTGACATTTAAATTAGTTTAGAAAATGTACCAATGCCCATATTAAAGGTTACGGCTCTGATTTGGTGCTGTTCCAGCTCTGACACTGTCCTGAGAATACAACTGGAGGAAAATGGCTGCTCATCCCGTTTGACCTTTTCGACAGAAACGGACGAAGCAGAAACACACCTGCCGTCCTCCAGCCGCCATGTTTACCTCCCACAGAAATGTGTCCACGTTGCATCGTCCCTCTGGAACCGTGAACTCTCTTAATTTACCCTAACACAAGTCTAATCAGTTAATGACTTTGTGTGCAGTCTGAGGGGCGAGTGGACGGCTGATGAGCTGACAGCTGTCGAAGGGAAATAAGCCACCGCTTATCTCATCTCATGTTTGCTCTCTGTGTTCTAGCTTTGGACGGGAGGGCTCGGATCATTTTGTTTTTAATGAACTGGACTTGTTAAGCCATCTGGGAGAAATTGGCAGTCGGGCCTCTTTGGAGGAAAAGGGTTTCTGGGACGCTGGCATTGCATTGATTATCTAACATTCATTTGGATTATCCAACAGCGCCGCGTCTGCGGACTGATAAAATGTATCCACAGAGAAGTTTGGAGTCTCAAGGCCTCAATTGCGTTAATGCAGAAATGAGACTTAAATAATAAGAGACGCTTGGTCTTTGTTGGTCGGCATGGAGGCCAGGGAGTCATCTGGGTCCGTAAACTCTTGAGAGTAATGTGCTCTGCAGTCCCCGCTTGGCCGGGAATAACAGTCCCATAAAAAAAAAAAAAAAAAGTTACACTTTAAATCCTAAATTTCAGTTTTATGCTCAATCAACTGCATTGCACAGTACGTACCTGCCGACTCTTGGGATGCCTATTTTCCTGCTGCATAATGCAGAATTGCCATCTCATATTCCCTGACCTCACCAGTGCTTCGGAGGCAGGGAGGATAATCCACTCGCTTTGATAGCCACAGAATAGAGGATACCTCTCACCTCACACCTCCGAGCACTCGCATCTCTCCCCTTGGCTGCCTCCACTCTGACATGTTTGTGGTTCACAATGGCCAGAATAATGAGTGAGCGTATCCCCAGACTCCTCCATGATTTCAGACACAATTAACCACGTTAGCCTCTGATCTCAGCAGGCCACTACACAACAGCTTCCTAAGCTGGACGCTACAATAAAACCAGGAATATGTGAACCAGATGCAAAGTCAAGTGTGAGGGTTTTTTTTTTTTTTTTTTAAAGATATAAAGCGTTATAATTGTATTAAAGCAACAGAGGCACATGGGCAAAAATGGACAAAAAGACCTGGTTGTTGAATATTGTAGAAAGGTGGTGTTAGGGGTGTATGAAAATACTGATAAACACAAGCATTGCAATGTTACGTTTTGCTATACTGTATTGATTCTTATAAATGCTGTATCTATTTTAATCAGCCTCTTAATAATCCACTGGCCCGCAGGTCACCTGGCTGCTGCTCCGCCCTTCGGAGGGTGTAGCTCAGTGAAGATCTTACGAAACTAGAAAACCTAAGAAATCCATCGGTACCATGTCACACTTGCATGTCACGAAGAAACTAAATAACCCCAAAGTTATGCTAAATTTTGGCTGGTATGACGATATAACCTGTGAATCTCCCCTTTACAGACATGCCCACTTAATGATTAGCCCAACTATGATGCGTTTGACAGGGCTGACGGTGGTGGTTATATATATATAGCACAAAAAGCAAATCGCCCACCTATCAGAAGGTTGTTGGTTCAATCCCCGGCTGCTCCGGTCACATGTCAACGTGTCCTTGAGCAAGACACTTAACCCCAACTTGCTCCCGAAGGCCGAGCCATCAGTTTGTGAATGAGTATTTAAATTAGCTCCTGTCATGGCAGCCTCTGCCTTCAGCGTAAAGTGCTTTGAGTGGTCAGAAGATGAGAAAAGTGCTATGTAAATGCAGGTCCATCTACCATCCTATACCGTTTATTACCGTTTATTCCTCCACTTACCTGCTCCAAAAACTCTTCCTTACTGTGCTGTAAGAAAATCTTTACAGTAGCCGCACATATCGGGAAATGAAACACTGATGAAACTTCACTTTCCATTAGCATTAGGAAATAACAGGGTGTCTAGCTGTCTGGCTCTCGCTGCTTTAGACGACCAGTATATAAAAACCTGCCCAAGGATTTTTTTGTTGTTGTCAAAACAACCACATGGGAATCTTAATGCGACAGGAGGAAAAACAACACATGATATGAATGCCGTGTGGTGAGACAAACGGTTCATTGTTGAGGCTTGAACCACATTGTCCCTCCCCGAGCTCTTGGAGGGTTCATCAGACCAACAGTCCCACTGCAGTCCCATGACACGAATCACACGTCACCATCTGTACACAGCTCTTCTCCTCTGAGCGCTCATCCTGACCAGAGTTTACTCTGTGTAGCTCAACATTCAAACATAACAGATGAACCTCTGGGGGGATGCACCTCAGAAGTGACTGCTGACCATCAATTATGTCCAGAAATATCTGAAGTCATTTGTCTGTTTTGCAGCAATTCTTTCATTTACCCGGCAGTCATTTCAACTCTGCACTCAACCCTCTCAGACAGGAGAAACTTTGCTAATTCGATTTCCGACGGCTAACCACGTAGACGTCGCTGCAGGAAATTGGAATTGGGATCAAGGACCACTGGGCAATAATTGAGAGGCCAACCCCCCTGGATATGGAGGTGAAGTGTGCTGTGTCGTCGGGTTCAGATGGGTGTCACATGAGGAGCAAAGGAGTACAATCCAGTGTAGTTACAGACTACCAAGCTCTGATTAAGGATGCCCTGAAAAGCACCTTTGAGCGAACACTAGTTTATCAAGAAATGCAGCTTCAAGAGCCGTTTGTGGTTTTTTAAAGGGCACAAAGGCTAAATGCTTGGGCAGCGAGACCATCTAATAAAACCATCTTAAATTCAGGGGAAATAATGAATTCAGGGATAAGGATGATTTCATTTTTAATACATAATATACTAATCAGTGAAATAAAGAAATAAAAAGATGCACAAAATGCCTAAAAACTTTGTGTTGTAGCCTAGAAAAGTTAATACAGATAAAAGTCCAGTTATGAACAACATTGATCAAAGATTTGTGGCTGTGTTTAACTGTTGAAAATATATTCATCCTCATAACTGATTTGTACCCATCAGGGCTGCAACGCTATCACACAAATTTGCTTTAACGCCACAAATTTCTATTATGCATTAATGCAATCTATCTTTCAGTGGTTGTATCGGGCTCAGAACCAAAGGAAAGGTACGAACCGGGTCATACTAGCTCATCAGGAAAGAGGTTAAATAACACCTAGGAAAAACTGTCACGGTCATTTTCCAAGGGGGCCCCTGACCTCTGACCTCCAGATGTGTGAATGTAAATGGGTTCTCTGGGTCCCCACCAGTCTCCCCTTTACAGACACTTTATGATAATCACATGCAGTTTGGATCAAGTCATAGTCAAGTCAGCACTCTGACACACTGACAGCTGTTGTTGCCTGAGAAGAGAAGAAGCTGGTTTTGGGTGCAGACTGTGCAACACGCTGTGGCTCCATTAAAATACACTCGGTGCACATTTTTAACAGAGCGTCTCTGGACGATATGGAGAAAATCAAATACCACAATATTTTGACCAAATACCTTGATATCGATATTAGAGTTAGTACCCTATTAGGGTTAATAGGGCCGACCACTGGGGCTTTCACAAAATATTTACAGAGATTACTGATAAATAATCATCAGTAATGTGGATATAATGATTAAGTGGCTAAAGGTAAATCTTAAAACAGCTAGAACAGCCTGCTAAGTTCAGAGAATTACTATATCATTTTATAGTAAAAGCAGGAAAACACTTGTGCCATATCGCGGTATTACTAAATCTAAAACCCAAACTTTATCTAGATTCATATCTTGATGTCGATATAATATGGATATAATACCCAGCCCTGAAACACTCTGCAGCACGTCTGGTGGAATCACACCAAGCACCATGTAGAGTGGCCGCGATCAGCTCCAGTGGTCGCATCGCAACCGATAAACGCCACAGCTGCACCGGGCGTCAAACTACCGTCACAAATAGGTCAACTAAAGACGCTGGTGTCCAGAAACCGGACTGATAAGGAAGGCAGGTGACCAAAGGGAGAAATCAGCTGGGCCAGTGTGAGAAGGCCATCAAGGCCACTGTGGCCGCAGGGCTTACAGCTTTCAGAAGGGCAGCGAGGCTAGAAGAGGGCCATGAAGGCCACGACGTTCCTGCCCTGGTTGAGAGTGCACTGAAATGACAGAGGTTCAGTATTTAGGACAACAACATTTTAAACCACTATCTTGATGGACCTCTAATCAAAATGAAATGTTCTTTCCAAACACTGCTTCAAACCTTTTCTGTGGGTTCTTTCAACGACCATTTTTCTTTGTATGCAAAAGATAAAAATGTGCTAAAAACATCCATTACTTGTTTGTATGAAAACTGAAAGGTTTGACAGAAATAAATGGTAAGTGGTGCACTCAAAATGGAAGTCTAACACTTATTAGGCCACGGGCACAAACTAGCATTTTGTCGCTCTACCTGCATCTTAAAGCCAGTGTTAGAGTTCAGATTTCCAGTGTTGTCCGTCACTGACCAGGCAGATGCTGTGTATAAACACTTGACACAGGCGAGACATCTAAGCCAGGCTGCTGAATACAAACACGTCAGATAAAAGAAATGGGGATTTTGGTGTATTTCAAAGGCCCCGCGAGGGGCCAGAACAGAGCGGCTCCGGGGGATCGCCGTGGCAACATTTTAAAAAATCCATTAGCATCCCTGGTCGAAGAGGAGTGACGGCTGGCTTCTTGCATTTTACCAAGAATAGAAAATCAATGGTCCCTGAAGTCCTTTGGTTCTTGGATTAGTATGTCAACTGCCTGGTGTCAGTATAATGTAGTCTCAATCTCATACTGTCTGCATCGTGCCATGGCAGGGGGAGGGCACGGTGGCATCCAGGATGAGATCTGTCTGTCAGGGGAGGTTGGGACCCTCCTCGCCATCAGTGCCACTCAGTCTGCTCCCAGAGGAGCACTGCTTTAACCTCGGTGCCCACCGAGTTCAGACAAGTGACGGGTTGTCCTGTCGCAGAGGCCATCGATTGTCAACCCATGTCAGACGACTCTACTCTGTCCTCATGGAAGAGTCCCCACAGATTACAGCCTGCTTTAAACTTCAGCTTCCATGGCATATCTTTAGTTGACTGATGTCAAAGTAAAACCAAGCTGACAGCAGGAGCCAACACAAGTTGTGAGGACTGTCTGTGTGGACACGACGTACACTACGAGCACAAGGATGCGGATACCGACGTCTCACTGAACATTCAGTGTTCAGTAGCGCTGCCTCCAGTCAGGCCTACTCTCAGGACTTCTTTCTACAGACCACGAGTTGGCCAGATTTCACACAGAGGGATCTATGCAGGAGTCAGACAGTGAGACGGTTCTCTGATCGATCTGCAAACCGCTGCAGGCATCATCCATCGTCTTCATGTCTATTTGCAATGGGCCAAAAAAAAAAAAAAAAAAAAAAAAAAAATTGCCCAGAGGGCTATCAGTGGAGGAAGGATCAGTCATGCACCAGAGGAATCCTCTCCATTTGTCTGCCTCCTTTTAATTATTTAGATTCATCTTCAGAGAGGCCTATAATTCCCTGAGCAATCCGTGCTCCCTGTCATTCAGGATGCACCTTCAATCTCCGGTGGTCGAGTCTTACCTCGGGGTCACCCAATCAAAGAGATCACTTTAAAATATGCTGGGCAGCAATTGTGCTCGCCTGTCTCCCTCATTTCTCTGTCTCCTTTTCATACATAAAAGTGAATGTTAACTACCCCCTTCTCCTCTCAATCTCCTCGTCATCAATAATTCAGAATGTTATTGAGAAACACTACCTGAACCCTGTATTGACAGAAATCCAAGCACTGTCATTCCCTCAAGGGCGTCATAATTGGATACCTCCCGAGGCTACGGCTGCGAAATGCAAAGCAAGAGGGGAAAGCAGTCTGAGTGTTGTTGTTTTCTGTATTTTGTGTGTTTCCATTTTTTTTTTACCTTTCTATTTCAGGGACTCTAATCTGACCCAAGAGCCAAAGTCAGCCATCTTACCGACGCGAGGACAACCCCTCGGGAATGTTAAGAGGTGGGTAAGAAAGTGTTGGAGTGGCCGAACTTTGGAGTGGAGCTGCAAAAAGGAATCACTGAGCGAAGACATTTTCTTTGAACAACTGTGTATGGAAATTAAAATCAACATCACATAATCTCATGTCATGCAGCACTAAGCCCTGTGAAAAATGAAAGACAGCAGCTGGAATGACTGTGGAATTAAAAACATCTGTGAGGATGATATGCAATAATTAATATTAGAGCATGAACAGGTATGTTCTCCCCTGTATGCACGTCATGGAGGTATAACAGCCCTGCTGTACTGCTGTACACTGCTGGCTGCTCTGCTAAAACAGTAGAGGAAAGAGCTAATATAAAGGAGGAAAGAGCAGATATAACCTCCTGTCCCAGAACACTTTACATACCGTTGTGCTGCCTGAGCCTGTCATGATTTTCACAGAACTGTTGACCCCCTACAAGGGCATGAAGACAGTGACAAGCTGGCTGGATGTAGCGGATATTCAACAGACCTAGCAGGAGGAAAATATGCTAATAAAATGCTTTAATATGTTGGAGGGGGGGTGAATCTTGTCGACAGGAGATGCCTCAGCTAAAAGAGCCCTGTCAGTCTGGGTCAAAGCTACGCAGGTGGTTAAAGGTTTTAGTGATGTTTGTTGATCTGTCTGCATCCCCTCAGGTGGAGAGACAAACTCATGGGCAGGTAGCAACACAGAGTGGTTTGCCTGCAGCACTTTGAACAGATGTGACCTGCCTACACATGTGTGCATGTATACTGACCAACATAACTAATTAATACTTTGATGACACAGTGTACAATGCGGCGTAGGGTTTTCTGAGGGTTGGCTGGGCAACCCTCATTCTGTTGTTCTGTCTGCAGAAAACACTCAAAATACAACCTAAGACACAAAAAGAAAACCTCCTGCATCAGCACAACTGACGCAGGCATGATAGTGACCTTACAGCTAACCGTGAAGACTGGGACTGTATCATGCTTGTGATGCTTCTATCTGTGCCACAGATCCACGTATCCTCACACAATGTTTTGTATGATATCTTACAAAAAGTTGTTCCTCCTGTTTCGAGCATTTTCCGACAAATGTCCAGGAAAATGCATAAATTTCCATTTCCTGGTTTGGATTAAAATAACTACTGAAGTGGTGTTATTCATGTTCAGAAGTTCATACAAGTTGGTTTTGAAGGCTATATATGAATTACAGTGCAAATCCTTTCATCAGTATAGCTACCAGTGGTGTATGAGAAGAGTCTGCACAGTTTGCTAAAAAGCAATAAATGGTATGGAGTGCAGCGCTGCCCCTAATACCAGTTACTGGGCTTCGAAGCTTCGGTGAGTAATATTTGCGGTTTCGCAGAGCGGCGCAACGCAGCAGGCTGACATGTTCATGGTCCGTCTGTCTCAGTCTTTCCCGTTTCAGTGCCCGAGACAGTGTCGCTGATGCACTACTGTACAAACACACACCTCTACACACAACAAACGGCGATTTCCTACGTCTAACTATAACTTACCAATAATAATTAATGTTGAATATGAATACTACGGGCTATTTTAGGATCTATACTTTATCCCTAATGGAGGGTAAGGGGTCTTTTAAACAGACATCTGCACTGAGGGAAAGAAAAATAAGGTACCTCATTAAATGAGGAAGCAGTGAGGACTGCCAATGTAAAGAGCTTGACCACAAAAAACAACAACAAATGAAATCACCATCTGGCATGCACTACACTGGCCAATCAGATTTGCATACTAGTGTTAAAGCGCTCAGAAAGGACGGAGGATGGATATATGGAGGTCAGAGCCAGACCTCCCTGACAAGACATGTAAAGAAATGTCAAAGACCTGGACAAGCAACTCGTTATTTAAATTCACCTGGTTTGAAAAGACTCAATCAGAGCCTATAAATGCAGAGCCTGCACAGGCGTTAAACTGAGCGGAAACACGGATCCCATTTTTTCCCAGCCGAGGACGTCCACTTTGAGGACTTCACGGTGGCTTTGTGTCCGTTCACACGGCAGCGGACAGAAAGAGAGTGAGACTTCCCTATTAACACAGATCTTTGATCTCTATCTCCCCTGTGGTACCAATCAGTTTGCTGCATCGTTTGCATTTCAAACTCTTTGCACTTCATATTTTGAAAGACATCCTGCATGAATTATCAATCTGGAAGCCGGAACTTTTATTCCCTCTCCACGAAAACTGAAATATGAGTGGCATATCTCTAAAGTTTGGCTGTTTCAAATGAGGGAAGTCTATGAGCGCTGAAGGGATCAGATAACACATACCTAGTTTCCCTCACCGATCGCTGCTGCCATCACTCACGGTGGAAATCTTTCATTTCACCGTGATGCAATGAGGAGGCCTCTTGCTTATTTCTGTTAGTCCTGACAAAAAGAAGAGGTCGCAGTGTGCCAAAACAGAGCTTACAACTCAAACTATAAAAGACATGAAGGGAGACTGGCTGAGAAATTGATCAAAGGAAGATAAATAGCTGCGAAGATTCTTCCACTGCCTTTATCCCTTGTTAGCAGAGGCAATCACAGAGCCGTCACCCAGAAGATCCATCGCTGTCACATTACCCCAACAGGATTATAAGGGGGGGGGACGCTACCACGGGAATGCGTGACAAACGTACATTTGGTGAATTTCAGTTGAACAAGAACAAAAGCAGCGAGCCCTGTTTTTATAAATGAATGGTTTTTGCAATCTGAGTGGTCGAAGCTGATGAAGGGAAATATAAATCAAGGGTAAGAGTGAGGCTTCTCTGTGAGAGTGCCTCACAGAGATAATGGCACCATCATGCCTGTGTGCTTCGCTGTTCCTGGGAAGATTAAACACTTTATCATTGTCTTTGGGACAAACAGTCTTTGTATGTAGAGAAGGCATCCAATTATTAGAGCCTTTTTTATGCTCACACCCTACATTCGAGCGTCGGGAGCCTAAAGGAGGAGGACACATGGAAAGAAATGGCAGTCTGATCAGGACAGTGCTACCTTTCAGGCCCGTAGCCCACAGTGGCAGCTGACCTCACTTTTATTACCACTGTCTCACATTGATGATATCATCTAAATACACAGTGAAAGACCCAGAAGCTTTCAAGCTTGGTTTATCTCATTTTATAGCTCCAACAACTCCGTCTCTCCCAAGAAATGTCAACGGCCAATAGGCAATCCAACACGCCGGAGCGGTGTGGCTGCTCTCACCTCATCAGAGGCTAAACTGCGTCATGGCACATGGGAGGAAGACGGTAGGCCATGAAACAGAGAAATGGGACATGAACGGTGACAGTAAATCTAAATGAGGAGGAGGAGGAGGAGGGGTGGGATGGATGACAGCGTCTCACAGCTCACTGGTCTGGAATCAGCCAGACAATCAATTCCACCACTCAGATTCAGACTGGCAGGTCCTGCTTCGACGCCACTGAGCATCACAGGCGGCGCCACATTACTGCTGAATTACTTTAATCATCAAGTTGTCAAAAGAAAAAAAAAACATGACAAAAAAAAGTCAAGAAGTGACCGCTCCAAAGCCCCGCCCTCATGACTGAATCATGACTGCCTGCAATTTTATATTGGGATGGATTAAATATTTCACGGACAGCTCCGCTGACGACAGACATGGCACCCGTTCCGTTTATCCATCTTCTGGAGTGTACATCTGATTGTTACTGAGCCCTGAGTCTGACCGGCCACATGATGGGAGCGTGGCGGCTGCGCTGCCCCGCGGCTGCGCTGCCCCGCGGCTGCGCTGCCTCGCGGCTGCGCTGTCCCGCCCCGCGGCTGCGTGATTCACGCTTCCGTTGTTCACACCAGCTGCATGTTAGAAATTGTCATTTATATTATTTTACACAGAGAAAGGCCAAGAAATGTGTGTTCATTTGTAAATAATAGTAACAATCCACAATTAAAATCCCATACTACGTTCATTCATGGAGCCCTGCAAGTCACTGCATGTTCTACAACACTGTCCTGCACATATTTCAGAATAAAAGCCTTGTGTTAACAAATTAAGTAGTTCTGTCCACAGAAAAAATATTGTTATTATTATTGTTATTATTATGTCATTTCAAAATTATTTTGAAATGACAGCAGGAAGTGTTAATATAAAAATACATCTTTACTTTTTCGTGTCCATGACATTTCCTACAGATATAGACACTGAAACTGTAGTAATGTTGCTGATATGATGTCAATAAACAGTCAAACGATCTGTTTGATGCTGCCGTGAAACGAGACCTCGAATCTCTAGAAGAGACGCAGTAGATGTGCGTCTCATGCGGCGGTGTGGCAGCTATAACCCGTTAACATGGACGCCGAAATGAAAAACAACAGGTAACGCAGCCGCCACGCGCTCATCACGCGGTGTCTGGTTGTACCGGAACAGTCACGTTGTACATCCTGTTTCTGCTAAGCATGACAACCTACTATTACAGGAATCAAATAATTAGCAGGAAATGTAACATGCTGCAAATATTCACCTGTTTAGAGTAGAAACAGAGGATTACAAATCTCTGAGGACTGAGGTCCAGCTACCTATAAATAGTAGTATCTGTCCCAAACCAGCCCTGTCTCCTAAAGGTTATGTTCCCATACAACTAAGCTGCATTCTCAATTATGTTTCTAGGGAAATATATTTACTCCTGGTTTATGATCTAAGTTTTCAACATGTGAATAATGTTTTAAATTGAAACAAAACAAAAACACAACAACACTATTGGATAGGATGTGGAGCCCTGTGTTTGTTTGATCCATCCACCACCTCTCTTGCCAGCCCTTAGTGGACTTTCTCCTTTGTTATACTAGCTATTATCCCATGTAGCTTTCATTAACGGTTGCTTGATTTTCTGCATCTCCTGCTTTGCGTCACTCGTTGTTTTGGGTCACTTGCTGCGGACTATCGTTACAAAACATATTTGTGATACATAAAAGAAAACTTCCCTCCAAACATAACTGAGGAAGCAGCTTAGTTGTGTAGCAACGGGCCGCCCAGAATGAAACCTTTTAAAGCTGTAACATTCACTGAGGTAACATCTAACGGCCCTTTGTAGCTCAGGTAGCCTCAGATGGTTAAACATAAAATCAAACAAAGCAGCATACACATATTGTGTAAAAACAGATTTTTCTTGCTTTTGCTTGTACCCACTGCTTCAGGCTGTTGGGGTCAGAGTTGGAGAAAGCAACCTGTTTTTCCAAACTGACAAACGAAATGACGGATCGTAGAACCCCGTCACCAATCTGACAGATTTAATGTGATTCACTTTCTGAGGCATCAATCACTGCGGTCCGTCGTTCTTCTGACAATGGGGGGCCTTTACCAGATCAGCAGCACTCCAGTGAGGCCATGTTAGGTTACATCCACACTAATACATTTTAGTTTTTAAACGCTGTTTCAAAATGAAAACAGATGAGCATTTAATCTGAACGGATCTCTTCATGAACACTGGGCATGCTGGTGTAAACAGGATGCAACGCTGGACACAGGAATGATGTAAAGTGCTCAAATAATAGCTTGACTCCTGTGCATGTAGGCATTAACTTTAACTGTACAACCGTTGCTGGCTGACACAACAAGGTCAGCGACACCATGTTGACGAGGCTAATCAAGGTTCACGTGATGTGATGAAATCGGGGAGGGACACGTCATGACCGATTAGACCCGATCACAAAGTAAACGTCTGTGTCTGCATCATCATTTTCAAAGGTCTCTGTTTCTGTCTGTTATAAAACTAAAATGATGTCAGCAGCGTCTTAAAACGTCTCTGTTATAGGAGTTTGAATACGCCAAAGTAGTGTGGACACTAGGTATTACGTATCAACGTATTAGTGCGGCTGTAGCCTTTGACTGCAGGCGGCTTGTGTCAAAGCATGGCACGGATCACTTTAAATAATGTAGCCTATCCAGCACTTAAGGAGAATAAGCTCTTATCTCTGTCTCAATCCCCAAACAGTCATTAGAGGCGACAGGGCCTCCTTAGAAATCCATCTAATTAGGGCTAAAACCATCCGTCCCTCCTTCCAACATAAAGATCACTGCAATGGACTCCGAGGATCAGAGCATGTCATGCTAGGATGTCATTACGCCTAGCATGACATGAGTAACTACTGAATTATCTCAGGTTTATGATTTAAGATTATAAGGACGAGCTTGCCTTAAACGGTTACCTTTTACTCTGAGTTATATGCTGCTTAATATCACTGCAAGATGTCCGATCGTTTGAAAGTCCATGTTTCCTCGACAGACACGTCTTTAAAGACAGGAGTCCTTCGGCAAAGCGCCGTGTCACCTGATAAATAAAAAGTTTTTAGACACACAAGTGAAGCTGACAATGGCACAAAGGGTTTGACCATGCAGGAATAATAATAATAATAATAATAATAATAATAATAAAAGGACAGCGAGGAGGCAAACAGGTCCATCTCTAATGGTGCTGGTACTGGCGTGAGCACGCTGCTGAGCCTGGGTGGGAGTGTCATTAAGTGTGAGTATGTGATAAATGCACTCTGCTTGTCGGATTTGAGGTTCTCGTTAGTCCGTGTTGAGGAGGGGATCATTACTCTGGTAGCTGCCCTGACAAGACACTGAATGTGTCTGCGTATAAGAGCGAGGGCGAGCGAGGGCGAGCGAGGGCGAGCGAGGGCGAGCGAGGGCGAGCGAGTGCTTCGGTCGGGATGCTTGTATACATAAAGGACATTTTAGATGACGCTTGCTGTCCTGCGGTAGTCAAAGGTCTTCAGCTGTCACAGCTGGTTGTATTGATTACATGTCTTGGCGGTCCCAAAGGCTTCTAATACTCCTGATACATACATAAGATAAGATAAGAAGATAAGATAAGATGAACTTTATTAATCCCCGAAGGGAAAATTATCTTTCAGTGTCTCCTAGGGGTGTAGTAATATATCGTTCTGGATTTCTGCATTGATCAGTGTTAAAAGTAAAGTGAAAATATCAATACACAATGTCATCTTTAAGATACGCCTTTCTTTTGAAATTTCCACTTGATCTTTATTCTTTTTTATTAAAAGAACAGATTGTTTTTCATTTAAATAATAAGTAATAAATGTTAGGTTAGGTTAAAAGGTGGCCTCTCAATTAAATCAAATCAAATCGTATTGTGGCAGACTTTGTAATATCAGCAAATATATCATTGAACATACAATCAATATGTTGTTATGAAACCACCAACTGTCTGCGACACTCAGACTCAAAATCACACACAATGCCTCTGAAATCTCCCGACCTCCCAGCCCTCATAGACACTGCCGTCACACGCAAAGCACTCACCGAATCCCGTGACCCCAGCCACCCTGGAAATCACGCCTCGCTCTACTCCCATCGGACCACCGATACTGAGCTCTCTGAGCTGTAAAAAGCACCCGACCTAAGAGCCTCAGGCCCTCTGCCATCACTGCCTTCAACAGCACTCAACGGACCCTTGTTCTGCATTGTGTTCCTTGTGGCTATGTTTTAAACAGACTGTCAAAGTTAACATGATAATAATGCACTAACGCAAATTTGATTTAACACCACTGATGTCTTTAAGGCATATTGATCCTCCAGAGATTATACTGGACTCAGTTTTAAAGCTAGAGTGAATCTATCAGCATCACATGAAACTAAGGAATCCAAACTATGGTTTTGATTCTTACGTTGTAATTTCTGAAAAATGTCCATTTCAAAGGGGTCCGTTGACCTCTTACCTCCAGATGTGTGGATGTAAATGGGTTCTCTGGGTCCCCACCAGTCCCCCCTTTACAGACATGCCCACTTTGATAGTTTGATAATTGTTAAGTAATTAATAATTAACATAATTGACAAATTGTGACAAAAACACATTGAACTGATAAAAAAAAAGAATGATTAATTGCAATTAATCGACAGCCCGAAAGAAAATATACACCCCTCCTTTTTGTTTTGTTGTGTTTCTAAAAGGAGAATACAGGACAAGTGACCCTGGACCCTGACCACATTCACACCTATGGGACATGTAGAGTCATCAATTAACCTGCATGTCTTTGGACTGTGGGAGGAAACCAGAGAAGGACCCCAAGCCGGACTCGACCCTGCGACCCTCCAGCTGTGAGGCTCTATCATGAGTCCTTATATATTGCTCCACTCTTGATCTCTACATTAGTAATTAAATTATTTGACTCATCAAAACTACGACCAACAACAAACCACTTTGCTATGTCACAGAAAACAAAACTCTTACTTACCAGCAACCTGAACTGAACAGAACCGACACCCACCACAACAGAACTTAGTCAAGTTTGCTGTTATTTTTGTACTGATCTGCACTGAACTGTGGCTGCGGAGGTTAGTGACATAAAGGCTCTACAGGGAAAAAACACATACTGTGCCACATAAGCACTATGTATAAAAACATGTTTTTAAGCTGCCTTCATCCCTGATTGACACAATGGAGATATGAGATCTTTACATGTGTGAAAGCAAGATGATGTACTGTATGTAGCCGGGAAACATGCCTTTATCCGCTGGCGCTATGTGACGGTACGTCATGTCAAATTTTCAAAACGGTTCCATTCGTCGGCGGAGGCGATGAAGGAGGAGGTAGCCTGGAGTCCCGCCCGCCTGCGTCAGTGGGGGTAACAGTCTGGACGTCTGGTCCAATCAATACTCAGAGAGGAGCATCTGCCAGCGTCTCCTGTTACTGTACCTCTGTCCTCCTCAGACTGCTCTGCAGACAGCCATGTGCTGCTGGCTCATATCGCCGGCGAAGCTTATCACAGAACAACACAGGAAATGTGATGCCACGCAGGGCAGCCGCTGACACTTTAATTTGTCACTGGCGATAGGGTTTGTCAAACTATTCCTGGAGTTCATCAGCCACCTGGCCTTATTTGCTCAGTCTGCAGATGACTTTCCAGCCCTCTGGAGAAACGCTCCTCCACCGTGACCTTGATGCTCAATCGCTGCATATTTTTCATTATGTACCAGCCTACACCACGTTGTTCTTCTGTTATGTGCTGGGTACTGATGAGAGCTAGAAAAAATATTCTCTTTTAATAACTGACACCATCGCTTGCCTCAAATAAAAAACAAAACAAAACAAAACAAAACGCAGTGGTGAGATTGTTCAGAGAGCTGTAAAATCTAGCAAGATAAGAATCACACAAAAACTCAGAAGCCAAGCTGAGAGGGAGATACGAGCATTCAGGTGAGTCTATGCAGACTGGAGAGGCAGAATCATAAATAGAGACGCAAACGGAGAGACAGCTAGGCGGGAAGATTGTTTTCTCTGGTGAATTTAAAGGGCTCAGACAACGGTACAGTTTTTGAGCAATCTGCACATGCTAATTTAAGCAAACACTAAAAAATCAGTACTGTGTCCAGAGGGACAACGATGATTTGCAGGTTACACCAAAGGAATAAATTAGCATTATTTGTGAAGCTTTAGTGGTTGCAAGTACATATTTACACTGCTTTCTACAGAACCATTTCTTTCTGATTTAAAGGAACACCTCACAAAATGACCATTTGTGAGTCAATTCCTCACCTTGTTACCTACAATTACTGAAGAAAACACTGTCTGTCTCGCACGCTTCAACGGTGAGCGGAGTAAATGCTTGATGAATTAAAGTAAAAAGGATCCAAGTTTAACAACAGCAAAACTATGTCAAAGCCATCAGCTGTGCAAGCATGAGACGAAAATGGTGGAAGTGTTTTATATCGTCAGGTGGACGTTGTGGAAGTGGTGAGTGTACGACTGGATAAAGGAGACATGGATTATACTGCACCAGCTGTCTGTAAACAGGTTTCTGAAATATGTTTGCTGTATTTAAACGTGGCCTCTATGTTGTTCAGTTCATCAAGGATTCACTCAGTTTTCAGATCCTCTGTTCATCGTGGAGGCATGCAAGAAAAACAGTGTTCCTCAGGACTTCAAGGTAACACGGGGGAGTAACTGATATCCAAGTGATCATTTTATGGGTGAAGTAATCCTTTAAAACATATTTATCTGAATTCAGTTTTAAATGCTGGTCATGAGGCCTTTTGAGGTGACACTTCATTTTATCTGTGGGGCTGCAGTCTGATCTGAAAAGTTTGTACGCAAAAGTACGTCTGAACCCGGCAACGATCTTTATGTTTTGTCATGTTGCATGTTAATCCAGGATTGTTATGCATTCGGTATGCTTCTTTAAAGCAGACGTAGTGCTGATGTTGGACCCTGTACGACCATTGTTGTGCCAAATTGTTGTAAGTAGCCGTGTAGTAAGTGAGATGATGTAGAGCTAGGGGGTCACTGTTCAGGGCTGTCCGGGTTCATTTCACAATGACTGACTCGCCGTATATGATCCCTTACACATCGCCCAACATACCGGCACAATATAATGAAGCTTTCATTTCGCATTGACTGTAAAAACATTTCTATTTTAGCATGAATGAAGATGAATGTTTACTTACCCGCCCAGCTCTCATGAACACTTGCTCTCTTCGATGTACACCGTTTAACCAGGTGAACGTGAATTTATTTTATTTCTTGCGTTTCAGGTCTCTGGCCTGACTGCCGCCCAGGATCAAAACAAATGATAAGATAAGAGATAAGATAAGATATTCCTTTATTGGTCCCACAGTGGAGAAATTCCCAATCATCAGACCAGATCCATGTTTTCTGTCAGCAGCAATAAAGGAACCCGAAAGAGTTTAAAAAGCCGACACTGTACACATGGAGTATACCATTTACAGCCACGCAGGGGCACAATGACAGATGTGGGACCTTGAATCAGGTGTTGACATATTTACAACTAAAATAATACAACCCTGTTACTGCCTCACTGATTTGTTGCCTTGGAGGGTGTTTTAATAAAATACATCCTTACTCCTGAGAAATTAAGAGGCTACTGTGAGGCTTCAGCTTGAAAAATTGCGAACCTTTCCTTTAACGACTGCGTTCCACTGTATCGCACATCTGAAAACAAACTGGTGGCATCCACCAATGAAGAGGAATGAGGAAGCTTCACTTTAATCTCTCGTGATTTCATTTCCTTGCTTCTGTCTCAGTGATTTGAAATTGCAGATGTCTTCTCTGTGTGTTTAAGCCCTTTGGCCATAAGCTGCTGCCACCCGGACCATGACACAAAGGGGTTTTAATCAGTCCTCTCAATGACGGAGCATATTCTGTTATTAAAAACACCAGGCTTTGAGGTTTGCTTGAGCCTCTCGCCTTTAAGTCTTGTGGCTGCAGCTGGTATATCTATAGCTGCCTTCCAAACTAATTTTAAGGTTTTGCTTATAATTATGTGGCTCTCTGATCTATATGATCCGGCTGGAATCTGATACTGTCCACAACACTCATTTCCTCTCTCAGTTTGAGGAACGAATGTATTTCTGTCACACCTTGAAGTCTATGTTTCTGTATTAATTATAGACAAACCAAACACACTGGAAAACAATGAACTCGTAACTAAACCTGTAGCCTGCAACTACGCTCAGGCACCTGGTTCAGAATGCAGTGCAAACAGGGCTAATATTACAAATGACCTTTAGCAACTGCTTTTATATCACAATCTAAAGCCTTATGACAGAAACAATGTGTGTCCACCTCCGCTTTCGGCACAAAAAGAAAATCACCATTTCACGTTGGCGAGCACGTGCAGCGAGATGATGTGGAGCTGACAAGTGCAAACAGCCAAAAGCTAAAAAATACAGATCCTATTCCGTCTCCAGCAGCTACTCTGGACCGCAGCCAGGTGTCCAAATAGATCGATTTTAATGTGTGCAGGAGTTATCTGAAGGGTGAAGCTGATAGAAGTTTAATGGGCAAATATATGAACTTAAACTTAAACTTAACTTTAATAATTGAATTCATTTGGGTTTTGCCCTCAAAGTAAACATTATTCAATAGCATAGAACATTAGCATAAATTACGCCTAATTCAAGACCGACTCTAAAATAAGATTCGCTAGTTTGTGACCTTTATGTATTGTTTAAGACAAAAAATGTTTTAAATGCTTGACTCTTTGCTCATTTGAATTGTAATTATAAACAGGCGTGAGTCGGCTCTGGAGGGCTTCCTGACTTTCACCTCAACTTGAAGTGATCCCACCCTCATTATCCAGATTTACTAAATGTTTCAAACCTGAGTGTGGGGATGACACTGCCTGGGGATGAGAGGACTGAGGATAAAGTACAGTACATCTCCGCGGAGAGGCTGCGCAGACACATCAGCCTCAAAACGCTGCCGTTCAGGGGGAGAGGGCCCACAAATGTGGCCGACTACCTTCGCAACGTTGAGACGGATGAGGAGGTGAGATGCTGATGATACGTGCCGACAGGGGCGTTGCTTATCGCGAGGGATCGCCTCGCTTCCCAGCATTGGACGCTTGATGGGCTGCCACTGGACACACAGCACTAAGCACCTGATTGGACGAACACTTTTCCTCATGGGCTGCTGCTCCCAGCTTTCAAACCAGAAACAAGATAGCGGCTTGTTTGGAAACTTCTCTAACTTCAGGAAAATAGTTCATTTGTCTTTATTCAGGATCGACAAGGTTTAGTGTAAAAGATTCTTGGGAGTTTCCAGAGGCGGCGAGTCGAGTTGGACGCCTGTGATTTAATAAAGTAGCGCAGAACTCAACTTTACACAAATAAGAGCAGGTGAATGAATGATGCCGCCACGCTACCAGAGTGAACTGCACGTCTGCAGACATAGACAATGAATGGGAAGCATGGACAGGACACACACCTTGGGATGGACAGAGCGGTGGCGGCGCTCGCTCTCGCTGTCGTCACGAGGTACAGTGACCGGAGGAGCACTGAGAGCTTCACACCCCACCGAAGCTTTGAATATTTACTGCTGATTACAACCAAAACTCTGGAGCCCAAAAAATGGTACTCAGGACAGAGCAAGAATTATGTTTCTGCCCACGGAGGCCGACTCTAAAATAAGATTCACTAGTTTGTGACTTTTACCTGTAAAATGTAATAACGGTTGACCCTTCGCTCCTGATTTTTACCACAACTTGAAGAGATCCCACCCTCGCTTTTCAAATGTACTGACTGTTTCAAAGCCGATCACAGGGCTAACGCTAACACACATCCCCAGCACCTGAGTCTTGCTCCTGATGCAGACATTCAGGCTGAGTGGTGTGCACTCGGCCTGTTTGCTGACATTGTAGAAGCAGTTATGCTTTTAGAGGGATTTCTTTCCCATTACGGGGAGATGCTTTATTTAAACTCAGCTGCGGATTTGCTTTTGCACGCCATGTTCTGGGAGGGTTTTTGTTTTTCTGTGAATATGGCAAATGTAAACACTGGTCCCAGTTATGGGGAGGGAGGCGTGCGGATTGTTTGTGCTGACAGTGAAAGAGCTGTTATCACAAATGGAGGGCTGTTTTTCTCCTCACAGCTTGCCGTCTGTGTTCGAGCACGGACGCGCAATTGTGTTTGTGTGTGTGTTCTTGTAACAAACTGGCTCGTGTCCAGCAGCTGCGAGTGTCTAATAGCGTGTGGACATCTCATAAAACATTGCATGCTGTGGGAGGTTTGTACATTTTTTTTCTTGCTAAGCTGGCGAGTTTAACAACCCCCGAGAAGTTGCATCACTTCAGCTTTCTCATGTGAGGATAATTAGCAGCCGATAAACATGAAAGTCAGCAGAAAGTTTCTTTGAGGTCCAAATACTAGTCTGACAGGCATGTTTAAGAGGAAAGTCGATATGCTTCTCTGTAGTTATGAAGCTCATCAGATCACTGTTGAATACCAGCAAAACAGCGATCAATAACAAAATTATTCTTTTCACTGCTCGAGAGGAAAATAATGAAAGGGCGTCAGCCGTTTGAGAGATTTGCTCTTGTGTTTTCTCCGTGTATCTTTTATGTTTTCTCTGGCGGCTCGAGGTGCTGAGGGAGCATCACAACTCCCACACAGATGACTCCGCAGATGCCTGTCAGGCAGGCAGGGAATACATCACATCTGCCGATCGATATCCCCAGCTTAGGGCTCGCAGGTTCGCTGAATATTAAGCAACCGTGGGAAAGTTATCCCGTCACGTTCCAGGTGAGGAGAGCTGAAGCCAGCGGCTATCCTATCCTCCCGCCCACAGACAGAAGCTTGCAGCTTTGTAATGAAAAGAGAATCTGATCCATTAACAAACCCCCTTTATTTAAAAACCTGTATTTTTATGGTCAACTCCATTCGGAGCCATAATTTGTTCAGCCAAATTGGTCTTCTGTGTTCTTACTAAAGAGCTGGTGATGTTCAATTACCAGTGTTGGTTGTTAAGCCACAAAAATCTCAGTGTACTGGCTCAGTATTCACAAACAAACCAAGACTGAGAACGTGAAACCTTCATAGTTGCATGTTGATTTTTAATACACCAGCATCTGTGTTGCTTCTGAGGCAGCCAACAGACATTAAGACATATTGCCATCTTGGCCAAACCTTGCTTGGCTCGGCGCAGACTGCTTTTATAAGAGTTACTGAGAATATGGCGTTAATTAGGGCTCAGATGTCAACACACAGTTCATGTCTACCTAGCGATGCCAGCTAGTTAGGGGTCAGCCGAGAGTGATGGGCGAACAGCTTCTGTGTCGGATATTCTTCCACTTAGATAAACAATACGGGGGTCTTTATTAGGGCTGTACCCAGTAGCCTGAAGCTTTATGGTTACAGTGATCCACTGCTTATGTGGATCAATTCATCAAAATGATTATAGTAATCAAGTAGTCTGCTTATAGTGTTCATTTTGGGTCTTTGGCCAGACATTTTAAAACAACGTTTGACTAACGTTAATTGAACT
Organism: Pterois miles; assembly: GCA_947000775.1. Classification (NCBI taxonomy): domain Eukaryota; kingdom Metazoa; phylum Chordata; class Actinopteri; order Perciformes; family Scorpaenidae; genus Pterois; species Pterois miles. The sequence continues at coordinate 10,519,751 of CAMQGK010000568.1, read as the reverse complement.
TTTGTTTTGTTTTTTACATTACTCCCTCGATACTGCAGCCTCGCCGGCCGTCTGCTTTCCGGCTGGATACCTGAGGCTGGTACTGTGCGCACACTGAAACCATGACGGGAAAAAGGAAGTCATTGTCTCAATAAAAAAAAAATAAATGTGCACGGGGAAAGCCCCTGAGGCTGAAGCAGCCCTCATCAGGTGATCATGATAATGTCTGGTCATGTAATTCCCCCAGAGTGAAACTTCGTCAATGCTCAGCCGGCTCTGCGGCACACATGTGGACCGGCGCCGTCTCTCCGTCTGACGCTGCAGGGTAAGCAAGCGAGCAGCTCTGGGAAAGGAGCGCCGTTCACCTGCAAGCACGCTGACGCTGATGAAAACAGCCAAAACTGACAATGTCCCCCCCCCTCGGTGAGCGGAAACGGCAGAGGAATCGGCAGAAAGCCAGTAAACAGCGAAGCAGCTTCATTACTTTGAATTCATGTAATAAATATACAAATGTCAATTAGATGGTATTCGCTTATAGTGACTGATTTGACCCAGACAGATGTGATCACTTTAAGCAGTTTCCACTGTAATATTATTATTAATAACTTACAGAAACATGACGTACAGTCCAGCTTCTCTCTCAAACACACATTGAACGCTGCCATGTGTCTTTGTCTCTCTGTCTCCGTCTTCTTTCAAAACGTTTTTTTCTAATCAAACTAAATATTCTGCTTCAGTCCATATTTATTGGTGTTTAGCTTTTCAAAAACGACATTTTCACTGCAGTCAAAACATGGTTGCTCTCTGGCATGCAGCTGTATTAATGGGGCGGTCTGGCAGCAATCGAACAGCACCATGTAATTACATTTCTATAACCACAATAACAGAAAAGCATATATTTTTTTCCCATTTTAGGGAGATGACATTCTAAGCATCATTCAAAAACCTCAATAGAAGCTTTGAATTAAAAAGAAAAAGACATTCGGTCCAGTTTTTATACGAGTCATACAAGTCAGACAGACTCAAATACGTTACTCGCAGCTCTTAAGTTTTACCAGTGTTGCTGTTAGGATTGTGAAACGAAGCAGTTTGGCAAGATTTTCCAAGGAGACGGTGAAGGGGGCACGAGGTTGTTTCCAATTTGCACATCCATAAATCTTTATATCAATACTGATCATTTCTACTCAGTTCAGGTTAAAGGCTCGTTTTGCAGGGTTGCACAATGAAACGTAGGTTTTGTTTCATACTTTATATTCTTTCAATTTACACTGTGAGGAAACTGAAAAATCCTATTACTATGAGATCCAGTGAGGTCAAATATCACTATATCTGACTTGGGGCTGCTGTTGAGCTCAGCTTACAAACTGTACTGTGCTCCTGCATTAGGACAGCTCTCAGAAAGCTCATATTTAGCTATCAGCCTGACCTGTGACTCTCTGGTCAAGAGATCCAACATTAGCGAGTAAAGCTTTGTCTGTTTGTTGCCCTTTTAGAAAGTTGGTCACCTCCTGTGAGCGGAGATACTGTTTCCTGTTACAACCACACACAAGTCCAGCTAAGACGGATGTATTTTTAAAAATCCCTACCCAACGCAGCTGTAACGGAAACCCAATTGGGGAACATTTTCACATCCCTGGGACAAAGCCTAATGAGCAATGCCAGTTCTGTCAGACAAACTATGATCTTACCAGAAGTCATGTTGCACTGAAAAACACCCATGGGGGTTTTAGTCAAGCTGTAGCAAAGTCTCGTGGGTAAACATTGTTAAGACAGCAGCTCTGTAAATAGAACAGCCTGCTTACATGTACAGTACATCAGTGATGGTATGTGTCTGTATAGTAGGCTCCCAGAGTCTCACCAGCCTACCATTAGTCTGAGCTCCGTCTCGCTGTCAAAATCCCTCAGCATCCCTTCACCTCTCCGAGCGGAGCCGAGCAGAGAGCCTCTGACAGTTAGCAAGCGCCTCCGCTGCACACATCATTGATACTAATGGGGACGGAAGGCTGGTGGAGGGTGGTGTGTGTGTCAGAGTTCGCTGGTGTGTGTGTGTGTGTGTGTGGCGCATATGGGGTAACCAAAGTCAGGATTACACAAGTGGAGCATGTGTGGTTGCTCCGCGGCACGGAGATCAATTCAAGTCGCTGCAGCAAATGGCATGACAACCAGTCTCCTCCCCATCGCCATCTGCCTCCTCTGTGCCAATTTGTCACAGCACATCCAAGTGTGGCCGTGCCCTCATTTAACATTGAGCAAGAGCACGACTCAGGGAGGAACAGGAGGGAAGACAAGGGAGGAAGGAGAAAATAAGGGGGCTGACGGAGACCGCCAGCCCTCGGAGGTGAACAGTGAGAGAGGTCAACCGGAGTTTATCGGAGGACAAAGACAAGAAATATACACAGGAGGCGTCCTGGTGAGCCACGACTCAGGTACAAACCACATACGGGTCTGCAGCACCCTGGATCTAAACCTGGACTTTTATCACGTCTCCTCTCTCTATCGGAGCTTCATACTGGGGCTGCACATCACCAGTTTCATCACGATATCATAACAGTTCTCTGGACAACAATACCACATTTATATATCTATACCTTTATATATAATATATACACATAAAAGAATATACTCCATCCTGTAATTACAGAGATTACAAGATTTTCTGATCAATCTTACTTATTTTATTCTTTTTTCCTTTTTTTAATAGGTAATCCTCATGTATATTTGTCTATATTCGTATATACTCCTGTATATCTGTTTATATTTGTATATCCAGTATATTTGTCTGTATTTTTTCCAAATATTTTTATGTACACTTGGGTGTTTTTAAATGTGCTGCTGTAACGACCAAATTTCCCCACTGTGGGATTAATAAAGGTCTATTCTATTCTATTCTAAAACTTAAAAATAACATAAAATTAGCAAAAATGAACTTGTAAGTAGTTAATCACATCATGCAGGTTTGTGCAGATTGAGACAGAGGGTTTACCAAGGACTTCCCGATGTTATCGTCTGGTATACAAAGATCTTTTTTTTTTCATGCAAGGCATGTGGGCCATGAACAAATGTTCATACATCAAAAATATGCAGCACACTATGCTTCACTCATGACGGGAAGGACACAGTGCCTGCATTGTCAAGTGAGTGGGTGACAAGATATGAAAGCAATGCCACTCTTCTGCCTCCATCTCTCTCTCTCTCTCCCTCTCTCGCATTTTTGGCACGATAATACCTCTATTCAACTCAGCGGTCTGATCATGTTTCATGCCTGTGCACCCGCATTGACTGCCATTCTGTCCCATTTCACCCCCTTTGATACGTCTTTGTGTCATCAATAATGACAGGCAGAAAATGGCGGTCCACATCGGGGCCCTCATGCCACCATGATGCCAGAGATCCACTTCAACAGCTCGTTCCTGTACACTCCACCTTCTCACCAAAACACCATTTATTGTTTCCCTGCTGTCAGCAGAGAGCGGTGCAGAAGTGGTGAGCTTCCATTCACTCGGACTGATGCACAATACTCTACAATGGCTCCCGTGTCACACATGTGCACGACCAGTCAAAAGAGGGATCACAGCACAATAGCGGTGCTTTGAAAGGGGGGTACTGAATTAAAGAGATGGCCCAATGTGAGTATTCACACTGTCAAATCGCTGCAAATAAGAGATCACGGGGACAAAGCTTTAGCCCTGGAAAAACAATGTGTGATATAAAGTATGTCTACATGTCTATTTGTCTACCTGGGTATGTGAAGCTGAGCTGTGATTGAAAACGCTCAAGAGTCTTTTTGCCACTTTGGAAAAACACTTGAAAATCAGGAGCTGCGCTGGCTTATATAATCAGGTATAAGTGTAATAAGGAGAGGCCATTAACAGACCGCTCTCTCTCCATTATTGTGGCCAATCTGAGCCTCACAGGATGTGAACGTAAATTTATAGCACACAAATACGCCATTGTTTCCTACATTCACCTCATCACCCCACGGTATTGGGTGTTTTTTATCGTGGGAAATCTATGGGACATTCCTGGAGCTGCATTGATCGTCACTGCGAGACGAACACTGATAGTATTCTGGGATACTGTATTGATCTCTGATTGAGAAGTCTGGTGTTTTCCCCAAAACCACAATGAGATCAAAACGCAAACAAAGAAAAAGAGGTGAAAGCTAAAAATAGCTGAAACTAGTGATGCAGTATGTATGGTGCAAAAAGTGAACAAACAGGACTCATAATTGAACTTACAGACAGGTTTTGTCACAATCCACCAGTCTCCTCTCAGGAAGCGACCTCAGTAGGGGCGGGGTCTTGAAGACGAGGTGTCTGGTGGGGTGTCAGGGGTTGAAACCCCCTTTCAGGGTCTCCCTCTAAGAGCGTTCAGTCTTCAACAAACTTCCTGTGAGAGCAAACAGAAAAACGATATGAGTGGACAGAGCAGAAGAAGAGCTGCCCACTGCTGATAAACCTCAGGGGTTTGTGTCTTTGCTTAAACAAGGCCGCTGACCCTCGGAGCCCCCTTGGAGAGGGCCTCCATCTCCTCTTAGTGTGATCTCCTCAGTAACTCTGCTGTCATAACATCACAGCTCACACAAGCACAGAGCCCATAAGAGCCAGATGTTACAGGCCAGAACATGGCGACGGCAGGAAAAGGGTTCATGGATCCAGAGAGGCTGCAGGAAGATGCCTGAAAGAGTTTCTTCCTTCTTAATATTAGTATACATACTGTAAAATTATGTACTTTTGTATTAATGTGCTATTATATCTATGTTTTGTTTGATGTGACTTTTGTATGATTAAAAATATCAAGTTCACTGAAATATATATAAACATCAAATTATGTCCAAGTCGTTGTACATTAGGGGTGTGAGAAAATATCAAGTGTCGCTATGTGATGTTGTGTAAAGCTGTATCAGTTCTCCAAAATGCTGCACTGATTTTGAATTAACCTCTTAAAGATCTGGCTGCTATTCGATCTTGTTCAGTTTTAGAGCTAGCGTGAAGGTGCTAGCATCATACGTCGATAGAAGGAATCAATCAGTATCAACCATGTCAGACTGACTCGTTGAAAAGGAGGAGAGATAACGCAGCACAGTTAGGAAAAACTGTCCAAAACCATGTTCAAAGGGGTCCCTTGACCTCCGACCTCCAGATGTGTGAATGTAAATGGGTTCTCTGGGTCCCCACCAGTCTCCCCTTTACAGACATGCCCCCTTTATAATAATCACATGTGGTTTGGGGTAAACAACATGCAGTATAAATGTGTTATTTTTTTCCCTGTTCTATAATGGTGCACTTCTGATTTGTTCTCTATCAGTTTTCCAAAATTAAAAAAAATTAAATGAAATAAAATATTGGCTTACAGCATCACAATATATTGAATCTTTACCCCAGTATCATGACTCATATCATATCACCATCTCTTGCCAGTACACAACCTTAATATATACTGAAAACACATATAGACAAGCTATGAGTTTATGATCATACAGATAAAATGATCGCAGTGGGGAAATTAGAAGCAGCAAAGGGGGCAGTGAAACGAAAAGAAGATGCATCAGTACATATGAAACAGTGATATTGCACATAATGTTGATATAATACTGATATTCAGTTCCTGCGTCCAGACCTCCACCCACACTCTTTGTTTTAGACCAAATGAAAAACTGACAATATGGAGGAAATATTGTGTAGCACAGCAGGACTCATGATGACAAACAACAACAACAACAACGCTGAATGAAAAACATTAAAACCAGCTTGGTAGACAGGCGTTAGTGTGAGGGTGAACCTACAGACCTGTTGTCCACACTTTAAATACGAGTCATCGTCACTATGGAGGAAGAAACCTGCCAAAACTAAAGATCAATAAATGACATGATAATGAAATAAATGTGCCATTAAATGTAGAAAATTAGTTTAAAAGTTTTAATCTGCTTCTTTATTTATCTTATCTTATATTTATCTATTAATTCTAATATTTACTTACTCTTCTGTTTAATTTTCCCCTTTCATTTATTTATGTTTAATTTTCCCTTTTATTTTAAATAAATGAAAAAGAAAATCCAACAGAGGAGTATATAAATAAGAAAAAATAAAGATAAATAAATAAAGAAGGGAATTAAAAACAGAAATATCAATTTATGTCACATTTTATCAGTTAATGAATGGCTACATTTGCTTTTTATATTATTTTTTCTATATTTAATGACATGTATTTATTTATCGAGTCATTTATTTGGTTGTTGTTAGTTGGTTTTGGCAGGTTCAGTCCTCCGTACTTCATTCACAGCCATTTTCTCACAAGCTTCTCAGGTGACTTATTCATGATGTGCTGATAACTTTTTTCCCAACAAAACTTTTTCTTTTGAAAACTTCCTTTATTTGCCTAAAGCCTTTCTCTGCTCTCAAGAGGCTCATTCATGCAGCACAGCTCGGGTTTACAGCAGCGCCGCCCTGACGTCGCTCACCAACCGCCGTCCTTTAACCAGCCTCCCCGTAGAAACACCACCATCAACGCAGAGGAGAAGGGATGAACTTCCTGTAAATCCATTTGTATAAGTTCAGCAACACACACACACACACACACACACACACACACACACACACACACACACACACACACACACACACACACACACACACACACACACACACACACACACACACACACACACACACACACACACACACACACACACACACAGGTTGTCTCTGATGACCAGTGGTGATTAATGGCGAGTTCCTGTAACCAAGCTTACCTCCTGCACACCTATACGCTCATGGTACACAAATGACGGGGGTGTTACCGCTGAGGGATTCCTCATACCCCGAGATAAAGCATGTCCAGCTCGCTGACTCACAGCTGCATTTATTTCCCAGTCCGCCCTGAATGAGGCAGCTGACTGCAGCTGCAGTGAGCTCAGCACCACCGCCGGCTCCCATCGTGGCTTCATAAAGCCACTGACGGCCTGTAAACACTTAACAACCACAGCCTTCTGCAGATTAACCAGAGCGGCGTGACATCCTCGGCAGGCTAGCTGATGGTGACTTAACCTGTCTGGCGTTAAAGTCAGGACGCATGGCTGGTTAGTGGAAAGGTTATGACCGCCGCACCAACTGACAGCAGGCCTGAGTCATGTGACCTGATGTAGTAAAGACAGTGATGTCATGTCGGTTTACAATGAGGCTCCATTACATACAACCTCACTTCCACCTTTCCACACATCAGTCACTCTGTGGACAGGCCACAGCTGTTTCTCCTGTCAACAATCTTCACCATCAATAGAACTGGGAGATGAGGTCAAAATCAATATCACACTCTTATCAAAAATGTTTTTTTTTTTTTTTGATACCAGGTGAAACACTGAAGAAAAGCCAGCAGAAAGGAGTTGAGCCTCCAGAACACACCAGTATGGTGGTGTGGGGTCATTTATGTGATGTCAAGTTGTGAAGTTTAACCACCCAGTGTAGCAAAGGTGACTTTATGTTTCAAAGTTATTTTTTTACATCACAGCATTTTTATGATCATGACATTTCCAGCTGCACTTGAAGGCAGCTTCATTGAGTCTGTGCCTTGTGTGCTGGAGCTTGTTGCAGGAAACACTGCAGAATCGCTCCAACAAGCCTCCACCGTATGTAGTCGACTGTCTGCAGCTGTGCTCAGGGCTCGTGTCTCATTATTTTAACCCTCATTTTAATCTCCTTTGCCTCCCTCCGCATGGCAGCGAGAGGCAGGCATGTTAACTGTACTCCCTCCCCAACTTACTGGTTACGTGACTGGCCAGTTTCTCCAAAAGTCTGTTTCTACTTTTTTTGCTGCATGCCGCTGCCTTTTTTTCCCAGCATTCCACTACCCCCACTCAAATGAATGGGAAGGTGGACTGTGAAGGCTGTAACGTGATTCACATTAATCTGATCAAACCACTCAGCGATCCCTTCTTCCTTAAATGGAGGCATCTGACTTTGTTGTGTTTCATTGCTCATTTAGTCAGCGTTCTCCTTTAGAGGAACACTGTGTGAGATCCGACGGTGAGGCTGCAGGTTGCAGATAACGTGAAGGCCCTCATCGGGTCAGCTGTTGTAAGAGTAGTGTGTGGAAAAAGTGAGTGATTAAGCAAGAGAGAGAGAGCGGTGGCGTCAGATTTAGTCACGTTTTTGATTCCGACTCAGGCAGGAAAAGTTCTCAGTCTTTAGTTTAGTTATCCGTGATCCCTATTTAGATATAAACTCAGTCATACTTTCAGGTGATTGCACACTAATGAAATCAAACTAGATTCACCTAAATGTTACACACTGGTCCTTTAAGTTGTCACCTGTCTGTATATGTGGGGCTGCATAGATCTTACATATCCAATAGTTTGTTGCCAATTAATGTGTACAAAGGCATCTGAAATAATCAAAAAGATGTGATGCAAAACAGGTAATCTGACAAAACCTTTCACTAAACGTCCGATTCCTCATCAAAATGTGCTCACAGTCATGAATCATGATACGATCACATCAGATTCCACTGAGAGCTGATATTGAATTATTGTCCAGCCCTGAGCGCCAACTTCTTTACAGCACGTCCTCAAAAACAACATGAAACCAACAAGATTAACAGCTGCTGGCAGAGGCTGGATGAATTAGAGATAGCAGATTCAGTTAGAGAGGACACAGGACGGCCTTGTGTGTCCGCTGGCTGAACGGTAACCATGAGGCCAACAAGTCTGCTTGTTTTGTTCAGTTGTTTTTTGATCCTTCCCCCAATCCTGCACAGAGTTGGTTCCAATATCGATTTTAGCGAATGAGATCAGCTGGTGGGATTGCTATCAAGCTCTGTAACGTCAGCTGCCGGGGCTATTAGACTGGGTGCTCATATAATGCATGGGATATGAAGGATAACGTTGCAGTGATTGTTTCATCGCCACACTGCGATCGTTGTGCCCCAGCGTTAGCGGCATCCTATAATTTCTAATCTCATTTTCTAGAAATAGTCCCGCAGAGAAGCTCCCTTATCCTGCCATAATAGTTTTGAGGTGAGCCCCATTAACCAAATGAGCTTTTCGGAGCACAACATTCCTATTAACACCACTCGTACAATCCCTCATCTCCTTTAAACGTGCACACGAGCGTCCCTGAAGGCCACACGCACCAGCAGGGCAACATCACACTTTTATATTCAACCTCCCCTGAGCAAATTTGGCAAAACTCCTTCCCTTACCAAAAATTACCCCCATAATCAGATTCATCCCCCACCCACTGACGCACCACGCTCCCACCTCCACTCCCACAAACTCTGGATATATTTCCCAGTAGGCCTTGCAGTGCTCACTGGGTTGTGGTAGTGATCAATGGCCCCTGGCCGCGGGCGTCAGGGGGGCCCTGGGCTCCAGGAATGGAGGTATTAATAATGCAAGCTCAAGGCCTGTCATATCCTCCATTAGCACAGAGGAGGCGGGAGGCCCAACAGCTGATTGATTACTAATTAGATTAATTGCGGTCTTTTAGAAAAGGAGGAGAATGTAATAGACTCGGGGCCTTACAAGTGTGAGGGTGGAGGAGCCAGGCCGGCTGAATAATATCCACCGAGGCTATTTTAAAAAAGGACTTTTCAGATTAGGAATGTCTCATCTCCTCTCCTCTGAGATGAGAGTACAATTCAGGACAGAGTCTGTAATAAACAAGAATTCAATTAAAGTCCAACCCACTACATAGTATTTTAAAACAGTCTAATAAATTGTTCAATACTCTGCAGACTTCTCTCTACACGCACCTTCGTACAGCTGCTGACCACACTGCCATCTGAATGAAGAAGACACTGGTGCTATTTGCCGTTTTCATTTGAGACAATTTCCCCCTCCCCTTCGCGCATTTGTGTCTTGTTAGCTAGCACTATCTGGAAAACATGACACGATAAGGCCCACTGCTCTCCAGTTCTCATGTAATGTGTGTAATGATAGTGTTGCTGAACACAGCCGTTTGCTAAAGGGTGCAGAGGTGTGGGGAGATTGAGTTCCACCTAATCTCCCCGCTGTCCTTTGGAGATAAAAACTAATAAAACACACATCAAAGCGGCGGCATACACATTTGAATCTGAGGGGCAAATTGAATAAATCTGCAAATATATTCATCTTACAAGTACTGTGTTTTCTGTTGTTCTCTTGTTTCAGTTTAGACTAAAATTGCGTTTGCTAGTATTCTGGACTGATACTTGCCATTGATTAAAAATCAATTACTGGCCACTTAAGTGTCATTGTATAACCTCCAACATGATAGATGTGATGCATTTTTGTTTGGGGACGTATTTATTGCAGAATTGATCGGGACTAAACTGGCAGTCTGTTGGAAGTTGTTCAACTTAATTTTAATTATCCTTGGTGTCAATTAATGCATGTGTCTCTTGGTCAAAAGGTTTTTTTTTTTAACATCTCCATTCTGATACTGAAATTATTGGAAAACTCTTATTAAAACTGGCATTAGGCGAAGAAATAAAATTCATTCAAGCCTTGTGTCGACATCACTGCTGTCAAAAATCACGTCTTCATTCCCAACCAGTGGCGAGGCAGGGACGTATGTATGGGTCTCTGAGACTAATTGGCACATTGGTGTGTACACATTCATTACATAAACCCACACTCAACATAAATAGCCTCACACTTGTGAGGGGATAATGCCTTCCAATAGGGAGCTCTATTATTGGTCTCAGCCTGCCTCTGCACCGGCAGATGATGGCGACTCGTGTCCTTGCTCTGCTGGCTCTGAGGAAACAGTCCCAGCGTCTCGTTAAGCACAACTGTGCCGTTTACGACTTCTGGAAACAAATGATTAGTTTCCGAAAAGACTGTAGAAGACATGCAATTGACCCAATTAGAGAAATTACAAGGAAACAAGGATGCAGTCTGTCGTTCATAACCGTCTCACAGCTCTGATATAATGTGATCAGTAATAAGAGGTGGACTGCTGATGATGGGCTTCGCCTTTTTGGACCACATATTGCATGTCATGAATCATAAGGAGACTGGTCCTTATCAGTATCTTTGACAGGGAGACGGGTCTTTGCACTTTCTTTTCACAAATGAGCTCTTGAGGGGCTGTCAGGATGGAGTGGAGTATTAGACCCATTAATTATTCTGCTCTCCATCCCGCTGGGAGACGGGTCTGAGTCAGTCCCTCATATCTGACAAAGATCCTCGCTGCTCCACTCCACTGCTGTAGCAGCTAAAGGCTCAAGACGGAGTTTTGTTGGACTGCCAACGCTGAAATATGTTGGCACGTCGTCCCAAAGGACAATAAAGCCAACACTCATTCATCCAGCATTCAGAAACTATTGAAAGTTGCTGTTGGCCTGTAGATGCCTTCAGGGCTGCCATCAGAAACACAAAAAGGCTGAGAGGAAAATAAAGCAGTGACAAACCAACTAAACCCAGTCTTTCTTATTTCTCAAAGACAGCAGGTATGTTTGACCAAATATCTCATCCACCTCAGCTTTCACTGGGTTAATATTTAGGATTTGGCATCAAGTTTCAGTTACGAATCACTGATATAAGTTAAGACCTTTCGCAATCGAAGGTAATGCCAAATAATCCCACATGCAGCCTGTGACGCAGTACTGGAAGGTTTGGCTTGCAGTAAAATAGGGCTGTCCTCGACCAGAGAAATTCCTGATCGACTAACACTCAAACCATTTTATCAACTACTTCATTAGCTGCATTTCTCCACAAATAATCACACAAAAGCACCACTTTAAATCAGATGTTTACCAGAGATGTTTCTTGGAAATTAGTCACTAGTTAGTCAATTTTCTTCAGCATGAAAAAGCATAAAAAATAACTGACTAAGACCAAAACGACAAATTAGTTGTTAAATGGACTAAGAGGCAGCAGAGATCTGATCATTGTGTAATTACTACAAAGACAAAGTATAAAGAAAATGCTGCATGTTATCATGCCGATGACTGTGTCTCTGCCTTCAGATCGGTCTGTACCTGCTTTCTGTCCTCCATCCATCCCTAAGCCCGAGGCTGCCTCCTGCCTCCTCCTCTCAGCCCCCGTGGCTCGCTGCAGTGACGACATGCTGTTTTAAGTGAAAGCGACCCTGACTCGTCCTTTTTTCCAGACCGCTCTGGCTGATGCCCCATTGTTTTCCCCTCCGCCGGCGGTTGACAACTGGCCTTTCGGCTGCGGCGCTCTGCGGCGTGAACTCTGGCCTCGCTGTGTCGGCCTCTCGCCTCTGTCTCCCTGCCAACACGAGGCCAGGTCCAAAGCCACAGAGTGGGAGGAAAAAAAAAAAACAAAACTGCAGACTTGCACCTTTTCTTCCTGCGGTGAGGTTTTGAATTGTAGCAGAAACTGAACAGAAAATGGAGGCAGTCCTCGAGAGGTTAAAAAACATTTGGTTTGGTTGCTTGCTTCATGCAAATATAACTAATGCATGATATTGTTTACACAATAAAATTCATGAAGATGCAAACAATTTTCCCTTGAACATGCTCTGCAAACTCTGAAGGACAAAAGCACAAGCGCTAACCAAATAGATGAGTTACAGCTACAGCTCAGACAAAATGATTAAATTCTGCTCCTACTTAATTCCTTTATCAAAAAGCAGTAATATTCCAGTAAAACAAAACGCTTGTACCTGCAGTGTTTCGATGGAGGTGGGCTGCTCTTATCATCCTCGCTGAATAGGACTGGGGCCCATAATGTAATAGCCTAGCAGCGCGCTCATAAATCACCTGAAGAAGCTGTATGCCACATTCACTGACACTCCCAATCTGCCAACCTGTGTCTTTATTAAAGAGCACATTATACTGAAAGGCGCCTTTTCTCCCCACAGTCACCCCGCTATAAACACCTCAGCTCATATATCTATGCAAACACAAGGATACAAATACTTTCCTCTGCAGGCACAAATACATTTCTCTGAGCTTTTCTATACAGGATGTGTGTGAGTGAGACATAGTCAGACAGAGGCTGCCATTGTTTTTACATCTTGTCACCAAGCCTCTTCACAATTACAGCAATTGTCTCCCTCCCACTGTGAGTGACGCATCAATTTGGATGTATGAATGTCTATCCATATTTGATTTGCCTGCGTGAATCTCTTTATTGGCCAAATAGTGCACACAACAGTGTGTTGTTTCTGTGCATCTGTGTTGTTTGTTGGTATGCTGCTATTGTTTCTCTTCTCACCGTCCTTCCAGTAACTTTGACAGCTAAATTGGAAAATGTCAAAAACGTCATGTGAGCCGACAAAAAAAAAAAAAAAAAAATGGCAATGATGAGAGATGTTCCCTCAGTATACAATAGGTCCTGTATGTTGCACTTCAGTTTGTTCAAATCCAGACATCTTTGTATGCTAAACACAGAAGCTGAGTGTTCAATCAGTTGTTGGAGAACAGAGGAAATCCTTGATGAAGTATGTTTGGGGAGTAATGAGAGTACGACTGGATAAAATCAGACATGGATTATACTGCACGAGCTGTGTGAGAGTTGTAAACAGATGTTTTGATAGTTGTTGGATTCTCCGCTCACCATGCAAGAAAACCAGCCTTCTTTTCAACTATTCCTCAACACGGGGTGAGTAATTGATAAGGGTGTACATTTAAAAATATTGAATGCTGTGATATATTTTGTGGTACCGTATCAATTCTCAAAAATACAATCACTTATTAATTAATAGTTTACATGCAAAGACAAACTCAGTCAATACTTTATTTCACTTGCAAAGAGATGAGCTGTCTCAAAGCGGCACTATGATGCCGGATATAACAGGGATCAGTGATCAGTGCCCATGCAGAGGAGGCTTTATGCATATGGTGGTGTGTTCTTTGTACTATGATCGTTATCCTAAAATGAGATTAATAAAATCACAATATATCGCCTTTCTTACGGTATGGCAAAATACTGAATAATAACCCCTGAATTATGATATGTATATTATATTTCCAAATTATTGCCAATAGACAGCCCTAAAAATTGATAAAACTGCACCTTAACTGAAGATTTGTCATGTATTTAATACTCAGTCAGCATGTGAGTGGACAAATGTGCTGTTTTATGCAAATGTATGTATATATTTATTATTGGAAATCAATTAACAACACAAAACAATGACCCTCACACGTAGCTGTCGGTGTGTCAGTGTGTTGACTTGAATATGACTTGATCCAAACTGACTGGGATTATCATAAAGTGGGCATTTACATTCATACATCTGGAGGTCAGAGGTCAACGGACCCCTTTGAAAATGGCTGATATTTAGCTTCCTTTGCACTAACAGCTGCATCCAGATTTATTTCTCTTCCTGTGTTCATGTGAATGAGCTGTAGACCGAGGCTGAAGCAAGGGCTGGGAGGTGGGGTTAAAGGAAACACTACTTTGCCTTCTCTGTGGGCCCAGTGGATGTGGAAAATCACCAAAAAATCCAGGTACTCTATCACCCGGCAGTCGAGCCACTTTGGCGTCATGAGCCACTGAGTACCTCTCATAGGGATGAACGAGAGCCTGCATGCTGGCTTCAGTAAAAGACAATCTGATGTGTGTGTCTGCATCCTCACACATCATTAAGGTCAACTGAAAGAGCAAAAGTCTGCATTTTTCAGACATTTGGAGAGACACAATAAATAAAAACAGGTATGCCTTTGTCCTCGTCCCTTTGAAGGCTTGTGGTCAATTCTTGCCTTGGTTGCAGTGTTGTCTGTGAGGTTGTTACTGTGCCATGGCGATGGCTGGTTGTTAAAACTCTGATCTTCTACAGGATTACAACAAAACAACAAGAAAGTCTTATGCTGGATGTTTTCTGCAAAATAAACAAAGTTATAAAAGCCAACACAGCTGTGCTATATCAGCCCATTCAGAAAAACTTCAAATTGTCAAAAGATGTCACCCTGCCAGTCTTTGTAGTTACAAGGTCAGTCCTCACAGATTTTGCTCCTAATAGATTTAATGAATGCTCTCTGTAATCAGTGTTATCGTCAGCGTGCTATTGTTCAGCTCAGCATAAATAACGCTGCTTATCAACTGCTGCAAGGTTTTTGTGCCCTTGCACACAAGATTTGACATTCGCATATGATGCACACCAGTGAGGAACTGGCCTTCTTTGAGGAAACCAACATGTCCAATCTCTGCCTGCTCTCTGAGCTACACGACTGTTTGTGCCAACTAAATGCAACTAAAAATCCTGCAAGCTGCCACAGTGCTCCCAACCAAAATCATGCAAATCATGAACAGGAAAAACATTAAATCCCTTTCTCCCACTCAGCTCCTGCAAACACACGACGCACCCGTCGGTAAACACCGGCAGCAGAACACATCATGCAAAAGGAAGGCTCGCTGCTGAGGGACGGAAATGTAAACAGCTCGCAAACTCTCAGAAAAGAAGTTGTTACACCCTGGAATAAAATGTTGAGGATGGGGATTGAACAAAGGCTGTTTGCTGGAGGTTTTTCTTCTCCAGACTTCGGCTGTAATCTGACCGGTGGCAGCAGCCAAAGCCGTCCTCACCCACAGAGCTGCTGATGTAGATCTCTCTGGCCACTCAGGCTGAAAGGTGGCCAAGTCTTTCCTTCACACCTTTTCTAATCTGTGTAAACTGCAAAAAGCAGTATGAAATGACATTTTTAAATAAGACCATGCGAATAAATGGTACCAAATTGGATCTTAAGGGACACAACTTACGCATGACATACATTTGACTACTCAAGTTTGGATACAAGAAGGTTGACTACAACTTACGCCAACTAGCCGAGGCAGCTGTCATGGCACCTCCGTGGCAGCTTGGAATGGAAACAAGATGCAATAAATTTAAAAAAAAGCAAAGTAGTCAGCTTGGGTGGCCTCAGTTCAGTCAAAACTCAAAAAGGAAATCCTGCAACAGTAAAAAAGGGAAATGTCTGGCACGCTGTGTACAGTTCACAACTACATTATGTTATCCATTCATCCATCATCAACCGCTTTTCCCGTTAGGGGTCGCGGGGGGGCTGGAGCCGATCCCAGCTGGCATTGGGCGAAGGCGGGGTTCACCCTGGACAGGTCTCCAGTCCATTGCAGGGCACATAGAGACAGACAACCATTCACACCCGCATTCACACCTACGGGACATTTAAAGTCATCAATTAACCTAAACAGCATGTCTTCGGACTGTGGGAGGAAGCCGGAGAACGCGGAGAAAACCCACGCTGACACGAGGAGAACATGCAAACACACAGAAGAGCCCCAAGCCGGATTCACCCTCTTGCTGTGAGGCGACAGTGCTAACCACTACACCACCGTGCAGCCCCATGAAAAATATTCTCCCAGCATTAATCCGGTGTCCCTGTGCTAAATGTTCATTTATCTCCTTTATATGCCAAATATGTAAAAAAAATAAATAAATAAAAATCAGTATCAAAATATTCTTACATAAATCCAGATATTAACCCAATCACATGAGACTTTGGGTGACAAGCTCGCCACACCGGTATAAAATATGGATTGTAGCAGCTAACAGAGAAATATGGCGTAATATGAAGAGATTTATTTGTGGATATCGGTGGACAAAAAGTCCAAAAGAATGAATGTAGCTGAGGTCTGTTTCGATTTTCAGCCGGATGAGCAGCACGTGAGGGATGTGTGGAGCCAACAGTCCTCTGTAGAGCCCCTTCGCTAAACAGCCTCCCACTTTTTAGCAACCAAATAATTTGATTTAAATTAAACTTGTCTACAGTGTAATCTGGTCAGACGTTGGTGCTACAGGCTACACATGGCTGTAGTCTGCCAGTTAACAGTGGCAGCTGTGCTGGGTTGGACATCTAACCATCTACGAGAGAAAAATGGAAGAGGTCTTCGTAAATTCGCTTCAAGGAAATTATGATAAAAGTTTGAAAGAGTTTAGCTCTTCCTTGATTGGTAAATACTCCACAGCTGGAGCGTTACGCTCCGAAGGGTCTGTAAAAAAATGTGAGCTTTACTCAGCAGAGGTCCTTCTCTTAACCTTTGCTTTCAGAGGTGTTTAGTGATGCACGCTGGTGATGTGACGGTGAGGAAAATTTCCCACCTGTTTATTAGCTGGTGACGCAGCGGTGTTGGAGATTACAGGAAAGATGGCGGTCAATATGTGTGTTGATCTTCACTGAAGGGTGGCGGTGTGTCTGGCCTCTCTGATCCAGCTTGTGTACACCGTGACCTCTCCTTCCTCCTCGCAGCGATTACCTCATTATCATTATGGTTCTCTTATAGCATTGGGTTTAAATCTGAAATATTCCTAAATAGGCACCTTTACTCTTTGACACCAAATCCTCTACCATCGTCTTGTTGTCAAGTCTCTCTCGTCCCGCGAGTGAAATCTGACTCCTGCTACTCTGAGCTGAGAGGTTGAAGCATCGTTGTCCGACTATCTATTAATAACATACCAATGATGCGCCAAAATGAACTAAATGGGTTTTATTTCTGTAAACAAAAAAAAAAAAAACTAAACAACAGTGGGTACGTAATGTAATCAGTGTGTACCCGTCTACCGTGTGTCATTGATACAGGTGAGCAGAGGGGCAGCCGTTGACTCAATATTAAAATGTGCTTTATATCAAACAGACATGGCATCTCTTGGTGTCGTGGCTCTACGGCCTCTGGAAGTCAGTGGAAGGTGATAACTGCAGCACATATGGTTGGCATCCTTGAGCACAGTAAACATGATCAGATATGACCAGTAATCTGGTTTACCGACCACAAGACCTACAGCAACACATCCGTCCTCTCTACCTAAACCGTCCCTGTCACATCCTGTCAAACGCCGGTCAGCTGAGGATGAGCGGAGGGAGGCAGCTGGCTCTCGCTGCACACATTTTCTATCTTGACAATACAGATCAAACACAGGTTTGTTATCTCGCCTCATACGAACGTGCGACACGCAGACGCACCGCGACGGAGAGCGAGGCAGACAGGTAATCCGGGATTACAGCGACGACATGTCATTTCCGTGGACGTGTTATTCCTGCTCAATCGACTTGCGTGAAACGCAGGGTGCAACCCCATCTGTCTGCTCCAAACTCTGCTCTGGCACCCAGCGACGGCGTGCCGTGGACCAGCATAGACGGCGAGATAATGAGCTCCCGTTGCCTTGTCAACGCTATCCCTGTTTTCCGAAGGCCACACTCTTAAGCTCCCATTTTGCCTGTTTCCCGGCGTGCTGAGCTCTTCGGTAAACAAGGCATCAAGGTGGCAGATGAGATTTCATATTGTCTTAAAATCCCTCACACAGGCAGCCACAGATAGACAATGGGGTGGGCATGTTTAGCTGCTCATCAGAAACAATAATTCAAGGATAAAAACTATGCTAAAGTTAATGAAGGTCAAAGTTCGCAGATCTAAATATGACAGACTGGTAAGAAGAACAGTGGCAGATAGTCCTTTATGTCTGAAGCAGCAGACAGACACACTCGCTCTGCCCTTTTGCCTCAGACAAGTGACTCACTCAAGTTTTATTACGCTAGACAAGGTTCAAACAAAGTGATATTTCCCTCTTAGGGAAAGTTTTCAGTTTTGAGAGCCTATTCTCAATATTTCCATACACTAGTCATGTTCAAACGGACATGCTGAGGACAAAAAACAAACGAAACTGTTGTGTTTAAACACAAACTTAAAGGGCACCTATTATGCTTTTGTGCTTTTCGCCTTTCCTTGAGTGTGTGAGTAAAAGGTCTGTGAAGTTAAAGTCCAAGTGACAGAAGTTAATCTCCCCCACAGAAACGCTGCTCCTGAAAACTACTGTTTGATTGAAGTCCCGCCTTTTCTTCTATAACCTGGTGATGTCACTAAGTAACATATGTGAAATGTTATGCGTTTCAGAACAAATGAAATCTCAGCTTTAATAATTCAAATGATAAATGTGGTTTTGAAGATCTTAAACGTAACGTTGTCCGAAAGGTTTCTTCTGGAAGACTCGGCTCAATAACGTTTATAAATTGCGGTTGACAGAGGAGGACAGCTAGCCTGACAAGTTGAATTCACGTGTGGAAAACATCGCTCAACTTTTACATTAAATTCCCGTTGGAGGTGCTACACATGATGACAACTGGACCGACGTCATTTGCGGTTATTTCACCGCACCGGCTGATGAGGAGTCGGTTCGGACGGCCCGGCTAATGCTAGGCTAGCGCTCAATCCGCTGATCACAATGGAAAAAGTGAGTTAGAGGAAGATATAGCGCTCATAGCCAACCCGGTGATGGCAGACAATGTCTCTGATGATAGTTATTAGTTAAAGAGACTGAGATCACAGCAGTGTAGCAGTAAACTGTACACAGTTATGTGCACGTCTATGCGTGAAGCGATGTGTAGGCTACATTATGAAATGTTGGGTGTCACGTTTGACCAAGAAATACTAATAATAATCATTTAGACTGTTAAGTCTTAATAAATGTATTTAATCCATGTGAAAGGCTGAATATGAATTATTATCTTTACTGCCCTTCTGCTCAAACGTAGCGCTTGATGACAACTTTGGAAGAAGACATCTCATGGGATATTCGTGTTTCTGCGTCAATGTGACTCAAAATGATGGAGCACGTCACATTTTTTGCCTCGCGACTAGTTTGGCACTCCATCAAACGCAGCTAGTTCATGCCGAGTCCAAAGGGTTTGCTTCAGTTGACCAATCACAACATTAAAGTACGTAAACATGTTCTAGTAGAAACCTAAAAATACAAGTATGAACCTGAAAATAAGCATAGTCGGTCCTCTTTACTCCATTTACTTTGTTTCCTTCCTTTTCTGGTTATGGTTCATTATTTCCCCCTTTTCCTCCTCCCTCCCTTCTCTTCCTCTAGTGTCCTTTAGTGAGTCTGTGTTCATTTGTGTAACAAATGTGCTGCCATTTCAGCCAGGACTTTATCACAAAAAGGAGCTTTCTATCTCCAAAGGTCATCCTGGTTGAATAAAGGTCAAATATAATAGATAAAAGTAAAATACTACTCCAATGAGCTCATGGTCTGTCAGTTTCTGAACAGGCAGCAACAGCATACGTTACGTTTTGGGCAATGACCTCAGTGCGTTATTTGTTAAACCCTGGCTGTGCACAGAACTAATCCAGTTGGTATTCAGAACCTGCCAACTTCAAATCAGAGACATTTAAGTGATTTAAGTGACACTGGGCCTCATGCAGCTACATGAATACATGAACGATGAATCCAACATCATCAGAAATTAGAGGCGTGTGGCTGACTGTTAATTATCAGCACATGCTACCAAAAAAAGGCTGAAGAACTGGTAAGACTGAAGTACTACTAGTAAACTTAAACTAAGTCATCGTGTCAGCACCGACATTACAGGAAAATCAAAAAGCATCACGGGAATCAAGCTGAGCACACGCTTGATGCAGGGGATTTATCGTCTTCATTGGGATCAATGGACCAACCGTGTTCTTTAGCCCACTAATTTAATAATCCAATCATTAGAATTACTCTAAAACATATAATAATCTAATTTTGATTATAGGATATTCATGCTTTTTTATGTTCCTCAAATTTATGTTACTTATGTTGAACGATCTGTAGACTGTAAAAACATGAATACTATTTTCGTGGGAGATCTCGCCACCAATTGTAAAATTTTCTCTTATCGATGAGCAAAAATAAGAAAACACTGGTGAATCCGAGAAATCAGTGGGTGCTACCAAAATCAGAACAAACCGTGGATACGAGCGATCGATCTTGTCTCGCTTCCTGCACGAGGCTCACTGTACTGTTTGATATAAAGACACAGTTTGACATTATATATTAATTTGTCCTTATTTTAACAGTCTGCTAAATTAAGACAACTTAACGCTTAGTGCTTGTTTTGAGCTTGTTTGCATATTTATTTATTTACTGTGTTTTCTTCCATATTATATCGTATCATGTTACTTTTGCTTTTAGGTCCATATACTTCTTCGAGGGTCACAGTGGAAAGAAGAAAAGTCCGAGTCTATAAGTCTACGGTGGTAGTTTGAGACCATTATTCAAAAACTGTTACCTAGATAAATATCACAATCACACTATCCTCTGCGTTTATGGTAGTTTTCGCTTGATGTGACAAAGGGGCTGATCTATTCAGCTCAATTCTGTTTAGATACTACACATTACATACTGGGATTTTCATTCCTGTTAAATTGGTTGCTGCATTAAAAAGGTTTACACTTAAATTGTAATTCCTGTTAATTACGAAGGGTTTTTACCAAATTGTTATTATTTTAATAATAAATAATGTTCAAGTCTGTTGTTGCTTTCATGTAACTGAATGATAACACTCACTTCCACACAGTGGGGCAGCTTATTAATTAAACACTGGTATCAGATCGGTTCTCAGTATCGGCCGATACCCAGAGCCCAGGTATCGGTATCAGGACTGAAGAAGCTGCATCCCTAGTTTTCACATTGTAATCAAGAGTCTTTTACAGTCATCTAGAATGAGAGTTAAACACCTGCGACTTCAGGAAATACTGAAGGTTTAAAGAGCTCACACAGAGCTACAAATTGTCCTACAACAGAGAGGACTAGAAGACGGAAATGATAATGACTTACTCATTAGCGTCGTACTTCCAGGGCTCCGTGCTCCTGTCATATCACAGTGAAACGTTTCACTCAGGGTCTCTGTGGTTTCAGGTTAAAGCTCCTCACTCTGCAACGCGTCATCCACTGTGGTGTGTTCGAGGAGTCGGGCCACATTTCACACGCCATATCCCCATGTGCATCTTGACATTTCCTGTAAGGCGGCATTCTCTCCCCCACCTGTGTGTCACTGTGGTGTGTAACACAAGTGTGTTACATTCCAGCACACTCTCACACAGGCTGCCGCCATGAGGCAACTACTTTCAACTCCAGCATCACACACTTCACTTTCTGTTTTGTTTACTAGCTCGCTGTAATCACGCTCTGAAACAAAGCCAATTTCCTCTTCGTCTGCAGACAATTTCACCGCAGCGGTCTATTCTGCATCCAAGCTCCCAGCTGTTTTGCAAGCATTTAAGAGCAGAGTTGTCTGAATTTAATCTTCACACAATTATCGCTTATGTTCTTCTCTTCTACCAACTGCTTTGTAAATAAAATGTAAATTTAACAGGCTGGTCTCTCCATCAATATTTACGTTGCATCCGTCTAGATTCATTTTCACTTGAAGCCAACCAGCAAAAATCAGAGCTGGTTTCAAAGACATTTGGTGTATTCAGCGTTATTCTGCAGTAGCTTAGAAGAAGAGAGGTGGCACAGCGTTTAGACAAGCTAATGTTTCTCTCCCCTCTGCCCTCTTTATTTCTGTTTCAACTAAAAGGAACAATACATCCTTTATAAGAGCAGCTCCTAAAACAAAGACACAAATGAAAAACACAGCAGTTTGCTGATGTTTTACCAACACATTTTCTTCTCTGTGGAGCTCAGTCAAAGGCTAACCTCTCACCGAAGACAAGCTCAGAAAAAGCCACTCTGTGTTGTCTGTGCAGTGATAATCAGATGCAAAAACAAAATGAGTCCAAACTGGCTGATACCCAGCGAGCTGTTCACAGGAAGAGAATCAAAGACAACTAGAATTACCACCTCGTGGCTGAATGCCTCGGCCAACCAGTCAAGTTGCAGTTTACATCCGTGTCTGTCCAAAATCACTTCATCACTTTATCCTGTGAGACGTTTGTGTTAAACTGTCACAATCAGCATATGAACTCTTGAGTTTGGTAAAGTCACAGTGACCTTTGACCATCGAAATCTAGTCGGTTCAGAGTCAAAGTGGGCGTTTGTGCCAAATTTGAAGAAATTGAAATGTTACTGAGACGTCACCTGCAGGACAACGGTTCGGATGCAAACTGAAAAAGGTTTGAAGCCTTGGTGAGAAATAATTAAAGGTACTTGAACCTTTGGGACAATGCTACTGTTGACGACGGTTCGATCCCCAGCTGCTCTGGTCACATGTCGATGTGTCCTTGAGCAAGACACTTCATCCCAAATTGCACCTGAAGGCAAAGCCATCGGTGTGAATGAGTGAACGAGTGTTTAGAAAGTTGGCATCTTAGCAGCCTCTGCCATCAGCGTGTGAATGTGTGTGTGAATGTGTGTGTGAATGTGTGTGTGAACGGGTGAATGCTGACATGTAATGTAAAGCGCTTTGAGTGGTCAGAAGACTGGAAAAGTGCTGTATAAATGCAAGTCCATTTACCATCCATCTACATATTCACCTCTATTTAGACATTATATACATATATTTAAAAAAAAAAAATCAACGCAGCATTGGAATACTGATTTGGAGGTCGATTACCACGGCAGCAGTCGAAGATTCGAAGCAGTCGGGTCAGCTCTACCGAACATACACTGTCGCCGGCGTGGAGGCGAAAACAGGTGAAAATGCTCAATATCAGACTGCAACAACTTTGTCTTCACAGATGCTTTAATTCAGCACATGTGCATGTTAGGAGCTTTATTCCAAACTCTGCTTTACTTTGTCCAGTTTCCAGTCTAAGTCATGACATCAGTGTTGACAAACTGCATACACTGGGTAGTAAATACATAACGCCAGTCATAGCACTTACTTTCAACTCCCACAGAGCCCCTCTGCCAACTGCATGAGTCAGACCAGCCGACCCCTTCATGTTTCTTTAGAGGGTTTGTTCGTTAATGACTGGGGCTCAGCCCTACGTCAACATGCTGGCTGCGAAGGCCAGAGGGGACGGAGAGGTGGTGCTAACACCCTCCGCCATGTCGTGGCCTGGCACGAGCCTGCGCTGTGGAGGGAGGAGCTCATGGAAATCAGCGGGGCTTGGCCCGGCTTCACTCCAGCCTCGGCCTGCTAATGGCTTTCCAAGTTTGGAGCTGCCATTTGTCAACATGACTGATGTCTGCGCCATGAGGATCATTCTCTTTCCATCATGCCATCTCTTCACCATCAGAGGAAGAGTAGACGCATGTTCGCCTCTGGTGGCGAGGAATCGAACTCCACAATGAAGGAAAGAAAACCTGAAACTTTCAACAGGCAGGGCGGGAGGTGTACGGAGCATTGTGAGGATGAAGGGACACATTTACTGCAGGACTTCAGTGAAAAGACGACGAAACAAAAAGGGAAAACATTCTCATTTTGTACATAACAGAAGAGCGTGAGAGGTGGCCAGCTATCGCAGAAAGAGGCTGTTGAGATAGGCTGTTCCCATTCCTGGAACGTTTTCAGTGGTCTATGAAAAACCAGTGGTCTGTCTCCTCTCTCCCTACATTAAGTGATTCTTATTGAAGCCCTGCAAACAGCATCCAAACGGGAAACATTAAGTCTCTGGAGGAAAGAGGGAAAGTAAGCGACTTGCCTACGTGAGACAGAGTGAATAAGGTGTGGTGAGTGAATATAAAGCACAGGGAAAAAGTGGAGATGGAAAAAAAAAGCACAGTTAGGAAGCAGCAGTGTGATGGTAACAGCTGACAGAGGTTGTGGGGCCTCAAGTGAGCCCTGTGGTGGGTCATTTCACAGCCCTGTAGGCTGAGTGGGTCAGCTGGAAGACTGGCTGCCAAGAGAAACCCTCAGCGGAAAACACACACACACACACACACACACACAAAAACAGTACATGCAAACACACACACACACACACACACCACTCTGCCTCCACCACAAAATAATTTCCTTTTCAATCTGCCACACAATAACCGAGCCACTGTTTATTGACCTTTACCATGACGCTTTCCACCGGCAATCGCTTCTTTGGCTCGATGCACAGAAATATAACTCCGACTGCTCGGCTCAGAGCTGTAAATCCACCAGCGTGCGGCTGGCTTTCATACATTCACATCAGGATGTGTGGCGAGCGCCTGGGGGAAGGGAGCTCCTCCCTGACAGCCACCATGATTGGATCATCAAAGAAGACAACTTGATGTTATAACCGTCATTAGCGCAGAAACGAATCAATTAAAGGGAACCACAATACTAAAGGTCTGTGCGTACACACGGGTGCCTGAGAGGCGGATGTCTACACAGTCTGCATTCACAACATAACATCTGATGGTCACAGCCTGGTTCAGGCGGGAACTGACTGACTGCCATCTGATTTCACAGTCAAACACACGTTGGCTCCCTTAATGTAAGTTAAAGCCCTGAAACCAAAGAATATGAAAGAAAACTAATGCAGAGACTATATTATTCTTATCATACAATTCTATGCTGCTTTACAGAAGTACAGCGTCCTTAAACTACATGTCCCACAATGCATCTCCATTTTGTTAAATCAGTCAATATCAGCGGTTTCCAGCAGCGGCGCTCTAGCAGAGTGATGGGGTCGTAAAAAATATGAATAGAACCAAAATGTAAAAGAAAAGAAAAGTTGGAGCAGAGGGAAGGACAGAAAGAGGATCCATGTTAGTGGTTGATGGAGAGCAGCCGGTATGTCTTCTTTACTACGAGGCAGTGCCCAAGGAACGCAATTTACCACCAAACACATAATGACACTTAGAAATGTGAGTGTGTGCCCACAGACATGCAGATATCTTGATGCACAAGCACTGTTTTTGTTACTGAATTCATTTTTTAAATTAATTGTACAATATTTCTGCTTGTAATTATTTTTCCTAGACTTCTGCTTTCAGAGCTAGTTATTAAATAAATTATTACTAAAACTAATAATAATCAAATGCAGAGGCAATTTCATAATACGATCAAGAGTAGATGTATTTATATAGTCTTACAATTACAACGGGCCCATTGAGGGGAACCATGATGCTGCTGGGGCCCCAGATGAAACAGAGTTTGACAGCCCTTAAAGGAGCATTGTGGAACAATCAGAGGGATCTATTGTCAGTAGCGTATAATCACCTGAAAATAATAGTTGTTTTCATTCAGAAGGGACCTCGTCTTAATGGAGCTGGGCACCGTGTTGCTACAGGAGCCCAGAAAGGACAAGCCAAGCACTGGCTCTAGAGAGGGACATTCCCGCTTTTTGCATTGGCGGCTGTAGTTCTTGGGACAAGGGAGAAGCTTCAGGTGGTTGCAATCTGCAGTCTCACTGTTGGAGTCAGCCAAATCCTCCACACAGCACTCTGAAGCATCAGCCTGGCAAATAGAAGTCAAATGAAACAAACTGACCCTTCTTGACCAAACACGGGCTGTTTCACGGACACGTTAGGCAACTGCTGCTTTAATGCCCCTTTATTTCCATCAAATTCAAGGTACAAGCTCTGCTCCCAGAAGCCATGCATATTTAAAAAAAGGTCCTAACAAACACTAAACACCATTCATTGTCCTGCTATTGTGTTCCATCCTTACCCTCAGTCAACACTCCAGAAGCCAAAAACATTTCATTTACACTGACTATGTTTACATGAACACTAATATTCCACTATTATTCAGTATATGACAATATTGTGAATCGGATACGGGTCATGTAAACAACATCTTCCATTTGGATACTTATTCTGAATGGAGCACATCCCGATTAAGACCTGGTGAATATGCCGATATTCAGGATTTCTTAGCATTCCTTGGACATGCACACAGCACATTCAGAATAAACGTCTCAATTGGGGTTTTCACTGCAGTTTGTAACTCGTGGTCTCTTGAATGTTTACTGTGTGTTGCACACAAACCAGCTAGCCAAAAGAAAAGGAGAAACACACCTTCTGTTAAATATTACGAAAGATGATGAGGCTATATGATATCAACAGGTATTTGGATACGAGCAAGTATCACAACGACGACGTTTCCAACACACCACCGGTTCTGTTAATCAGAGTATGCACGGCTGCATGTAAACAGGAATATTAGAGGAATATTCACGTTCATGTAAACAGCTATGTAAGAATACTGTGTTTTGCAGAATTAATATTTTGTGTAGAAACAGCCCAGGGCCAGACCGGACGCGTGATGAGCATGTGGCAGCTGCATTTCCTGTTTATCATTTCGGCGTCCATCTTATTGAGTTAGCGCTGCCACACCGGCAGCATGAGAAGCCTATTTTTGACGCGAGTCGCAGGCGCAGTGAAGGTGATCCTGTGACTGTATATTGAAATCATATCAGCAACATTACTACACTGTCCATGTCTCTAGCTGTAGAAAATGTCATGGACATGACAAAAAAGTCAAGATGTATTTTTAAATCAACACTTCCTGCTTGCATTTCAAAATACCCCCCCCCCCCCCGAGCATTTTTTCTGTGGACAGAACTCCTTCATTTATTAACACAAGACTTTTATTTTGAAATATGTGCAGGACAGTGTTGTAGAACATGCAGGCTCCATGAATGGACATAGAACGGGATTTAAATGTGGATTATTACGATTATTTACAAATGAGTACACGTTTCGTGACCTTTCTCTGTCTAATATAATCAGTCACCAAAATTGTTGTCAATTAATTTTCTGTCAATCTTGTCTTTTGTAAACTGTACTGCCATTTTGGCTAGGTCTGTCAAAAAGCCATTTCAGGATCATCTCTTCAGAGTCGATCGTGGTAAAGTCGAGGTCAAAGCAAAATAAATAAAACATTTAGCCGTCTCCATCTCAACACTGACGCAGGGAGCAATTTTCCTACTCAACAGTTCAATTCTTTAGAGATTTATTACACTTGCTGTTTGTTTCGGATGTATTCTGGACGCTTTCCATCCATCCCAGGGAGGAGACCAGGAGGCGGCGAGGCAGCTGCGGCGAGGCGGCTGCGGCGGATCTGCCGAGGTGGCAACCTTCAGCCACCGAATGAACGCCTGTGACGGCCAGAGTCCTATTTGGCTGATGAGCAGGGGGGACCAGGTGGGCAGGCTGAGGCTTATCTGCCAAAACAGCCGGGGTTACACCACCCGCCCTCCCTCCGCAAGAACTACCACGACTCGACGACCTCACGCAGAGAGAATGAGAGGGTCACAACGGGAAGGGAAGACGAGGGAGCGGAGAGGGGAGATATGGAGAGGTGGAGATATGGAGAGGTGGAGATATGGAGATATGGAGGGTTCTGGGAGGAACAGGAGAGGCTTTAGATCCTCTGAGCTGGAAGAAGGTGTCATTTGAAGGGAAGGCAAGAAAATACAGGTAGAGAGATTAATGTGAGGAAGGGTTTGTAGGGGTGGGCTGGGGGTACATGAATAAAACCTTTTATCACAGCGTATGATATTTTGGGTATCATTTCTGACTCTGATTCCACTGTGACAGCAGTTACTGATACTAAAACATGATGTTTTTTCAAGAACTCACAATATTGTAATATTTGTTGTAATGTTTTAACACAAGTGCCCATGTAAGAACTTTACCTGCACAATATACTGTCTAAAATTAGCTTAATGTGCTGATTTAGGTTGTGAAATATCTGGTCAAAGATAGATGGCGTCCATGTTAACAGGTTAGAGCTGCCACACCGGCCACATGAGATGCATGTCTCTTCTCGAGGTTCGAGGTCTTGCCAATTTTTGACGCGAGCTGCAGGCGTTTTACGGCAGCAACAGACAGTGAAGGTGACCTTCTGACTGTATATTGACATCATATCAGCAACATTACTACACTTTCAATATATCTGCAGAAAATGTCACGGACATAAAAAAAAAAGTAAAGATGAATTTTTAAATCAACTCTTCATGCTTGCATTTCAAAATAAAAGCCTCAAGCATTTTTTTTCTGTGGACAGAACTCCTTCATTTTTAACACAATGATTTTATTCTGAAATATGTGCAGGACAGTGTCGTAGAGCATGCAGTGACTTGTAGGGCATCATGACTGAATATAGTACAGGATTTTGATTGTGGATTATTACTATTTACAAATGAACAGATGTTTCTTGACCTTTCTCTGTCTAAAATAAACAGAAATGACATTTATAATGACATGAAATGGTCATTATGAAAGTCAAACTGCAGAAACACTGCAGAAACTCAGCTGGTGTGAACAACGGACGCGTGAATTATGCAGCCCTGGCCTGGTCCAGGGCTTAAACCGTATTGATATTGATTTATACAGCTTTAGTTTGGAGGAGGTGAGAAGAAAAGAGAGAAGGTAAACAAAGAAAAAGAAAAAAATGCATCACAAAAGCAAAGGAAAAACCTCACAGTGCTCTTCCTCTACCTGTCACCTGGGAATGACATCAGTCTTGTTCACCTGTATTTGCCCCCATGAACCTCTCTGCTCAGCGGAGCAGACCGACTCTGCAGCAACACACCGTCACCCCACCGAGGGCACTGCACCATGCCCAGAATCCTCTCCAGCCTCTGGAGTGCTGAACAAGCAGAGTCAGGCTCACTGTCAGGGAGCTCTGCTGGGCCTTTGTGAGGAGGTGCGAACGTGTGATCCCAGGTGTCACTTTAATTGAGACCTTGATATTGCCGTCTGAGCGAAACGAGGAAATTGTAGAGCGGATATGGCAGTTGTTGTACCTGTGTGAGAACAGCTGATTACACAGTGGGATAACTCTGAATGAAGCCCAAAGCAAGGACTTTATCTGCCTAAGTGTTTCACTCCCAAGTTTCTTATACCACAGAGGAGGAAAATATTATCCAAACAGCTTAAAAAGACAAAAGGGTCTGTGTGCTGCATATGAACAGAGGCTGCTCTCTGCAGTGGAACAACATTACAGTGGTCCCTCCTCTGATTGATGAAAGTGCCATGTCTGCAAGCACCGCTTTTACATAGCAGAGCCTCCCCTGGAGCCCGCAATTCATCATCTGACAGTGGGACGGCTGCATTCACTGTAATGCATTACAGACCAGAACAGGTCCGAGGTCGCACACTGCCGCCACGAATCCCTCCGTCCGATTCTATAAGGGAAGGAGAGATGAGCTCACCAGGGATTTTTCTTTAACGGGAGCACAAAGAGATATGGGCAGAACAATATTGTCAGTTAAATGTTTGTATCAGCTTACTAACAGTACCTGCATCTGGGCAGGCCATCAATACAGCCTGTCCTTAGAGACTGGGATGTTTCACCAATGTTAAAGGATAAATCCACCATAAAGCCACTTTAACACTGTGACAAACGGCTGCTGGCAGCACTCCTGAAGCAGCTCTGTTGTAAGAATGTGTTCCAGCATTGGAGGGGAACACTGTAAATGTCAGCTTACTCATCATGAGGCAGGCTGGTCCCATCCACCGTTCATAGTAATGCTCTGTAATTTGTGTGTACCCCACAAACTGAGTTAGTGCGTAATCTACGTAATCATGAACCAGAAAGTATAAAGAGCGGTGAAGACCACATAGGGCAGAGGTCGGATGGATGGGTGGCTCAAAAAATACCGGACTTTCACCCAGAGGGCCGGCGCTTGTGCTGTGTGTGAAACCAGAAGTCAACACTGATTTATTTCTCATGTAACTGACGTACTTAAGTCACAGCACTTCTGAGGTTATTTCAAACCAAACCATCATCTTTTCCTAAACCTAACTATGAAGTTTTGTTGCCTAAATCTAAGGAAGTTGTTTCTTGAGAAGACGATGACCCTAAAGATGTTACGAGTTACAGTATCTCGGCCTGGGCTTAGACTATATAATGTGTAAAGGAAGTGGACGTACAGTCATCCATTGGTTTATGGACCTTGAAATGAGCCTTGAAATCTGCATTTTGGCCCTCGCCATCTTGGTTTTTGCAACCAGAAGTGACACGAGGGGGTGGAGCTAGGTACAATCGAATGCAAAACAAGACATTTTCAGGCGACCAAAAAGGATAAAATTAAATTTCATGAACGGAAACACACTGTGAAAGGGTTAAAGTGCTAAGATGACTCCCCAGACCAGACAACGCCGTGGTAGCGACCTGTCAATCACTAGGTAGCCTGCTTTATGGTCTATCTGACTCTAAATGGGACCATAATTTACTAAATGAACATCATGCTGTATTGAAGAAGACTTAAAACTCGTGGTTTAGACCATAAACTCATGTTTACAGTGTTTACCGAGGTAATAAATCCAGAGAGAAGTAGGCTCATGTTCTCATAGAGAAGTGGCCCCCTGGTGGCTGTTGAAGGTAAATCCCTAATGGCTTCACTTGTTAGACCAGTTTAGCATCTGACTTTGACTAAACACTCATCCTGTAAACTGTGTTAAAAGCCTGGCGGCGTGGAGCTGGACAGACTTTTACAGATGAACTAATGAAAAGGTGCTTTTGTTTCCATTATGGGAAATGTAGGAGCCAACGTTTGTGGAGTTTGACCCATACTAGGGATAAAAACTCAGTATATCTCTTTGTCTCTACTGTTTTGATTTTGACAAATTGGGTTTTAAATCTGTCTCTTGAAGTGCGATACTAAATCACGGGAGGAGTAACCCCTTAAATGTTCCAGCAGATGAATGAGCCACATGGCATCACGTTTCTGTTTTTCCAACACAGCGTTTCAGACGTGGGGTGGAGGACCGTGAACGAACAGAGTTTTTCTTTCACTGCTGTTCAGGTTTGACCATGTCAAAATGTTACTGCTGGATGCAGAGCAACCTGCTGTGGGATTGAGGTGAGACTGTGCAGGATCAGGCCTTGGGATTCTTATACAAAAAACAGTAATGAAAAGCAACCAGTCAGGAGCACAGCCACGGTTATATACAGCTCTCATCACACCAAACATGCCTTTAAGCTGTTTACTCCCCATGACTGAAAGCACCTAGATTAAAATTAAACGTATGCTCATTCTCTGCAGTTGTTGCACCAAATGAGTGAATTACTATCCCACACAACAAACTAAGGCACTGAACATAACATCAAGTGATGACATCTAACAACGTAAAAAGATAAGACTTTTCCTTTAATGCACACTGGACATGAATCCAGATGCAGCTTATGACCCTTTCTTGGCTTCAGCGCCTTGAGGAACACAGTGGAAGCAGATGAGCGACGAGTATTTATTATCTAGTTTCTGTCTTACTGTCTTGTTTTTATCTTGTTCTCTTGCCGTTTCACTGAAAGTTACCATACATCATTTTGTTGTATGCCCACACTGACTTATCTAACAGTGGAAGTGTGTGAAAGGTTGGGCTGGGTATTACGATACACCCAGCGCTATGTGTGCGTCCCACTGCCTAGCTAATCGCCGTCGCACTGCACAGCACTCAAACAGCGTTTCTGACTGATAATGCTGTCGCGTCACGTGGTGGTGGGACTGTGTTGTTGTTGTACAAGTGTTACGCTCAACCTCTGGCTCCCCCGGTTAAAACCGTTAGCTCTGTTGCTCAGACTGTTAGCACCATTAGCTGGCTGTTAGCTCCACTGGCTAGCGGCTAGACGCTGGCTACAGTGTGCAGGCAGGCAACCCCGGCTGTAAGGGTCGTATCCACTATGGTAGTTGGCCAATCACACGTTACATTAAATCAGAGAATGCTTGCGGTGATTGTCTGTGAGCAAAACCATCCATTTTTTTTCTAGATGTGGGCGAGGCTTTGATACTGTTAGTACTGGGTTATTTTGGTTGATACCTTGAAAAGGTTTCAAGTACCGATACCTAGCCCTAGTGAAAGGCCTAAAGGCCCAGACACACCAAGCCGACATCAATGAACTAGCAGAGACAAAGTAAGTAAGATAAGATAAGATATTCCTTTATTAGTCCCACAGTGGTAAATGGACTTGCATTTAAACAGAGCTTTTCTAGTCTTCTGACCATTCAAAGTTATTTACGCTACATGTCAGCATTCACCCATTCACACACATTCACACACACACTCACACACTGATGGCAGAGGCTGCCAAGTTTACCCATCAGGATCTGATCTAAATACTCAAAAACAAACTTTGTTTCTTGTTTGTTTCTTTGCTGCGATGTGGACTTTCACTTCAGGACATCTCCCTGATGCCAAACCCGTACAAGGTGCAACGGTCCACGGAAGATTAGAAATAAAGGCCTGGATGAGAAAATGACTTGATTGAAATGAATTCAACCCCTCAAAACTACTTTTTGATATTCCTTCAGTTTACCCTTTCCATGCCTCTGCAAAGCACGTACAAAGTAAAGTTTGCAACGAGCTCAATGGTCTGAAGACAGATCTGAGGCCGACGCACTACTCAGAAAACACGAGACAATGTCAAGATGTAGTGAACTGGGCAGAAATTGCCGCTATAAGAAGAACACTTAACTTAACAATCTTTACAGGAAAGGAACATGATGAGTATAATCAAATGAAGTCAGGGGTCGTCTGTAGGACGCTACACAGCGCTACCATCCCCGCTACCTATGGCGCTGAATAACAAGGACGCTCAGGCAAGGTTTGCCTCAGCGAGAGAGCAAATACTTCTTTATTTTCTAGCTTTGCCTGCTCTTCTTGGCAGGTTGGTGGGGGTAATTGGCATGCAAGCTTCGGCAGGGTGGTTAGACGAGCCAGGGCCCGAGCTTGGGCACAAAGCACAACGGCTCCGCTGTGCCCACAAAATTAGTTTAGAGCTGTGATTCAGCAACAGGCTGAGACCTGTACAGTGCTGCTGCTGCTATCCATCACTGCAAAATCCATTTCTCTGGCAGAACAACTGAGCCTCACCGTCAGCCCCAGCTCCCCCACACTCAACACACAGCAGCAGGCCGAGCAATGCAAAAGAGACGGCTTCTACCACACGCCCACTTCAACGCTGATGAAGATGTTCGGGGATAAAGTTAAACCTAGAGTGAAGGCATTCCTCTTTAGCTGTGCCTTCCAGGACTCTGGTTTGCCTGCCTTAATTATCATTTAATGTTCTTCTTCTTTTATTGGTTTTAAATTACATGTAAATCACATTTTTTCTATTTGATTCTTTAATGTTTTTTCCTGTCTTATTAATATATATGGGTCGGGTGCTGATCTTAATTATCTTGATTGCTATTCCTACTATTTAACTGGATTGCATTATGTGCAGTACAGCATGTGTTTTTAATGTTTTATCCGTATAGAGTTTGAGGCTGCTACTTCCACAGTAGTTCACGCGTTCTGGGATGAAATGCTCTATATAAAGACAGCTTTGCTCACTAAGTTGCCCATGTATTTGACAGTCGCTCAAGATCTCAACTGTTTTAGTATTCACAATTTGCTCCCAAGATGCATCTGAGAAACCTCCTGCAACACCATTTAGATTAAAGCCGGATGAACACCCACACCAAATATCGAGTCAGTGATTATTTTTGTGCAAAGCAACATGAGTTTTGATTATTTTCTTGATTACCTGATGTGTTGTCCCATCTATAAAATGTAAGAATATGGTGACAAATGTCTATCAGTGTTTCACAGTATTCACATTTAAGAAGCTGGAATCAGAAATTTTAGACTTTTTTTCTTTAAAAAAATTACTCAAAACGATTAAAAAATTAAAACATTTGGCGAATTTAATCCATTAAACAATTAATAAATGATTAATTGCTGCAGCTCTAGATCGAGGTTTACTACAGCACTTCACGCTTTTATGAAATAAAAGATTAATTATCAAGAAAAAGGGCAGAGGCACAATTTCACATCGCAGATGCCATATGTTCAACACAAAGCTATAATTTCACACAGCAAACGCCATATCTTTAATACATGTGGCTGTTGTTTAGGGCATCATCTACTGACTGAACTGATCACAAGGCAAACTGCATCAGGATCATGTGGCTAACCACATCGGCTAAAACATTTCTGAGCAAAGTTTCTCAATACTGACATAGAAACAGTATTTAATGTGGCTCAGTCCTGTCTGTCCAACACTAAACCTGTTTAACGAGTGTCGCCGCCTTCTTCTGAATATAGACGCATCGTGTACCCGACCAACTCAAGAACTCAACTACTAGAGCTACTTTAACGTCGCTGTCTAACCCCTATTATTATCATTAACTTATCTAATCCCTGATAATTATGGCTGGGGTTTGGAGTGGGAGTGGAGGTCAGGACCGACTCACCACTGTCCAGCTATGTGAATGAGTCAAAGCTAGCGTGGGAGGAAGACGTCGGCTGGGATGAGGGGATGGAGTTGAGGAAGCCGGGGGTGCCAGCTGATCGAATCTTCTCATTAACTTTGCCCACAGCGTGGGGAGAGCTAGAGGAGGGGGAGGGAGGGGAGGATCGGTTTAATGAAGACTCCTGTTGCGAGGGTTCGTCTCGCCTACTGTGCGGCCCTGTGAATAAGCCTGGCAGACAGATGGGCTGAGGAATTGATCAGTGGAGGCAGTCCGCAGAGACCTGCACAGACTCAGAGGCTGTGTTTTAGCTGAGGTGGAGTACACAATCAAGGATATCAAAGACGATGAAATGTCACTGGGATTTACTACCAGCGGGAGAAAACTCCACCTACGGTAAAGAGCGGCAGAGCCACACAATCTAAACTGAGTTTCATTTGAAGTGACAGCAGAGGAGGAGCTCCCAAACATCAAAATGAACCCATTCATGCTTATTATTTGTCAGACTGGCACGTCTTGAAGACAGAGAGAGGACTGCTGAATCAGATCTACCCAGACTGCTGATCCTGAAGGTGCAGACATCTAGAAATAGAGGCTATTTGGTATCTGGGCCCTTTGTCTGTCTGTTGTCCTTCTGAGAGCTGTCCCACTTTCAGCCCGGCTCTGTGTGGCATCCATCTTTCACACGAGTGACAACGCCCCCCCCCCCTGCGCTGCCACTCTCATTTTCATCGTCTATTGTTCCAGGCTCAGAGATTCAGCCCGGCACAGCAAGCCCTGCAATTCTGTCATCTCCACGAGCTCAATAGTGGCCTGCGCTGCTGATAAGCAGCCAAACACTGAGGTGATGAATAAATCACAATGCAGCACACACACCTCTGTGACTAGCAGGACGCCCATTTATTTAGTGCAGTTTTGGGCTATTTTGGTGAATTCAGAACCAAATTTGGTGTAGAGCTTCATGCTGTATGATTTAGTTGAGATTCTTACTGTGTGTATCACTTTCTTCCTGAGTGCTGTCCGCCTGGATAGCTATTCAACTGTCTTATGTAATACAATCTATTCATATCAATCTGGTTCAAAAGGAGAGTTTTCAGTAGCATCTACTCTGCACAAATGTAGGGTTTGCAATCAGCATATATAAAGGGATAGTTGGGTGTTTTGAAGTGGGGTTGTATGAGGTACTTATCCATGGAAGGTGTATGACTTACAGCAGATGATGGTCATCACGCCGCCAGCATTGACAAACAGATGGGAGTACCGACACCGGACAGCGCTGTAGAAGGGGATGGAAGAAAAACACGTTTCAGTCACCGACAAGAAAGATCCACCTGAATAATACGTAATAAGCGTACGCTATATTTACAGCATTTCCACCGCTTTATCTTGCCTTCAGACACACCTTTCTGTCTCCTTTCCAACAGGGAACTGAACTGAAAGTCAAACTTATCTGTGCTCTCTCCACAGCCAAAAACAGAAACGCAGTAATAACGCTCTAACGCAAAGTGGTTTTAATGTCATTAATTTCTTTAATGCGTTTGATCATTCAGATACTGGCATCACATGAAACTAGAAACCTGAGAAATCCATCAGTAACAACATCAGATTAGCTTGTTGTGACGGAGGCTAAATAATGCTGTAAACTTTAGACGAAACTAAATTCTGGCAAAGAAAAAAAAAAAAGGGGTCCGTTGACCTCTGACCTCTAGATGTGTGGATGTAAATGGGTTCTCTGGGTCCCCACCAGTCTCCCCTTTACAGACATGCCCACTTTATGATAGTCCCAGTCAGTCTGGATCAAGTCCTAGTCAAGTCAGTACTCTGACACACTGACAGCTGTTGATGATGATGCTCATGATTTCAGGGTTTCTGGACAATATTTGTCATTTTTTGTGTTGTTAATTGTTTCCCAATAATAAATATATACACACATTTGCATCAAGCAGCATATTTGTATTAAATACTTGACAAATATCCCTTTAAGGTACATTTTGAACAGATGAAAAATGTGTGATTAATTTGCAATAAATCACAAATAGTTATTGACAACCATGAATCACAATGAGGTGGAAATATTGTAGATGTAGCATACGCTTAAACGCATATTAATTTTTTATAAGCGAGTCTCCTTTTAGGCGTCTAAAATCCATTTTTCTGCCGTCCCCGTCCACCGGACTGGATTTTGTCAGTAAGCAGGAAGAAGTGAACCCTCCTCCTATTCCCAGCCTTCATTTCAATTCGACTTTTCCTCCCTGCCGCCTGCCCACTTTCCTATCACATCTCTCTTTTTTCCATGAATCAAGGAGGGTTCTCTGAATACTTTTAACCTTTCCTGTTAAAAAAAAGGTTGAGCCGACATTTTGGATGACTCAAGAGAGCATCACGTGAACCAGCGGAGAACAATGGCGTTCTCTACAAACCCACCATCCACGTTCTCCTTTGCTGTCTGTCGTTTTCTGCCATGTGTTTTCTTTCAGTCGTTATTGTCGTCAGACAATAGATTTATCAGCTGCTTGCGGACAGCAGTGATGTGCAGTGAGTGAATACAGATTCCTTTCTTTTTAATTAGTTACTGAGATTTTTAATACAAACAAAGCAGAAATAAAAAAGACTCCATATAAAAACATGAAAGCATCCACGACATCTTGTCCGTATGGACTTTTACAAACTGAACGTGTATTTTGTGTGGAAACTTGGGACTTTTCATTTGGGATGTGTCTAAAATTAGTGCTGCGATGATGATGTCTGCTGTGTGGCAAACAGCAGCAGTCAAGTAATAAACTGCCAGATTCCTCTCTACTGTATTTCCACATAGGACAGTAGGGAGACAACCTATAGTCAGGTCATACATTTACAGCTGTGAGGTTTGTTTCATCAGAATCTATGCATGTGGTGGTTAGACGATAATTACTATATCAGGATCAGAATATTTATTTGTACCTGTAGGTAAATTTGGTTTACAGTGAGTGAGTCATCTTGTAATTGTGAACACAATAACAACACAATACAAGACAAAGTGACAAAGTGACGACAGTGCTTGGCTGAAAAGGGCAGGAAGAACGGCCACATTGATAAAAAAACAAGATAAGTTAAAACATCAGTGGATGAAAAGCCATAAAGAATATGTCTAAACCAAGCCAAAAAGTGCCATTCATTAAAACAAGATAAAAGAAACAGCAAAAGAAATAAATACATAAATTAAATTGCAGTTTCTTACTTGTTTCCAGTACTGATGGCTGCTGGTATAAAGCTGCTTTTGTAGCGCTTAGACTTCCAGGCAGGTACCATGAACCTCGGACCTGATGGGAGCAGCTTAGATTCACCATTAAGGGGCTGGGAGTCGTCTCTTATAATAGACTCAGCTGTCCTCTGTAGCTGTTTGGCATACAGGGCTTCTGGATGGAGCGGAGACCCTCCGATCAGCTTCCTTGACCATTTAACGATTTGATTTAAACTGTTTTTGTTTTTGTTTGTTTGACAGGTTTCAAAACCACGAGATAAGACAAAAAGATAAAACAGATTCTATAAAAGCGACCTATCACATAGTATATGGACATAACTTCATCATTTTTGCCTGTTGTGTTTACAAACATGTTGGTTTACAACGTCACCGACATTTTATCCAACAGGATGGCAGCATTTTCCCTTCCGTTACAGCGCTCGGCCTTAGTGCATTTTATCAGCAGAGTCCATTTCATTTATTATCTTTGGTTGTGAGGTTTTATTTGTGCTTTCTTTATTTAAAATATTTAAATTTTTTTTCACATTCCAATGTCTTCCTAAGAATGACGAGTGTATTGCTCATTTAAAGTGTGTTATTATTAGAGGTTGACAGATATTTTTTTTTTTTTTTTATGGCTGATGCCAGGGCTGATGTTTTTTACAGAATCAGGACAGCCAATGACTTATATATAATGACGATATCTGTTTGCTGATATCTATCCTGGTTCTCTGTTTTTCCTCCATCTGATAAAATATAACAGCTTAATAATGACAAATGATACAGAAAATGTCTTAACTTCAGTAAACATTAACTGAACATTTAAGGTCTGTCTCTCCTACCTGTATTTTAGGATGTTGTTCGCCTCTTTCAGAGGTTAGCCCACTGGGCTCCGTCTGCTGAGGTCCGCCGGCAGGACGGCAGTTCGACCGACTCGAGGTTCGGAGTCACACCTGCTCTACAGCAGCAACGCTGGGCTGCCCGCAGATGTGCCTGCTTGCTAATCAGCTTAATATGCTCAGGCACCGGCCGATGCTGATTATGAAAAAAATGTCAACAAAATTGGCCAGATTAATTGGCTGACTGATTGATTGGTCTACCTCTAATTAGTATG
The DNA here is from genome assembly GCA_947000775.1 of Pterois miles. NCBI lineage: Eukaryota > Metazoa > Chordata > Actinopteri > Perciformes > Scorpaenidae > Pterois > Pterois miles. The sequence goes on along the minus strand of CAMQGK010000568.1, from coordinate 10,480,721 downwards.
CTATAATATCATCATTATAGCAGTGGCATAATTGTTTTTTTATTATATTGTTTATCACAATTGTATCTGAGAAAAGGTATCGTCCAGTAAGAGTAGCAGTCGTCACAGGCCTAATGGTGGTGTGTTCTTTATACTATGACAGTTTTCCTGAACTTCGATTGAAGAAAATTGCAATGTATTGAATAATAACCCCTGTATCATGACACTGCCAGATTATTGCGCATACAAAGCCCTATAAGGAGCAGTGATGGCAGAGGAAAGTGCCGCCCATAGTCTGACTACATGTCAAACTTCTCTGGGTAGGGCAGTACAAAAACACCATCACATCAATTTAGGGAAAGACTTCACCCAAATTATGAAAGCTTTTTAACCGTAGTCCTCCTGTATGAATAGAAATGATATCCCAGCATGCACTGCTGCACTGAGATACGGAAAGTGGGCTCATGACACATTTCTTTGACATTTGTCAAAGGACTGTAACCGACCTGGCGAAGGAGGTGCATGGAGCACGACAGAGTCTTGCAGTTAGATCCGCGGTGCCCCGGGGGCTCCGACACCTCCGACTTCTCAGGCCCAACACCGTCGCCATGGTTACAACTGCCTGACACCTCTGGCAATGGCAAATAGACTGACCACAGTGGAACATTTGAGACGACACCGGCAGAGGCTGTGTGCATCGTCACACAATAAAGACCTCGGGGCATGAGCGAGCAGTCGCAGAGAGCCAGTAACATTTAGAGGAAGCAAAGAACTTCATGGACAAACACGACTGAGGGTGAAAAGGGGAGCAGCGCTGGCAGGGTGTCCATCTCCAGCTGGCATATTGTGGAATGTTAATTAGGCCTGCAAAGACAAGACACCTCCCTCTTAAATGTCACATCGTCATGAGGAGAGCAGGGAGCAGCGGCGGCTATCGCTGACTTCTGTCAGGCGAAGGGTGCTGCAGTTTGTTTGCCTTTCCACCGGCAATTTCTTCCCTGTTCTCTTTACCCCGAGCGTTTTCTCTTTACATTCTCCTGCTCCTTCGCTCGCCCCTTCTGTTATGCTGTTTACTCTGTGATGAATGGCTCTATTTCAAGTTTCTTTTCTTTTTTCTTTTAGCTGGAATAGATTACAATCTGTGCAATTGTGCGGAAACAAGATTGATTTCGCTAAAGAACATTGTGGAGGGGGCAGCAGAGGAAGGAAAATATAGACTGCAGCAGCACTTCACTCTAATGTAGACATTTTCAGACCCATTTCTTTGATAAAGGCTTTTTAGAGGCCGATGACTGTTGCAGAAACAGGACTTGATAAGAGGGTTGGGAGGCCGGTGGAGGGGCGTAAACAAATTTGGCGGTGGTTTGTAATAAGACATGACACAGTGAGAATGCGGTGGCCTTTTAAATGGCAGGCCTCGTTATCAGCCTGGTTTCATAGCCTCGGAGGGGCAGAGACTCGCATAATGGGGCATCATCAGTAATGAAGGGTTGGACAGGAGACCTGCTGAAGCTTAATAAGAGAGGCTGCTCGACCACTGAGATAATGTAACAGTGAAATTGCACACTCGCATTATGTGTGGTTTTACCACTGACATGAATCACAAGAAGATCCATCGTGAGCTATACTTTTCTTTATCAGGTTTCCGGCTGTGCTTGTTACAAACTTGCTATTTTTCATGATTTATAGTTAATATAGTGTCTAAAGAATAGCCCTGGGTTACCACTGAATATTAAGCAATACCTAAAATGACTTGAAATAATAATTGCCTCCCTCACAATTCAACCAAAATTAATCATACAAGGCAAGTGGATTGGAAAATGGATCCCTCCTGCTACGGTGAGGAGATTCAGGGCGGGTTGACAGTTAATGTGAAAACTTTAAACTTTAAGTTTTCTTTAATAATCTACGTGGGGGCACATTCATTGGAGGAGCGAAAAAAAAAAAACAAGTTTATGTGCAAGTCTTTAATTGAATGGCTTAGTTAAAAGTAATAAAGGTATTGGAGGAAGGTGGAGGGGTAGCACTCGGCGCTGTAGGCGCAATAACTCACAAGCCTTCAGGTTGCCTCTCCTCCCTCGTCCAGGAGTAGAAGAAAAATGCTTTTACATTCTCCAGCCGGATGCCAGGGGAGAGTAAATGGAGAGGGGAACGAGGCTTATGGAGCATTGGGAAAAAAGAAAAACCTGTCTGAGGTCTAGGGAGCTGAATGGTTTACACGCCGGCTGCCAGCTTACGTTTCGTCTTAGTGTCACAATTTGTTGGGGAGCATCGAGGACGCTCTCCCTCCCAAAGCTTCCCCAGCAGCCGAAGAGTTGCTAAACGTCACTCATGATCATTCAGCCACCGGGGAGAGGAGAGAGTAAACAGAGGAGAGAAAGAAGAGTGAAAAAAGGACAAAATGAAAGAAAAAGACAGTGACAGAAAGTGACAAAGAGAAGGGTAGGAAGGAGAGGGGGGTTAGGACAACCAAAAAATACACAAGGGAGTAAAAAGTAGAAAGAGAGAAAGTGGAAAAAAAAGCTCCTGCATGCTAATCCTTGCCTCCTGCGGCGCTCTGTCTAATGTGAGAAAAGGCTAGCGAGCAGCAGAGCTTGGAACTGTCAGGGGATTGGACATGTTTGCTATCAGAGCGAAGCACAAACAACAGCGGGCCATCCCGAACTCGACCACTTTATGGACATCTTACAGCAGCGCCCAGGTTTGGCTGCCATGTTCGCAGTTGAAACAAAGACAGAAAGGAGAAAAAAGTTTGTTTCTGTCAAACTGATGCCGATTCCCGAATCCGCTGCCTGCTCTCATCTTTCCTCCAGCCGTAGCAAAGAGCGTGGGAACTGCTTTCAGAGCGCTGAGCGGAGGCGGAGGCCTGACCCCGACTTATCGACCGGCGCTCGCTACGCGCATCCTCAGGCCTGACGTGGCCACCTGCCAAATACAGTTTGTTTAAAAATGGAGCCTACTGGTTATAATAAAGCTATGAACATATTTCTCCCACCAGTCCTGAAACTGTAAGAACAAACACAGTGTTTACATAATACCATGCCTTCCTATATCAGAACAGTTATTAATCCGGATCCTTCAGGCTCAGTTACCCCTCCCTGTATTCAGAGACGTACGACATCGTCACTACGTGTCAGACATGGTTATTTAGGCCAGTGGTTCCCAACCTGGGGTCCGGGCCCCCCTTACGGTACAGCCAGACCGCCCGGTAAGACGTGCGTCTCAGCTGCGTCTCTTCCAGAGATTCGAGGTCTCGCCTATTTTTGACGCCAGCATGTTTCACGGCAGCAACAGACAGTGGAAGTGATCGTTTGACTGTATATTAAAATCATATCAGCAACATAACTACGCTTTCAATGTCTATATCTGTAGAAAATGTCACAGACAGGAAAAAAGTAAAGATCTATTTTTATATCAACACTTCCTGCTTTCATTTCGAACTAAAACCCCTCAAGCATCCTTCATTTGTTAACACAGGGCTTTTATTCTGAAATATGTGCAGGACAGTGTTGTAGAACACGCAGGGCTTCATGAATGAATATAGTACAGGATTTTAATTGTGGATTATTATTATTATAATTATTTACAAATTACTACATGTTTCTTGACCTTTCTCTGTCTAAAACAAATAGAAACGACATTTATAATGACGTGAAATGGTCATTATGAGGGTCAAACTGTGCAGAAGGAGCAGCAGCAGAGACGCTGCTCGTCAAGTGGCCGGTCGGACGCCAAAGATCGCAGGAAGTGAACCAGGATTAATCTGTTCTGAGGTTGTCAAAATTAGATCGCTTATGTATAATTAAAATCATAATAGTGCACTGTATATAAAAATATTTAAAAATATGTATTATTTGATACTTAGCAGCTAAATCTAACAAAATATTCAATCCTTATTTATTGGCATTTAGCCTTTCAACAACAACATTTTCACTGCAGTCAAAAACCTTTTTGGAGGTGAGGAACAGGATGTGATGATGTTGCCATGGAGGACTTTAATAACTGGATACCGGACCACAAGATGGCACCTGTTCAGTCCAATGAGAAGTGATCGCCTGGCGTAAAGACCAAAAACGCTTTCCAGCTTTGGGGTTTACCTCCAGGATATGTGGCCCACTGAATATGTACTGCAGTGTTTTTCCCGCTGGACCCACCCGCAAGCTCTCGCTTGGCCCATAGACAGATTTTTAAACAGCTTTTCTTGGCTTGACGAAAGTTTTACAAATATAAAGCCTCATGGATCAATATATTTACACTGGAAAGAATCATAACTGATCTTCTTTGTAATTGGTGTCCTGTCTCTTTTATAATAACGGTCTACAGGGAAAATAAGTTTTGGCCTGCAGGGGGGATAATTCGTTGTAATACCACAAGTGGCCATTGGAAAAAAGTGTAAACAAGACTGAGTGGCAGCACAGTATCCAGGTCTTATCACACATCCACGGAGAACACCTGAGCCCCCTTACTTCATGCCCACATTTGTTTATTTTGATGAATCTCCATCATGCAAAGTCATGCTGCGTTCTCCATGAATATGAATGAATCCACCAGAGACACAGACAGCAATCAGCATGAGTGCTTGTGTTACAGAGGAAAACAATGGAGTAGATGAAGGTCTGAGGATTAAAACATCATATAGAAAGTGAGAAACTATACGTATACATGCAGTTACATGCATGAGATCTGACCTCTGCATTATTCTCTCAGGAGCAGTGAGCTGCTGTAAAGCACCAGGAAGTAAGTTGGGGGTTCAGCATCCTGCTCAAGGACACTTCGATTGTGGTTAAAGGGCGACCCACTGCGCTATAGCCATGCTCCAAGAACTGATATAAGTGCAAGGAACATGTCTCCCCGATTCTGGCAGAGTGGTTTACAATTTGACAGTTTTATAACTCTCAGATTTAGCTATGACTTTTGAAGTCATGTGCATCAAGTGGGGCTAAGTATCACTTGCAATTCAGCTTGACTCAGGGTGTGAACATCTCATACATGGCTGTCAAACAGCCAGAAAGCCCAAATGTTTCCCTCTCAGTCTGAAGACTCGGGCCTCCACAGGTGGCCTTGTGCACCAACACTTGTTGGAGCTTCCCTCCAGCCAGAGCCAATGACAGCGAGGCGCTTAAGAGGCCCTTTCTCCGAGCTGACACCGCTGCTTTGAATATCAAAACATGATGTAAAACGGTGATTAAAAGCCAATTACGGCTTGCGTCAATGAAAAGTCAATTAAGTGTTTCGGGGGCTGTGAAGGGGTTTTTGCCATGATGATGAACAAAGGGCAAAAGAGGAATTCAAAGGAGCGAAGGGGAACATGAAAGAGCTGAAAACAAACAGCCAGGTCGGGCTGGGTGCAGAAGATTCACATTAATATAGCGTTGCACAGTGAGACGTGCGATCATCATCTGCTGCAGAGTTGGGATTTCTTCCAGTCTCGTCACCATGCAGTCATGAATTATGAACAATTTCCCTTAAAGGCAGCATTCAATTAAAAGCTAAATCCACTGGGAGTGCGAATGGGAATGTTTTCTGAAAAAATCCTTAAAAACAACGCCACCCACCCTATTATTTAAATGACTCCATTATAAAAGACATTACAAAGTCCTAGAGCCTCCCCTCTGGCCAAGATTCAGCTGATTGATCCTGCATTACTTATTTATACACGGTGAATATGAAAAAAGCAAGGGGTGAAAAAAAAATTATTCAGGCATGGTGAATGGTGAAGCTGCTAGGTTTTTGATCACCCGCCTGAAGCCCGCAGGAGCCGCCGTGTTTGCCGTGTTGAAATGCAGCGGCGGCAACGCGCCGCGGCAGCAGCCGTGACGCCCTGGGAGATGCCGCTGAGGCTGAACACGCTGGCGCCGCACCTTCACGCCATGGTGAAAACAATCTGCGGTCCCAACGGGCTCCCCCCCAACATGAAAGAATAAATAGCTGAGAGGCAACCTAGTGCTGCTTAACCTTGTGCTTTAATTATTGAGAAATGCCTGAAATTGCCAGAACGCACAACACTCAACTGGAGAGGCTTGTTAGAGAGTAATGAAGAGGTTTGGAGCGATAGGGGATCATTTTAGAGAGGTGCCAAACTGGGGTAGATTTGTGCTGAGAGGATCTGTGTCAGCCTTTTCCTGTTTTTGTGAATAAAGGCCCCAAAGAAAAGAGGCGTAATGTGGAAAGCTTTAGTCCGGTCTTGTCAGTCTACAACTTGGCAGTCAACGATTACAATCTCAGCCTCAATTTGCTGTGTCGCTCTCTCCCTCCGTCACTAATTCACACAAAATCACCACCACTCCATTTGTGCACACAGAGAAGCAGTCCACTCACGCACACACTAACAAGTATGCAACTGTAATCAAGCACACAACCCTGTGTACACAACGCAGCATTTTTCCTCCGAGATCTGAGGCTCTGGAAGGGGTCTGGCAATAAAAGACTGGAGTTATTTAAGGGGAGAAATTGGACAGCGAATCAGTTGGGGTCACAAACCCCGCGGAGGCCAGATGGTCATCTAGTCTGACTTGTCGTCTCTCGACAACCTCTGTACCCAATTTGTTCAGCATTGTTTATTCAGAAATAAACGCTGGATTGTTGTACTTTGCATTTCCTCTACATGAACTCTTGGCTGTCTTGGTCTCTCTCACACCCAGAGTACCGGGTAAATGAGTAAACAAATGTTTATTTAGCATGGACAATGCACAGTATCGTACAGACATTGCTAAAACTATATATTTGCATAACCGATCAACGGTTCATAATCAGGTGCTGGATGAAAAGAGAAGGTTTGGTAATCTTCCAACTGCTGGCTCGCAGCACATGCCAAAACTTGTTATTTATGCTCCACACAACAACTGAACACACACTTTTCATTTTAATACTTAATGGAGAGGACCCACACCTCCATAAACCAGTCTGGCTGTTTTCAAAATCAATATTGCCAAGATTCTGCCAGCAGAGAGAGACATCACTTTCTTTTGCTGACCAATGCTGTTTGCAAGTGTTTTATTATTGCAATTCTTTGCCATTTAAAACTTTAATAAAAACTGGCAGCTAACACGCATCTCAGACAGTCCTGTAAATTAGTTTTCCTGTATGGCCAGAGTTTAATGCACCAGAGAGGAGCCAAAGATGTTACTGCCTCATTGACAATCCGAGCTTTAAGACCTGAATATACATGATAAGCTATGATTTCAGAATTTCACTAAGTGTGCTTAAAACAGTGCTAAAGTAAGGCTTTGCACTCAATTTGCACCTTTAATTTGTCTTTTTTAGCTAAAGTGAAATACTTTGTCAGTCAGTGCTACAGTCACTAGAATCAGCGCAGGAGATGTTAACCACTAAACTGTTAACCGACATTAAGATTTTCAAAAGATTAACGCTATTGGTTAAATGGTTTATAGAAATATTAATAATTAATTAAAAAGCTGAGCAAAATTCAGAGGAGCAGCTTGTCACTTAAAGGAGAAAAGCTGGTCCACCTTAACAGCCCACCTTAAAAGAGTCTGAGCCGGAGTTGCAGATACAGGAAGTTGGCTCTGGACTTCCAGCTGAGGAGTTGTAGCTTGTAGCCTCGTAGCATTTATTCACCGACAAATAAACTGCTCACACACTGACTGCTACAGTAACTCTCCCGACGGTGAACTGGAGACAGTGAACGCAGCACCGTGGCTGCTACAGTAACTCTCCTGACGGTGAACTGGAGACAGTGAACTCGGCACCGTGGCTGCTACAGTAACTCTCCTGACGGTGAACTGGAGACAGTGAACGCGGCACCGTGGCTGCTACAGTAACTCTCCTGACGGTGAACTGGAGACAGTGAACGCAGCACCGTGGCTGCTACAGTAACTCTCCTGAAGGTGAACTGGAGACAGTGAACGCAGCACCATTACTGCTACACTAACTCTCCTGAAGGTGAACTGGAGACAGTGAACGCAGCACTGTTACTGTTACAGTAACTCTCCCGATGGTGAACTGGAGACAGTGAACGCAGCACCGTTACTGTTACAGTAACTCTCCCGACGGTGAACTGGAGACAGTGAACGCAGCACCATTACTGCTACACTAACTCTCCTGAAGGTGAACTGGAGACAGTGAACGCAGCACCATTACTGCTACACTAACTCTCCTGAAGGTGAACTGGAGACAGTGAACGCAGCACTGTTCCGGCTACAGTAACTCTCCTGACGGTGAACTGGAGACAGTGAACGCAGCACCGTGGCTGCTACAGTAACTCTCCTGACGGTGAACTGGAGACAGTGAACGCAGCACCGTTACTGCTACACTAACTCTCCTGAAGGTGAACTGGAGACAGTGAACGCAGCACTGTTACTGCTACAGTAACTCTCCTGACGGTGAACTGGAGACAGTGAACGTGGCACCGTGGCTGCTACAGTAACTCTCCTGACGGTGAACTGGAGACAGTGAACGCGGCACCGTGGCTGCTACAGTAACTCTCCTGACGGTGAACTGGAGACAGTGAACGCGGCACCGTGGCTGCTAAAGTAACTCTCCTGACGGTGAACTGGAGACAGTGAACGCAGCACCGTTACTGCTACACTAACTCTCCTGACGGTGAACTGGAGACAGTGAACGCGGCACCGTTACTGCTACAGTAACTCTCCTGACGGTGAACTGGAGACAGTGAACGCGGCACCGTTACTGCTACAGTAACTCTCCTGACGGTGAACTGAGGACTCAGTTGTCTGTTGTGCTCATACACTTATATCAACCAATTAAATCAACAAATTGATTGGTCTTAAGAGTGTTAGTTGAAAAAAAAAAAAAAAGATTTGAGGTTTTTTTAAGCATGTATTTAATTCAGTTGACCAGCAGCATGATGCATACCACGTACCCTAAATGTCCCATGTTCAAACCAGCCAAGGACATTTTCCCACGCATCATCTCCCATCTTTTCCAACGTTTAGGTGAGGAATAAATCTTTGTATTGAACTACAGTATGAAAAAGGAAGACTGTCGCAGTGCTTGCTTTCTTGTTTTTCTTGCAATTAGGTTAGCAGATCACTGTCAATTTGAAACTAGTCCTGCATCCATTAGAACTCTGGAAAAAATATTACCTGTTTATTATATGGCAGCTGTACTGACAGCGTATGGTAGCGGGATGAATGGGTGAGGAACTATGAAACAATAAAAGACTGTTGCATGCAAATGTATGCCTCTTCTCTCTGTGTAGTTTGTGTGATCATGTGCACATTTTCCACAAACCAAACGGCAGACTTGCTGCAGCTCGGCTTTTCATCGTCACTGTCTGTTCCTTGGTTAAACAAGCTGTGATGGGAGGGCTGAGGGAACAACTGGGACTTGTTTATGTGTTGCTCAAGAGGCAAATTTCATCAGTTCACTTTGTAACCGTTTGGACAGTCAGTACACTAGCACGCAGAAGGCAGGCAACAACCCCCACATGTCTTCATCAGTGGTTTTTGTGGCGCAAAAGTGGGGAGTGGGTGTACAGAGAGGGCACTGAAACTGGATTTTGTTCCAATATGCATTATAACAAAGCCAGGGACCCGCGGTGTATTGCGGTAAGCTGCTTGAGACTGAGGCCAAAATGATTCGGCCACAAGGAAAAATTCTCGGTGCCTGCTGGGCCAAACCTTAAAAACTCTGCATGACCATCCATAAATTCTCCTCTCAGAGGAGAGAGTTCACTTCTAGCTGAAGAGCTCCAGCATGGTTCAGTGCCATTAGCATTTGAAAAGGGAGAAGATGAGTGCAGTAGCAGGGGGGAGATAGACCAGCATGCAGAGAGAAAGGCAAAGGGAGGAGCGGCTGACTTGTTGAACTTGGCGCATGGATGAGCTTCATCCATCAACAGAGAGCTACTCCCTACTCAGGTTTTGCCCCGGAGACGTCGGCCTGGTGTGAGTCGGCGTTATGGAGTTGGAACTGGGAAGATACTAAAAGAAAAAAAAAAGAAATAAAAAACATACTCTGAACACTATATAAGGACAATGTAGTTTGGGTTTTAAAATATTCTTTTGTTGCTACTGTGACCATTTTCTAGATTATGCATATTGCCTTGGGATAGGAGTAAAGTGATGATTAATTTATGATACTGTGGGGTAGTAGAGTGCCAGGGATGTTAAAACTGGAAGCAGGGCCCAAAGGAATATGCATGCGACAAACATATTGTTTGGATTTAAAATTTTAAAAAATGACTGTGAGGTTAGTCTTGACTTTCAGCTTTAATTCAAAGGTATTTACGTCCACTTTGGGTGACCAGTGTAGGACTTGTGCCCCCTTTTTGAGAAATTGTCCCAAATTCAAGGAAAATGCATCAGCACAATGATCCGAGTCTTGTGCACGGCACAGAGGTGTATGGCCAGTCACATGACCTCAGTCCAATATGTGTTTTACGCTGCTGAAACACAAGGCTGAAAAAAAAAAACAAAAAACAAAATAAGCCAGAAGTGAAGACAATAAATCAGGCCAGACAAGAGAGGATGCCAAGTGTCTGTTGATGTCTGTGGGCTGGTCCACTGTGGATGACTGTAGAAACATGGAGGACGGGAAGAGGACCCACTCCCTATGTCGATATAAACGGCTCACTCCAAGGCAACAGAAACACAACGATTCTTATTTTCAGCTGATTATACAGTATATTACAAACTGGTCCTTATAAATATTTCCGCAATGAGTTTTTGCTAAGTAATCATCAATAATGTGGATATAATAACATAAAGGCAATCGATATTGACCAGCCATAACTTGTTAATCAAAGTTTATGGCTCATATAACTGAAGGACTATAAATAAAAAAACTAGAAAATTTCTTGCAGAAATTTTGAGAGTGCCACGGGGGCTACTGCCGGGATGTGTACATTGTGATTAGATTCTTGTCAGGAGTTATGAAAGGGGGCGTGGCTAATGTGTAGGGGTGGGGCTCTGAGTCTATGTTGGCATGTAAATGACCTCAGGCCTGGACCGCCATCACGGATGAGAAATTTGGAGCAGATCTGACAAAGAATGCGAAAGTTCCAACAACTTCCTGTTACATGGCGAATCACGCCAAATGGCCGCCATGCTACGGCAACGCCATTCAGCAACAACTCAGTCTTCACAATAGAGCTTTTTCACAGCAGCCATATTGACCAGGATTTGAAGGCAAGTCTGTCTCCAATCTCACACTACGCAATCAAGGAGGCCTCCAATCACAGGTGGGCAACTGGCATGTGTGATCTGATTGGCTGATGTGGACCACCTGTTAGTAATCAGAGAATGCCAATACACAGCCCTAATTGTAAGAGCTTTCCAAAACCTGTAACATACACTTGTATATAAACTAACAATTCAATTACAGGAAATATCTAACACCTTCCCAGCCAAATCTTAGGGATACCTGCAGCCCAGTGGAGGAACTACATGAAGGCCACATCCAAACTACCATCTGTGAAAATTGTGCTAAGACTCTGCCTGACATTAAGCCCTTTTTGCACTTTCACGAAGGCAAAATGACCAGAATATGTCCTTTGGTGATGCAAACATCCCTGTCCAAGCTGAGAGAATGGAAAAATAAAGTGGTGCACTTCCTTGTGTTGCCTTCTCAAGAACCAGTTTGTTTCCACCTTTGGGGGAGGTGCTTACAGCTACGCAGGTAGGCTGGGCAGGCTTGTTTCCACCCGCCGGGTCCAGGCTGCTCAATGGCAGTAGTTTCCTTCCTTCTCCCTTTATAACTGCATTCCATGCCCATTTAAAAGCGGCCGACGCTATGCTTACATGCAGTCACACACCCACAACGCTGTAAATGTGGCCAAGCTTTTTCATGGACCGCTGAAGCACAAACACCGGCCTCAGAAGGCAGAGTATGTGCTGCACAACGGCTAGTGATACCAGTTGGTTGGTCTACAGCAGACAACATTCCCGGAGCCGTTGGGTTACGACTATGGATTGATAGCTACTATGCTACAATTTAGTGTCTTATTTCAATGCCAGAAATAAATTCAGCTGTTCCTCCGGATGACACAGAATCCTTTTGAAAACAGCATTTTAACCAGAGACGGTATGAGTCACCCTTCCATTTCAACGGTAAAGAAAGAGGTACAGGAGTATGAAAAGCTGTTAAAGACCCCCTCCAGACATGTTTTTAGGACATAAAAACACTCTGCTTTAAATAAAAATGTGTGTCTGGCACAGGGTTTTCACATTCACCTAATCAAAACATTTTTAAAAGCACACCTCCTCCTTCACTGAAAAATCCAGAAACCAATAATATGCAAATATTTTTATTGGTTTAAAAAGTTAAAGTACTGGAAACAAGATGTGTCCTGCTTCATCAAAAAGTTAATTTTCAGTGTATGTGCACATCACAGGTGTGTAACAGTATCAAAAATATACCAGTCCATTAAAATATTTTTATCTGTTCAAAATGTATCTCAAAGGGAGATTTGTCAAGTATTTAACACTCTTATCAATGCCCTCACAGGTTCTGTATTTAGCATAATAAAATATGCTGAACTCATCTCTCAAACTGCAGCCCAACAGGCAACAACAGCTGTCAGTGTGTCAGAGTGCTGACTTGACTAGGACTTGATCCAGACTGACTGGGACTATCATAAAGTGGGCATGTCTGTAAAGGGGAGACTGGTGGGGACCCAGAGAACCCATTTACATCCACACATCTGGAGGTCAGAGGTCAACGGACCCCTTTGAAGATGGACAGGACAGTTTTTGGAGTTTGGAGTGTTATCTAACAACATTTAACTTTGCAACAAGCTTGTGCGGCCTAGCTGGTACCAGTGGATTGCTTTTCTAGTTTCATGAGACCAGTATCTTCACTCTGACCTACCACAGCCTCTGAAATTAGTGCCGCTAAAACAAATTTTATATCGCATTTTAGGGCACTTTGAGAGCCCTAATCAAAATATATAAATACTGAATATTTGAAATGGTTTCAGTACTGATTTTCCACAATATTAATATCCGAGTACCAGCTGAGTTTACTGCTCTGTCTTCTCTCGGACAGCGAGCTGACACACACACACACACACACACACACACACAGAGTTATTTATCTTTTAATAAAAATCTAAAATTTTTAACCTAACTGTATTTTGTCTAAACCAAAAGATGTAGTTTTACTGCCTAAACCTAACTGTTTTTTTGTCTAAACCTATAGGAATTGTAATTTTGTTAGCTAAGCCTTTGTGGTTGTGTTCAAAACGTAACATTTCAGTTTTACATGTTACAACGTGTTGTTTCACTTCAACGTTGACAAGGTAGTAGGTGTAGTAGGGCCCTCATGACCCACATCTATGGTGCTTACAGCTACCGATAACCCTATTAAAAAATGGCCTGATAACAGTCAAATCGGGTGCAATATCAGAAAATCCTGCTCCGTTCTTCACAAGACGAAGGTTAAGATTTGAGGTGAGCACAGATGTCAACTAGCCACATACATCATGCTGCACAGTGGCGCTCAAACATCCAAGTGCATGCATTCAAAATAGTGTCACAGTCTCAACCCTGCACACACAGCAGGAGTTAATCGTCAGAACTGGTTTAAACCGGCGGCCCACAGGTGTGGCACAGAATACAGGTTTTGGCAGGAAAATGTTGCTGTGGAATGCAAACACTCCTTGAAGAGAGTAAACTACTTGTGACACCTCCTGAGTGCTGATGATGAGCTGATCTGAAGGGTATGAACAATCGGCTGTTCTTTCGCCCTCCGTGTTGACAGGAGGCCGGGAGCCGAGCGCCGGACGCCACCTCAGCAGAAGCGTGCTCGACAGGGCCGCGTGACAGTAATAGATCTGAAGTTCTGCACTCTGAGCTGGAGGGAGCAGAATCACCGAGCAAGCCGAGATGGCTGTTTGGCAGCTTTGAGTGGCTTTTGGTTTGAAACACTTTTTTCAGTTCAGGGGCTTCAGCTACGCCACTACTTCTCTCACGCTTATGAAAAACCCCCGATTGCACGCCGCTCCTTTTCTCTGATCATCCTCCTTTTTTCTCCTTCCTCCCACAGCACAGTGAGGCAATCATCACAGCCCCGCAGTGCGAGAGCGTCTTAGCTGTGGCAGATAAAGGCTTGGAGATTGTCAGTAATGACGGGTCCACCAGCGCTGAAACTTCCCAGAGCTGCTTGTTTCAGCAGTAATTACGAGGGGGGAATGGTGCACCGTGACTGGCTCTAAAAAGCTTACCAAGCCTTTTCCTTGTGATGCCATGTCAACTTTTTTTACAGTAGGCAAGCGGATCGGATAAGTAAAAAAGGAGACTTAAAAGCTAAACATAATGTGTGAAACAAAGGTAAAAAGCAGAGGCAGCGGGGACCAGTGTTGAGCGATGTGGGAGCCGGGCTGGGGGAGGGGAAGAGAGGGAACGTGCTGTGAAGACTATGAATAGGGATGAGATTGGATCATTGGTGCTCAATGTTCTCCAATCACAGCCCTGTTGATGAAGGTGGAGAGTGAGGAGATGAGACGGGTGGAAAGGGATACGATAGAGGACAGAACAAATAATGGGGGAGGATGATGGGCTCCAAGACGCAGGAGAAGGAGTGATTTAAAATAACCGTAAACAGGAAGAAAGGACTGATAAGTGTGTCTGAAAAGGCTCTGCTGTGCCTCAGAGAATAAAACACATCTATCATCTCGCTCCCCGGTGCCACTTCCTCTGAAGCTGGCCCTCAGCAATCACCTTCTTCACCCTTTCAACAGCTTCATCCTCGCCTCCCGGTCTCATCCCATCCGCCCACTCTCCTGCCCCTGATCTCCGAGACGCTCATGTGCTTACGAGGAGAGCGCTTAACCCTCCTCTCCATGAATCAGCCCCGCCGAAGGTGGGCGCCGGTGTGGAGGGAAACTTGCGGTAGGAACGGCAGCGCTGTGGAGAGACTGTTCCGCTCGTTCATCCCACAGTTGGGAAGAAATTGGATATTGAGTGCAGGGGCGAAGCCTGCCGAGAAGGTTATGAATGAAGATGAACAAATTTCAGACACCTACACACATGTAGAGGTGAGACATGGTCGATATTATTGAAAATGGGGGGTGGGGGTTGTTGTCCACCTGTGTCGGCTACCAGAGACACGCCATCCATCACGGGTCAGTCACAGTGCAGAGTTACGGGCTGAGCCACTTAATTGAAGTCACACAGCTCTGGAGAAAAAAGGCATCAAGATAATTGCAATCATTGCAAGAACAGAAATGAAAAGCTAGGTGGTTATTTATAGGTTCATATGGCTATAAATATACACCTTTACTGGGGAAACAGCCCCAGAAAGGCTACAAATCTATTTCCATATATTTATATCCTACAAATACCAGCTGATGGCGTTTTACTCACTACTCGTTTTACTTCCCCTGCTATTACCTTGTGGGGAAATAATTTACATGCCAGGCTGCACACATAAGAATCCAATAGGTAAGTTATTAATATTTGGATTTGCAGCTTTTCTCTGTTTAATATAATCGTGAACTGTATATTTTGGAGTTCTGGCCTGTTGGCTGGATTTGACAAAGCTGTCATTATCCTGATGTGTTCAAATGTAATCTGGTAAAATGTAGTTTTTTGCATAAACACAATTGCTAGTGGTATTGACTACTAAATTTCATCGCTAGTGTAGGCAAAAAATAATAAGATTAATAATAAAATGTATTACTGTGGCAGCAAAGGATGGAGTGAAACATTTTGGGTACCCCTACATTATGTGCTGGTGCACCGAATGCACCAGTGCAACCTGTGTAAAAATCAGTCGGGAGCCCTGAGAACAGAGGCTTTTTCCAGCAATTCAAATAATCATTACTGTAGCACACAGAGCCAGATTTTAAAACTGTGAATATCCTCTTTAAGTGTTTGTGAAATGCTGCTGTTTGTCATTGTAGCTGCACTTAATGTGTCGATATGTCTTTGAAAAAAGCAAAGTGACTGTAATACCTGCAACAATCACAAAAAGACATTGATTCCTGCAAAGCAAAGGGCATCAATTTAAGCATCTTAATTTGTCAGCGGGCAGCACCTCAATAAACAAACTGTGTTAAAGCCAAGCTGAGCGCATTTACATTCTAGCAAACAGCTTGCAATTACTCGTTTAGATGGCGTACCTTCACAATTAATACAGCAATATTCCTTAATGTCCCACCTAGGGAATTTGTAAACATCAATTATAAGGAATAAGAGAGGCTCTCAGATAAACAGCCTCATGCTCTGCAGCAGTCGTAACATGATATTGGCAATAAAAACATTTTTAAAATCTCACTGGGAGCTAAAACGTTGCATCTCTGAATCCACCACCTCCATCACATCATTTTCAGAGTGAAAGGAAATATGTTGGCTGGCGTGAAAACTCCCTTTGAGACAAAACGTCTCTTTCTCACAGGTACATGAGGGAAAAACTGCCTTTAACAAGGTGAAGGAAATCCGCCAACTCCACTGCTCTGCTGTCAATACGACTAATCAAGACTGGCCCGTCCATTATGCCAAACCGGTCAATAACCACAGACTGCATCAACTGCACCCATAAACCACCGGCTTTATGGTCAATAAGTCAGTCTTTCACGTCGTCTTCGCTGCTCTTGACTGAGAGCCTGGACAGGAAATACTTAATAATCTGTCACACAACTAACAATTAGTGGCATTATTGATTAATCTCGCCATTATTTCCTCCATTCATCAGTGTGTCTATAGAATGTCAGAAAACAGTGAAAAACGCCCATCAGAATATCGAGGAGGTTTTAGAGCAACAATCCCAGAAATAAAGACATTCAGTTTATTGTCTTTCATGACAGAAAAGCATCAGATCCTCACCTCTGATAATCACTAAATGTTTGACAGTTTTCCATAAAAAGTGACTTAGATCCAGATTAATTATGTTGGTTGACTTATTGATTATTCGTTTCATGGAACATGGATTGATGGGGTTAAGAAGTTCCAACTGATGCTAATTAGCCATGTTGTAGTACAGAAGACCGACCTCGAGACCACTTTTTGAAGGTCTCTGTCTCGTCTGGGAATCAACAACATTTTTATTCAATCTTGAGAGCCTATCTACAGGCATCATACGGCCCGTCACCTCCTGAGGCTGCACGTCTATAATAACTCATGGACTGATGAGTAGTTTTTCGCGGAGGTTGTTGGTAAAGCTGTGAGCTTAGTTTGCAGCAAACATGTGTCTATATTAAAAAAAAAAAATAAAACGTCCCTTTGAGAAAAAACCTGCAGAAAGATCCAGAAAGCTGTCTGGAGATGAGAAGGAGAGGACAGCTGAGGGGCTGCTGGCTGAGATACTAAAGCAGAGAGGAACCACAGGAGGAGAGGGAAGGGTTCATGTTAAGGTAAATGTTAAATGTAAGAGTTAATGTTAAATGTTAAGTTTTGTTAATGGAAACATTCCCACCCTAAACAGTCAGTCCTGTACGGGTCAAAGACTCCTGTATATAATGTCATTTTATTAATAATCTGCTGTTTGGAGTGATTTTAATCATAATAAATGCTTAGAGTGTGTGTGGGAAGTGAGAGTTCTGCTCCGGCCAAAGCAGTAACAGTTACCAGTGTTTGGTTTGTCCTTTCTGGGCTACTGTAGAAACACAGCAAACTCTGAAGAAGACCTGCTCCCTATGTACATACAGCTCACTCTAAAAAAACCCACATCATAAGAAATCTTATTATCAGATGATTATACACTAAAGAAAACTAATTAATAATTAATATTTTATACCATTTCTGCCAATAGATGCCTCAAAGTTTTACAGACTGGTCCTTTAAGTGTTCTTTTGATGCTTTGTTCATTAGGAGGAAAGCAATGGCAACAGTGCTCAGTTTATTTAAATGTGATGGTAAATATAATATATTATAAAATATTTTGTCAGTATTTTCAATATTGCTAAAAATAATCCTGATGATCATTTTAGCCGTAACGGTGCACCCCGTGCTGCGTATTTCTTTTTATTTTTGACATTTTTTGGACTAAGTGAACAATCAGTTGAAAAACTAAAAGAGATGGCTGAAGATCAGCAGCTTGTAGCCCTGACTGCAGTTTAAAACGACTGCTCTCAGGCGGATTTTAAACTTGTGTTTACAAGCCGTTGGTCAGTCAACTTTTCTGCCACGGTTCAGAACAAAGTAAGCAAACTGCAGGTCTGATTGCACCCCGAGCATACCGATATCATCTACAATCCACTCTAAGTAAGCGGCACTAATGACATAAGTTGAATGGAATAAGATAAAACTGAATCCCAGCTGCTACTAAGAAAGCCACAATTAATGACATAATCCTCCTTGTTGAGCTACAGCTAACTAACCTTTACGAAGGGTTACCCCAGGGTGAAGCTTCAGAAGGCTTATTGACATCTCCCGCTCACACAGCCCAATGTGTGGCTGCTCGAAGGTCTGACTGAGTCTCCGTATAGATCGACTGCACACTTTCTGAACGTCAAGAAGGGGAATAATGTATAATCCCAAACCCCAGGAGTCCACTTAAAGTAATTACCTTGTTGCACATGAAGATGTGTCTGTTGCACAAGTGGGACGGCGACTTCCAGGCTGCGAGATATTTACAATCATGTTTCATTGTAATCAAGGCCTTGGATGAGTGAAGCTTTTGAAAGCAATTACGGCACACGGTTAGAGGTACTTAAAAACATAAAAGAGAAACACACTGGGCTAAAGGGTTCAACTGCCTCTTAACAACAACACAATATGGATGTTTAATTCAGAAAACACATTATGGGTACCCTGGTTTTTCACTGTTTATTGTAACTACCCAGAACTGCGACTGTAATTATTGTCAAAAAGACTATCGATTGATTTTTGATTAATAGTTTACATGCAAAGATCTGCAGCAAAGACTTCACACCAAGTAGAGCCCCATGATGTTGGATGTTACAGGGACTGTTACTGTGTTCACGTATGACAACGACCCCCCAATGTCGTATTCAGGACCTCATCAGTGTTGATAGTCTCAGCGACCTCATCTTTCTCCTCTGTCATCATGTCTTTACATTTCCTGCATCATGTTCCCACTAGCTAGCTAGCTAACTTGTTAGCCTCTGTGGCTTCTAGACTCAGACAGTAACGTTAATATTGCCGTTGATTAGCAGCAGTTTTCCTCAGGACGTAACCACCTGAACACAACACGTGTCGTGTTCACTTCCCATCTCATAAACACGAGTTCCACTTGAAGGCACCGTGCAAATGTAGATGCAAAAAAATTCAACTTTATTTTATTGAGATTTTATGACGATGGCAGTGTTTTCTTCACACTCTGAGTTTCCTAAAACTAGGTTTATGGCAATATATCACCTTTCTTACAGTACTGCAATACACTATTCAGCCATAACATTAACAACATCATGACCACTGACAGGTGAAGTGAATAACATTGATTATTTCGTTATAATGGCTCCTGGCAGTGGGGGGAATATATCAGGCAGCAAGTGAACATTTTGTCCTTTGAAGTTGACGTGTAGGAAGCAGAAAAAAATGGGCAGCGTCAGGATGTGAGCGACTTTGACAAGGTCCAAACTGTGATGGCTGGACGACCGGGTCAGAGCATCGCCAGAACTGCAGCTCTGGTGGGATGTTCCCCGTCTGCAGTGGTCAGAACCTACCAGAGGTGGTCCAAGGAAGGAAACTAGAAAAACCGGTGATCCGGCGACAGGTTCATGGGTGGCCAAGGCTCATTGTGCATGTGGGCAGCGAAGGCTGGCCCGTGTTGTCTGATCCAATAGAAGAGCTACTGTAGCTCAGACTGCTGAAAAAGTTAATGCTGGTTCTGATAGAAAGATGTCAGAACACACACTTCATCACAGTTTGTTGTGTATGAAGCTGCGTAGCTGCAGACCGGTCGGGGTGTCCGTGTATATGTCTGATCCGTGTATATCATAATATATTGAATCGTAACCCCTGTATCACGATGCGTATCGTATCACCAGATTCTCATCATCAGATCTGTTTGCCAAATACATACATACAAGGAATATGACTCTGTTTTTATGCATCTCTCTATGTGTACTCACACAGAAACAGAAAAACCAAGATAGGAAAAAAAAGAAAGTATATGTCCATATACTCCTACAGTGATTTCTATTTATTTTATTTTTATTCTTGCTAATACACAGCCCTGTTTGGGGATAATCACGGTCCACGTTTTCGATAATGCAGCTTCACTTACCATCAAAAGTATGCTGAATTATCAAGAGAGAAACCTTCGAAAACTTCTGCTCTGGAGTTGTAACAAGCGCCTTTTCTGTGATGGACAGTGTGGTTTATCCAAAGTGCATTCTGTCTGTGTTCAGATTTAACAGCGATAATTCAGGGTTTATGATTCAGAGGAGAAGAACCATGTTTGATGTAAATTGCGACAAATGGGCACTAAGGATTTTAAAGTACCTTTATGTCTCCATAAGCTGTGTGTCACAGCCAGTGTTGCAGCATTTCAGTACATTAAACTAAAAGAAGCATCAGATGAAACTGAAATTCACAACACAAGGACTGTCTTTACAAGAAAATCTGAAAATAAATAAACCCTTACATGCTAATTAAGTTCCTATTTCACCTTCCACAGTAGGAACACACTTAGTTCTTGTAAACATGACAAAAAGCAAACTGAATTTTATATTAAAAATAACAATAATTTAAACAAATAACATGAGATCAACCATCAGAGATCAGACAAATGTGATCAGACAAATAACTGGACGAGAACTCTGGATTGATAAATTAGTACAGTAATTTCCCTTCAGGGATTAATAAAATTCATCTATCTATCAATCTATCTATCTATCTATCTATCTGTAGCAGTTATCTATCTATCTATCTATCTATCTATCTTATATTATCTATCTATCTATCTATCTATCTATCTATCTGTAGCAGTTATCTATCTATCTATCTATCTATCTATCTGACAGTTATCTATCTATCTATCTATCTATCTGTAGCAGTTATCTATCTATCTATCTATCTATCTATCTATCTGTAGCAGTTATCTATCTATCTATCTATCCATCTATCTATCTATCTGTAGCAGTTATCTATCTATCTATAGCAGTTATCTATCTATCATCTATCTATCTATCTATCTATCTGTAGCAGTTATCTATCTATCTATCTATTATCTATTAATCTATCTATCTAAGCAGTTATCTATCTATCTATCTATTATCTATTAATCTATCTATAGCAGTTATCTATCTATCTATCTATTATCTATTAATCTATCTATAGCAGTTATATATCTATCTATCTATTATCTATTAATCTATCTGTAGCAGTTATCTATCTATCTATCTATTATCTATTAATCTATCTAAGTTATTATCCATCTATCTATCTATCTATCTTACATTATCTATCTATCATAGCAGTTATCTATCTATCTATCTATTATCTATTAATCTATCTATAGCAGTTATATATCTATCTATCTATTATCTATTAATCTATCTGTAGCAGTTATCTATCTATCTATCTATCTATCTATCTATCGATCTCGAACAAAGACAAGTTTAAGGACAGAGCCCAGACCTTCGGCATCCAGCTGAATGTTCAATAGATGAGAGCTCGATAAGACCAGCCCCAGACAAGAGAAGAGGTAGAACGGAGAGCTTTCTCTCAGTGAATGAACTTTCCTGACAGTGGGGGAATCTGTCAGACTCATCCTGGGTAATCAACCTCTCCTCGCTCTGTGGATTTTGGCAGCAGTTTGTAAAACAAATCGTAAATGTTTGCAGATCTCAAAGTATTTGAACATCATAAACAGGAGGAAAAGCTATGAAGACGTTTAAGCTTTTAGTGCTTTTATCCCGAGTCATGCTTCAGCTTTATGTTCAGCATCTTATTTGTGTTTCATTTTTAGTATTTTATGTTTATTTTCACAATAAAACAAATGCACAGCTAAACCCAAAAGTTCTGAATGCATCACCACCAACTGACCTTCAGAGGCTTTCCCTCCAAAACAGCCTCTCCCTTGAGACCGCTAATTTGTGGAGATCACCTCAGGAATGGCTCAAGAAAAAGCCGAGGTGAACCCCTCCCAGTTTCTGCTTGCAGTGGACCTCATTTTCTCCCACCTCCTCAAGCCTCTGTATCCCTGCAACTTTGATGTCCAGCCAGCGAAGGGCTTTGAAAAAGCCTGCAATCTCCCCACCATGACCAGGCAGAGGATTAGCCGAGCCCTGCAGGACGGAGTGGAAAGGGGACGGAAGAGGGCTGGAGGACGAGGAGGACCGTGTATGTGCGAGCAGCTCTCCCTCCGGCCAGAGCTGTGGGGGATTAACAGGCTACTAAGGAAGCACAGCACAGACCTCCAGACCCTTTTTCATGAGTTCTGCAGGAACCAATTTGCAGCCGAGAACTGAGGGGGGCCACTAATTCTCCCCATAACCGCCCCCCTGCTTCAGCCCTAAATCTCTGTTGTGTCACTCACAAAATCTGCTTTCATGGGACGGCAGACATTTTCAGGAAGTCGAGGAAGCGTGCATCAAAAGGTTTGGATTATTGATCCAAACATTCAGTGGTCGCAGAGTGGAGAAAATAGGAAGCTAAGCTCCTAATCTCACCATCTGACTACGATCAGTCGTCGGGGGAATCACCCTGGAAAGTTTGTTTTCCCTTGTGAGGCAAAACAAGACAGATTACTCCACTTCTATCCATTCAGAGCTCAAACATTTGCCAACACTTTGGGCTAGAAACAGTCTACAAATGCTCTGCTCTCAACACATTTTCAAGCCATGCATTTGTCACTTGCTTGTCACGTGTGCACCGTCTAACTGTCACTAGAATGAACGGTAAATGCAAAAATCTGGATTATTTTAAAATAATAATAAAACAATAAAATATCTAGACTGTGAATGGAGACTTTGGCCAATCACAGTTCATGTCAGAGAGAGCATTCCTATTGGCAGTGCTCCAGTTGGTGGGCGGTGCTTGGTATTTCCTCAACTGATTTCAACTATGGCAGCTAAACAGTAACTTGCTGATGTTTCTGAACACATTTGCCTAGTTTGACCATTTGATCCGAGTTCGTGAGCGACTGACTCGTGACTCTGAACTCGGCAGCTGAACAGACTCCAGATCAGCTCTGATTGGTTGTTTTCCTCCTGTCTGCAGATGCCGTTAGGAGCACCGGAGGATACAGAGGAACATTGTCTTCTCTCACTACTGTCAGGATATAGTGACCATTTAATAAAAACAACTTTTTCCCTCATATTTGCTCGATTTCTACCCACTGCAGCATTAAGTCAACAGGCGAGAAGAAAAGGCCTTTTTTAGTGTCTCCTTTTTACAAAGTGAATTCAGGGCAGACTGTGGAGCGAAATGCTGGAGAGTCTCATTGAAGTGCAGCAATATCTGCTGCATCTCAGGGTAAAATACAGCAGCTCTATCAATAAATAGTAACTTATCTAACCGGCGAGGAGGCAGAAACAATACAAGAGGCATATGAATACACTGCTGCCTCCCCATCAGTGCTTTTCAAGTAACAGGGTCTTCTTCCTTATCTGTGACTGAAGGAGCTTGAGGACTTTGCCCTTCATCCCTTTGTTGTTACGGAGTCTCTTGTGGAAATGGGAGATTGGCCCACAGGCGTGGGTGTGCGACGAAGAGCGAGGCGGCCGTGCAAGCACATCAGACTTGAGCGGTCTTAATAAAGCTTCCCTCTATCCACCCCAGAGATCTCCTCACCCCAATTATACGCCTGACACCTCTACCCTCCTCCATCTCCTCTTATTTCTCACAGCCCCCCCACCACCACCCCCTCTTCCCCATCCAGTTCCCAGCTCTGATCATGGCTTTCCCTTTGCTGCGCTCGAAGCCCCAGAGGCCCATACAACACCAGGCTGCTGGTGGCGTTTGCTTCACAGTCGGCGTCCTGATCACTAGGAAGAGGAAGACGATCACTGCTGTTCAGACGGTGACAGCGTAAACTTCACCAATCACTAAATCCATCAGGTCTGACAGCTTTTCTCCCCCGATCGGCAAAACCCGCCTGAGACTGAACGCATGCTCACATCCCTCATATCCGTTGAAATTAATGAAATTAAATAAATGAAAAAAAATGTTGATTATCCAACAAGTTGAAAAATAATCAGTAACGATTTTGGTAACTGGTTGCTGATTTGTCGACCCTTATGGCCATTTTCACTATTTTCTGACTTAATATAAGATAAGATGAACCTTTATTACTTCATAAATTGTATAAATGTATGAATTCACTTTATACACTTACCAATTAACTGATTAGCTGAAAAACTGATCATCAGATTAATTAATAGAAATAAACTTTGGAAAAGAGCTTAGACAATAAGGCCAGGACAATTACAGATTTGTGATTCTACTGATATTGTGATTCAATATTATGATTTATTGTGATTTTTGCTCACTTTTTTAACACTACACTATGGGAATAAATTGAATCATATACGTCTGGGACTTTTAATTTGAAAACTGTAGAACAAACAGTAAAATGTTAAGTCAGAGATGCCCTGAAGTTAAATATATCAGGATCATTGTCAGGAATTATTTAAAAAAAAAAAATAAGTGCAATACGACGGTGAATCAATTTTCCCCACCACTATTAAATACATCCATCACACTTAGGCAAAGTTGCACAAACTGGAACCTGAATAATTTGACCTCTGCAACTTTTTCCAATTAATAACAGCGTTGCGTGCCCATGAATCTCTTGTTTACAAGCTGCTGGTTTATTTGCAGTCGACCAGCGTGAACCAAAACAAACCAAATTAGAACATGCCAGAACAGGTCAACGTCTTCTCTGATGAGCGACACGCCAAAGAAAATGAACTGTATGCGTGATCACACACGCTAATAGGGCTGGGAGGCTATGCATCCTCATGTTTTACCAGTTTACTTGCTGAACAAGTAAACAGAAAACTGATTTTTCTCCAGAAGCCCCTGAACATGGAAGAGACCTAAACAATAATTATTGAGGTCATTTTATATCACACACCATGTGCACGCCTGCTACTTTCACCAGCTATAAAAAACTGCGTTGACTGTAATGACTCAACCTGGACCAGGGTCACGTGACTGTGGAGTTGCAGTGATCTTCACAGCCAACACTAACATCTACGGGCAACAAGTCAACGAACACACACCTGCCACTCCTGCTGTATCGTCTAGCGTCACTCGTTTTTCAGACATGTTGCTGGTTTTACCCTCGGATGCTTTCAAGGTCACAGCAGGCCTGCATCTGGCCAGCCATCTGTTTCCAGCCATCCCATGAGGGGTCCTGTCATCAGCGCTCCTTGGCCCTGTCCTCTACTGTCCACATGCAGGCTCACTGGGGAAATGCCCAGCGAGACTCACGGTAGCTTCTTGTACAAGTTTCCAATGCATTTCTGCAGTTGGTTCCCCTTCGTCTACCTTCACAACAGAGCTGCAAAACCTCCAACCAGTGAGCACTTCATTTCTGTACTCACAGATCACTTAATATAAGTAGTCGAGTTTATTTATGTAGCCCAAAATCACAAGTTTGTCTCGAACTTCACAATCCTTAGACCACAGATTCAGTTCAAGAAAAACAGAGACACATGCCACAGAGTACAGACATGTAGTAGAGGAATTATAATGTAGGGAAACCAAACTACCCAACCATGAACTACAACACAGCAAAAGCTACAAACTACCAGGAGCTTCGAGATTTGAAAATACACTGTGGAGCTAGTGGAGATCAGTTTTCCTCCTGATGCCTCAGAAAATGTACTAAACGGTTTAAGGTAAACCTACTTACTTAAAGCCCCTAAGACACAGTTTCAGATCTCAAGTATTCAAATAAACCTGACTTAATGAGCAACAACTCAAGTTAAATTTCAGAAAATCACATCTTTAGGGATTATTTATTAAGGGTTTAATAAAACTCAACTAAACTCTCTGGACTGATACGATTTAATTGACAGTACCCATGGCAACGGCACAAGTCTCATCAGATTCATCATCTGGGACTCGCTGACTTCAAACCGGTGAGCTCAGACAGAAACACAAATTCAGAAATCTTTCATATGAAATAACCACAACTGATTCAACTGGCAGAAAACGATGTGCTCATGTAGCAGCGACGCAACGCATCGCAACAGAGCCTGGCGAGGCGCTCAGACGGCGCCGGGCAGGAAGTGGAACAGCAAGAGCATCCGGTCAGTTTTTCAAATGAACGCCCTTTGCAGAGTCCCGATGGTATCACATCATTACAGACACAAGCGCTCAGCACAGCAAAGCATCAAATAACGACAACAAACACAATTAAAACAGACGCTCCCGTTGTGGTACAGTATGACTGCGTAAGGAGGACAACACAAAACCGTGTGCAGCTGATCTTGAACTAAGTTTGTCCTTGGTTGGAGAAAAACTCTTCATAAAAGTGTGCCAAATGTTAAAAAGCTAATTCCTGACATTTGATTAAAATGAGTAGACAAGTAATTGAGTAGACGATATCCAATTTAAAAAGATGCTTCAGTAGCACTATTTCCACAAAGCACCCATTAATTAAGTGGTCTCGGTGGACGTCTCCTGAAAGTAGACCTCACTCTGAATTGGATGTAATGTGATGATCTAAATACTGCATTTGAAAGATCAGTGAACAGAGAGACTCTCTCCAAATCAAATCTTCTTCAACTTTTAATTACACAGGATCCGCTTCAGAAAGAAACTGTTGGTACCGTACCTCAGCTTTCAAACTGTGGTCCACCAAGCAGGTAAGTGCAGCAGGTTGGTGCAGCAGCTGCCGTTTATCTGTGAAGGAGAAATAAATCACCATTACACCTGTGGTGGTGACATAAATGCAGGACAGCTTACAGCAGAGCAATCATGATGCATCTCTTCTCTAAAAGTCCAAACTATGAATAATAATGACCATCAGCACTGGATTTGTACCATCAGGAAAACCACATTGTGAACTCCGGGGAAGAGACGTGGTTGGTGGTGTTTGCATGACAACAGGTTGCTTTTGTAATAAGTGAAGAAAATCTTTTGACAAATCCAAGAGCTCAAAGCAGCCAAATGTGATGATGGCATCTCAGCTCACAATCTGCTCTGGCAATCTGCTCCCAGGAAAACGTCCTCACCTTGCCAGTGCACAAACCTAAACTAAACTTCATATGATATTACAAAAAAACATTTCATCTGCAAGCTGATATGTAAAAAAAAAAAAAAAAAAAAAAAAGTGAATTTGTGGGTAAGTGACAACCTCACTGGGCTAGATAAGCAATTTTCTCTGAAGCTGTTTCCTGAACATTTAGCAAATGTATTTAATATCCTGCTCCATACAGTCACTGCTGATTGGTTAAAAAAAACAATCACAGGTTCAATCTTGTGCACCAAATTCAAATAGTTAAAGACATCACATCAAGCATGGCCACTGTAGTTTGAGAAACGCATTAACTTGGCTGTTGGTCTGGAACATCTTTGAGTAAGCAACTTTCTGTACAGCTAGCTTTTCACACCGAAGATAGTTGGCCATAACCTGCTATTAAGTCTTCTGGAGATGTGACTGACCGAGCCGGTTTCCTGACCTGCACGAAGACTAATTCTGACAAATAGCGATGATGGGAGTTTTGACCTCCAGCCCAGCACATTTCAAGTAGCAGAGCCCAGGAAGACTTGCAGAGGCAGCATCCTCTCGATTAGCAGGCTCACCAGCTGACAGCCACATGGTGATCGTGGTTCAGCTAAGGTTACGACAAAGCCGGCTCGCCAGCTTGTTTTTCTCCTCCATGCTCTCAAATTCTCCTTGTTTTGACTAAAAAGGACAGCAAGCCCTGGATGGAGAACGGCTGCTGTGTTGTGCATCAATAACCTATTCTGGGTAGGGTGATACTGTCAGGCATGTGGTCATTATTCTCTTGTTTCCGTGGTAGCCTATAGAGTGAAACATTGATCGTCCAGGGTCAGTGCTCACCTTAGACTAATGATCTATTTTTGAAGGCCAAACCAGAAGTTAGAACCACAAAGGTTCCAGCAACAAAAAGCCAAACAGGATTTTTGCATTGGGTTTTGGATTAAAGCAGAAAATAAGACATTTATGATACAAATACCTTTTGTTCAGGAAGATACTTCCCACAAATGAACACTTTTTATATGATTTCTGGAGGGTGAAAGCAAAAGTAGAACGTTAGGTTCTAAAACTACACCACAGTCGCATGAACGCAAACACACAACAAGGCTTTAAAGGCTGGCAATCAGGGGCTGGACCCGATCCCTGCTGGCACTGGGTGAAGGCGGGTTCACCCTGGACCGGTCGGCAGTCCATCACAGACCACATGGAGACAGACCACCATTCAGGTCATTTAGAGTCAACGGTTAACCTGCCACTTGTGTGTGGGAGAAAACCGGAGCACCCGGAGAAAACCCACACTAACACAGGGACCATACAGAAGGACCCAAAGCCAGATTCAGGTGACCCTCTTGTTGTGACGCAGCAGCGCTAACCACTGAACAACCTTTTTTAAACACTTATGACCCATTCAGATCTCTTAAATGTGTGTTAACCAACAACCTTATTTCAGGTATCGAACCAAAAACCCACATTGAACTAATTCCAGTAGATTTGAGATGAGGGAGGTGAGGGAAGTACTAAAACACTACCTCACTTACAGGTTTTAGGACTGATTCCTGAAGCTCTGTTAGTAGGAATTCACAGTACTGCCTGGGAAAAACACACAACATCCGAAAGGCAGGAAAACAACCAGCACAGATTCAACAAAAAGTTCCAGACTACAAATGATCTCTTAATACATCTTGATTCATTTAGCTAATTGCATTTGTGCTTTCTAGCGAAAAAGCAAACGAAGTAAAAACTGAAAACAAGGAGGGTCTCAGTGACGTGGATCAGCGGCCCATCGGCTCGTATCGGGCCAGCATGTCTCCCATCACCCTCCAGGCCTCGAGACAGGGCAGCTGCACGAATATGGCCAAAATAATAATCAGCATCAATAAGCATATAAAGTAATAAATACATATATAATAAATATTAATATTTACATACAATAAATAGATAATGTTATAAATGATATGCAATATTATTGCCCTTTGTTTTCGCATTTCTTCATTTCTCCTGATTTTAAATGAGTGTTATTGTTAGGCTGTGTCAGCTGGCAAAGACAACAGATTTAAAACAAATTAAATGCTCATTTATTATATGTAGAAAAAAGAAGGGCGCTGCTTTTTTTCAGTGGAGACTATGAAATATCCACAGATGAAAAAATGTCAGCACACGGTAGAATGGAGGGAAGGCTGGAGAGCGGAGGGAGAGACGGCAGACCCGCTGGTCTATGTGCATTCATTTATCCTACGTTGTTGTTCAGCACTTGTAGCCAACATGGTGGATGTGATGGTTGGTCTTTGTGAGATTTGTCCCGCCCCTCGTCCATTGTGATTGGACGGCTGGGTAAAAAGTGACAGCGATGAGTGCAAAACGAGTAATATAATACAGTATATTACGCTTGTACTCTGGATGAAGCCGTGACATCTCAATAGCTCCCTGGTGGTTGGCTGTTAGTGAGTTGAGTTTTCTATGAGCGGAGAAATGTCAATATCACAGTCTATCATCTTCATTTAATCATGGGAAGCCAAAATCGTGATTAATATTAAATTAATTGTGCAGCCCTATAAAAAAGGGAAGGTTGTTAAACTCTTGTCTGCCTCACAAGTCAGTATCAGGTTGTGATGGATGAAGCAAAAGTGAAAAATATCAAAACTGCCATCAGCAGTGCCAAACAACCAAAATTACACTTTGAATATAACAGTTAACATTTTACAGCACTGGATTGATCTGTCGTGAGTGAAGAGACTTAGGGAGCAGGACTGGTTCCCGGACCTACAGAACATACTCCGGTCCAGTCCGGGCTCGGACTTGACTCCTGACGAAACGTATAAACACCCGTCAATGTGAACAATCCCACAACTGAGACAGTAATCAATCAATGCTGGTCTCTGAACCGCTCTTAGCCCACCTCATCTGCAGCACTGTTCATGGATGCTTCGACTCTTCAAACCTCACACTAGTGGAACAACTCTTCTATTGATTCGGTAAACGGATACAAGGCAGTGGGATCGGAGACGATACCACAAGCTCGCAGGTTATGTCAGCTCCCATTAACAACACAGGAATACACAACGCGTGTGGAGAGGAATGATCCGCCCTGCGCCGAGCAGCACTTGTTAATAACTGTTTATTTGAAGATACTAAAAGTACCAGCTGGGTGGGGTTTGCATGGCAAATAGAGGGTTAGAGGGAAAGATACCTTGAAAAAGTCTGACACACACCCTGTTAACAGCACTCTGGCAGCAGTCTGATTAATCAGCTGAGCCCACTGTAGGAAGATTTAGTCTCTCATTATCTCAGATCAAAACTCCAGGGTGCCTGATCTGCTCTGAGGATCAGCTTTAGAGGCTTCTTCAGATCATCCAGAGCTCAGTAGCATGACGTTATACTGGTCGGCCACTTTACAAAAAACTTCTTTCTTGCTACGTGTCCTCGTCGCTCTTATTTTTCTTCTGTATAAAGCTGTAATTAAAGCATTCATGCCGCGGCCACGGGAACATAACCCTGTTGCTGTAGGTCACTTTTCTGCTACTTAATTCTGCCTATGTTTTCTAAATGAGTAGTTTTTCT
The DNA here is from genome assembly GCA_947000775.1 of Pterois miles. Classification (NCBI taxonomy): domain Eukaryota; kingdom Metazoa; phylum Chordata; class Actinopteri; order Perciformes; family Scorpaenidae; genus Pterois; species Pterois miles. The sequence continues at coordinate 10,450,175 of CAMQGK010000568.1, read as the reverse complement.
TGCACATTAATAGACATCCATAACTTCTATCAACCTTTTTTTTTTTTTGCCGTGAGAACAAAATGTCTTGCAGTGCTGCAGGGCGAACAGTCCAAAACAGACTAAATGCTGGAAAATATGCAAATCTGAAGGCTGAAATCAACAACGTGAACAGAACAAAGTTTTATCAATAAGTCCATCAGAGTAGAGGTCGACCAATATGTTATTTAAACAGAGAAAGGTCAAGAAACGTGTGGTAATTTGTAAATAATAGTAATAATCAACAATTAAAATCACATACTACATTCATTCATGGAGCCCTGCAAGTCACTGCATGTCTACAACACTGTCCTACACATATTTCAAAATAAAAGTCAAATAAAGGAGCTTTACCCACAGAAAAAAAAAAATGCTTGAGGTGTTTTATTTTGAAATGAAAGCAGGAAGTGTTGATTCGAAAATACATCTTGACCGTTTTTCAAAAATGTCAAAAAATCGACTTGATTAATCAGCCGACCGATTAATTGGTCTACCTCTACATCATGTGTATGTGTCTGACGGGCTTAATGAAGGGACAGTTTAGTGCTTCTAAACCACCGCCTCCCTGATACGGATAATTCGGTTTGAGGGTGATCATGAGCGCTGTTAATTTTATTTCTGACCTTTTTCTATTTTACTTGAGGAGAGGGGAGACATTTAAATGGCATCCTGCCACTGCCGATACAGGATAGGGACAAACTTTTTATCCATAACTACAGTTGTCCTCGGGAATCTCATCAACATTAGCGCCGCTCAAATATCAGGATACATCAGCAGCTCTGGAAAAAAAGTCACACCTCTGAGCAGTATGGAGAAAACGTCATCTTTTATAATTTAGTGGCTTACTGTCTAAAAGTGAAACAATTACCCTGAGAGAAGATGACGAGTTCAATGCTGCATACTGTTTTATGGGGAGAAATAAATGGCAATAAATATTACTGTGAAGGGTAAAAACTGCAAATTGTCTTTCATCTATTTTATTGTTTTTTACTATAGGCTACTTTATTTAAATGCGATCATTTATAATCACATCTAGTGATCAGTAATTGCTGAGATCTTGGAACATGGCGACATTGGTACGATGACGTCAGACGGGGAAAGAAAGACAAGCAGGGAGACGATCAAACAGGTTGTAAGCAAACAGCCAGATTATTTAAACCACTCTATCTGGAGGTAACACAGGGTGAGAGCACCTGAAAAGTTGCTCATCATCCCTCATTGAACAGCAAAAATGTACAAACGTTAGGTCACAGCTGAACCATAGAGTCAGTCTGTAAGCTCTGGCGGTAAACGGACAGTGTGGCTAATAGTTGTACAGCTGGCCTTTGTTTTCTCTTGTAAATCAAACCTGTGTGTTTGGTGAATGATTGTGTTTCTGTGGTTTCAAACTACTTTTAGCAGAGCTGGAACGGTGCACCTCTCTCACAATTCAATACTTGGGTGCAGATTTAATATGTAGTGATTTTTAAGTATTCTACAAAATGCTGATTTATTGTGATATTGAGTAACTTTAACATGGGAAAATCTGAATCGTACACTTCCGGGGACTTTTACTTTGGAAAATATCTAAATAAATAACCAAAAAAAAAAAAAAAAGTTTATCATTGTCAGGAATTATTTATTACAATTTTTCAGCAACCTTAAAATCAAAGAATGAAGACATTTCCCTCAAAAATTAGAGGGATTTTCTTTTGAATTTATAAGGGACGTGATGTTTTATACTTCTGCTGAAAATAATCCAATCTTATTTCTACATATGTATTTTGTATATACAGTTCCCTCTGTTCACACTTTATTTTGAAAACCAAGTCACGTGTATACTTCCTCTAACTCTTTATCCATCCATGGATATCCATCCAGCTCCATCGGGCCGTTTGAATGCATTTAACATAAATGTCAGTATATGGCGCTCTACAGTCGTAGCGTCGGCCCGTCGGACCACGGAGACGAGAGCGACGGCCGGCCGGACCGCACGTTACCGTCGTACGATGACGTTTCCTGTCCGTGATGGAGTTAGCGTGCAGCTTTAGCCGTGATGTCTAGCTCTGCTTTCCAAAGTGTTTCCCTCCTTTACTGGATGTGTAGTGTTTACCAGGCTGGATTTAACATGGAGGGTGGAGGTCAGATCCACGCCCTCCCTCCATGTTCCTGTGACTACATAATAAAAGTGGTAACGTCCTTCTACCTCTGCATAGACTCAAATGAAGCAAATATCATTAAAAGAACTAAAAAATCTTGATAGATGAATCGATCCCCCTTTCCAACTTTTTAGTATTTACCAATCTTACCAATTAACTTGGTTAGTGCAGAATTACTACAGATGGAAATAATGGCCCAAACTACACAAATAAGACCTGCTTTTATGAGAATGGTATTTAGTTTGTAAATGAGCAGGGCTGTCGTGGTGAAGGAATTTCCCCTGCGGTGATAATGACTGGCTCAACAGCACAATAAGTGGGATTATCGCCTTTTTGTTTGCTTTGCAAATTACTTAATTCGTTCTTATTTTAGTGCTGAATAAATAAGCTTTATTGTTAGGCTATTATTAGGTACACTGTTGTTTAAATGGCAAAGATGACAGTTTTAAAACTAATTAAATACTTGTTTATTGTGAAATGCAGAGCACAGAAGGGCAGTGTAAAACAACCTGTTTAACACTTTGAAGTGCTCTGATTGGATGATTGATATCAGTGGCCGCCGCGGCTGTGGGTTTTTGAACAACTAATAAATCTAGCAGAGGAACTGGGGAGTGTGGCCTCTTCTGCTCGGTGATCATCTGGCAAACACACCACACTCCTGCCCTTTCTCCACTGCCCTTTCTCCACTCAGCTGTCTATTAAAAGGAAAACATGTGGTCTAGTGTCTTGTTTCAGGGAAAGTGAAAACACACACCCGCTGAGGTCCACCGTGGAGCAGAGGAGTCAGGCATGTTGTGACTCTCGCCGTCTTTCCCCTTCCTTTGTATCACATTCCTTCACTCTGCATCGCCAAATGGGGTAGAGGTAAGTGGCTTGACCCTCCCTGCGATCACCAGGCTGGGCCCCCTCCCGTCCCTTGACACCCACTTAAGAAAATCAATCAGTATTCAGGTCATGCCACAGGCGCCCCCTTAACACCTGACCTCCGACCCCAGCAGGGTTCTCCTCAGAGAGCGTGACAGGGATTTGTCTGTGCTGCCAGAGTCTGCTCCATGTCCGACGCTAACAAAGTCCTCGTGTTGAGGAGGAGGGGAGGGAAGGAGCGCGACCTGACCCTGTCCACCTTCGACACAATAAATCCAGCTGAGGAGTTCAAGGTGGCCTGACCTGCATCCGACCCTGTCTCTGGAAACACAGCTACAAGCTCCAGCTGAGCCTCCCCCACCCCAATGCCCCGGAGCTGAAGGGAGAAAACAAGAGGATGCGCTCCAGTTTCGTGGGTGCCGCTAGGATGCAAACAACGCATTTATTCACACACATATATCACTTCACCCAACTGTGTGACATCCGAACAGTTGGGAAGCCTTGTTTCTGTCATGGGAAGTACGTGTGGGGGCAGAATTAGCATAGCGTAATTACTCAGGGGAAACATCCAGACTCCAAGGAGCAAGACATAACCCATAATTTGCCATTGTGCTCCCCATGCAATTGACAGTCGGTATATGATATTGGAGATAAATGTCGGAATTCAGGCTGTTAGTTTAACTGATGGTGCATTCAGTATGATAATAACCACGGCCTTGCACACAGTGAATCTGATGAGCAGTCTCGCAATAGCTCTTCACCACTTTTCCTCCCCTCCATGGGGTATTATCATGCTAATCTAAAAGAGGAGAAGAAAAAATACATTTCAGTGAATGAGGAAATATAATAGGAAGCAGGGACCTCTGAACCGCGAGGAGACAAAAGAGGGTATATTCACACAGCTCCGCCTGAGAAAAGCCGGGGTGACAAATGGACACAGACATTATGCTGGCTGCTTAATTAAAAGAACATAGCCTAATTAAAAAGATCGTCCTGGTGAATGGAGCGCCTCGCTGCAGTAACTGACCTGTGTCTCCCACACATGTTGGGCACAGAGCAGTCACTCGCTCGCTCCCTCTCTCTCTTTTTTTTTTTTTTTTTTACGCATTTAATTTTCACATCTGAGCAGCCCTTGAGTGACGAGCGGCAAATACCGGAGTGGAGCGCACGGCGGGAAGAGCGCCAGATCGCGGTGGGGGTGCTGGCGTTTGTTAAATGACTCATGATTTCCATTCGACGGTCAATGAAACCTGAACAAGAGATCTGATCAAATGTAATTCCACATCTCTTGCACACAACTTTTTCTCATAAATAGATTCAGGAAGTGCAGCTCTGGAAAGTGTTCGAGGACTGTCGGGATTTCATCGTTCACTGGCGTTAATGTGCAGGCTGTTCGGCTTTATGGTGATAACACCCGGGAACAGACCGGCCACATACAGCATCAATAAATCTACACATAGGTAACAGGGGATAGTCCGACAATATACAACAGAATATTTGGCGCATGTTAATTAATGTCATTGTCTCCAAAAAACTTAAACTTAAATTAGATTTTGTAATGACAGAATTTATGGTAGAGCTATTGATCTGCTGTAGATTGGACAGGTGTCCTTAATGAAGCAGACACTGAAGTTTATGTGCATTTATTTTTTCTTTTAATTATATTATTAATACTTTATTTGTAACATGATGTGTCATCCAGCAGTTGGCCCTGCAAAGCTATTGCCATAGCACGTAGTTACGCACGGCGAAGGCCACAGAAAACATGGACCACGGACCAATCACAGTCTGCCATATTGAACCTGGTTGTAGCCGGGACACACCAACCCAACGAAGGACGCCTGCTGCGTCGCCTCACGTCGCCTTTGTTTTGGCTGACGGACAGACAGTCTGTGTCGGCCTGAGAGGAAATACCTCTCCACACCAGCAGGTGGCGGTAGTCTGTATCCGTCATTCAAAAAGGAAGGCCGAGGACTGCGGATATACAAGTTAGGAAACGTACATGAAACAAAGCAGCACTTGCCAACCGTTTTCACACCCCTCAGCTTTACTCCTGATGGCCATGTCGCTGTGAAAACATCCAAGTATAATAATAATAATAATAATAATAATAAATTGGATTTATATGGCACCTTTCGAGAAAAACAAGGACGCTTGAACTAGAACTTATACACAACAAACAGAGCATGACAGTAGCTAGCGAGAGGCCACAGGTCTTGTTGGAGAGGTGAGTTTAAGGCGAATGATTGATGAAGATGAAAACTGAGAGGAGCCTTCTGTGTGCCCCGTGATTTGACTCATTGGTTCAGTTTCCTCGTGTTTCTCTGCTCACACTTGTGTAACCTGAACATCCATTCAGAGTGATTTCTCTCACCAAAGGGTGCTGCCACCAATTCAGCTGAATCAGCCAAAAAACCTCCAACACGGGCTGACTAGAGCCGGCAGTGCAGGACACCGCAAAAACCAGGCTGACGGACGCTCACTGACAGCGCCGGACTGTCCGACGGCCGACCATCAGCTCGGTGGGTCATCGTGAGACACCGAGACAACCAAAAACATGACGGGCATTGTTAAATTTTGATGAATGGAATGACGATGAGGATTAGTGGCTGTTTAGTAAATGTTTATGTGCAACTGACACAATGGTCAAGCAAATTGGTGCAAGCGTCCATATTCTTTGTAGCTTGTAGAGTTTTGCTTGTTTTACTGTTTAACTTACAAGCATCAAGACGTCGGAGAAAATTACTGCTGTCATGAAAACTATGCAAAGTTGTAAAATCCTCCCTTGAAGGAGTATCAACAGCTGTGCTGCAGTGTATTTGTGTCTGAGAGCCATCAACCTGGCTGACATTTCCTCCTCCCGGTACCTGTAGCAGCAGGCCCATACCAGCGCACACTGTCTGGCTGAAGGGCTACTGTCAGCCTCCGACCGAACAGCCCAAGAGTGAAAATGTGAGCGCCGTGCCCCCTCACTCCTTTCACCAGCCACCTGTCACCGAGTTGTGACATTAAAGTAATAGCGTGGTTTGGCGGTGGGTGCTTTGTTTACCCCGAGTTGGTTTTGGTGCCGTCAGTCACCAGAAACTGCCCCTCGGGGAGACACGGCGGAGGCAGGAAAGCAATGAAGAGAGATGAAACAGCCCGACAAGGATTCAATCGGGGGACCGGAGGAAGTGGCTCGTGTGACTGAGTGGGAGGTGTTTGCTTGTGTTTGTGTCTCTCTGTCGGTGGAAGTAAGTTTACAGCCTCGGAGTAAATTAATGAACATGTTTTCCAGCCCCGAAGCAGTCATCCCCATCACTACACACACACACACACACACACACACACTACACACACTACACACACACACACACACACACACACACACACACACACTCACACACACACACACACACACACACACACACACACACACACTCACACACTCACACACTAACACACTCACACACACACACACACACACACACACACTCACTCACTCACTCACTCCACACACACACACACACACACACACACACACACACACACACACACACACACACACACACACATCACTCACTCACTCACTCACTCCACACACACACACACACTACACACACACACTACACACACACACACACACACACACACACACACACACACTCACTCACTCACACACACACCACACACACACACACACACACACACACACACACACACACACACACACACACACTACACACTCAACTCACACACTCACACACAACACACTCACACACACACACACACACACACACACACACACACACACTCACTCACTCACTCACTCACACTCACTCACTCACTCACTCCACACACACACACACACACACACACACACACACACACACACACACACACACACACACTCACACACTCACACACACAGCTCGGAGATTGTGCTCATGTTTGGAGAAACACAGCTTGAACCTTTTCATCTACAGCTGATATTTGAAACACGATAAGTTGCGATAAAAAGTGTTAATATTGCTGATCAGATGTAGAAACCTGCTGTGTGTCACAACATAAAAACCGGCCTGTAAACATACAGAACAAGCATCGTGGGTCAGAACCTGCAGCCTCCACGTTCACATTCAGGGTGCTAGAAACGGTTCGTTTCCGTCTGCTCTCTTACCGACTACATTCACAATAACACAACTATCAATATCCATCATGAGAAAGGTCAGATTCATTTCTAAAATCTTTTTTTTTTTCATGACAGCAATGTTCAAATTGCCTGCTCTGCCCTCGAGGTGTTACATGCATCAGCTTTCATGCTGGTACGATAAGTCGATAATAGTTTAGTCAATAGACATAAGTCAGTTATTCCAGTTCCAGTTATTCAGGTTTCAGCTCCTTAAATCTGAAGGTTTTATGCTTTTCTCATCATCATTGCAATTAAATATCATGCAAGTAATGTATGGCTCTGCTTTTATGCACCTCTCTCAATGTATTTACACAGAAATAGAAATATCTGAACATTTTGATGGGGCAAGACAAGAAATATGAAGATGTGACCTTGGCTTCAGATATTATGATGAATGTTATTCACACAGATTTTGACACTGATTAATAAAAAACAAAAAAAAAGATGTTACACAGTGGTCGGGCACGCACGATTACATCCCCCCCCCCCGTTTGTTTTGCTTTTTTTTTTTTTTTTTTTTACTAGCAATAAAACAAATTTAGCTTGTTTTCGCTCATCAGCACCGTGTTATCAACACAGTCGGACGACGGACGCTACAAACTGAAAGTGAAAGCATCAACTGCTCATTATGGAGTCTCAGCACACGGCGGCAGGAGTCCGATTTCACACACAGGATGTGAGAGCTGACCGACAAGATGGCGGCTGAGGATTTAAACCCACTGCTATTAGACGCATTTCAAAATCGAGGCCCGCGAGGGCCTGCAAAGAATATATTCTGATTATCATACAATTCTGTGCTGCTTGACAGAAGTACAGTGTCCTTAAACTACATGTCCCACAATGCATCTCACTTTTGTTGTTCATCAGCAATGGGGTCATACATGAAATGTATACATATATAGGGCAGCAGAGAAAGTTATTTCAACAATATATATGTATATATATGAATAGTACCAAAATGTCCAAGAAAAGAAACTAAATTTAAATAAATTGTTCAATATTTCTGCTTACAATTATTTTTCTGGATTTCTGCTTTCAGAGCTAGTTATTAAATAGATTATTACTAAAACTAATAATGCAGAGGCAATTTTGTAATATGATCAAGAGTAGATATATTTATATAGGCTTACAGTTAGTTTGAAATTGAGTTTGACACCCCTGCTATAAGAGAACGACCATCCTACGGTAGAGATCGCAGTAAACGTGCTGCACACATTGACCACCGGTGTACTTAACATCGGTGCTGTCACTAGTTTCCTCACCATCACATCCATAGTTTCCGTTCAGCAGTCTGTACGGTGCATGCATTTCTTTTTTGTTGTGATTTATTAAAACTTCAGATTGAGAATTTCTTTGCTTCAGTGCTGAACCGTTCAAGACAGACTCATGATGCACCCGTGAAGAATCAATCAATTTCTCCCTGACCACAAGCATGCACCTTCTCCCGCCCACGCACTCAGACACAGCTGCAGGATGAGTCAACACATGGTTAATAAACTGACACACACACACACCGTGGTTCAGGGCACTGTGGGGGGGTGTGTGTGTTACTCACCCTGGACCGCTGCCCAGTTTGGATTCATATGACACTAACTGAAACCCCCGATAAACCCCCGCGCTCTCTCCCCCAAAGACCAGTTTAAAAATAGCCTCGGCTGGATGGAAACGAGCCCGGACTTCTGAGAAATGGAGGAAAATGACCAAGCTAAGTGTAGGCGAGCAGACTTATCTTACACCATGTCCACGCCAAATATTCACTGCACATATGGTGGCCACTAAAATATACACAAATAATAGCGTGAGAGCTACAGTACCGGTTATAAACAGCTAAAATCCACCCACTGCTTGCACACAGGTAAAACACTTCATGCACACACACAGGGATTCAGAGTTAAATCTTGAAAGAAAAAGCGCTGCATATTCTAAATTTAACACTTTCCTGATTTAAGCATGGGGGTATGCAGAGTGTTGTTTGTGGAAAATGAGCCACAATTCCTATCTGCAGAGCACAGGGTGCATGCATGAGAAATAAAAGAGCCTGAGGGAGAAGGAGAGTTGGGAATCCAATCTCAGTTTCATAAACAATCAATGAACCTTTTCACCTAAAACTACAGTTTAACTCCAAGTGGTCCACTTGAAGGGTGCACAGTGCAGGAGGTACGGTGGGACTTTGTCAACTTTCCAAGGAACAAGGTCAAACGGCTCGGCTATTTTTGGAGAGTTTGGAAATGAGATGCGGTTCGGTCCCGGCGGGGGCAAGGCCCATCAAAAGACTGAGGAGGAAAAAAAAAAAAAACAGCATATTTTCTCTGAACACTTAAATAAATTCAATATGTGAACGCGTGTCACCTTGTGAGCGTGTGCAGAGCAGGGATGGCGTATGAAGGGGCATTACTGTGTGAAGGGGACAGAAAAAAAAAAAGCCTTATCTTAGGTTTTTAATTTCCTGCTTCATTTCACGTTTCAGGACCATAAAAATTCTCATTTCCAAAAACTCCAATAAGCAACAATGAGACATGATCATAACTCAGAGCTACTTCTATAGTAACTAAGCAGCAGACCCCCCCCTTCATGCAGTCAGCCTAATTGCTTTAGCCAAGATGTGACAAGCCAGACAATTGCTGTGCAACGGATTATCAAAAAAGAAACCTAAAAAAAGAAATGAGATATTCAATCCCTCAGTCTCACTCTGCCAAAAACTCTTAACCCCCATTGCTTTGCATCAGCCTCTGTTCTGTAGATCAGCAGGACTGGAAACTCTCTCTCCAACAGCAGCACCGTGCACGCTCGGCTCCAGGACGTCGACCAGGATGTGTTCAGTGAAGTGTATTTCTGCTGGATTTCACGTAACATAATCAACCTCAAACATCTAATTAAATATCATTATATGCTCACTGTAAACGGTACACAGAAGGGCTGCTCAATTATGGCAAAAATCCTAATCAAGATTATTACGGTCAGTATTGAGACACGATTATTTAACGTGATTACTCATTGACTTTGGAAGCGTTACGCATTTAGAAAGAACATTTGAAGTTAAATACATCACTCTGGTGCATTTTGAGAGAAAAATTAAGAAGCTAGATCTATGAAGAACATTGTGCTCAATTTGTAAACATTTTAAATCAGAAACACAACGATGGCGAGACTGAAAAAAGCCCCACCCACAAACCATGAGAAATGATAGCGGGTCACGGGTGGGTCGGCCACACCGCTGCACTGAGGTCAGTCCGCCCCGGTGGATCGACGATCGGTCGCATCGAGGTTCACCGCTGGAAAGGAAAACGGTCCGCTGGACTCATAACACCACACAAAACGAGACGAAATGGAACGCGGCACAATAATCATAATCATCATGTCGATTACCTTGTTTTTCATTTCAAAATCAAAAATGAAACGGACGATACAAAAGAAGTGGATGTATGGTGCCTTCAGATGTGGTGGTGTTTCCTGCGTTCACTCGTCAGTGGAAAGTCTCTAAAAGCTCCGAGTTCACGACTTGTGACGTGTTTGTTGACGTGAGAAATGGTTGAGCCCATGGAAGTTCATGTATCGCTGCAAACTAAGCTATTATTGTAGTCATATACTGTTTTTCTTGGTAATTTAATAATCTGTCTGAGGAAAATGTTGACATTCTCAGCGACCTCATCTTTCTCTTCTGTCGTTATGTCTTTACATTTCCTGCATCATGTTCCCCACTAGCTAGCTTGCTAACTTGTTCGCCTCTGTGGCTTCTGGACTCGGACCGTAACGTTAATATTGCCGTTGCTTAGCAGCGGTGTTCTTCAGGACTTAACCACTTGAGCGGAACGCATTTCATCAACACAACCTCCCATTTCATAAACGCAGTAACCTCGACCCCGTTTGACGGCACCGCTAGTAACCATGATGTCACTCACTGGTTTGTGGACTCCTGTTTTGAAGCCTCGAGTTTTTTGGCCGTCGCCGTCTTGTTTTTGTGCAACCAGAAGTGAAATGAGCGAGTGGAGCTAAGTACAACCGAACACTGAATAAGACATTTACAGGCACCCAGAAATGTTCAAATTCATGAGCTGAAAACACACTGTGAAAGGGTTAAAGTTGAAAAATGAAAACATGGACAACTCTGATTGGACAACACCATAGAGGCAACCCGTCAATGACCAGGTAGCCCCGCCCTAAATTATCCCCTGCTTTATGGTCTATCTGACTCTAAATGAACCATAATTTACTAAATGAACATCCTGCTGTATTGAAGAAGACTTGAAACTAGCGACTGAGACACAAACTCATGTTTACAATGTTTACTGAGGTAATAAATCAGAGAGAAGAAGGATCATTATCTCATAGACGTCTACACAACCAGAGGAGTCGCCCCCTGCTGGATATTAGACAGAATGCAGGTTTAAGGCACTTCATCATTGACTTCACTTCTCGGGATTGAAACTGAAATTTGATGAATTGCTCAGCCCTCGTACACAGTACAGGTCAAACTGCTTCAGCAACTAATGACTGATTTCCTTATCAATTATTTGCAGATTAATGGGTCTATAAAATGTCAAAAATTCTGCAAAATGCTCATCTACTTCCCAAAGCTCAAGAGTAGGTATTTTTTCACTTGTCTATGAAAAAATTGCAAACAATCAACTATCTGCAGATTAATGCTGCTCTGATTCTAGTCTAAACTTCAGGTCGTTCGGTGTTCAGCTCGGCTGCTGCACATTCACACTCAGCGCTCTATAAAACAGCCTTCAGCAGATTACCTGCATTAAAACTACATAAAGTTTTCTTATCTTAAAACTGCACAAAGCAGGAGCTTAGGTGTGCAGCTGACTCCTAAATCAAACCTAAATTAAATGTCTGGCAGAGAAGTTTGTCCAACTCGCTTGCATTCTAACGAACTGTCTAAAATCAGAGTTGTGCCAAAATAGATGCGGCTGACAGCAGATTCTCACGGATCATCAGCCAACTTAAATGAAGGCAACCTGTTTTTCTATCAAGCCCGGATCAACCTTGTTTTCTCTCGATTTCATCATTCCATCAGTTGTGAGATTTCACTGTGTGTCACCAAAGGCAGGTTGTGTTGTTTTACTCATGATATGCAGCCAAACATGTCATGTGAGCACAACGTATCCCATTAAAAAAGGATATTTTCAACAGACCTGCGTTTCTTTCGGGATGAGACGGATTCTGAATCAAGGCGACGTGTCAGTTACAACTTCTTGTGCTGAAAACAAGAGAAATGTCTGCCAAGCCAAACGCTCTTTTTACGAGTGAACACCAAATCAGAGAGAGGTGGCGAGAGGCCCTGGATGTCTGGTAGGTCTTTCCAGGGAAATAACCTCTGGCACTAAGATGGATGGTTACATTTCCTGCAGCAACAACAGCCGTTTGTTGCAGGAAATAGGAGAGTAACTGGGCTGTTAGTGCAAGCTGTGATAGCCACCACGGATGAACAGGCAAAGAAAATAACTCCACTAACAGAAACGAAAACTTCTCAAATTGAAAAACCAAGGAAAAAGGACGTCACGGCGCCGCCCACGCCGCTTGATTGAGAACCAACCTCGGTGAAACGGAGCACAGAAAACCGTCAGCAACGAGCATTTGGCGACGAAGATGGAGAAGGGGAAAAAAGTGATGCTGCAGTGGAAGTGGGCGACGTGGTTGGGCGACGTGGTTGGGCGACGTGGTTGGGCGACGTGGTTGGGCGATGGCTACCGAACCGGCATATCACAACAACTATCTGCAATGTAAAGACATGCTGTAGAAGAGTAACGTGTACCTGAGCAGGGGATGTAGTCTCTCCTCTGTCTGCTGTTCTGTACAGACATACGCGGCGTCTTTTAGTGCATGTTAGCGCCGCAGACGTTTCTCTGCACCGCTCTCATTCGGCGGTTCCAGCCGATAACTCCGCCCAACTCAAAACGTCAACCCAAGAGCACAGCGCCCGCCCTCAGCGACGGACAATGGCCGACAGGGGTGGGGACAGAAAAATAAATTAAATAATTAACCTGTGAATTGCATATTATTTTTACAACTCAAGCACACCCATGTACTGATATTTATGTTGAACACAGTAAACGGCCTGATGGAGCCGACCATGGACGTATACAGTAGGGATGGGTCATGGTTTTACATTTTTATAATAGTCATTAAATTATAGAAAATAATCAACTAGTTAATGTGACAATCATCCTGTCTTTTATATATTTTATTTATTTATTTCTGTTTGCGACGTGCACCTCACAGTTTCAGCGGGTAGACCAGCTGTTTGAGCAGCAGAAAATACTTTCATTCAAAGCTGACAGAAACAGAATAAAACTCACAAAAACAACCATTTTTCCACTGTTCCAACAATATGTTGAAATAAACTCATGCATCAATTTCTTAAAAATAACTGACTAATTCTCAGTGATTAGCAATTATTATTATTATTATTATTATTATTAGTAGTAGTAGTAGTAGTAGTATTTTTAAGTAAACAGAGCTAAATTAAAAAGAAAATTATTTGTGAAGGAAAATGTCTTTATTCTTTGATTTTTGGGTTGCTGGAAAAATAATGTAATAAATAATTCCTGACAACGATCCTGATATATTTAACAACACAAGTCTGACTACAGACATGCTGAAAATCACACATTTTTAGGTTATTTATTTAGATATTTTCCAAAGAGTAAAAGAGTCAACGTTTCCCATATCGTATCTGCATCCACGTATTGTGATATCGAATAGCGTCATTGGCCATCGGCCCAGCCCTAGTAAGAAATATGAATAAAAGTTACCAATGTCATCAAAATAAAGTACACTTAGATATAGTGCTGTATGTAATGCAATAAATGTATTTTATGATGATATCAAAAAAATATATATCCAAAATACAAATGTGACTTAAATTAGTTTGGTGAGAAATATATATAAAAAAAAAAAAAAAAAAAAAAAAAAATATATATATATATATATATATATATATATATATATATATATATATATATACACACATATAAGCTTTGACTGTTGCCATGGTAATCAGCCTCCAAAATCAGTATTCAAATGTTTGTTTTTTTTTATTTTTATTTTAATTATGAAATAAAATACAAATACCCAAAATAGCTCATGAAATAAAGAATAATCCCACTGCGTTATTCATATTCAGCATTAATTATGATTAGTTATTCAGACGGATATCGCAGTTTGCTGCATGTGTTCATCAGTGTGGTTCAGAAACGGCGACGATGGAGACAGAACGAAGCTTTGAATAAACCCAGAACATGGTCCTGTGGTCAGCCAGCTGACCGCTGACAGTCAGTGTCAGTACATTTTACTTTTATTGCTGAAACAATATGGAGAAATCTCTGCTCTGATTCACTGATTTATTGTGTTTCGTGGTGTATATGAATTGCCTTCAATAAAGGTTTTCTTCTGAAAACTTTCACAGCAGCATCTTAACGTCTCCTCTACCAGCTAGACTGGCGGGAGATTGGGAAGTCGGGGGGGATGATTTGCTCCACTTTCAGCCTGGCCGGTTAATCAATGATGCGGAAGGTCTGCACTCATTATGAAGTGATTAAGAGATCATTTGGAGCAACAAACCAATGCACTTTTGCCATCCCCAAGCCCACCCAACTAGGAGTTCAACAATCAATAACTGGTATGTACGGCCAGAGGCGATTTACAGAGACAGGTTTCCTTATTTCAGTCGCTTCCTCCTATTAAACACCGGAGTGAGGAGAACCCAAGTGGATTTATATGGAAGTTATGTTTCTCTGCTCTCCACGGTGGCGTAGAGGGAGTGTGTGGTGATGTCTGTATTATCTTAATCTTTGGGGAGTTAATATTATCCTACCGAGTGTTAAGGTTTTGAAAATAAACAGGATTCTGGGGATTGTGGGTGACGCGGCTGAATGGGAGTTTTGGAAGATCTTTGCGCTTAGTCATCAGCCAGTAATCCTTTAAAATGATGAAAATCCATGCACATATGAAGCGGCATTAGCTACTGCTTCACATGAAATATGCATGAAAAATGACAAGGATTTCTTTTTGGATGAGTCATTTTTTTTCCTTTCAAGAGAGATCCTTTTTGTTGAGCATGCTCCTTCCACGCTGCCCTGTGGCTAGCATGCACAGCATCCCTGCTACATCACCGTGTGAGCGTGATACCATATGGTGAATAGGTACTGTGCATCTCAAAAGGGCAACCGATGCAGGAGTTAGGAAGAAAAAAGCATCATAATCTAAGTATTATGACCACAAACAAAACACAGAAATCTTTGTACGTTGCTTTACACAGAAATGAAACAAAGGAGGAGAAAATCCTTGAAACCAAAAAGCATTTGAGGTTTTAATTCTTAAAGGTTTTAATTTCCCTCTGTGGCCAAAAAAACATAAATCTGAGGCAATCTGCTGACACTGCAAACTACAGGTTATGTTTCCCCCTCCAACTGCTGGACTCCATCCACCGAGCTACATGAAGCGTAACCTGACAGTCATTCAGTGTTCCTGCTGCGCTGCTTGCGGCCGCGGCGGGTTGGCAAACGGCGCCCGAGTCCATGTTCGACAAGGGGTTAACGTTTCTGAAGAACGGCTCGACAAAACCACAGGAAGACAGCCAGTCTGGATGGACGGGCCGAGGCCTGTCACTTGTCCAGCTTGTGGTCCCCCATCTTTTTCTTCTTCTCCCTCTCCTTCCCGCTAGCCTTTCACTGAACTCAAAAGTTTTTCCTCCCAAAATTTACACACTCATCAGCGTGGCTATAATTTCCAGTCCAGCACTAACCACACCAGGACCACAGGAGGTAAGCCGCTGCACGCCTGGTTTTGGAATCAGCAACCCTTCCAAGGGCTCAAATCTGATGATTGGACTAGTGAAAGTGAAGGTTGTCAGTGCTGAAAACAGCCACTGTATTCACCTTTACTTCCACAACACTGCAACAATAAAAAGGGGATGTGCCTAAACTGGCAGTATACATTACGTCTGTGCTACAGGCAATCTGCAAATGAACTTAAAAAAAAAAAAGATACTGTGCACTGAATCAGCAAATTCAGAACAAAATGAGGGAAAACTTTTCAGTAAAGAAGTCGTTTCTGCTCGGTTGGAAGAGTGGCTGTTGAAAAAGAAAAGCCCCATCCAGCCAGGACAGTGATGGAGGACCCACTTCAGCCACGCTGCCGAAGACACGAGGCAGGTCTGCCCGCTATTCTCAACCTGCGCATCTGAAACGCTTCATGCAACATGTTCATGTGATTTCTTAGCAGCTGTGGCCAAACGGGGGCCAGACCCGGAGGCCAAGGCCCGGTGGTCTCAGCAGATAGCCTGGCCCGACCTGTGTTGTGTCGGCCTTGGATTATGGATGACGGGGAGCCTGCAGGGCTGACAGGTAATAATTCACTCCCCGGGGGTCCCACACCCTTCACTGGACACAAGCAGCCGGAAAAGGGTGGGGGATGGGGGAGGCACACATCCTTGCAACCCACCCTCTTCTCCTTTTTCCTCTACCTACTTCAAGAAGCGGGGTTCTCATTGGCTGCCCAGTTGCCACGGGTAACCAGCCATTATCAAAATGAAATATGAGGTGCCACAGGCCGGTGCCTCTCTCAGGTGCAGGGCCAAACAAAGTCCCATATGTTGCGGATGAGGAGCGGAGATTAACTGTTGCTTCCTGAAGCACGGCGCTGCACCGGCCCATTCTTCAGACATCGGCAGTTGCACAACGCCGCCGTGCGTTTGAGGTCTGAGACACTTCAGACAAATCACTGCAGTTGAGGTGCCACAACAGCATCCCAGAAAAATATTATCCAATACTCTTAAGTTCCACTGAGCTTGAAATGGGGGTGTGGGTGGGGGTGGGGGTGGGGGTGAGCCTGAGTGCAGCAATTCAGCAACGCCAACTTCGCCTGGGGATTTAATGTAACGTGTCTTCACGTATCCCACTGAAACTCGGCTGTTTTTCCTCCTCTGACCGATCCAAGCTGCGGACTCGCTGCGAGTGTATGTGTGTTATATGTAGCTATGTTCATATATTGAGCGCTTTATTTCGATGATGAAAATGGAAATAGGGCTGCTGAATGTTCCCCAAGGGCCACAGTCCTCAGCCCCCGGTTAGGAGCCTATTTCAACCATCATTACCCTGAGGGCCATTAGGAAGATGCCATCTGCACACACGGGGCCCCTCCATCGGGGGCCTCTTGTCATTTGAAACTAAAAGCAAGTGCCGAAATGGAAATCGGAAATAAAATTACACACTGGGCTAAATGCACCATTAACCATGCTAACCGAGCGACGGGCCTATCAGGGCCTGGAAATGAGAGCTGGACAAAGAGCAAGCAATTTTCAGAGGTGACGAGGAAATGAATGTGCTGCTGGTACTTTGCTCTCTCTCTCACATTTAGGACTGTAACTCACTCGTCAGCAGAATGCGACTTTCCTAATAGTGTTGAGTTAAAAAAAGAGGAAAAAACAGAGAGGAGTTGATTGTTTGTGAATGTGGGAGACTGCCACAAACGAGGGCTGAATATAGATTTGTATGCACTATATATAGGCTGGTATAAGCAGGAGTGCAGACAGACACGCTGGTAAGTATCAGACACAATCTCAGGCTACGCAGGACTTCTCCTGCAGGGAAGCAGCACCTCTCCTTGTCAACAGACTGGTAGCATGTCAAATAAAATAACCTGAAACCACATTTCAGTGTCCTCTGAGCAAGCAGAGTGCTAAGTCACTGCACAACCGCGGTAGGAAACCGCAAGCCATCCACGGCCTCCCCAGCCGATGATATCACTGCAGCAGCTGAGATGAGCAGGGACAGGGCAAAACCCAAGAAAATCACAAGATCTGACCACACTGTTTCCACTTAAACATCTGACTGGTTTGACCGGGGAGTGCATGACATTTCCCCTTCCAACAAGACAAAAACAAGAGCAATGAGGTTAAGTTCTGTTCAGTCGAGGCGACGCGACCCTTAGGCTCAACGTGCATTCTTAAAATGCCGGCAACACTTTTGCAAGGCCAGGGACAGACCAACAACAGGACCACCGAGTCAGGCAAGAAGGCACATGTTGCCTTGCAACAGACCAAGATCAGGGAAAAAGTGGCTGGGTCTGTTTGTGCAGAGGAGAGATTTATTTATTGTTGAAATGCTCTTAGCCTCAACTGAAACTGAACACCCACTGAGGGCGATGAGCGGGCTAATGCACACCAGGCTGAGACAAATCACAGTCCCACTTCTCAGAGGATGGCTCAAGAGCAGCTCTGAGCATCTCATTTCAACACAAATAAACCACCAGCGGCTCCTGGGAATCGTATGGGGGAAAACACAGGTTTCTGATCTCTCTTTGTGCATCGTAGGCAATACTCAAGTCCAATACTGAGGCTGCTGCTGCTGCTGAAACTCTGCGTGCAAAAGCAGAAACCTGTTACAACAATGAGCTCATCGCTTTCACTGCGAGTTTGGCTTCAAGACAGAACTGCAGATGAAGTAAGCTCGATTTAGCAGGTACAATCTACGCAAAGTGAGAGGATGCGGGGCGATATAATGGCACACTGGTCTCTTTTCTGACCACACACAAGCTCTAATAGATTTGTTGACATTATCTGCTGGTAAAACGGGAGTAAAACACCCACTGTGTGTTGTTTTCCTTTGCACAGACAGATCCTGAGTGAACACATTAGACGTGGAAAATAAACAATTAGCGTCTCCGATAAGACGCCCCTCACAGACGCGTTATCAGCTGCTGATTCCCGATAAGTTGCTGAGGAGTCTTGCAGCAACAGTCAACGCAGAGCGACGCGATTCTTGGTGTTGCAGGGTTTTTTTACAATGCATTTACACAACGCAACACAATATGCAAATTTGCGTGGGAACGGCGTGGGAGATAATAACTAAAAGGTTGCAAAAGCAGTGTAACGTCAGCTGCGTTTTCCGTTCAATCACCTCAGTGCAGAGATGACCAAAACACAGCCGAGGATCGGAGAAAACAAGCCGCTTCTCCACACCCAAAATTCAACTTAAGGAAGAGTTGAAGCTCATAAAACGCGCCAGAAATGTTGTTTTAATGTGATTAAAATCGACGCAGAGGCTTGAACGCCATTTACACGGTGATATAATCTCTCCGATGTGGCAAACTTGGAGCATCAGACTCCTAATGAGCGAAGTACGCGCAGCTGCAGCAGCATCGCCAAAGTCCTCAACTAGCAAGCGAACCACTTCTTACCTCACTGTTTCCCTCCTCCGTCCAACTGGGAGACAAAGACCGGCCGTCGCTGTCTCTCCGAGCAGACACCGACGCGGTAAAACGCGGTGAAGACGGCAGTCGGTAGTTTTAACTAGTTTTCTTCGGTAAACGGTTAGTAAATCCCAGAGCGCCGGAGCAGCGGAAAGGCGCCCCTCACTACTGTGACAGACCGGAGCCAGACTGAAACCACAACACTTCTGGAGCCGCTCAGGCCACGCCCCCCGCGCTGGAGTTTGACAGGCGTCCCGTCCAATCACGGAGCAGATATACGATCGGGTCGTTTCCCATTGGTTAGTCCGTCGAGTTTTTTTGTTTTGCGTTGAGTCCCCGCCCAGCTCGGGCTCACTTTTCTCCCAGATGTTGATGAATGCCTGAACATCAGGCCCTCTGTAACCCAGCCAGCCAATCAGAGCACAGGACGGGGGTTTAAACACACATAGTTGGACTTCATGGGAGGAGCAAAAACTTCTTCTCTGTTGTTACAGAGGATTGTTATTGTTTGTTTGTTTGTTTTCAGGACGTTTTAATGTCACATCATAGGACATTTACGGTGCAGTTTAGTGACAATTAAAAAAGGTAGGTAGGTATGGAGGTATATTTTAGGTGTGTTTTTATATTATTATATTTATTGTTTATTATTTTTGTCTGATTATGTTTATTTTTAGGAATATTTGTATTTATATATTTTAGCTATATTTTAGGTGTTTTTTTATATTTTAATTTATTAACTATTTTTAGATTGTATATATTTTTAGGTATATAATATTTTTGTTTATTTTCAGGTATATTTTAGCTATATTTTAGATATATCTTTAGGTATACTTTATATAATTCTATTTATTTTAGGTACATTTCTATATTTTATATTTACTATTTATTATTTTTATAGTATTGTATTTATTTTTAGGTATATTTTTATATTATGATATTTATTTTTCATTTTCAGATTATACTTATTTTTAGGTATATTTTTTGGTTGAAGAACATGAAGAAGAAGGAGAAGACAATAACACACTTTATAGATCCCCTGAAAATTCAATTTTGTCATTGTTACTTTTTCCACAGACCCAAAATATATACATGCATAAACAGGATCTATATACATGCATTAATGGAGAGACCTGAGAGCGAGGGGGCTGCCCCTGACCAGTGCCCGAGCAGTTTGGGTTTGGTGCCTTGCTTAAGGGCACCTCAGCTGTGCTCAAGAGGCAAACTGGCAGCTCCAGGTCACACTCAGTGTTTGGGCCATACGGGGGCTTGAACCAGCAACCCTCCGGTTACCAAGCCAAGTTAGTAGAGGGTTGCTGGTGTGTCATGGTATTTTTACTGCAAATGAATCTAATTAGTATTGTCATTATTTTAAAATGCAGTAAATATTTAACATGGAGCTGTTGTTATAAAAACTGCAGATTTTTTTTGCCATTAAAATTGTCATATGGTATCACTGTTGCATGGGTCAATGGATTACAACCTTTATAAATTAAAAACAGACTAAAAATGCTGATAAAAACCTCAGACATAACTTTACAAGTGTCTGTTTTAGTAAATGGCAATCATTTTTATGTGGTATTTATTCACTTGTATACTAATGGGCTACATTTTCTCTTGTCTTCTTTGACACTTTTCAGTTCAGTACATGAACAAAAATTTAGTTTGTGCACAAGTAATTTGTAATTGTGGTTACTGATGTTATGTGTAACAGAGTCTGCACTGCAACTTACAGTTACTTATATATTATTTACATCCATAGTACGTTATCCTACGTTTTTATTTTATATTTTAGTAGTAGTTAAGCATGTTTTGTGTAGTCTATGGTTAATCTATAGATACATACAGAATCTCTCTCGTAGTGTTGATATGTTTCAGCTGCATCACAGATGGGGAGGAGGAGCACAGCGCTCTGGTGGAGAACTTCATTCGGTGGTACGACAGCAGTCACCATACCAAGGAGCTTGAGGTGGACTTCCGGCAGAGCAAAAATTGGCCCCTCATCTCCCATCACCACCCGAAGGGAAGAGGTGGAAGTGATGGATCTGAACCAGAAAATCTGGAGGTGGTGGCAGAGAGGAGGATGAGGAGGAAGCTGGATACTATCGTGGAGAACGCCTCCCTCTTTGATGAGCCACGATGAGGAGCACGGACTGTACATACTGTGTTCACTCTGTATCTTTTACATCTCTATTCTGTTGCCTATTTCGTCTGACCAGTTGTCCAAAACCGAAATATATTCAATTTACAATTGCATTAAACAGAGAAAAACAGTAAATACTCATATTTTTGGGGCATTTTTGAATTTTTATGACCCAGTCCACATCACCGTGACACGCCACACAACAACACATTCTGCACAAATAAAGATAGTTAAAGCATGCACACATTAACTGTAAACATGTGAATTTCTCCATTGTGAGACTAATAAAGGAATATCTTATCATATCTTAACATGTTCATACTGGAAGCTACTATGCAGAGGAGGCACAGTAAATGCTCACTGCATGCACTCTGAATGTCCTATATAAAGTATAAAAGCTGAATACGGTTTGAAAAGCAGGGATAAAATGTTCCAATCAGATGGAGATGATGATGAGTACTTCCCAGAAACACCAATAAGACACCTGTGCAGCGATGGCAGTGCTCGTGCATTTAGTCTGACTCTGCATCAGCGTTTGATGTTAATCTAATAGATGGCCGTGGACTCGCTGATTCATTCATCTCTCGCCTTCATCTACTGCATTTCCATTTCAGTCAGTCTTTCTTGTAAAAATGCTCCCGTGCTATAGAAAGAAAAAGAACAGCTCAAGTGGCTCCCGACACAATTGTCTGCACTGGTTATGATACATATACCGTTAGCCACTTTGGTAGTCAGATAAATAAGACGGCCCCCCCTCAGGTCAGGCTTGTTCATTGCATTCCTCTTTGGCCTCAAGCTGCAGAAAAATGTTTGTGAGTTTCTGGTCGGCTCTGACTCAACACTAGTAGATTTACTCCAGTCGTTTCTTTTGGCAGTGCGATGCTGCCTGGTGTGCTGAGGCTCCTTCAAGGGGAGGAAAAGGACATGAGCTCAGAGGGCCACGATTCGCGTGGACTGCCTAAATCTTTGGCTTCCCTCAGTTCACCACAATACTCTGCCAGTAAGGGATTTGGCAGTGAAGAGGCTTGATATATTGACAAGCTGTTCTCCTTCTGAATTTCCTTCAGAGTAACAAAGCAGTGGCTGCATCCTGTATGCAAACACATGTAGGGCCTGGGGGTCCGTGCATTGTAAACCTCTATGTGTAGAGTATGCCCACACACAAAATACTCCAATAAAGTGACAGCTGGGTTGATGCTATTGGTGTTATTAAAGGAATAGTTCAACATTTTGGGAAATACATTTACTGTGTTTGATTCATTACCAAGGGTTAGATGAGATGATTTCTCCCACTCTCATGGCTGTTTGATGAACATGAAGCTGCAGCCAGCAGATGTTAGCTTAGCTTAGCATAACGACTGGAAACAGCTAGCCTGGTTCTGTCCAAAAGTAACAAACATCCAGCCAACCAGCACCTCTCAAAGCTCACTAACTGATGTGTTATGTGTTGTTAATGTATTTCGTACAAAACAAAAGTGATTGTGGATTTATGGGGTTTATGTGTCTATTTCCTGGATGTAGATGGATGTAGCTTCATATTTAAGATAAGATAAGATAAGATGAATCACATTGACAGTTTCCAGCCCAGTCACAACTTCAAATCCACATAATTTAATAAAACCAGCCCAAATCATAACCTTCCAGACACCCATGTAAAACCTTTACATGCACTATAAAATGTTTAATAGGCTACGCAGCTCATAAACAGTGCAGTCAGACAACCACATACACAAATCCTTGTCAATGTCAATTGTGACGTCAAAGTAAGAGGTCCTCAGTTATCCCGAACACGACTACACACAACTCATGCAATAAAATATTATTATTATTATTACTTATTAAATGAGCAATAATATGAATCAGTCAACACAATGCGTTACTAATTTTTATCTGTGTTTTCCAAATATTGTTTGAATATTGCTTTATAATATTTCAACCCCACTGTTGTCACTCCCAATTTCATCTCCCAGCCCAATCAATATTTACCAACCAACTTAACCAAATACCACATTTGGTGGAAACCAGCCCAGTTTGGCAACACGGCAGGTGAGAGTGGCACCGATCTTCTCACCTAACTCTAGGCAAGAAATGGCACAGGCATATTTACCAAAATGTAAATCATTTATCATCACTAGATCACTGATCTGTCAAGCTGTGAATCCAGGAGTCATTTTGTGATGAAGGTTTGTGATTTACTGTCTCAACCTGACTTGTCAACTTCATTTTGTAACACTCAGCATACAGCAAACTCTTCTCCTCTCTCCGTTTTATCTCACAAAACCAGCAAAAACAACAAAGGTGCTTTTGCTGGAAGTGTGTTGAACACAATAATTGGTTAGAGAGGGGCAGCACTGCTGTTGGCTGTCATCATCATTCAAACTGCTGCTCGGTGGTTTGAATAGGAACAAGGAAGTTACAGCAGTAAGCCTGCAAAACTTTCGCCAAGGCACAAGCGACACAGAGGGGTGAAATGATCTCTCTTCTGGTAAAGCAGATGTGCACTTTGATTACTTTTGTGTATTTTACCTTAACTTACCCCGACACTGTCAAGGTGTATTTGTACGTTTGTATTACACAGGTGCAAATAAAGCACAGCTAGCAACCAGTAGCTAAGTCTGAGGAGCAGTTATGGTTTTGAAATGAACATTTTTTTTTAGCAAAAGTTTAAATTCCTGAAGTTACCTGTCTATATTTTGAGTTGAATTATATTTGCATATCGAAAACGCCTGAATGCCATGAAAATGTGCAAGGCGTTTAGCGTGCAATAAATATGCCTGTCTTGATTTGCAAGAGAGTTAAAGACAATTAAAAAGAAGCCTCTCAAACTGAGTTAAAAGGGTAAAAGCAAAAAAACAGAGCAAAGTAAAATAAGATCAAATAAGATAAAAGCATCACCATGCTACTGGGTATTAAAAGCCATCCTAAATAAATAGGATTTAGCCTTGAAGAGGCCCAGGTCAGAGATGAGACGCATGTCGGCGGGGAGCTTATTCCAGAGCCTGGGACCAGGACCAGGACCAGGACCAGGACCAGGAAAGGCTCGGTCAGCCCAGTGCTGGTGCTTTGACCTGGGCACTTCCAGCAAGCTGATCGGTTGACCTCAGAGCTCTACCAGGATCACAGACAGTTAAAAGCTCAGATAAATAGGATGTTAAGTTATGTTAGTGATGTTTGTTACGCATTACAAATATACTTATCTTAAGCCCAACTATGACATTCTTCCAAAACTTGAGTGGTTTTCTTGCCTGAACTTAACTGCTGATATGTGCATGGCGTACAAATGAGCAAATGCGAAACGGCTAAATTGCATCCTCATGACACACAGCATGTGTGTGTAACGTTGTGGTATTTACAGGCCTTCCTGTGAGACCGGGTTGCTGCTACTATACTGTATAACACATGAGCACCTAGCTCCAAGCTACCTTTGTCTTAGCATTCTGCATCTCAGCATCTACTGCCCTGATGAGGTGTTGATAGTATGACAATGGCTTCCTCATGGGATGGCTGAGCTTTTCTCATGTTGGTTAAAATTCTGAGTTCTTCAAATACAGTATTATTAACTAGTATTAGATGAGTCAACATATTTAGCTTCGAAAAGAGAAAACTACAGTATCAGGTTTCAGCTTTTCAGGAAGACCCCCTTAGCATGACGCTCTTTGTTGTTTCAGAATGAAATGCTCTGGCTATGTTCACTGTTATGAATGAATTTGTTGCCCGATAGCTCATTTATGGCTTTTTAAATATCTTTTGGACAACAGTGGAGCTCTATGGCACCGAGGCATATGCTATCCGGCTGCCACTACTCAGACAGTACTTCTTATTCTGCTAAATCCACTGTTGGTGTTTGCTCTCCTCATGTTTGCAGCAGTAATCAGAATCAGATTTAATTTATTAATCGCAAGGGGAAATTGCTTTTCGTTGCAACAGCTCCTACTCAACGTGTACAAGTGTTAAAAAGAATACACACATGATTAATTTATTAAATTTTTTACATTTAAAAATATGTAGAGGAAGTAAAAATATCAACCATGAGCTCTGCACTATATTAGAAGGAATTTATTTTACATAAATGAGTCCAAAGTCCAACCAACTGACTCAGTGTCTGAGTAAAAAGAATGAAACTGTTTCCCTTAACTATGAAGGTGACCTATATTACTTTGTCGTTTTAGTTGAGTAAGCTTTAAGGTACCGTGTGTAGGATTTAGCGACATCTAGTGGTGTGGTTGCATGGTGGTCTATGCAGAAATTAAAAAACAAACTGAAACTACAAAATATGTGTGAGAGCAGATATCTTCCTTTAAATACAGAATGAATGCTATTTATTTTCTTTATTTCTTTAACTGTCCATAAATGATTATGTGCTATGTGAATAAAAGGTATTGTCATGATGATAAACCTGCCAGATGCTATTGATACAATCACTGGACAAACCACTGCTTCAGTGCATTTTGTGGAGTGATTGCATCAACTCTCTTGCAATACCCTAACGCACAGGGCCTGTAACCCAAATACCAAACATGCTAGCAAACACAAGATGTTCTTGTGACCATGAGATGAGTCTTAGAAAATTGATCCTGCAGTCTATAGGTTGAGTCAGGACTGACAATCACACTGCAGCACATCAACAAATGCCTGTGCTGAAGGAGGAGCAAGTGAGCACAATGGCTGAATTCAAACAGCCTGATTTGGAGTCCGCTGGAACGACTTGAAGCCTTGCGTCACCTTAGAGCCAATTATGAGAAACACACACAAGCCATATATTTTGTGTTTGGTCCCATGGGTCTCTTTGAGGAAGCAAAAGCACTGAAAGCTGAAGAACAGAAAGAGAGGAGTGTGGGCTATGAATCCAGCATAATGATGACAACATTCCTCAAGGCTTTAGTGTCTCATCCTCCCACAGGACTGCAAAGACAGTCTGTAAAATCTACCTGTACTTACCAGCAGGCTGGGCATACCCATGCCTGACAATAATCACTGATATATGGACAGGCATTAGAGTATTTCCATAGGGAATATACAATGAGATGTAAACTGGATTGATGGAGTGAAATAATAGGCAATTTGTCTTTTTCCACTCTGGATCTTTTGAATATGTGTATGTGACTGAAAGGTGTGATTATGTTGAATGGTAATGCCTACTGTTTGTGTCTTTGGAAATGTCTTTAAAGGACAACTTTGGTGTTTTCAGTGTGGGCCTTACTTTCCCATGCTGCTGTGTTGAAGTGTCTTTTGAAATCGGTCCAGTGTTGAGGGAGTATGCTGTGGACGGCAGCTGCGAAACAGGCCGTAATGTAATCGCTCAGGGCAACTCCTTGTCATCAGTGTATGTTCACTAAAATTGCTTGTTTTTGCCACTGACAGGCTCAGTTTGTTGGAAAGGACTGTACAGAGAAACTGAACATTTTTCTTTGCCTTTCGCTTGATCTGGTCTGTTTATTATTGTGTGTCTCGCTCAGACAAGCCTCGTTTTAAAATCTTACGTTGCATCCAAATTGTAGAAATCAGCTGAATATTCAGTCATAAAACTGAAAATCTTTTAGATAAAAAAGCTATGCTTTCTGTACAAACTCTGACAACACCAGCACTCCTCTCTCCAACTCTCACTCACCTTTCAAGCAACAAGTCACATGACACAAACCAGACCGGATGAATGAGGAAAACAATTCAAACTTACAGCCTAAGAGGACTAGGACTTGCTGGACTAGTGTGAAAGTTAGATGGACCTGACTCTCCTGAGCTCTGCACCCTTATTTTCCTCTTTGCTTCGAACACACTGCTTCCTACTGAATGTTTGTATTGGACGAAAGTGGTGCTGTGCAGAATCATCCGATATGGACATTCTGTAAATCCTTTGCTTACTGGGCTGTCTGCTCTTTGGCCTGTGAAACGTAATCATTTGGAGTCAGTGGCCAACCTCTGGGTCTGACAAGTGAAGGCAAGGCTGCAGTGCCCTCAACCTGCATTCTTTCTAACAGCCAGCAGGGGGCGACTCCTCTGGTTCAAAAAGGAGTCAGAAGCAGGGGATGCTTTGGGGCGGGGCCACCTTGTGATTGACAGGTCGCTACCACAGCGTTGTCCAGTCTGGGATTTTTCTCTTTAACCCTTTCACAGTGTGTTTTTACTTCATGAAAGTTATCGGTAACATTTTGGTCACCTTAAAATGTTTTATTCAGCATTCAGTTGTCAAAGTGCAACCCTCTCATGTCACATCTGGTTGCAAAAAAAAAAAAAAAAAGAGATGGCAACAGGCAAAAAACCATGATGGTGACAAACAAAAACCACGATGGCGACAACCAAAAACCACCATGGTGACAACCAAAAACCACGATGGCGACAACCAAAAACCACCATGGTGACAAACAAAAACCACGATGGCGACAACCAAAAACCACGATGGCGACAACCAAAAACCACCATGGTGACAACCAAAAACCACGATGGCGACAACCAAAAACCACCATGGTGACAAACAAAAACCACGATGGCGACAACCAAAAACCACGATGGTGACAAACAAAAACCTTGTCAGGAGCAGCCCCCTCACTCTGACATCTCTCCATTGACATGTATATGTACTGTGTGAACGTACTGTGTGAACAACAGAGTGTAAAACTGAATTTCCCCACTGTGGGACTAATAAAGGAATATCTTTCTTTCTTTCTTTCTTTCTTTCTTTCAGTCATTGTTTCATTTCAAATCAAATCAGATGTGCTGCAGCACAGAGCCCAAACAAGTGAAACATGCCATTACAGACTGCAGCGTCTACAGATCACATCTTGTAGTAATCACATCATGTAGAAAGATTAGGGCAGCACTAATGTCAAGGCTACATTTCCACACACAGCCAAAGTAAAACATACCTAGGGCTCCTGATCTAAATGTGTTTTAATGTATTCATCACTCACGGCCGAGCATGAAGAAGTGGTGACTTCATTACGAGAGCAGCCATAAGGACAGACTGGAAACACTGTCGGGCCATTTGGCTGTATTAGTGATACGCTGCGAGTATCTGATGTCTGTGTGATCTTAATCCAATACTGGGATTCATAATCCCCAGCAGGTTTTTCAACTAAACAAAGATTAGGAGAGATTTGGTTGTTTGTTTATCATCTGAATGAATGTCAAAAGGTCAGCTTCAGGACAAATGGAGGGAGAACAAATAAATTCTCCCCCGCTCACATCACTGCCAAAACACTGAGCGTCACACAGAAATCTACTGCTGTCACTTAATGTTCACAGCACTTCACCAGCTCACACAGATGCACACCATACCCTTCCAGTGTGGGTATCCACTGTTGCATACCAATGATTTTGAGTTAAGCCATCAAACAGAGGCATATGGTCAGAAGAGACGGTCGTTAAGCTCCTTCTGTTCCAACAATACTACCACTGCTCCTACTAGTAATAATGTGAGAATCTTAGTAATAGACTCAAAGCCTATTTATCCCGAGAGCATCTGTGGTTGCTATTGCTAATTTATGTCCATTATCTGCAGGTTTTATCGCGTCATCTCAAGACATCAAGCTGCTACCTCATCATGATTATCTTATTATCTCCAGAGAACAAATGGGGCTCGTGTTTAGTTCCCAAAGCCCAGTATCTCAAGATATGTCAACTATTAGGGTATATCGAGGTATCAAATGTTGTTTTCGTGTGTTCATAACCTGAATCGTCTCATTATTGCAGGATAACGGGCTACTATTCTTCTTTCATGGAGACAGTGTGGAGTGATTCCTCTCAGCCCAGAGAGAGACAGATATCCCAGAGGAGAACAGCTCAAAAATGACTGATGAGAATGAACGAAGCCTGCATATAATATTATGACCACCTCTGGTTATGTTAAGATATTGAAATCATTAAGTCCTGCTCATGACATGACAGTTTAACATCTTGAGATAAAAAGAGAATGAAATATCATTTAGAGCTAAATATACGCACCTCAACGTTTTTAAAAAGCTGCACTTATCATTACTTTAACGAAACAATGAGCCACATATCTGGTGAAGAACACAGCAGAGATAATTAGAGAGTTATAATTAGGTTAATGTTTCGTAAGGTGGCCAGAAAACGACTCCAGATGAATGCTAACGCTGCTCCTCATCTGCTGGATATTCGAGTAGGCAACTGTTTGCTAACAGGTCAAGCTGCTTCATACATCATTTGTAGCTATAGCACAGAAAAAGAGTACGAGCTATTTGGCTGTATTACTCATAATTCTGAACGAGGAAGCATAAAGAGTGACAAACGCCATGCGAGGGAAGAGTATGTCGACAAACACCAGACTCTCACCCAGGAGGCTGCTGTTCATGTACCGTGTGACACCAGAAGTCAACGCTGATTTATTCATCACGTAACTTCCATACGTAAATTAACGAGTTATTTTAACCCAAATCATGACCTTTAACTCAAACCTAACATAGTATCTTTTTCCTTAAACCTCCTTCTTTACTGAAACCTAAGTATTTGCATCACGCGTTACTGGACATTTGTTGGACAATTCACGAAAAATGAGGAATAATTTTTCGTAAGAAATCATCAAAGCACTCCACCGGTCCACATTAAAGAGACAGTCTTATAGTTTTGAAATGGGCTTGTATGAGGTATTTATCCATAGTCAGTGTAGTACCAGGGTTAGCAAGCAACAGCTTGGAGAGGAAGACAGCTAAAAAAATCAATATCATGTGCACATTGAGTGTATATTCAGAATATTTTCATTGGTGTGACTTGCTGTGGGAAGCCGTTGTGTCCAGCTAGACTCTCTGCAAAGCCACTCGAGTCCACTTCGTTCTTGCAGAACGTGGAAGTTGCTGGTCTACTGTTGCCTTGATTGGTTAGCTTGTTTGTGACTTTGGGGAATCTTAGTTACCACAATTGCACTAACTAACCGATCGAGGCAGCAGAAGATGAATTACTGCTTCTGTTTTGAGCTTTTTGAGCTTCACTATCCGACCCAAGGACACTCCAGTGGAGTGGCCGATTGCTGACACTGCAGTCTGAACTGGCTGAAGGCCCTTCAGGTGTACTGGTCTACTCTGTGGCCAAAACACCAGCATGTGGTCAACATCCATAAGACTGAACACATCATGAGGAATCTCATTACATACAGCGGCACATGCTCAACGTAGTTTTTGGATCAACACGTGGATGAATCTATGCTGTGTGTTTATATTTCTCTGTGTGACAACAGGCTGAAAAAGAGATAAATAAACTGTATGTAATAAACTGCAATAACTGTATGTATGTTACAAACTGCCCACTGCAACCTATGTGTGTGTTTGTGGGGAGAATTGGCACATTAGGAATGAAATCAGGACAGAAATAGTCCTGTCTATTTATGTGGTGCTTCTTGCACATGGATTCAGTGCAGTGATCTGCCCACAAGCATCCAATAAAACACAGATAATATGAGTGTTAAATTGGGGGAGGGTGACTGTTCCCCCAGGGACCTCTGGTGCTGCTGGCTTCCTGACCATCATGTCACAGGCACTGCAACCCTGTATCCTCAAAATGATGGTCCCATAAAACTAAACTAATATCAACCTCTCTTTGTGGCGGTTAACAGTAAACCCACCTATCAGGCAAAGAGCCACGGGGATGTACCGTATAGGCAGTGTCTGAGGTGGGCCAGTACTCTCAGTAACAGTGCCGCCACGTCTTCATTTCACTCCTCGGTGCACTGTGACTGTTTCTTGTACTTTCGACAAGCTGCCAGTACTCTTATTTCATTATGGTGATTACGGCCTCATAAGCCATATGAACATAAAAACTATGTGAAGAGCATCATGATGACTGTTTGTCACAAGTTTTTAAATATAATAATAAGTTTTCTGAATATTTTAGGGCATTTCCAGAAGAACTAAATGATCAGACTGTGATATGTGTAAATAATAGAATAACTATTTAAGTAGAAACAACAAAATTGCACAATTTTAAGTCAAAATCTTTCCAGTTTTCTTGGGGAGAACCCCCAAACCCAATATCTCCTAGTACCTTTAACTCACTAGAAATTCATAAAGTGTCTCTTTAGCCTGCTGTATAATAATCTATGTAGAAGATCCTGACTGGGGACACTGGACTGAATATTACCAACTATAACCTACAAATAACACAGTAATGCACTTTAAATTCAACACCTAGAACACTACTTTAACCCTACATGCTCCAGTGTGAATATTACTGGAGTATTATTGGCCTACTATAGAAGATGTAAAGCCTAATATTAGAATAACATAGCAATAAAGCCACAGCTGGTTATGACTGACACAGACTAACATGCTTAAAGAAATAATGAATAAACAGAAATAAGTTACACACACGCCAATATGTAGGTAAGAGAGCACTAACACTTGTTTTTTTTTACCACATCAACACTTTCCATAGGACAGTGTACACACTTCCTCCTCTGGGACCGACCCATCTCTACATACGAAGACACCCACCTTGTCAACAACCACTATAACAGCATTCTTGACGGTTCATCATCCAGAGTCCTCAGTAAACTCCAGCACATGCAGAACTCTGCTGCCCGTCTACTCACCCATTCCTGGTCCCCAGATCACATCACCCCTGTCCTCCAGAACCTCCACTGGGTCCCTGTCTGACAAGGCATCCAGTTCAGAGTCCTTCTCCTCCATAACCAGGCCCCCTCCTACCTCAGGACCTGCTCCACCACCACACTCCTTCCCGCTCCTCTGATGCCAGCCTCCTGTCCCCACCAGTCAGAACCAAACACCGGACCTGGGCCGACCGAGCACTCACCATAGCTGCCCCCTCCCTCTGGAGATCACTCCCCAAACCCAGCAGACACTGAACCAACCTGTCCACATTCAAAACACTAAGCAAAAGTCCCCTTTCAATGTGTGATTGATGCTGTGTGTTTTATCGTTTTAATGACGTCCATGTTTTATGGTCATTTTATCTGCGTCAAGTGTCTTTGAGTCTCTTGAAAAGCGCTATATAAATAAAATATATTATTATTATTATTATTATTATTAAAACAAAACAAAACAAAAACACTACAAAGCTGCTTGGCTATGTTTGGCTTAGACATGGCGGACTCCATGGAGAGGGGACCATCTCCCTACGCAAACTAACAAAAACACAACGATTTTCAATATCAGGTGATCGATCATACACCAAAGAAAACATAGTTATCAATATTATATTTTCATTTATGCCATCCCTAATTGTTCCACACTGCTGTAATTTAAAATAATAAAATAATAAAATTAAAATAAGTGGTTTTACACTGGACACAAACAGCTGTCTCCTGGGTGAAAGGCACGCTTGCTGACCCTCGGACGAGGTTGGGGGGTGATTAGTAGCCAGGAAGGAAACCTGTTTTCCTCTAAACGTATTTGATGATGCAGTTTTGGAGTAAGGGAACGTGGTTTTTAGCAGACCAGACTGGGCACCAACACTACCTGTGTGGATGGCTCTCAATGCCACTGAGCGACACATCCTGTGCTGCTTCTTCTCACTTAGACAGGTTATCATTTAACCACATAAAGCAGATGACAACTGTAGAAACCGCAGCTCTAAGTGGTTGTATCTGCAGCACTGTTAGCGCCACAAGACACCGTATATTACGACGGCCACTTTAGCGACTGGCCAGAAGTGTGGAGGTGTGAAAGTATGGACTCTCTTTTTTCATTCACACAATCAAGTTCAATGCCATGAATGGAGACACTATCTGCACCATTATCCAGTGGCCACCATGATCTCTATAGAGAGATCCCGGAGGCAGAGAGATGCAGCCAGGAGTTACGACAGTGATGACAGTAGGGCTGTCACAAGGTCAGATTTGTCTGCAACCAAAACTGTACATATCAAATGATTTAAGAGAATACACAATATTATGATATGAGCATTATTAAGATTTTTAAATATCACAGTTACCAGTATATTACGACACCCCAAACTCGGACCATTAAGAACTGATATTAAAATGTTGGATGTTTTATGCTGTCAGACATGATCGAGTTTGTGTGAAGCATTCTGTGGCTTTTGAATTTTTAATCTGTACAGGCTCACATTTTATTTTTCTTTTACTTTCGAGGTTTAATGACATCCCATAAGGTACAGTAAAGTTTGTACGCTCCAAAGTAAAACACGGCTTACAACTATGAGGAACTTTCATTTTTTGGTTGATCTTGGTAATCCTTGTGGACAAAAAAGGTAATTTTTCTGAGCACCAGGGTCCCTTTAGAAAACCAAACCGTTCTCACTCCCAGTTCATCAAATACCGTCGCTTGGGCATCGGCCCTCAGCACCAGAAACCGATGCACAGATGCACCCTTTAGCAACAGTATGTGATGACCTGGGTTTTCAGCTAACTCCAATGTGAACTAACCCGCAGCACTATTCGACGATCGGAGCGGTGACGTAGTATTAATAGAGTCCATTCAGGGCGGGCAGGAGGGGGCGGTGGATGGGACTTTAAACCGGGACACCAGTGTGTGTATCCTGTGTGAAATTAAAAGTAACGTTGGCTTATTTTCTCACGTCAGTCACATTAGTCACGTGACTCATCAGTATCGTCAGCCCCATGAGTCACATGCCGTCAACCTCGATTGTTTCCTAACCCTGGCTGTGGCTGTGCTCCCTAAACTTAACTTCCTGGGAAAACACAAGTTTATTTTTAAAGGACACTATGTATTTAAGCGTATTGACACGCCGTCCCTGGTACGTCCAAAAGTAATGCCAGACGGGTACCCCGTGTGTCCCTCTCCAGTGCAGAGGGACACTGACCAAGCGGCAGTATTTGACGAGTTGAGAGTGACAATGTGTTGAGAAAACCTCTCATTTTACTGTAGCAAGATCTAACAGTCCTGGTCCTGGTTTCCTGTGCCTCCCTTCCAGTACAGCCCGGGCCTCCAGCAGCATGGTGTCGGTGCTGGCTCCCAGCGTAGGGTAGGGAACTGGCGGAGCAGCGAGGTAAAGCTCTGCTCTTGGCCGGAGGATAAACCTCTACTGCTGGACACGGAGCTCTCAGCCTCGACTACAGGTTTAGGTCTGTCCACGGCGGGCTGGTCACTGCTGGACGCCCCCACTGGAGTCTGACCTGAAGGAGTCTCTGGTGGACCTGCGTGTCGCACATCATTTCGTCTGATGACGGCCATTAAGATTATAGAAAAAAATGATATTCTCGGTGATGGTCCCTGATGTGTTGCTGAACATTCGTACGAAAATGCAGAAAAAAAGATATTGTAGAAAGTCGTGCAGAGTGTCATTAAAAAAATTGTGAATATTAAACTGAGACTGTGTCATAACCGGTTAAAATTTCCTTGTTGTAACTTTAAGAATACAATAGCAAAGGCCGTGCCTTAGTCACAGTGGCTTTAATGAGCTTTGGATGCAGTATATAATTCCTGAGTATATAATTCCTCTATGTATCTGAAAACTTTCTAATAACCAGATTTGGAGATGTATAGTTTTCAGTGGATAGTGACAAAGTATAACAACTTGATGTAAAAAGCAGGAGGACATTAGAATGACAGATATATCTTGTATACTTAATTCACTTAGTACTTCTTAATTCCATTAAAAGTCTATGCTGCACATCCCTCATTCCTAAGTGCCCTTGCTTTATACATCAGCTATTGTGCTGCGAGGTCCCATCTAATAAAATACTATGGTATACTTCCCTCGGAGGATAACTTTTCCAGTCATCCATTTTCATTTACAGTGCAGGCTGATGAAGCTGAGAAATAGAATGAGCTTCAATCCCGATAGTAGATCACTGTCACTACAAGAAGCCAATACTATGAAGGTCAAGGGTTACAACCACGGCGCCCTCCGAACACTGCTGTGAGAGAATTACCAAAGCTTGAGGCAGAAAAGTGGAAATAGAGGCTATACGTGCAGGAGAAGGGAGCTTTCTGATGAGACCTTGCAGTATAAGCGAGAGGAAAGCTGTGGAGAAGGGACTCGATTCAGCGTTTGGAGGAGGGGGTGATGTGAGGTGCATCTTGAGGAGATGAGTTTTCAGTCCACAAAAGAGAGCAGGGAGTGACTCCTCTGTTATGACTAGAATGGGAAGGTCACTCCACCGTCGGGGGGTCGACCCTGTTTGGATCGATGACCAGGCAGGTGCAGGAAAGAAGAGTATATAGAATACAGAACATGGATCTGTGTGTCGGCTTGTATACCTAAACTCAAAGGTCTGACAATTTGAAATGGGTAACTTATATCCTTAAATTAATAGCTGAACATGAATAATTTAAAGATGTCAGCAGCCAAACAACAGGCCATGTGTTTCAGACACAAAACCTGGCGGCCCATTCAGATTGTATCTGCAGCACGTAGACACAAAAATACTGTATGTGGACACACTCACATTTCTATATGTTGTTATAACATAAATCCATGAATTTATGAGATTCAGAAACCCTCATTATTACTCATCTATCAGAGATCAAAATAACTCTCAAGTGAATAATAAAGGTCTTTTTATACCATCACACAGATATTATCAAACCCAGTTTATTCCATTAGCTTAGTTTAACTTTGTGGTGGGAGTTGAGAGGGGCAGAACTCTAGTCCAACAGATCAATGAGCTCTGATCTAACGTTCAGTCTGTGGCGTATAAACTGTTATATATAAACTTTGTGGTGGGAGTTGAGAGGGGCAGAACTCTAGTCCAACAGATCAATGAGCTCTGATCTAACGTTCAGTCTGTGGCGTATAAACTGTTATATATAAACTTTGTGGTGGGAGTTGAGAGGGGCAGAACTCTAGTCCAACAGATCAATGAGCTCTGATCTAACGTTCAGTCTGTGGCGTGTAAACTGTTAGTGATCAGCAGCTGATCAGCTGAGATCATGTGGTAGATGACAGTGGTGTGACAGTGTTTTACTGCCTCGTAGTAAAGAAGACATACCGGCTGGTCTCCATTAACCGCTAACATGGATCCTCTTTCTGTCCTTCCCTCTGCTCCAACTTCTCTGTTCTTGGACATTTTGGTTTGGTTTGGTTGGCATTTCTATTCATATTTTTTTACGACCCCATCACTCTGCTAGAGCGCCGCTGCTGGAAACTGCTGATATTGAAACGCTTCAGTGTGCATGTAACAAAATGGAAATGCATTGTGGGACATGTAGTTTAAGGACACTGTACTTCTGTAAAGTGGTATAGGATTGTATGATAAGCATATTATATATTCTTTGCAGATAAAATGAGGTGCTGGGCCTAATTTGGCCCACAGGCCTGGAGTTTGACTCGTGCTCTAAGACATCTAAAAGCCTTTACTTAAAGCAGCAGTGGGTACAATTGAAGCAAATATGATTAAAATAAATTCTTTTAACCTATCAAAAATGACAGGTAATATGAAAATCTGTGCCTCGGTGCTCCTAATGACATCTGCAAGATTTCACAGACTGGAGGAAAAGAACCAATCAGAGCTGATCTCTAAGCAGCTGTCAATCACTCGTAAACTCATTGTGTTGCTGGAATGACTATTTCTCACCTCAAATGTTTTCAGAAACATCTTGTAGTTACTGTTTAGCTAAAAAATGAGACAAAAATACTGTTTCAATATTACAAAAAGAAAATCTCCTGAAAAAACAAACAAACAGACAAAACCACAAAAGAGGAAAATGAAAAGAAACAGAAAACAAACAAGCTCCCTGACAGGAACAGAACTAAGCTCTCTCGCTAGATGTGACCACATCTATTTACATTTTCAACACAATTATTGTGGAGAAAGGAGGGAAAAGCTGCACACTAAATCAGATGAAGTCTCATTATTTTAGATTCTGTCTGTAGATGTGTTTTAGCATATCCTCCCCTCTTCAGGATGAAGAAACATTGCTTGATAAAATAAAAGTTATGACTGTGCAGCTTTCCTCTCCTCTTTTTGATGTGCAACTGTAAATGAGCATGTTATAAAAAATATGTTTTTCTTCATTTCTCTGAGATAATACAGGACCATATGGCACAAGAACGCAAAGCAACAAAATATGTGGGCCAGGCTGTAGCCTCTTATAGCTGCCACCCACGGAGCAGATTCAGTGCAATTCTCTCATCATCATCATCATCATCATCATGTCAATATACTGTACGATATTCAGCTCCTCTAGACCCCGTCCTCACCCTTCTGTCCCCTATGAAGCACCAAAAGAGAGTGTTGGCGGAAGGCAGGCTGATTATTATGAGCAATCATACTCTTCCGAACAGCCACCTCATGCAGTGTCTCTAACTTTGTTGATATTTCAAGAAAACACTCAAAGTGAATTTAAGGGCAAAAAACTGTGGTGCTTTAAAAAGATCACAATGTTTTCAGTAAAAAAAGCACTACACAAAACAGAAAAATGACATCATGAAAGTGTGTGAAATGGGGGATGTGATGGGAAACGAGTGGGGTAATCTGAGGTAGAGCGTTTCTCAAAAGCACTTCGAAGAGCCGTCGCCTTCGCAGTCGAAGGGCCGATTTACAGAAGAGAGGATTACAACGCCAGATTATCTGAGCAGAGTCATCTAGTCTGCCCCTCCAAAGAGCCTCATTACCCATCTGAAAGAAAATGAGCATTCAAGGGAAGATAGTAGAAGAAGAAGAAGAAGAAGAAGAAGAAGAAGAAGAAGAAGAAGAAGAAGAAGAAGAAGCAGCAGCCGCTATCTTCACATCCCCTCCGTTATTGTGCCCTGGTGGATCAGCACGATTGGTTCTCAGGATTTCAGGCATTATTACTCTGAGAATTGCCCGGGGGTTCACAGTAGCTCAGAGTTGATCTGGTGCACAAAAACACACACACACACACACACACACACACACACACACACACACACACACACACACACACACACACACACACACACACACACACACACACACACACACACACCGGCGTATCTTAATACAACAGTTTATATGATATCTTACAGAAAGTTCTTCCTCATTTTTTCTGCTACGAATGTCGTGTCAGTTTCCATGTGTTACGTTAATATTTTCAAATTAAATGAAATTAATCTTCACAGGAAACAACTTGGTAAGTTTTCGGGAACAAAGCTACTTACTTAGGTTTAGGAAACGATTGTGTTTTAGGCTAAAAATGCCATTACTTAGGTAGGAAGTTACGTGACACATAAACATTGACGTCTGGTTTCAGACGGGACGCGATCAGCGGCCTCCTCAACGCTCGCTCTCTGAACTGACCTGTGATTGGCCAAAGTCTCCCATCACAGGCTACATTTTTTAAAGCCTGAAACTGAGCCATGAAGCAGAAGTCTAGTTTTCTCTCAGAACACTTGAATTTCAATATGCTGAAAGGTTGTTATGGGATTTTTGCCCAATGATGCCAAAAACTTTCTGCCTACTGCAGGTTTAACTGCTGCTCTGTGACATAAAGCAACAGCTGTTTTCCAGCATGAAAGTCAAATGTGCTAAAAGTCAGTTCACCCACCTGACTTTCTACCTCCATACATAAAGGACACACTCTTCCTGAACTGGTCTTAAACGTTAGCATTAGCCATAATTCATGAACTGCAGAATCATCAAATATGAATGTAATTCTTAAGGATTCTGGGCTGGTTATAAGTGTCGATGGGAAAAAGGCAAAAAGAAAAATGAAAGGGAAGTTAAAATACATGAAAACAATGTTCAGCAACAGTCAAACACGGATATAAAAACACATCCCCCATGTGACAGTGACCGGTATCAACAGTATACGTCTGTACTGGATAGTAAAATGTGAAAACCACATAATTCTGAGAAAGACAGAAAGGACTACTTTAGTAAACAACTCGTGCTTCGATGCACCTAAAGGGCAACTCACATGATGTGTCATTTGACGCCCCTAGTACACGCCAGACGTGCAATATGGACAGAAAAATGAGTCCTGCACAGTAGGTGGGATGTGCTCATCTAGGGACCCAACGTGATAAACGTGCATCTTGTCTAGTCACGTTGAATAGGATGGTGGCATGTTCTGACATGGACATGCATAATCACAAGTTGATGCAATGAAACAAACGTGTAGGCGGACATAGGAAATAATGGACTCACACCCCACTCCGTCAGTGCAATCCTGTCTCCAACTACTAATTTAAAACAGCAAATATGTTTTAAAAGAAATGGAAGTCTGGATTGTTTTCTGCACGATATCCACACATA
Source organism: Pterois miles (assembly GCA_947000775.1). NCBI lineage: Eukaryota > Metazoa > Chordata > Actinopteri > Perciformes > Scorpaenidae > Pterois > Pterois miles. The sequence continues at coordinate 10,410,540 of CAMQGK010000568.1, read as the reverse complement.
ATGTATTTCACTTGTTTTGCATGGAGAGCAAATTAACTAATTATTAATTTAGTTGAATTGACCCAACACATTCTCATCACAGCTCATCACATACTGACACTTTATCAGACAATGTGAATTGATGTTATGAACAGCTGATTGTAAAGTAAAAGTGAATGTTTGTACCAGCAGTCGCACCGAACTGACATTTGAGCGTGTTCCATGACGAACACAAAACGGCGTTGCACGTCTTCAGTAAGGACAGCTGGTCAAGTCGGCGTCGATGCAGGATCGTGGTTGGAGGGTTTCATAACCCGCTTCTGCTCCTCACAAACTGGTTTGGAGTTGGCACTTAATATGGCGGACCCTCCACATGAAAGGAGTGGAAGTGGGTAGGGCGGGAGAAGGGGGTGGTTTCTGGAGTGTTTCAGGGTAAAAACAGGCATATGCAGACAAACAGTATGAGGAAAATACAGGGATTTTTGAACATTACGTCATATAAGCAGAAACTGAGAAAATGAGCATAATATTGGACCTTTAACTGCAACTGAGGCTGCTCCATCAAGTACTAGAGACTGGGCTCATATACATTTGTGACTTGCACTTGGGACTCGCCCACCTTCGTTTGTTTGCTCCAGTCTGATCATCATGATCAGGATGATGACTTTGTTGTGATGACTTGTTTGCTGCCACAGAAACCAGAACCTGCAGCGGTTTCTTTCATGTACACGACTCTCACTCATGTTGCCGTCAGTGAAGAAGCAAGTCTAGGTGCTGTTTTCCAGCCACTTCGTCATGTGTTTGTCATCGGAGCTTCGGCTGAACTGCTTACATCGGACGTGGCCGCACGGGGAGCGGCCCCGAGGCCCCGCTGTTTGTCTGTTGTCTGTTTGTCACAAGGATTACGGCGTCATATCCATCAAACCCAAGTAAACAATCGCAGAACCGGCACATGACGAGACAGCAGTGGATCTCTCTGAGATTCATCACAGTGACACACAATGTGTCTCACCTCACAAGGTCACACAGGAAAACAAAGCAGGGTCTGTTTGAGAAGCGCTTTTGTTCTGATTGTATAAAGCTGCAAAATGAATGATCAAAGGTGAAGCAAGGTTTGTTAAAGAAAAGCATTAAGTCAGCTCATCCACCCACCAGCTCCACAGTCAGATAGGTGTTACAGACACAGAGAGGCTGGTGTGGTTGTCGATCGGCAGGCATCGGGCCCTTAAGGGCATGTGAATAACAAATGAGAATGATTTTTTAGTGGGAGTGATTAGGTTCGTGGGAGATTCGACTGCTTCATTTTGCAGCCCTAGCCTCATCTGCCGAGCAGCGCCCGGTGGGCTCCGGGTCGAGGCTGGGTAAGCGGCCTCTTACACCTCTCCCCGGGGATGTTTACCAGCCAGGCTCGGCAGCTCACATTGGCCTGACCTTCCGCTGCCTGCTGGCTACTTAACTCCCTCTCTCTCCATCACTGGTGGGCAGTTAAACAGCGAGTCACGTTACAAAACGAGCCAAAGAAGCCCTCTTGCCCTGGGCGGATCAAGGGCGGTATTTTAAACAGATCAGATCGCACCATTTGCAGCCTTCTACAGTGTGTGGTGAATAAATCTCTGAGCTTTTAAAGAGCGGTGATTAAATGTTTTACTGCGTCCGTCTGCCGTGCCTCCGGAGTGGGAACTGCTCCGAGAGCTATTTTTTTCTCTTCACCATTTGTTTAATGACGAACAATATTGATGTTTTTTGCACTGCAGCAAATGTTTGGAGTCAAATATTGGCCTTGTTATTAAAAGCCCAATCTTCCCAGCCCTCAATATCAGTTTTCCCACAGAAAGGTTAGCCAGGAGCTCCCATTTGTCGGTGGGCACACAGTAGTTGTAGTTTGTCAAGAAAATGCCAAGATAATAATGTCAAGAAAATGCCAAGATCATATCAGAGCCAATAAAACATGAATAGTTGGCCCTCTGAATTATCATCCCTGAGTGAGTGACTTTTGTTTAGACACTTCATTAACCCTGAAGGAGAAACGGGGGAAAGTGATTTATTGATTCAGATTCAGGTGAAACCTGAACAAATCCTGCAGGGAGATTAGATCTTTCCAGGAGCCGAGCGACGTTTGCAGAAAACAATAAAAGCAATTACAAGCAATTACACCACAAACAATCCAAGCACAGTAAAACTGATAAAGCAACATATTCTCCAACTGAGATATCTGTAAATCTATGAGTCTATGAATGAATCTGTGATTTATGGAGGATCTGGTTCTATCTGGATCTGTGCACAGACGTTTCTCTTTTTCATGACTTGATGTTGAGGGACTGTTTTTATTTCTTGTCTTTTAATTTAGTTTAATTTGTGAGCAGCAGAGAAAAAAATGAATGTATTGGACAACGTATCCTCATACAACACTTCGTATGATATCTTACGAAAAATGTATTCTTCCTTTATTGTTCGTTTTCCTGCGAATGTCCAGCAACACGTGTCAGGTAACCTCTGTCTTTGCAGGAAACTACTTCGAAAATATCACAGTTTGGCTTCAAATAACTACTGAAGTGGCGCAAACGCTGTTCTCCTGGGTGACAGTCCAGTATTTTCAGAGCCACCCATCCACCCCGACCTCCTCCCTATGCAGCGTTTGAAGCTCGTTATATTTCCTGGTTCATGATTACGTTAATTACAAGCAAACTGATTCTGTGTGATAAACACAAATTACAGTGCACTGCCTTTCTTGTATGAGGCCAACCTGAATTGGAACAAATCACAATAAAACAGTTTTGCAAAAGGATATAAATGTTTCCTACTTTTTGCTCATAGGAAATTCAATATTTTTCCCCCATAAAAAATAAAAGGCGCACAGTGCAAACATCTGCATGACAAACATCTGCATGAGGGCACCTGGCTGTTGCTTTCTACTTTTATTCCATGAGCACAGAAATGTGGCAAATCTTAAAATCTTCAAATGTTTTCCATCTGTCCGAGCAAGATTACAGGAGCATAAACATGCACCAGCAGACAGAATTATCAGTATTACTCCAGCAACAGGTGCTCTACTTATCACACAGCCAGGTGAAACAAAATCACAGGTAAAAGTAATACTTTACTTGGCCTAATCCTCACCAACAAACACAAATGGGCAAAAGGGACAATTTATAGCTCTTTATAACGGGAACGTTAAGCCAGGAACCTTTTTAGGAGCTTGGGGACTGTTTCAAACAGGAACCGGGCCCTTTTTTGCACTTCCTGAGCCGTAGTTTTAGCAGCTGATGAAAGTCCCTACTTCCCCATGGCCCAGGAACTACTGCAGTCTGAAACGCTAAAACGTCAGACTGCTTTCATTTACACAGACGCACCGGTCGCCAGTCAACTTGGCATTACAATGTCTTATCTTATTATTATTCAGACGGAAACCTCCGTGTCTGAGAAGTGAAGCCAACGCTGAAGAGCTTTAAACCTGCAATCTTTGTAACAGCCAGCAGGGGGGCGACTCCTCTGGCTGCATAAAAAAGTTTGACTGTATAAACGTCTATGAGAAAATGATCCTACTTCTCATGTGATCTATCACCTCAGTAAACATTGTAAACATGAGTTTATGGTCTCAATCACTAGTTCAAGTCTTCTTCAATACAGCATGATGTTCATTTGGTAAATTATGGTCCATTTAGAGTCAAATAGTCCATAAAGCAGGGGATGCTGTGGGGCGGGGCTACTCTGTGATTGACAGGTCATTACTACGGTATTGTCCGGTCTGGGAGTTGTCCCTGTTGTCATCTTTGAACTTTAACCCTTTCAGAGTGTTTTCAGTTCATGAAAGGTGATTATAACCTTTTTGGTCACCTAAAAATGTAGAAAATTAGTTAGATTATTAATTGTCTTTACACCTGTAGTTGGGTTCATTTGGTCCGGTTCCTGCTCACACTGACAGACTGACTGTAACACACTGACTGGACCGTCTTGGTGGTTGTCATCCTGCATCATCAGGACCTATGTGGGGAATCAAATTCTGCAAGTTTATGCAGCAACCAGATGCTCTGAGATGACTGATGTGAACGAACAGTCAAAGAGCGCATGGATACGTGGATGATCAGCGTACCGGATCGCTGTCACACACATTTTAAATGGAGTTTATGAACTGACAAAGTGCAGCGTCGGATGAAAGCACAGCAGTTTTAACAGTTTCTAACCCATTAATTAGGGAAAATACATATGCTTTTACTAGTATACATGAACTTAAATCCAGCTCGGTAAGATCACCTCCTGAACAGATCTCAAGATCAGGAGCTGAATTTATTAGTAGGTTCGCTTTCGAAATTCACTATTTATTGTTATTTATTCACTATTTACTTTTTTGTTTGGTCCACACCAGGACTTGATTGACAGTTTTCACACCAGGTCAAACAAACTGTACTAACCAGGCAAATGACCTGAGTTTGTTTTAACTGTGTGTATAGTGAAAACGTGTGAAGTCACCCTTACGCCTGGGCCCGACCAGACCCGTGATGAGTGCATGGTGGCTGCGTTACCTGCTGTTTTATATTAGAGCATCCATGTTAACGGGTTAAAGCAGCCACACCGCCTGCATGAGACGTACGACTCAGCCGCGTCTCTTCTAGAGATCTGAGGTCTCACCTATTTTTGATGCGAGCTGCTCGGTTCACAGCAGCAGCAGACAGTGATGGTGATCATTTGACTGTACATTGACATCATACCAGCAATATAACTACACTTTCAATGTCTATGTCTGAAGAAAACATGCAGTGACTTGCAAGGCTCCATGAATGAATATAGTATGGGATTTTAATTGTGGATTATTATTATTATTTACAAATGCGCACACAAATAAATACAAATGAGAACTATAATGAAATGAAATGGTCATTATGAAAGTCAAACTCAATGCAGAAATGCTGCAGAAACACTGCTGAAATGCAGCTGGTGTGAACAAAGGATGCATGAATCATGAGGTAACGCAGCCGCCATGCGCCGCCATGCGCCGCTCATGCGGCCGGTCCGGACCAGGCTTTAGTCAGCGTTGTACTTAGCTCCACCCTGTTCTGTCATTACTGGTTGCAAAAACCAAGATGGTGATGACCAAAATGCTGCTTTAAAATGATCAGATGACGTTTATTTAACAGAAAACAAGCACAGTGTTTAAGTGAGAGTGCTGGTGGCGGACTGGAGGATCCGGCAGCCTGCAGAGGCCTCGGCTGGTAATTCAGTGTTCATGAAAAAGGAGCTGTGGCGGTGCGGCGGCGGGGGTGATGGGAGGAGGAAACATGGTGCTGATTAGCAGCAGAGAAGGCGTTGATGACCCATAACTCATCAGGGCTTTTCTCATCCACCCCTGTCCCCACCCCCTTGTAAAGCCCTCTGTCCTTCAGGCCCCACATACCTGTTAACACACAGTCCAACACTTATAGCAGCTCAGAAAGACTAATTAGACTGTGAGGAAGAAAGAGGGGACGGGGCTAACACCACCCCCTCCCCCGGTGAAATGACACCAATTAATTCAGTACTGCGTGTGACTGTGACTGGCCTCCCTCCACCCTCCCACCTCGAGGTGACAGGCCCACTGGCATCACAGCGGCCCGACAACAGCAAACAAACAAGCAAGAAAACAAGTCACAGCAGGAAGAGAAGTGGCAGCAGTGTGGTGATGTGGGTGACGCATAGCGTGTTTTGTTTTTTTTTTTTACCTTTATTTGGGCGGGCACACTGAGATCAGCAGTCCTCCCACTGATGAGAATGGATGTGCTGGAAATGAGAATCTTTTATGAAGAGATAATCCGTGACATCCTGTTTTATTTCTTCTTTTTCCCCTTTTTGTCCATTTTGTTTCCATCTTTGTTGCTAAGCGCTCACTGCTGTGGTGTTTCTGTACCACAGAGAGCTCACCCATTGACTTGTGGACGACTGTTTAAAGCCTTGAGTTTCGCATTTTGGACGTTGCCCTCTTGGTTTTTGGCCGCCACCATCTTGGTGTTATGCCATCATAAGCAACACAAAAGGTGAAGGTAAGCACAACCGAATGCTGAGTAAGACTTTTCAGGCAACCAAGATGTTATGATTAACTGTCATGAACTGAAAACACACGGTGAAAGGGTTAAAGTTTCAACACAAAACTCGGAGAACAGCGTAGTAGCAACCTGTCAATCACAAGGAAACCATAAATTCATGTTTACAGCGTTTACTGAGGTAATCAGAGAGAAGTAAGCTCATTTTCTCAGCCTTCTATACAATCAGACCTCTTTTTTTAACATTTTCGCCCCCTGCTGGCTGTTAGAAAGAATGTAAGTTTCAGGCACTTCACTGTTCAGAAGCGGAGGTCCTGATATAACGTACATTTCCCCCCTGGAAATAAGACTTCCATGAACTGGATGCAGTGGACCGACCTCAGGAAGAGCAACAGGCTGACTGGCAGCAGTCTGGTCATCCATTCTTATATGCTGATCAGATGGCTGTTCTGTCTGGTAAACTGATCCGCATAACATATGACGACGTGACAGCGTCGGTCCAGTTTGTCTGCTTCATGTATTTTTTCAGGTACTTCCAGGAATCAGTTTGGCCCATATGTTTTCAGTCTGTGTAATGTTGTGATGTAGTCAGCTTGGATTGACAGCAGTCATGTCAAAATGAATCAAAGCCCATTCAGACATCCATAGACAGATAATCTACTTCTCTGCCTTCGATCCATATATTCAGTATGCTACAAACACTAACATACGACATACTAATATACAACTGCTGTGTCCTGTTTTCATGCATCCTGCTGTCCTCCACAAAGAAGCAACATATCAGAGCCACCTTCATGGCCTACAGGGAGTACTCCTTTAAATCTGAATGTACACAGTAAATCACACTGTATATAGTATACACAACTTTTGGTAAAAAGGGAAACACACTACAGAACAAAGAATAGTAAAGTTTTATGGCGCTGTTGTACTTAACTTTTAAATTTATTAAACCTTTAACTCTACCACCAGCAGAGAGTGATAAACCTTTACATTTTAGCATCCTATTTCATCCACAGCTTCTTCTTGTAATCTCTCTCTCCCCTTTGCTGGTGAAACACATCTTTTATTTCTGACCTTTATTTGAACAGAGTAATAACTTTCTCTTCACTGGAGGCCTGTCTACCATAGCACCATCAAACTTACACCCACAAAAACTACATATTTTGAGATAAGCACACCGATTCTGACTGTGGGAAGGACAAAGCCCACATCACATCCAGACCACCATGTTAACCACGGTGGAGTGGTTAACATGGTGGAAGGTCAGATGGCTAATTTCTGCTCATCAGGGTCAAACAGTTTAGTAGCCGATATAGGGATGTTAATTATTAGCAGTTTAACAGATAACCGGCATTAAGCATTTTAACTGATTAATGCTTAAACAGTTAAAAGAAATATTAGCAATTAATGAAAAAGCTGAGAAAAATGCAGAGCAGCGGCTTGTCACTTTAAGGAGAAAATTTCCCTCTGGGGATTAATTAAATTTTATATATATATATATATATATATATATATAAATAAATTAATAAAGGTTCATCTTATCTTAGCTTATCTTAAAACTGGTCCACCTGAAGAGAGAGCTGGAGCAGATACAGGAAGTTGGCTCTGGACTGTCTCTGGAGACAGTGAACGCAGCACCGTGGCTGCTACAGTAACTCTCCTGATGGTGAACTGGAGACAGTGAACGCAGCACCGTGGCTGCTACAGTAACTCTCCTGATGGTGAACTGGGGGAGACAGTGAACGCAGCACCGTGGCTGCTACAGTAACTCTCCCGACGGTGAACTGGAGACAGTGAACGCGGCACTGTGGCTGCTACAGTAACTCTCCCGACGGTGAACTGGAGACAGTGAACGCAGCACCGTGGCTGCTACAGTAACTCTCCCGATGGTGAACTGGAGACAGTGAACGCAGCACCGTGGCTGCTACAGTAACTCTAGTAACTAGTACAGTATGTAAGTTATGTGACAAAAATATGATAAATAAGTCAACGTTGACTTGGGTACCCGGGTGAAGGTCCTGTGTTTGTTAGACCTGTCTATCCACAGACCCTCTCTCTTCATACTACGTCAGTTACCATCTCATACTGATGCAGATAGGTTTGTGATGGTTAGCTGAAAGTCCGGTGTGTCCCATACAGACGCTAAAGGGTTCCTCGGTTCCTCGGTGCCTCGTTACCAGACGCCGAGGGCACTGACTGACAGTATTTGTTCGGTTTTGGTCAAACATAAAAATGGTAGAAAAAGACAGCTCAGGCAGCTTCATGTTAAGTCTACACTCAGTGTGATACCTCCCAGTAGGAAGTGATTTTGAACGTCTGTTTCCCTGCAGAAACACTTCTTGGCTGCTGGAAAGACCCATAAAACAGCATAGACCATGAGCCACTATAAATTTCACTGAATCCAACACTAATGGCATTCTTTTAGGAAAAGTGCCAGATCCTCTTAAAAAGGGTCATTTTTTAGCACATCTGTGGATTTGCTTTGGAACCATGCATATTTATTTTACTCATTAACCATATGAAGTGTTTCATTTCAAAGCGCTATATATTAAGAAAACATCGAAGCCGCAGACGACTCTTCTTATAATCAGCTGTTTGGAGAATAAAGATTTAACTACCGACGTGGCTGCAGACTGATGCTTTAAACCAAAGGAACTCCAACATGACGAGTCCATCGTTGCAACATTTCTCTCATGTCTGTTAAATGTGAAGCAACAACGGGGTTTGATATCATGACAATCTGAAAGATTTTACAGAGGACCCCGATTATTTAATAATTTTCCCAATTTACTCAGATCAATTACTTCTTTCTGTGATTTCAAGACCTAATCGATAGCTTACATCTACTTGTTCTTGCTCTTGACTGTATTTGCTTTTGTTTTCAGTTTACGAATAATGTACCTTTATTATTATTATTTCATCATTATTTTTGATTATTTTCATGTTATGTTGGTGTGGTTTGGGGAGGGATGGAGGGAGAGCCTTTGTGTTTGTCCTTGTTGATGTTATTATGGTGACTGTTCTGTTGTTTTTATTTATTATCATTATTATTCATGCGTTTAAATGTTTGTTAACGTCCATGTTTTGTGCCCGAGGAGCCCCTTGAAAAGGAGATGCTGCATCTTTATCCTCTTATACATTTTGAAATAAAATAAAATAAGACGTGAAAAAAGGGAGAGTCAAAGGGTTAAAAAATCTGATGGGTTTTACTGCATAAAGTACATTAAAGATAAACTGTCTTCAGAGGGCAAAACATAATTGGACTTTGATATAAAAGTACAAGAAAATATATTTGATTTATAAATGTATTGTTATATGTATACCACGGGATGGAAAATTAATTTTCATTTCATTGCGACTTTAAAGCTGCAGATTTAACGATCCACTCCTGGCTGCTAAATGACTGAGGACACATTTGTCCCAGCAGTCAATTTCTAACCTTTATTTATTTATTTATGTATTTATCTCTTCAGTTTTTCACATTCACACAGTTAACAGCAGCCAACATGGCCTTTGACAATCAGAAATTACAACCTGCCTGTCTGTAGCAAAGCAGCAGTAAAATACACGAGTGATCGCAGCACTCTGACCTTCTACAACTGCACAACTCCATTTGCAAATCACCTGAAAAAAGCAGACTGTTGTCTAAAAATTGTGCTTCTCATATAAAACCAGGAGAATTAGACTGATTTCTATTCACTTTTATTCTGTATCAGACTTTTAAAGATCACTTTAAACACAAAGACAAGAGCTCAACATGAGAAAACATGAAATATATTTCTGAGAGGGAATAGGGAGGTCCTGTTGGGACGTTAGGCTTTTTAATGATACCTAAATAATAATAAAGATCAGAGTACTCATCATGTTTTAATAAAGCAACTCATCTGTTTGACATTTAAAAATCCATAACATCAGATTAATGTTGATCACATCTTTGCCTTTTGTTGAGGATCAGCAATGAGTGACCACGTTTGCTCCAAAAAAACCCTTAAATGTCATTTCAAACAATGACAGATTAAAAAAACACATCCTCACACAGACATGTTGTGAAGTGTGTAATTATTATAGTTGGCAACAACGTCACTCATTTCTTTAGCAAATTAACGCAAATTGATTTTTAGGTTTGAACAGCCTCAGTTTTAAAGTTAAAGTGAAGAAACTGGCGTCATATGAAATTAGAAAACTTCAGGAACCCATTGGTCCCAACCAGGTCATATTAGCTTGTTGCAAAGGAGACTACAAGGCTGTTTTCAAAGGGGTCCCTTGACCTCTGACCTCCAGATATGTGAATGTAAACGGGTTCGATGGGTACCACCAGTTTCCCCTTTACAGACATGTCACTTTATGATTATCATGCAGTTGTTTAAAGCTAAAAGTCAAGATGCTGGTATCACACTAACTAGAAAACATCGGTACGAACCAGGTCACACTAGCTTGTTGCAAAGTAAGCTCAATAACGCTCCAAACTAAATTTTGGCGAGGAAAAACTTAAATCACGTTTTATTGATATAAAAACAAAGGACAAACAAATATGTGTCAGTGGGATAATGGGACACAAAACTGTGACACAGTGCACGATCGCTGTTTTCATTTAGATCAGGGGAGTCAAACTCAAACACACACTGGGCCAAAAAAATACTGGGACTCCATATTTATTGAAAAATTGATTACAACTGTGCAGGTTTTCCTTTTTTCCATGAACTTTTTCATATGGAAACAAATTTGGCACAAGCAAAGCTTAATATTACGAACAGGAGAAATCAGATTTCATATAAAATATCCATCAGCAGCATTTGTTTCTTATTTTTGTTGAGGTGAATAAAATAATAGAGCTCTTCTGCCTCTCTCTATCTGTAACCTTCCAGGTTCATTTTCAATGGAAACCTTTTTCACAGGCCAACAACAAAACAACCAAAATAAAATAATAATTTCCTTCAATGAAAATCCAACCATTTACCTAATAAGAGTCGGTGCCTCGGAGCAGCAGGAACAAAGTGCATGAAGAAAACATTCGTTCAAGCTCAGGTTGCTGCTCTGTGATTTGGTCCAAACCTGATAGCTGAGACCTCACTAACATTCTGCCTCCCACCTGTCTGCAGACTTCCTGTTGTCCATCTTACGTTTGGCCATTTTTGGGGAGAGGTGGTTTAAATTTTGAATGAATGTCAACAGATGTGGGAGGGGACGCTTGCCCGTCTCCACTGATGCACCGACGCACTAGCAGAGCATTATGGGATTTGTAGTATTAGCGGTCCATGCGCTATACACCAGCAGGTCGGCTCTAATACATCTGATATCTTGTGGGCCAAATATAAATAGAGGCTGAGTTTGAACACCTATGGTTTAGACGGTCCTGTGGTGTCCCTGTGATGGGTGGACATACAGTCCATTTGTCCCAGTTCTCAGCAAGTTCCAGTTGGAAATGGGTTCTCTGGGTCCCCACCAGTCTCCCCTTTACAGACATGCCCACTTTATGATAGTCCCAGTCAGTCTGGATCAAGTCCTAGTCAAGTCAGCACTCTGACACACTGACAGCTGTTGTTGCCTGTTGGGCTGCAGTTTGCCATGTTGTGATTGGAGCAGATTGTTGTCTAAACTATATGTATATATATATATATATATATATATATATATATATATATATATATATATATATAGATATAGCATAAAGCAACTCACTCATATAGTGAGAAGAATATTAAATACTTGAAAAATCTCCCTTGAATGTACACTTTGAACTGATGAAAAATGTGTGTGATTGATCGTGATTAACTAAGGACAATCATTCGATCAAACATTTTAATCCATCCTTAATTTTTACCTGTTGTTGGGAATCAGTGACTAAAAACTAAATTTAATGTAAAACAACGGAGACATTCTTCATCCTATAGAAGTGAAGGGCATCCTCTGTGTTTGAGTTTAGAGAGTCGTGGGAATAACGTCTGAATGCCAGCGGTGACGGCAGCTCCCTCTCTGCCGCTGATGTTGGAGGATGACGCTCCTCAAGCTCATGGAAGTGTGTTTATTACAACAAACAGCAGATTTCTGTGATTTCACACAGCACTTAAATGGTCAACAGAGAGAAAATGCTTCCCTCATCGACTCCTTTCTCCTGTATCTTGACTGTTGCCCTCTGCGGTGAGGACTGTACTCAGAGCTCATTTCAAGGCAGGGCACGTAGCCTCATGCCCTGTTGTATCTATCCCTCTATATAACACCTCAACAGCCATATTACAGACCTCGCTCTGTGTGTCGTATATATCTGCATAGAAATACGGTGCCTGTTTTACTGCTGTGTAATTTTCCCACAAATCCCCAGCCTTAGCTGCAGAGTGGGCTTCAATGTACCTTTGATAATTGCTGTCCTTGTACGTTACCTCGCTCAAATGAGGGTCAGCCAGTTAAGTTACTGAGATGGAGAAGACAGCAGAAGCGTGAAATAGATGAAAAACAGCTGGAAAAATGTTGAAAACGTAAAATGGAAGAAATAACAAGGGAAAAGGGATGAAAGAGGGAAAATTTCAAACACATTTTGCAGCGTAGTCTGACGACAACAGAAACAGATGAATGCGTAACCGTGGGTTTGAAAAATACATTTATTTCGCACAAATGTCTGAAACAACGAGTGGACACTTTGATGTGAAAGGGTTGTACGTTGTGCCAAATCCACCGGTAAAAAAACACCAACTCTGCAGCTCTCTGGAGCTTTTAACATTCCTTAGCTCACTTCAGCTGATGATGCATTCAGGTCATGTTGGAAGAATGGGAAAATGTCTAATTGGCAACAAATTGGTAGCATTGCCACTTTATTTCAACATGACTATACCAGCTGTTAGCCATCATACCGGACCAATGGAAATGTACTCTAGTACAAATTTGCTATTTCCATCAAGTTACATATTTGGAGTCACAAAAATGAGGACTTAAAGTCACACAATCTCTCTCCCAACTCGTCAGACACCGCCGCCTGGTCAGTGGCCCTATGCGAAGTGGACACAGTCACCGAGACATCACCCATTGGTTTGCGGACTGCTGTTTGAAGCCTTTAGTTTCGCATTTTGGATTTTGGCTGTCGCCATCTTGGTTTTTGCAACAGAAGTGACACAAAAGGGTGAAGCTAAGTACATGTGAATGCTGAAGACATTTTTAGGTTTTTTATTATTAACTTTCATGGAACTGAAAACACACTGTGAAAGGATTGAACTTTCATCCATCCATCTTCAATTGCTCATCCTGTTAGGGGTCGCGGGGGTCCGGAGCCGATCCTGACTGGCATTGGGGGACGGCGGGGTTCACCCTGGACAGGTCACCAGTCCATCACAGAGCACATAGAGACAGACGACCATTCACACTCACATTCACACCTACGGGGCATTTAGAGTCATCAGTTAACCTGAATGTCTTTAGACTGTGGGAGGAAATCGGAGAACCTGGAGAAAACCCACACTGACACAGGGAGAACATGCAAACTCCACACAGAAGGACCACAAGTCGGATTCGAACCTACGACCCTCTTGCTGTGAGGCGACAGTGTTAACCGCTGTACCGCCGTGCAGCCAGGCTTAAAGTTGTACCACAAAAATATGGACAACTCCCAGACCAGACAACGCCATGGTAGTGACCTTGATCACAAGGTAGCCCCGCCCTAAAGCATCTCCTGCTATATGGTCTATTTGACCATATGGGACCATAATTTACTAAATGAACATCATGCTGTATTGAAGAAGAGTGAAGAGTGAGAAAGAGAAGAAAGTTTAAGGCACTTCAGCACTGGCTTCACCTTTCAGTCCTGTGTCTGTTTGACCCATTACTGACCCTGTGCAGACTTTCTCCCTTTACACTGCAGTTAGCTGATGCTAACGGTACAGATGCTAAACGGTGCCTCTGTACGTCAGTATCAGATACCAAGGAGCACTGACCAAGCTGTATTTGTCGAGTTGGGAGTGAGTGATTTGTTAAAACAGTATTAATTTTTCAGTGGAAGACACGTCAACACTGAATTCACCCTGTAAAATTGAAGCGGTGAATGTTTTAGATAACAGTTGTCTCTTTAAACTCCCAGCAGACATGCAACAGCATTAACATTCACTTTGCATCATGACTCTACCTGACCCCTTTATCTCTGTTTTGGTCTACACTAACTCCTGAGGGGAATATCTGCCTCTTTAGCAGCTAAATGCTTCACTGTGTTCAGCCGCTAGTCGCCAGCTTTATCTGTCTGCTGTCTGGTGCCGGGAAGGTAATGTACAATGAGTTTATCAGAGCTTTCTCTCTGAAAACAGCTTTCTGCTGCTGCTGAAAATGAGGAGAGTGAAGAGTAACTCAATAAGTTGTGAATAAGTTGTGGGCTGTGAAGCCAAAACAATAAGCTGAGTTGAGTTGGTGGTGATTATCTGTGGGTTTGTCACAAAGAGAGAAATATTTCACATGCAGGTAGTCGTTTAAGCGAGTGTTAACACCAAATTATTGACGATTTCAAGGACGCAGAGATTTGAAAGTCTTGTAGGGTGACTTCTAATTTGGTTAGGAAGATTTGAGATGGTGTTAATATTGTTTTTTTTAGTTATATTGAACTGATGACGAGGCCTTTACAGCCATTTTGGCATTGTGTAATGACACCTCTACAGTTCTTCTCACCCAGTGGCAAATATTACAGCATTTATAAATCCCCTTTATCCCCCCAGTGAACAGTTTATTTCCCTTCCAGCTTCTCACATTCAAAATGTGAACTAAATTATGTGAACAAACAATATCGTTGAGTCTCGTAATATGAAGCTATTTCAAGCAAACAAGCTCAGACGACTGCGAATGTTTGCTACCAGCATCTAGCAGCTAAAGATATTTTTCTCAGGAGTCGGTGGAGACCAAACCAGAGCTAAAAGAAGTAAATATTAGCCATTGATTGAACAGACAACTCCAATGCTATGCTCCATAGATGGATGATGCATCTCCGTTTACTCCCATTTACAAAAGTGCTTTATTCTTGAGATTTTGACGTCTGCACAGCAGCGTCTGGAGCTGCGGTATCCACAGCTTGTTATCATGGGCCATGTAGCTGCTACAGTAGCTGCTGGGCTCTAAAGACACAACACCTAACCAAAACATCTCCATAACTACATCTATGATCAAACTGACACATGCTCTATTACACAGACTTGTTATGAAATGTTCAGCTGTCCTCGTGGCTGCATGGCCTCCAGCAGTGCAATGAATTCACCAGCATCAAATAACTAATCTACAGAACCAGCTAAATTGACAGAAATCATCTTTTGGATAAAAAAAATATTTCATGTGTACTTGATTATGTCATTTTTTTAGTTTGGCACGTCCTATCCACTAACATGGAGGGGGCGGGGTTTATGACCTATACTGCAGCCAGCCACCGGGGGTGATGAAGATGTTTTGGCTTCCCTTTAGAGGAGCTGTCATTTCGTCCATCTTTCTATTCGGTCTATGGGGTGTTTGTATTGTTCTTTGTCTGCTGGATGTGTAGGTATGTAACTGCTAAAGGTTAGCATGGTATATTAGGTCTCTGTTTCTCCCTCTGTCCCTAATGGTCAAAAGCTATTCAATACAGTTTTACAGACAATTATCTACAGATAGTTTCTTATATTGTAGTCGTGGATCACCAGCACAGCCACCGAAATATATACAACATTACCTGAAATCAGCTATAGCTCATCTTTTCGTCACAGCCGATCCAATATCCTTTCAAATCCCATTACCCCGTCAAAGACATCACGAACTTTACATACAGACAGGTTTCATTTCAGCTGCTTTTCCGCACCGTCGCCTCATACTGAATCCATGCCCGTGATATCTCGCGGCGGCCCCGCGCGGCTCATAACATGCCACTTCCTGGCGAGTCATAATTCAATAAGGCTGACACGGCAGACACGCCACAGCCGGCCGGTCACTCAATCTCATCCCTCCCCATTCTCCTCATTGGCAGATAAGAGACAGTGATTGCACTCTGTCACTTTTATTCCCTCGCTCTGTGGAAGAGAGATGGGGTGGCGAGGAGCGAGGGGGCGAACTGTAGCTGCCTGCTGCTTGATCAAATCAGCCCTCCCGCAATATCCCCCCACTGCCAGCTCCCCCTTGACTCCTGCGTGCCTGCTGGCATTTGAAATGTGAATCTCTCATGCAGTAGTGGAGAAAAGTGAGAAGGCTGCAGATGTCAAAATGGTGGCATTTCTTAGATGGCGACATCTTTCTTTTCACAGTCTCCCCCAGAGCTTTTGCTCAGAGCAGATTAGCCAAACATTAGTCATTTTTAAACTCTTTCCAGGTATCCAACTGATTCTTTGCCCATTTTGATTGTGAGAGCAGCCGTCGATGGAAACACGTCCGCTTTTGCAGGGAGTTGAAATTTCAATCCCCCGTCACAGAGAAATGAGATCAGGGTCAGTCCCAGCATCCCATCTCCCACACTGACGATACCTTGAGCCTTTACCTTTTAACCTTTACTCCACAGAGACCCACAGCAGGGCAGCAGCCAAGCTCCGGGTCAGCTAATGAGCCGCTGCGTCGTGTGTCCACAGCTGGGAGGTTGTGGTTGTGGTAAACAGGTGGAGGAGGGGATGACGGAGGGTATATAATGTGGTAGGCAAGGAGGGAAAATATCCTGAGTTGTGTTCTTGTATGACCGCTGATAGACAGTGAGAATATTTCTGACTTCTGCAAAGGATTGTTTTATGGTTCAAGTATAATTATTGTTTATTACAGATTAGATCCTGTTTTCAGAGTTTTGCGATCATTTATTAGTAATGGTTCTTGGAGGATTTGATTAGGTTTAGGAAAGCATTGTGGTTCAAATAACCACAGAAGTGGTTCATCATCATCATCATTCCCAGAGCCCCTCGTCACGCCCCTCAGTTTGTCATAGCAACGCACAAAGCATCCTTTAGTATCTGTTTGAGACGCACCAGGCTTTCAACAGGCTTTCAAGCAACTACAACGTCGACCCGTCCTTGTCGATATTAAACGCTCAGAGAAAAAGGTCTGAACTTATCTAAGTGGTTTCAACATGTTCTCATCCCAACTCGTCACATACTGACGCTTTGTCGGACCACTCTGCCTCACTTTTTAGTCCTGCATCGTTGGACAAAAAATCTATAATAAGACGTTCTGAGAGAAAAACAGACTTCTGCACTTCCTCATGGCTGTTTTCAGCATTTTAAACATTTCAGCATTTAAAACATCTATTCTGTGACAGGTCATTTCAGAGAGAGCATTCCTATTGGCTGTACTCCAGCTGGTGGGCGGTGCTTGGTATTTCCTTAGCAGATCTCAACATGGCTGCTGAGTCACAAACTTTCTCATTTTATAGCTAAACGGTAACTACAAGATGTTTCTGAGAACATCTGAGGAGAGAAATCGGCATCACAGTAAGAGAATATTGATTGATATTTGATCAGCACTGCCTAGTTTGACTCACTGATTGGTTGTTTTCCTCCGGTCTGTGAAATCTTGCAGACACCATTAGGAACACCAGTGGACACAGAGGCACATCCATCCATCCATCCATCCATCCATCCATCATCTGCAGCCACTTATCCCGGAGCTGATCCCACTGGACGAAGGCGGGGTTCACCCTGGACAGGTCATCAGTCCATCACAGGGCACATCGAGACAGACAACCACTCACACTCACATTAATTAACATCAATTAACCGGCATGTCTGCGGACTGTGGGAGGGAGCCGGAGAACCCGGAGAAAACCCATGCTAACCTGGGGGGAACATGCAAACTCCACACAGAAGAGCCCCAAGCTGGAATCAAACCTGTGACCCTCTTCCTGTGAGGCGACAGCACTAACCATTGCACCATCGAACAGCCGTCAGACGTATATCTTTTTTTTCAGATTACCTCTCTTATGCACTTCTGTCAGGATATAGTGACTGTTTTATAAAAAATATTTTTGTTTAACCATATTTGCTCAATTCTTACCACTGCAGCTTAAAAAAAAACACTTGTTTTGGATTAGGCAACAAAACCATTATAGTTAGGTTTAGGAAAAAACATGAGCGCTTAAAATGACTACTGTATGTTTGTACTGTGAACATGACACTGAACATATAATGTCTCCTGGATGAAAGCTTTGTTTGTTGGACCCATCCACCTCCCCTCCACCCTGCTCGGTGTGTCTCTTTTGCTCTTTAAACCACGTCATCACAACATTCCTTGTGTGTTTGCTGTTGGCATGGATGGGTTCACATTGTACTTAATGGAAAGCCTGGTACATCTCATATCATAGTTTGATGCACTGGGCTACCCACAGCGGTAGGAAGTGATGCCAAAGGGGCCTGACAAAGCATCAGTATGAGTCCAATGTGCTGGACTGGCAGGGAGCAAGTAAAGCAAGTGAGAACATTTACTGTTCTGGCCAGGGAATGCATTATCAATGGGTGTCAAATATAGAGGTCTGTGTGTGTGATTAACAGAGTGTAGGACAGATCACACCTGGAGGGAAATATGTTACATGTATATTATGTGCATATGTACGCGGTCTTAGTGTATAGTCTGGGAGGACGGCTCGCTGAATTTCTCCATAGACATCCCGAGAACAACATCCTGACCTTGGCCAAAATATTAAAACTGCCAGGACAGATACTTACCCGGTGAAGGACCACGACATGATTCCCGTTTAACTCAAAAGATGGAGTAGCACGTCATCCAGAGGGACTGAAATCTCAGAAGCCTCATTTAAGGTTAAATGTTGAAAACGATTTCCCCATATGACCACATAACGGGGCTTATCTTCAAACAAAACAGACATAATGACGGCCGGCTTAATGCCGTCAAACCACAGAGCTTCAGATAAGCTTTCCAGTCACGTAGAATATGTGAAACAAGGAAGTGGCACATGGTGCATTCGATTATGGGCTTCTGACTGACCTTTACCGCTTCTGTGTGCAGATATGAGAGTCTTCCTCCCGCTGCCTTTCTTTCCAACTCTGTTCCCCCCTTTTCTATGGAGCGTATAACTGCTGCCAGCGTTCAACACATTACTAATATCCATATTCACAAAATCGAGGACGTCAGCACCTGTTCGCCATTGTTAAGCATTTATTGTTGCTATAGCTCGCAGATGTGGAGAGATTTGGTGTTTAAGCTGCTCTGCCGTGCCCCAGAGAGGAAGGAGTCTCGCCTCACTGAAGGTGACATTCCAGGAGTTAGCTGTGATTAAGTGTTGTAATAATCTTAGTTTTGTTCCTTCTTTCCTTCAGCTTGTGATTTCCTACATCTCCCACAAATTTGCAGCAGCCCCCAAGGAACAAGTGTGAACTTGTTGCTGCAGAGAGCCAGAGTGACGGCGACAACGGGGCGACTCATTTGAGTAAAGCTGAGACTGTTACTCCAAAACACACTACATTTTGGTCTATCTGTGGCCTTGCAGGTGTAGATGTTTGCAGCTCTTGCACTCTTGTATGATTTATTTTGTCCTGTATTATTGCTCAACATCACTCTTATAAATCACTGACGCTGTCAGAGTTTCAACTACATCTATACACAACCACATGCTGCATAACATTTGGTGAAAAATGATATGGCTGTCAAAAACAATCTTTCCAAATAACCTCTTTCACTCTCCTGTGTGCCTCCAGTGTGTGTGTGTGTGTGTGTGTGTGTGTGTGTGTGTGTGTGCACAACCTTTCTTCAAACCATCCACAGGACTTGTCCGACTGCTTTGTATTTTGCTGCCTGAAATCTTCACACTGCAGTTGCAGTCAAACTCACACCTCACTACGCAGTGAAAAGGTGATATGAGCGCTGACAGTAAAGCTACTGACGGCACAAGACGATCAACACGAGCGTTAGTGGCTAACTTTGAGCTGGAACCCATTCACTGAAGCCATGAGCTGTTTAATTTACAAGGACATTCGCCCATTTAGCATCATTTAAAAGCTGAATCTGGCAGGATAACACTGACCCAGGATCTGAAGTAAACAACATCAGCATTTCAGTGACGTGCCATAAAATCATCCAGTTAGTCTTGTTTGTGTGGCAGAAGATGACATTTTTGGGGGGCATTTCTGATTCAGGACATCAATTAATTTACCATTAAAAAGTTAACAATGTCATATTACAGGCCCAACATATTGGCAATAAAAAAATATCAAGCAGTGATCATAAATGAATCATGACTGACATGAAAACAGGGTATGAGAGTGATGATGCATTTACTATATAATATTGCCTCCATCTTAGAGAGTAGTGAGCATCGCCATCATGGTTTACTGGTTCTGGTGTGCAGCACCGTCAGGGGCCGTTCACACGTTACGTGGAAAACGCCAGCCATGCCATTTTCACCCTTTTATACAAGCTGCCTCGGAGGTTGCGTTCCTGTCGCACCTGCAGTTACCAAGCAACCAAAACCTGCATTGTGCGATGACGATAATGATGAAGTTGGAAATTAAGCTTTCAACCGGATGTTGTGACGTGATGAGAGGGTGAAGCTAATAAAATAGCCTGTAGGACGGATCGCAAAGATCCGGGTAGTCCTGAACTAAAATGATTAACTTCTCCTCCATAAATTTACCGTAAACCACACGTGTCAGACTCAAGGCCTGCAGGCCAAATTAAGCCCGCCACCTCATTTTATGTGGCCTTCGAGGGCTTGCAAAGAATCTATTATGCTTATCATACAATTCAATGCTGCTTTACAGAAACTCTGTGACCTTAAACTACATGTCCCACAATGCATCTCCATTTTGTTATATGTGCACTGAAGCATCAGCGGTTTCCAGTGGCGGCGCTCTTGCTGAGTGATGGGGCTGTGATTGGTTGTTCCTCGTCACGTGACACGCGGTGTGTGTTGTCCAAAAGTTGAACTATTTTTATCTCAGGCTGCAGCCATCGCACCCTGAAAAACAGGCACTTGGGAACGCTTGCACAGCGATGGCGTCACTCTCGCTTTTCAGCGCGCCGTCCACACATCTACACTGACAACAATAGATCTGAGGGCGCAGAAAATGCAGCATGTCAACGGCCCCTGATATGATTCACTCATGATCTGTATAAAATTGCACAGAAAACCAGTGACAACCAGTTTTACAGCTGTAATCTGGACCAGTAAGCACACTATAGAGAAAAAGGGTTCAGGTGATGTGACCCACTGAGTCTTGAAAGTCCAAAAACTTCTGAACAACGACTAGAACCAGGCTTTTTAAATATAAAGTGAAGGATGACTCTGAAAGTGGATGGCCTATTTGCTGCTTTAAATGTATTCAGGAACCAATTTTGGTGAATAATTTAGGAGAAACCTGACAGAAATCTTTCCAGAACGGCCCATGTGTTCTGCCAGTGTGAAAATTGGAAGGAAAAACCCAATTACTGCTGTTCACTGGGATCTGTCTGCAGAGCTGCTGCATTAAAGTTGTCAGGTCAAGCTAACATGTTGAGAAAATCATACCTGTAATCATTTTAGGACATTATTATTACTACAATAAACAACTGTGACACCTGCAAAGAAGACCGGTGGCTGAATTTTCAACACCAGGACATCAAAGTGACGATAAGCAAGTGCTCATGGGAAATATGGTATTATGAAACTTGTGCTTGCTTTTATGTTGCCCTTTGTAGAGCATACTCTTTGTGATCATTTTAGTGATACAGATACACAAGTGCATTAAAAAAAAATCAGAAAATCATCACAAAAAAGTTCAATAGTCTTATCAGTTATTTAAGAAAGTGAAAATTTAATATATTCTAGTCATTACACAAACTAAAATATTTAAATTATTTTTTTCATTTTAATTTCAATAATTACAGCTCATAAAAGAAAGAAAATGGTACCTCATAATATTAGAATATTTCATAAGATCAATCAAAAAAACATTTACAACACAGAAATTCCCATGTAAGCTACAGACGTAATGTCATGTGACTCGGCGGCGTAGCGTCATGTAATAAAACACTAGTCTCCTGAATAAAAGCCCTGTGTTTGTTTGACCCATCCACCCCTTCTCCCTCCGGCCTTTAGAGGACTTTCTCTCTCTTCATACTACGTCTGTTGCTCTGACTGTCTAATAACGATGCAGGCGGGTTTACATCGGAGTGGAAAACCTGGTGCGTCTCATGCAGACGCTACAGGACGCCTCGTGTGTCGTATCAACACGCTGCAGTTCATCACCATCAAACACAACAAGCCTCACAGCTGAGACCAGGCTGCACTACGGCACCAACTGATTCATTACATCAGCCGCTGAAAATAGTTCCCAATAAATGCACTATGTACCGCTGAACTATGTTCAAGAAATGATTTAGAAACTATTTAGTATTGAGAGACGTACTAACACATGTTAGTTTGGGTCTTTAATATTTCGATAATGATAAAAATAGATTGTCAGAAACACTTTCTTCAAAACTGATAGTACTGGTGCAGAATATGGGGTGTTATTTTGTAAATATATATTACATACTGTATTGGACTGTTACTTCTAAACAGCATTTATTGTTTAAACTGAACAAGGTCTACTGTAATTTTATAAATGTATTATATGAAGCTTAAGCTGTCAAATGCAGTGAAATAAACATGTGGATATTTTCTTCAGAAATGTAGTGGAGTACAAGTATTGATAGTAAAAGTAACCAGTAACCTACTCAAGTAAGATACAAACACCAGTGAGTCAACTGCTCATCACTTGAATAAATATAATTTCTATAACTGCTAATTTTCAATGTAATCAGCAATTAATTCACAAGTAAACATGCACTGTTTACTGTTGAAGAGCTTCTTGAAATTATTTCCAGTGGTATAAATAACATTTTTTTTGGTTCTTCGGGATGTTTTCACACCTAACCTGGTTGGTTTGGTGTCTTTGCCGCCGTCAATCAAACTGTGGTGCAGGTCAAACAATAGCCATCTGGGTACAGCTCCAATCGTACTTAGTCAATATGATGATGCAACACAACTGTGAATGTTAACAGTGGTACATGAGCAGTTCCTCATCAAATACAGTGTTATGAGTAACCTCTCAGTCCAAAGACAAGGTCTGATGGTAAAGAGCCAGCATGAACACGAAACACACCAGCAACAGTCCGAACAAGGTCGACGGCACAACAGGAATCAGGGTGATAAGAGCTTCTGTGACATACTAACGTAACATGTTTCATACCTTAACAAATTGGTTTCATGAATGCGTCATGCTCTGAATGCAGACCTGTTGTTGCCTGCAATGGCTCAGGTGCATCAACGCAGTATACTGGCTTCAGACATCACATCATCCAAGATCTAGACTGCCTAAACACCAACATCCTGCCTCCTCCTGTCAGAGACGCAGCCGACAAACATCATTTGTTAAAGCCAGCATCCTTTTTCACTCAACTAAACCTAATAACCCCGACAACTCGGAGCAAGTGAAAGTCCTCTGTGATAAGACTCTAATGAGTAATCACAATAAATGAGGAAACTGCTGAGAGAGAAAAAAGTGAAAATAACCACTAGAGGGAAAAACAACCCTCGGAGCAACAAAGTCTTCCTTATGACTCAGCTAATTTGATTAATTTCCGACATTAACTGCTGAAAACTGTAAATCACTTTTGCTGAACAGTCGCTGGGAAGTTAAATAACGGCTGATCAGACTCAGCTTCCGCCTGCAAATTAAATTGTTCATGGCCTTCAGCGATAATCTCACCAAGGAGTGAGTTTAACCTCCTGTCAGAAAGTGACAACTTTCAGCTCCCCGATGTGGAAGTGATCAGAGAAAATTTTACACAAACCCTTGTACCCCAACTATCCCTCCTCAAATATTAGCGGCTTCAAAGAGGAAACGAGCGGAAGAGAAGAGACCAGGGCTCCTCCAGCAGAGGAAAGAGACTCATATTTAATTCAGCAGTGCAGAAACTCACCCACGGGTGCATGCTTAACAAGAGCTTCATCTTTGTTTTTGTGTTAAACAAAAGGATTTCATGGATCCATATCATCTCCAACCAACTCGGCGGTACAGAGAGACCGCCGAATATCACAGAATATTGCATAACCTACTTTTGAAAGGGTAAGACGTGTTAATTTCAAACAGGAGGAAAAACTGCCAAAATCTGAAAGTGTTGTTTGCTATGGTGGGTCTGTATTTTTTCACGTTTTAATATCACTTTCTCTTTTGAAAAGGATCAGAAAGCCAAGGAGAAAACATTATACCACCAAAGATGCTGGATCCCAAACCAAGTTTGAGTTTTTGGATTACATTCGTTGTCATCTTTATGTGGAAGACAGTCTGATTCAGCACATTATTATTCCTATAATCACACAGTGAGCAACTATTTCTATTGTGATCAACATGTTAAGAGTGTGAGAGAATCAGAACGTAGTGATCATAAGCAACTGATCTGATCTGTAGTGATCTGAAGCAATTTTAACAAAAAAAGTTGAATCTGTTTGCTATTGTCTAACACAGAGGAGTCAAACTCATCCGGTGCCACAGCAGCATCATGGTTCCCCTCAAAGGGCCCGTTGTAACTGTAAGACTATATAAATATATCTGCTCTTGATCATGTAAAAAAAATTGCCTCTGAATTTGATTATTATTAGTTTTAGTAATAATTTATTTAATAACTAGCTCTTAAAGCAGACGTCTAGGAAAAATAATTGCAAGCAGAAATATTGTACAATTTATTTAAAAAATGAGTTCAGTAACAAAAACACCTGCTTGTTCATCAATATATCTGCAGCACGTAGACACAAAAATACTGTATGTGGACACACGCTCACATTTCTGTGTGTTATTATAACATAAATCCATGAATTTATGAGATTCAGAAACCCTCATCATTACTCATCCACCAGAGATAAAATAACTCTCTAGTGAATAATAAAGGTCTTTTTTTACCATCACACAGATATTATCAAACCCAGTTTATTCCATTAGCTTAGTTTAACTTTGTGGTGGGAGTTGAGAGGGGCAGAACTCTAGTCCAACAGATCAATGAGCTCTGATCTAACGTTCAGTCTGTGGCGTATAAACTGTTATATATAAACTTTGTGGTGGGAGTTGAGAGGGGCAGAACTCTAGTCCAACAGATCAATGAGCTCTGATCTAACGTTCAGTCTGTGGCGTATAAACTGTTATATATAAACTTTGTGGTGGGAGGAGAGGGGCAGAACTCTAGTCCAACAGATCAATGAGCTCTGATCTAACGTTCAGTCTGTGGCGTATAAACTGTTATTGATCAGCAGCTGATCAGCTGAGGTCATGTGGTAGATGACAGTGGTGTGACAGTGTTTTACTGCCTCGTAGTAAAGAAGACACACCGGCTGGTCTCCATCAACCACTAACATGGATCCTCTTTCTGTCCTTCCCTCTGCACCAACTTCTCTTTTCTTGGGCATTTTGGTTCTATTCAGATGATTTTTTAAAACCGGTGATATTGAGACATTTCAGTGCACATGTTACAACATGGAGATGCATTGTGGGACATGTAGTTTAAGGACACCATACCTCTGAAAATCAGCATAGAATTGTATGATAAGTATAATATATTCTTAGCAAGCCCTTGCGGGCCACATAAAATCAGATGCCGGGCCGTGTCATCCTGCGGGCCTGGAGTCTGACATGTGGTCTAACATATTAACTGCCTGGATGACAGAGTGACTCTTTGTTTAGCTTTGTTTCCCCACAGAAAAAAAGGTTAGGAAAGGTTTAAAACTCTGTTTTCCAACTTCTTCCCGCAGTCTAAAAACAAGCTCAAGTAAACTGAGGACAGCAAACTACCCACTGAAAGGTGCGTGATGATGTGAAGGATAATCAGGAAGCTCTGTCTGCTGACTGCCCTCCAAAGACCTTTAAGCTAGGTTTATGCTTCCTGTAGTGAAGCTGGCACTAGATGCGAGCGGTAGAAAATTATGCCACCATGGGTTTTGGGTGGTGCACGAGGGCTTCGCAAGTTGCTGCAGCGCTTGGTCGTGTACCTCTGAATCTTTTTGGCCTGCACACCGACTGCATGCGCCACACATTTCACTTCCACATGGATGTCTTTGAGGAAAGACTGTACAAGCTGGTTCGCCTGTATAGACATCTCTACAGCTGTTCACTGAGAAAAGACAGCGATAGTCACATGACCACAGGGACAGTCACATGACCACAGGGACAGTCACATGACCACAGGGACAGTCACATGACCACAGCGATGACCACAGGGACAGTCACATGACCACAGGGACAGTCACATGACCACAGCGATGACCACAGGGACAGTCACATGACCACAGGGACAGTCACATGACCACAGCGATGACCACAGGGACAGTCACATGACCACAGGGACAGTCACATGACCACAGCGACAGTCACATGACCACAGGGACAGTCACATGACCACAGGGACAGTCACATGACCACAGCGATGACCACAGGGACAGTCACATGACCACAGCGACAGTCACATGAGTCACATGACCACAGTGACAGTCACATGACCACAGGGACAGTCACATGACCACAGGGACAGTCACATGAGTCACATGACCACAGCGACAGTCACATGACCACAGTGACAGTCACATGACCACAGGGACAGTCACATGACCACAGGGACAGTCACATGACCACAGGGACAGTGACAAGTCACATGACCACAGGCACCGGACAGTCACATGACCACAGGGACAGTCACATGACCACAGCGATGACCACAGGGACAGTCACATGACCACAGAGACAGTCACATGACCACAGGGACAGTCACATGACCACAGGGACAGTCACATGACCACAGGGACAGTCACATGAGTCACATGACCACAGCGACAGTCACATGACCACAGCGACAGTCACATGACCACAGGGACAGTCACATGACCACAGGGACAGTCACATGACCACAGGGACAGTCACATGACCACAGCGATGACCACAGCGACAGTCACATGACCACAGGGACAGTCACATGACCACAGGGACAGTCACATGACCACAGGGACAGTCACATGAGTCACATGACCACAGCGACAGTCACATGACCACAGCGACAGTCACATGACCACAGGGACAGTCACATGACCACAGGGACAGTCACATGACCACAGGGACAGTCACATGACCACAGGGAAATAGTGGCGACCCGAGGGGACGCACCGAGAGACAGAAAGTAACTTTGACTCGGAGGAAAGAGAAAGTAAGGACTACACTACACACATGTAGTGTTTACCGGTATGTAGTGTTTAGAGTTTAGTATTTACTACTGTTGCCAGGCAGCCTACTTTCATTTCCGGTACAGAATAGTTTGTCTCTACACCCTCTGGTGTTTTGGAGCATATTACAACAAACCCTGAGCCTGAGCCCTGCGACACTGTCTCGCAGCATAAAATAAGCTAGTCAGGATATGCATTAGAGATATCTGTAATGTCATCCGGCCTAGTCAAAATTAAAATTCAAGATATCCCTGATTCTATTTTGACTTTGCAAAACTTTTATTTTAGATAACTGTAATTACATTTTGACTAGTACGACTCAAACTACTTTTGCCATTCATGTGTAAGGGGTTTGTCATTACAGATATCCACAAATAGTATTGTTAGAGTTATGACTAGTGGTAATTGCAGTTTCAGATATCTACAATTTAATTCTGACTAGACATAAATCAGGTTCAGGATATATTTAATTCACCCTCAGTTGAGGGGAATTGTCATTTTTAGATATCTAAAAGTACATTTTGATTAGTCAAAATGCTGTTAGATTAATTAGATATCTCTAACTAGAGTTAGGGATAGTCCAAATGTAATTACAGATATCTTGAATTACAGTTTTGACAAAATGACGTTGCAGATATCTGTAATTATGTCAGAAGGGATGGGATGGGATTAGATGGGATGGGATAGGATGGGATGGGATGGGATGGGATAGGATGGGATAGGATAGAATGGGATGGGATGGGATGGGATGGGATAGGATAGGATAGAATGGGATGGGATGGGATAGAATGGGATGGGATGGGATAGGATAGGATAGAATGGGATGGGATGGGATGGGATAGGATGGGATGGGATGGGATAGGATGGGATGGGATGAGATAGGATAGGATGGGATGGGATGAGATGGATAGGATGGGATGGGATGGGATGGGATGGGATGGGATGGGATAGGATAGAATGGGATAGGTAGAATGGGATGGGATGGGATGGGATGGAATAGGATGGGATGGGATAGGATGGGATGGGATGGGATGGGATGGGATAGGATGGGATGGGATGGGATAGGATAGAATGGGATGGGATGGGATAGGATGGGATGGGATGGGATAGGATGGGATGGGATGGGATAGGATGGGATGGGATGGGATGGATAGAATGGGATGGGATGGGATAGGATGGGATGGGATGGGATAGGATGGGATGGGATGGGATAGGATGGGATGGGATGGGATGGAATAGGATGGGATGGGATAGGATGGGATGGGATGGGATAGGATGGGATGGGATAGGATGGGATAGGATAGGTGGGATGGGATGGGATGGGATGGGATTAGATGGGATGGGATAGGATAGGATAGGATAGGATGGGATGAGATGGGATGGGATGGGATTAGATGGGATGGGATGGGATGGGATGGGATGGGATAGGATGGGATGGGATGAGATGGGATGGGATGGGATGGGATGGGATGGGATAGGATAGGATGGGATAGGATGGGATGGGATGGGATGGGATTAGATGGGATGGGATGGGAAGCAGAAGCTATTCAAACATACTGTGGTGCTGCACTGCAGCCGTATGTGTTTATAAAGTGTGTCTGGAGACAATAAATCTACAACATGCTGTAAATTTCTACTACAACTCTCTAGCGAACAAAGCTCTCCTTCACCACAAATGATGATGATGATGATAATGGTGATGATGATGATGATGAGCTCTTTCTGTTTTCATGGCGTTTGCTTACTATCTGATCCACAGCGGTCCCTGACCACTCGTCTCACAGCCGGCTGCACATAGAGACCGATGTGATGTGTCCAGCTTGGAGGACAGATCATTTTGATTAAAATGAGGTTGTAGCTCGTTGTCTACCTCACCACGGTTAGAAAGAGCTGTCGTTTGTGTTTGAACAAAGTTTTCACTTATGAGTTATTGCATCTGGAGTGCATCGGCTCGTCCAGATGCTCTCCACAATGCTTTTATGAAGATACGGCTTATGAGGCGTGGCACAAAAATGCTGGCACTGCAGCATTATGAATCACCATTATTCAACTCCCAGAGAACCTGATATGGCAAGAAAAAGTCATGATACGCCAAGGAGTAAAATGTAGAACAAATGCAACAAATGCCTGACATAGATCTTCAGCATCCACTAGCCCGACACCATCAGCAGCAATGATCTTTGGCTGAGAACGGACCAATCAAGAGAAGATGGATCGGCCACATTCTCTGGAAACCCAATGCCAGCATCATGGGGCAGGGCCTTATATTGAACCCCCAAGGCACAAGAAATGGAGGCCGGCCCAAGAACATCTGGAGAAGGAAGCCCAAGACTGACATCAAGCACAGTGGGCTGACATGGACGTAGCTGGAGAGGAAAACCCAGCACAGGAGACTCTGCTGAACTGTGGTCAACAGCCTTTGCTCCATGATAAGGAGTGACAGGCACAGGTAAGGAAGTACCTGAGCAAACTGTATCCACAGGTGAAGCCTGAGTGACGTGGTTGAAACAAAGACTGTAATAAGAAATGGACGTAGTCACTGTGACGTCACCCATTGGTTTGTGAACTGCTCTTTTGAAGCCTTGGGTTTGACAATTTGGCCGTCGCCATCTTGATTATTTTTGGCCGTCGCCATTTTGGTTATTTGAAACCAGAAATGACACAAGACGCTAAGTACAACTGAATGCTGACTAAGCCACCAAAAAGGTCTCACTTAACTTTCATGAACTGAAAACACACTGTGAAAGGGTTAAAGTTGTTAGACAAAACACAGACATGTCCCAGACTGGACAGCCCAGGGCGTTAAATACCGAGGCTGTCACGGCTGTCGGCGTTCGCTACCTCTGCACACAGCACCCTTTAGCGCCGGTATGAAACACACCAGGTGTTCCATTAATAATACAAACCCAACAGAAAACGCTCTGAGAAAGTGAGTGACGTAGTTTAAAGAGCAAAAGAGACACACCAGGCTGGCAGGGCGGGATGTGGATGGGATGGTACATTTCATCCAGGAGACCTCTGTTCATGTCCCGTCTGTCATTGTCACAATCAGCTGTTCCTTCGTATCCTGTATTCACAATGTTCAGTGTCATTTTAACTCAAAACGTAGCAGTTTTAAGCCCAACCATGTAGGTCTTTCCTAAAACTAACTGTATTTGTTTTGTTGTGACACCATGGGAAAACTACAGTGGTTTTAATGGTAACAATAAAGCGTGTCACCTGTTGGTGACCTAGCTCTAAAGCATCCTCTGCTTTATGGTGTATTGGACTCTAAATTGGACCATAATTTACTAAGTGAACATGATGCTGTATTGAAGACGACCTGAAACTAGCGACTGAGACCATAAACTCATGTTTATAATGTTTACTGAGCTAATAAATGAAGTGAGAAGTAGGATCATTTTCTTTTTGACCTCCACACAATCAGACAGCTGCCAGTAAAACTACAGAATCTCTGTTGCTCCCATTTGTAAACAGAGACCTGAAAAAAAGCAAAATGCTGCATCTGTCACACTATTGAATTATGATGTTTTTACTCTGGAATAAGTGGTTGCCTTTGGTAACAAAACGCATTAACCGCTACAACTCAAGGTCATATTTAGACCATTTGCCTGACGAATATGTTGTTGCTTTGACATTATTATATAAATTTCACTGTATCTATGATAGAAAAACATCCCGGTGGCAACAATTGTCACTGATTTACTGGAGCACTGAAACACTGAGAGACATTAAAGGTCTTGTGTGTTTATGCTATATGGATGTGGTGACCTTTCCCACCCACACAGAGGCTGCAATCACACAAATATGTCCTCACTCGGCAACGCTGCCAGTGCTGCTAACCTGCATGCAGCTCCTGCCAGCTGACGGCTCTCTGTTTACTGGAGGAAAACAAAGTGCAGCCTGGGCTCTTTAAAAAACATCAAGCCTTTTGTGTTTATATGACAGAGGATGTGATGAGCGCACAGGGCTGCAGAAAGTCAGGACAAAAAGAGGGAAAGAACGGGAGGCAAACACGGGGAGGTGAGTGTGTTGGGGGGCGTAAATTGAATTTCATGAGCGGGAAAGCGGGGAAGAGGTGAGACGATGTCAGAGGTCTACGAGAACTAAAGAGGAGAATCACAGCAGAGGAGACACCAATAACTTTTCTTTCTCTGAGCTGAAAGTCTGTGGCAAAAAATCTAGTTTCCTTATTACAAATGGACTGCTGTGTTTCCTGTATTGGGACCATTTCTCATTTATTTTTGTGGTCAGGAGTTATTTTGAGAGCAGTTGATATTACTGCACAAAATGAAAACAAGACTGCATTAAAAGTATTTACTTTAGTGTCTCAGATGACTGTGGTAGCTCAGACTATTTGGTAATCAATGATATGGCTCCAAAATGGAAAGGATACGGGCTGTAAAATGTCCTGGAGGACTCTGTGTTTAACATTTAAGCTTCTGGGCTCAATATCATAATTTTTATTTCTAAATAGCTCTGGACAAGATTTTTACCTCTCCTGGATAGATGGTTTACAAAGAGCCCTTTAGATCAATACTTTGTACAAGCCCAAGGATATATGCCTTTTCATAAACTTCAAACAACATGGCAGCATTATTTTTAAACTGTAGAAACTGTACAACCTAATGCCAAGAAGTGAATACTTACAGTACTGGAAGTCACCAGGGGTTGAGAATAATACGGAGGGCTACTTGGTTGGCATAATCTTCCCAATAATCGGCTCGGTTTATCAGTAAATAATGAATATTATGCATTTAACAGTAAGCATTTGGGAAACTGTCCGATGAATGATTCATCACAATCAATATTAATAATGTTTTACCTAGTGATCATAGGAAAACACAGACAAGCCTATTTAAACATGCAAGTTTAATGATTTCTCTGATAATCTCAACAATTAATCTGTTTCAACATTTGAAAGTCATACAGTATCACATTTTTGTAGAAGGGCTCGTGTCCACCAACGTGTTTGTTTCCCCAGCTGAGACATTTTGGTTACGACTCTCCACGGAAGTAAAACTGTCAGCACGAGGTCGAGCACTTGTTCTGGGTGAAGGGAAGGTTGAAGCAGGGGGAGGATGAACCTGCCGTCTCTGTAGGATGTGATGGTTGAGGTATTGGCCCTGAGGAGGAAAAAACGCCAGATGTGTGGCGCTGGACCGAACTCTACCGGTGACTCGTGCTATTTTTTGAGCGGGCCTTGCGGGCGACCAGACGCTCGCAGACACCATGTTGGCTACCCTGGTTTGGAAGTACTGGAGGAGTGGAAGGGGATGATGGTGGTGGTACATCGGCCAATCTGACAATGTGACTGGTAGGCGGGTCTCTGGCTAAGCTGCAGCTGCCCAAACTTATGTAACATACTTCACTTAGAGCAAACATACTTATTTTAACCCAAATCATGATCTTTTCAAGAAATGACCATGTATATTTGTCCTTGTTGAAGTCTAGTGGACTACCATGCACGCTGAAAAATGACCCAAAGTGTTTGTATGTGACAGAGATGTGAATGAGGACGGGCTGCAACGACAGCAACAACCAACATGCTCCTCTTTACCTGCACCCACACACTCAACACTGCCTTTTCAGGCAAGTTAGATTCACTTCTGTCTAACATATCACCAGCTAACACCGCCAGACCGTCACACCGTCAGACGGTCAGACGGTCACACCGTCAGACGGTCACACCGTCAGACCATCAGACGGTCACACCGTCAGACTGTCAGACCATCAGACGGTCACACCGTCAGACCGTCAGACGGTCACACGTCACACCGTCAGACCATCAGACGGTCACACCATCAGACCGTCAGACGGTCACACGGTCACACCGTCAGACCATCAGACGGTCACACCGTCAGACCGTCAGACCATCAGACGGTCACACCATCACACCGTCAGACCGTCACACCGTCAGACCATCAGACGGTCACACCGTCAGACCATCAGACGGTCACACCGTCAGACCGTCAGACCATCAGACGGTCACACTATCAGACCGTCAGACCATCAGACGGTCACACCATCAGACCATCACACGGTCACACCGTCAGACCGTCAGACCATCAGACGGTCACACCATCAGACCGTCAGACCATCAGACGGTCACACCGTCAGACCATCAGACCGTCAGACGGTCACACCATCACACCGTCAGACCGTCACACCGTCAGACCATCAGACGGTCACACCGTCAGACCATCAGACGGTCACACCGTCAGACCGTCAGACCATCAGACGGTCACACCATCAGACCGTCAGACCATCAGACCGTCAGACCATCAGACCGTCACACCGTCACACCGTCAGACCATCACACCGTCGACGGTCAGACGGTCACACCATCGGACCGTCAGAACGGCCGGTTTGGGGCCATTGTTGAGCATCTGTCAGCCTAGTTTTTGTGGTGTGTCCTGCACCGTCACCGTAGGTCGACTCAGGGCATTTGGGTTTTCATTTATACAGCACTTTTCTAGTCTTCTGACCACTCAAAGTACTTTACAACATCTGTCACATTCACCCATTCACACACATCCATACAGAAGCTGCTAAGGTATCAGGATCTGATCTAAATACTCATTCATCTCATTCACACAAGAGCAATTTGCAATTTGGGGGTTAAGTGTCTTGCTCAAGGACACATCAACATGACTGGGGGATCGAACCACCGACCTTCCAATTGGAGGATGACTTGCTCTACCCTCTGAGCCAAAGCCGCCCCATGTGTATATAAAACAACCCAGCAGAGTGGGAGGCCGACTGTGACCTACCTCTCACTGCACCAAAGTATTCAACCAGTTCAACACAAGTGTGAACAGTGAACCGTCACCGCACCAATCCTTCCTGTTACATCGCTGCTTACACTTTCGCTGTGATGTCCTAGTTGGAAACACATAGACCCAAATATACAATCTTTCATCTGCTGCCACTGGTAACTGATGGGAGTTTTTCTCTCAACAGGGAAAGTTCAGGCCAGAAATCTCAGCAGCTTGGCCCAGTAATCGTCGAGTCACTGGAGTTAATGAAAAACCCAACAAACCTGTCCAGATATGATCTTTCTGCATTGTGAGGGCAGAAAAAAATCATACTAACTGTTCATTTAAATAAGAACAACAAAAGAGACAACACACGTTTGGAAGCAACCAGTACTGCCATAACAGTTGAGAAGTAAATGGCAGAAATAAGTTATGTAGAAGGGAAAATGCAAAGCAACATGTGGGTTCGAGGCCGGTGTGCAGAAGCCTTCGGTCATTGTAATGGTTTAAACGAACTCAGAGACCCGGAGGGGTAAGAACAAAGCCAAAGGCCAGAAGAGAATATTTTAACATTTCCACACATCTCACCAGCTTGAATGCAAAGTGGTTATATTCACTGCAATATTTAAATATATCTTGTGGGCTTAAAGCTAGAGATTACTCCAGTAGCAGTGTAATTCTGCAAACCACGACGCTGAACTAAGCCAGTCTGATCCGGTGTCAGAGACATGAGGACAATTAACACACAGCAGCAGCACGGACAGAAAGGATGGCCTTACTCGTGGCCATACTCTATATATAGTTCATTAAACAACACTTAAGATGGGCTTATTCGTGGTTTGCAGTATGCACACATGAGAGGAGCACAGTAATTGAACAACAGCTTAAACCAAAAATTAAACTACTAGGGGATGCAAACAAACCTAGAGCAGTTCCTCGCACACATAAAGGCCTATATGTTGGGGTACATTAAATATGAAATGTCAACAAAAACAGGAGCCTACCTTGTTGAATAGGGCCTCTAATAAGTACCTCTATATGTGCTGTGGACTCCACCTTTGTATTTTAAACCAGTGTTTTCCAACCCGGGGGTCAGGACCCCTTCAGAGGGGAGCACAATGATTAATGGGATAGGAAAGAAGGAAAAACACTGAGCTGCTGCACAAATTTATCTTAATTCTTCCTGACTGGTTTTCATTCTTCGCCTTTATCTTGTAAATGACTTGATAGTTTGGCCTCTTAAGGCCTCTAACAATTACTCAAAGGCAACAATCTGAGAAGTTTAGAAGTGAAAATCACTACGCAGTAAAAATATGCAGCCTGTAAGAAGCAGTTGTAAAGACTGTTTCGTTCTCTTGCTTTTTGTCCGTTTCTTCATTTTGACAGGGTGACGTGAGCAGCGTTGTTCATATACTTTGATTAAAAACTATATCCACGAGGAGGAAGATCAGGGTCATACTCATCAGGAATTCATTGAGAGTTGACATATAAACACAACCACTGTGTCCTGCTGACCTTACTTCACACTGCGCTACCTCTATCTTGCTTAATCAAGCCCTCTGAAGGATAGCCATCACGCCCATGTGAATGTGTAGTTATATAAAAGTACTTTAAGGAAAAACGTTGGGAAGCATTGTAACTATAGGTCAGGTAAATACATTTTAGCAGCAGTATACTGTATATCCATGGCTGGGACGGACTGGGAATGGATAATGACCCTGGACTTTTTGACTCAGATTGTCCCACCAAAACCCCCCCAGCGATACACCACCACCCACACTTCATAGAAACAAGACTGTTGAACAATATTTATGACAATAACTTCCCATCGGGAGATTTTGATTTAGCTTTTGCACTGCTGCGTGCCGTGCATTTTCCCGCTCTTTGCACCTTGCATTTTTGCAGGAGTGCCCTGAATGCCTTGAGTTGAAAAAACATAACTCAGAGCAGAAAAGTGCCCAGCGTCATTAACATTTGTTCCTCATTTGTGATGACCGTTGCTCTCAAACCCACCACTGCTTGGTCAGTGCCTGCTGGTACCAGAGACCGACATGGAGGACCCCTCTGCCGTTACGTTTGGACAGACCAGGGACAAGATACACTCTTTACATGCATAGCGTCCTTTCAGAATAAACTTCCATTTTCACAGGAAGTTAGATTTTGGCAACACAACCACTTAGGTAGGGTTACAGCTTGTCCACAACAGGAACGTTAGTGTATGGTGGCTGCATTACCTGCTGTTTTTTATTTCGGCGTCCATGTTAACAGGTTAGAGCAGCCACACTGCGAGTCCCTCGCGCAGCTCTAAAGTAAATATAAATGACATTAATAATTAAATGAAATGGCCATTATGAAAGGCAAACTCTATGTAGACAGAAAGGGCTGACAGCAGCAGAAACACAGCAGACTTGCAGCTGGTGTGAACAACCAACGTGTGAATCACGCAGCAGTCCAGCGAGGAAGCCTTCCCGCCGCTGCTCAGGCAGCCGGTCTGGACAGTCCATTAGGAAACTATCGTGATTGACGTTAACTTCACTGACTAGTGACTTATGACTCACAGGGCTGATGATACCAACAAGTCATGTGACTAACGACGTACATGACAAGATAAGTCAACGTAACAAAAAGCAAAGCAAGTTTTGTGTTTGTTTGACCCATCCACCAACACTCCCGCCCATACTGGACTTTTAATACTACGTCACTGCCACTGTCTGTCGAACAACGGCAGTTTGCCACAAACTGTCACTAAAGGGTGCCCCTGTGCGTTGGTTTCAGATTCAGAGGGGTGCTGCCCAATCGGCAGAGTTGGAGTAGGAGTGAGAACGGGTCATTGTTGCTTCACCAGCTGAACAGAAATATCAGGAGGAACATTAGAGAGGTAGTTGAGATTCTGGGGAAGTTGCTTTCATAATGTAATCATTTAAACTGTACTATTAACTATTAGGCATCCAGTTCGTGCCGTGTTTTAAGCTAATGTTAGTAATTATTCAGTGGTTGCCGAGCAACAATTTTAAAAAAGTTGCACCAAACTGCACAAAACTTTCCGTCCACTTTCTGGCGTCAATGTAAGAAAGAAAGTTTCAACTTGCAAAATACGCTCTGTCTGATCGCGGCCTACTGTAGGACTTCATGACAGGAGAGGCTTTGTCTGACTGTGTGGCTGCACACAGCGTGCCATTCTTCTAGGAAAGTCTAAAAATACTCCGTCAGTCATTATGAGCACATCTTTATGTATGTGAGACACCGCAGGGTGGGGAAGTGCTGCTTAGACGTTCCCATAGTATCTAGTTAAAAGTCGACTGGTGCCATGTGCACCACAGGCAAGAATTTTAAACAGGTGCTTCTTGATTGAAGCAGTAATTTTTCATCACATACATAGTTGTACTTCACAGTTTTATTTTAATCAGCCAACTCACATGCTGCAGTTACTGTATATTAAATATGGGCACAAGTATGTATAAAGAATGTGTCTAGGCTGTGAAAAAAGCTGCACAAAGGCAGATTGGGGAGTGACGATAACAAATTTGCCTCCACTAGATTTGGAGGCTGCAGATGGATGATGGGAGTTTGGGCAGCAACAGTGATGCTTGCATGACAGCTTGAACACACCATCATATTGCAAACAGTGTGTTGGATACGTATAAGGCCCATTAGACCAAAACATTTTATAAGATGCAGATTTTCATCCAAATTTTATGTCCCCACACATCCAAAAGTTGTGTTTTTTACTACTGCTTCTGTTAATAAATAGCAATAAAACAAATGAACAGAAAGTACAATAGAGCTGGTGATTACTCCTCAAAGTGTGTGTTGTACCTCTTTTCCAATCCAATTGCAATCAGTTTGCATTAGGGCTGTCAAATTTGCTTTAACACCACTAACTTCTTTAATGCATTAATGCAACTTGTGATTTTTAAGTTGTAGTGGATCAGTTTTAAAGCTACAAGTGAAAATACTGGTATCATATGAAACTAAAAGCCCTGATGAATGAATGGTGCCAACCAGGTCACACTAGCTCATCACAACGGAGGCTATGGCTATGTGTGAGTCTTTCCACATCAAATATCTCCTCAACAACGTCCTTCCAGAGACTCCGAGCAGGAGGGTCCGCTTTGCACCTGCTGATTGCCTTGTTGGTCATGTCCATTTCCAAAGGGGTCCCTTGACCTCTGACCTCCAGATATGTGAATGTAAATGGGTTCTGTGGGTCCCCACCAGTCTCCCATTTACAGACATGCACACTAATAATCACATGCAGTTTGAGTTTGCCATGTTGTGATTGGAGCATATTTTTGTAAGTGTTTGGCAGAACACGGCAGGTCAATTGGGATTTTTATTCTGTTACTGTTGGGCTGCAGTTTGATATGTTATGATCTGAGCATCTGAGTTTTTTATGCTAAAGTCAGAACCTGGATTCAGCCTGGCAGTCAACAAGAAAATTAGAAAAATAAAAATATGTTTTTGTTTGTTCAATATCCAAAGTATGCTGAAGTTATCCGAGTCCATTTTTATCATATTTAAGGTTTGTGATGACTGAGAAGCCGACTGCTGCAGATATTTGCTGAGGGCAAAGAAAAGTGCTTTAAAATGTCCCTTAAACTCCTCTAACTTTGCAGCTTTGGAGCATGTTCAGACTACTTTAAGATTCCAGAGAAACATCTGATTGTTTAACAGTAGATTCCCCTGAGCGCCCTCCTAAAAATGAATGTATTTACAGGATTGTTAGGTATTAGTAAGGAAGTCTTTTCCCCTCTCGCCCTCTCCCACTAGTCCCTCAGTGACACTTGCATAAAAACTGTTTCACTCACAAATCCTCAAAATACAATCTCTTGTCCCCTCTTAATTTTTACAGGAAATGTGATTTATTAGGTGACAGTATTAAGTGAAGACCTCTCCCTGTGTGGTTGATCCTGCCTCTTGATTCTGCATCGTTACGTCAGCAGAGTTGATGGGAGGCGACAGGTGGACTGGACTGATGCTGCTCACACAACCTCAGGCATCACACTCGCCTCGAGTCATCTGTCATTGCCGGTCCATTATTCCTCTATATCTGTCTTTGATGTGGGACGGTGGGACGTGATATTTGAAGATGAAACGTGACAGCAGCTGTTACAGGTTTTAGGTGTGCTGCACAGTGCTAATCTCAAACATGAACATGGCTTCAATCTAGTCCTCCTCTGGTGTCAGCCATTATGGAAAAGTAACATCTCACCATCTATTGGGTGGACTGCTGTGAATTATTACACAGCTTTGTTGAATATTCAATTCTGATTGGACGTTCTACAGTCATTACAATTATTTCTTTAGAGCAGACCACTGCAATGTATAACAGACCGTTGCTATGGACGCAGTTCTGAATTCAGACTGTGGCGGATCATTTTTGTGTCAAATTCTTGATTTCTTATTAATTTCTTTATTGATTAATGTGCAGCTAGTCTGTCTGTTTTGTGAAATAAACCCCGTCAGGGCGAAGCAGCACCCCCGACATGAAGGGGTTTATTTCACTACAATGGCCCACTAGCTCCACATTATCCCTATTTTGTGAGATATTTATGTATCCCACATGATAAATTATGATCCTTTAATGATCCCTAAAGGCTACATGTGAAGCAGTGTCAGAGCTGACATGCACCTACTCAGACCTACAACTACCCACTGGGTCTACAGGGCTACAGACATACCACAGAGACCACTAGGACTTTGTTTCTAATGCCGGGAGTTTGTTGACAGTGAAGACAGCACTGAACAAGGCAAAATCCTTGATAATCTTCTCTATATTCAGAAAGTCTAATATGTTGTGGGATCCAGCTAGGATACTAACAGTACAAACGCAGTGGGAGTTGTTGAATGTTGACATTTCTGACCCACAAATATGTTTCATAAATATATTTCATATCAACGTCCTATCAAGTTTGTAGAAACGCACAATACCAGGTTGTGAAACAATCGGTTAGGTTTAGGCAACAAGGGTTTTTTTTAGGTTTTGGTCCACAACATAACGCAACAACGTAATGCAACAACATAACGTAACAACATAATGTAGCAACGTAATGTAACATAACAAGTAGTCCAATAATGTAATGCAACAATGTAACGTAACAACGTAGCACAACAACATAACGCAACAATGTAATGTAACATAACAAGTAGTCCAATAATGTAATGCAACAATGTAACGTAACAACGTAGCACAACAACATAACGCAACAATGTAACGCAACAATGTAACGTAGGAATGTAATGTAACAATGTAACATAACAACATAATGAAAAATGTAACGTAACAACATAAGGCAACAACATAACACAACAACGTAACACAACTACGTAATGTAGCAACATAACGTAATGTAACAACGTAATGTAACGTAACAACATAATGTAACAATATAATGTAAGAACGTAACATAGCAATGTAACATAACAACGTAATGTACCAACATAACGTAACAATGTAACGTAACAACATAAAGCCACATAATGCAACATAATGTAAGAACGTAATGTCACAATCTAATGTAACAATTTCACATAAAGTAACTAGCATAAATGAATAACATCCACCCTTACAAAGATTACATAACAAGTGTAAACTCAACTTTTACTTTTGGTTTCACTCTGAACACAAACAGCATCTCCTGAGTGAAAGTCCTGTGTTTGTTGGACATTTTTTATCTGTTCAAAACATACCTTAAAAGGAGATTTGTCAAGTATTTAATACTCTTATCAACATGAAAGTGGGCGAGTATGCTTGTTTTATGCAAATGTATGTATTTTATTGCTGGAAGTCAATTAACACAAAACAATGACAAATATTGTCCAGAAACCCTCACAGGTACTGACTTCAGGATAAAATGACTTTTCCCACAATTGCATGTGATTATCATAAAGTGGGCATGTCTGTAAAGGGGAGACTGGTGGGTACCAGAGAACCATTTACATCCACATATCTGGAGGTCAGAGGTCAAGGGACCCCTTTGAAAGTGACCCTGTCAGTGTGGAGCATTATTTAGCCTTCTTTGCAACAAGCCAGTATGACATGTTGGTTCCAACGTATTCCTCAAGTTTTCTAGTTTCATATGATGCCAGTTTCTTACCTAAAGATCTACTGCATTAACTTTGACAGCTCTTGTGATTAAACCACATAACTTTCAATTACATTATACCATGTAACTTTCAAAAATGGTTGCTTAGTATACTACGTCACTTGCTCTGACTGAACACAAAAATGTCCATGTCAAGAACAACATGAAAATGAGATGAGAAACAATTTTGTGCCTCTATATTTTTCAAACTTTAGGAACTATTGACTACGAGTTCCCAGCATCTGCATCCTCGAACGTGTTCCAGGTTTAGGCATCGCCTCCTGCAGCTGGTTTGGACCACATTCACATGAGCAGGGCCACAGTTTGCTTGGCAGACCACTTCTCATATTTTCAGTGTCGCATAACTTCTATTATTCACACTCAGTTGAACAAACCAAAGGAGTAAACTCATGCTTGGTGTGAACTTGCCCTAAATTACAGTTGAAAAGACTCGCTGATGCAGCGTCAAATCTCTGCTCTAAGTGCTCATCTACCCACTGATGGAGACCGGTGACTATATGGAAGAGTTAATGAGGTTCAGATGCTCTTTGCTGTCTCATCAAACTCTGCATCTCGTGGCATCAGGGGCCAGCCTCGGCTCTCTCGCCACACTCAGGTTGGCTGATAATGACCGAGCAGCCGCTGCTTCCTAATTAGAACCTATAAAGCTCGAGCTAGTCTGAGAGTGACATTAAAATGGCAGGGTTAGGGTCTTAAATGATTCCTGCTGTGACCACCGTGAGGCTGTGAGTCACTTTAGAGAGCTTTCAGGTGACTTAACCACTTCCTGTGGTTGCCATACTGGAGGGCCTCGGCTGCAATTATTCTATAATAGCTAGAATTGAAGCTGAATTTCGCAGTATAGCTGCGTTAATATGGGTAGCAGTTGGTACTGAGTGCTACTATTAACACAGGTTTATAGTTTTATGGTTAATAATAAAGTCAGTCACAATTCAAGCTACAATTCAGTGTGACAGACAGCAGATTCACTACATGCATCCAGCTGAGTGTCCACATAGTATTTTTTTTCCTGGCAGAGTGCACGGCAGCGCTTCATCCACAGCGACTTTCTGAAGAGTTCATTTCCAGCAAGATTCGCTCGGAGCGGCTACACAAAAACAGCTGGAGTGCTCTGAAAAAAGACACTGGGTGCCACTCAGGCCTGCGAGATGATATCAGATGTCTATTAGAGCCGGCCCGCCGGTATATAGCGCATGAATCGCTAATACTACAAATCCCAGAATGCTCTGCTGGTGCATCAATGAAGGCGGGCAAGCGTTCCCTCCCACATCTGTTGACATTCATTAGCAACCTCATATTACCATCACCACAAGAACATCGAAGCCACCTCTCCCCAAAAATGGCCAAAGGAAAGACGGACGACAGGAAGTTTGGGAGGGAGGGAGGAAGAATATTAGTTCACCATGTAAATAAAGGACAGACCTGACTGTCTGGTGGGAGGAGACAATGTGGCTGGAACCAATGGAACCAAAGGGATAAATAAATAAATATATATATATATATATATATATATATATATATATATATATATATATATATATGGTGCTCCTTTCAACTGGATGTTCAAGTGGTGATGTACTCTCTTATGTCTCATTTTTTTATTTTTAATCTAGTTCAACAGAGAAAACGAGAGATTTGTTGCAAACTTTGGCAAATGAAAGTGAGAAAGCATCGAATGAAACTAACACATGTTGGTGTTCATCTTTCAGCTGAATTTGTTGATAATTTTAAAAATCTATAAAAATCCCAGTGTAATCCTTCGAACACAGCAAAAAAACATCCAATAAATAGCGTTAAAGTGCCCACAGTCCGTCTCTAAGTCAACAGTTTTTCTGTGAGGACAGAAGACAGACTCCGAAGTCATTTTTCTCCTTTTCACCACTTTGACACATTCGCTGCCCTTCGGCTCTCTGTGGCAGTCGGTACAGTCAGACTGATCAGTTCGGCTAAAACTTTCTGAGCCTCATTGCACTCAAGGAGCTTATTCCCCGCTGGGAGGCAGCCACAGAATCTGCTCTCTAATAACAGCAACGGTGACGCAGCACACAGGCTTGATTCCTGACCGGCAAATCAGCGTGACAGCTACTTTAAGCCTCACATCCCTGCTTCAGGCCTCCTCCTGTCAGCGCCGATGCCGTCCTATGTCACTGAGAGGGAATGTGGCGTGAATTAAGATTCCTCAAAGTGCTGAATTACACGACATGACTGAACCACCCAGTCTGACTGAGAGCCGAGGGAGATGGTGGTGGGACTGGCGTGAATTCATGAATCTGCTCCAGTAGCTAGAAAACGCTGTCAGATTAGCAGTGGGTGGAGATGACAAAGATAAAACAAGCTTATCTACAGTGATTTATCACATTTGTTTAGCAATAAAATGAAAGCATATTTAGAAGAAGTACAGTGGAAACAGCTTATAGTGACCAAGTCTGTCTGAGGCAAATTGATCACTATAAGTGGATGATTATGATAACTGAATCTTTGTTGTTGTGCATGATTCCTCATGCAGATTACCAGCTAATTGACATTTGTATATTCATTACATGAATACACTGAGGGGGAGGCATTGCTGTTTTTGGCTGGCTCTGCAGGACGAGCGTTCATGCAGGATGGCGCCCCTTCACCCGGGCTCCTCGCTCGCCCACCCGGTAGCAGCGTGGAGAGAGAGGGCAGCTTCACCCACAGGTGCTTTCCCTGTGCATATTTGTTTTTTATTTTACTGTTATGATTTCAATGTGCACGCAGCATCAGCCTCATCCTCAGGTATCCAGCCGGACAGCAGACAGTCAGCAAGGAAAAGTACCAAGGGAGTAAAGGAAAAAATAAATAAACACATTGAATTCATGTTTTTCATATGTTGGCATGTATGAAAAGACCCAAAACGAACACTGTCAGCAGACTACTTGATTACTATACTCATGTTC
This sequence comes from Pterois miles, assembly GCA_947000775.1. Taxonomy (NCBI): domain Eukaryota; kingdom Metazoa; phylum Chordata; class Actinopteri; order Perciformes; family Scorpaenidae; genus Pterois; species Pterois miles. The sequence goes on along the minus strand of CAMQGK010000568.1, from coordinate 10,366,632 downwards.
TTTAAACAGCACTTACAGGAATGATTCTGTCCCAAACTTATTGATCCATATAAGCGGTTGATCACTGTAACCATGATCACTCAAGCAGCTTCCACTGTATCTCTTCTCAGCTAAAAAAATGTGAAAGAAAGATACTTTGAATCACAAACCAATAATTTCAAGGTATGTGGAGTGGGAGAAATATAGAGTATGTACATAGAGTGACAGATGATATGTACATATTACAAAAAATGTGCATTAAAGACAATAATAATCTAAAAAACTGCACTAACATGGTCTACTGGAACCAGAAATGTGCTTTAAAAATTGTAAATTATAATCTGCTAATAATCTAATAATGTAATGTAATAATCTACATCAGTGGATAGCAGAGCGCCGTTAGCTTGTTTACTCCACGTTTATTAATATTGAACATGTCATGGGTCCAAAGTCTAGAAAGTACTACGTGATCCACAGCAATACACTGGCGTCCAGCTGATCAGATGAGTTCGAGACATGCGAAGGAGGACAGATAGACGGACAGACAGAGAGACGGACAGACGGACGGACCGACAGACAGACAGACAGACAGACAGACAGACAGACGGACAGACAGACAGACAGACAGACAGACGGACAGACAGACAGACAGACGGACAGACAGACGGACAGACAGACAGACAGACAGACAGACAGACAGACGGACAGACAGACAGACGGACAGACGGACAGACGGACGGAGATTTCTGGCTTTACATTTAGATATAATGGGGTTTAGCCAGACCAGGACCCAGCTGTTGTACACTGTAATGCTGATTGATAATTGTCTGTGAATCTTTTTTTCCCCTCTACATTTTTATTTTGAAATGAAATATCCCTCTGGATATTGGTGAGAAACTCAGCCCTTCTGTGGATCCCATTTCTCTGTCCTAGTGAGTCATTTAGCTGAGGTTAGGGGTGGTTCAAATAGACCATGTTAGTGCAGTAAAATGTTATCTTTATCTTGATCACCCTCAGCATCCGACCATATGATCAGAACAAAGTAGGCTGACATAATTAATACTAATCCCATCACTTCAGCTTGCAGCTCTAATGCTGATGATGATCGTTATCAACGGGAGGCGGCACGTTGGAGATGACACGTCTTTAATCACGAGGCTGAGCCAGGCTCACAACTTCTGGGGGTTTTGGGTACAGCAGAGGGGTAATTAAACTAAAAGCTGACAGAGTAAAAACACTTTAGTTTGACCTCCCGCCTGCTAGCCGACTGGAAACAACAACCCCCCCCCCCCAGTCCCAGCGGAGACTTCCTGGTTAAAAAAAGGTAGAAGCACTAAAGAAAATAAATAGAGCCCAGCAGCTCTCTGTTTAACAGGAACCTCCTGGCTCCGAGCTGCAAAATAGACACTACACCTTTAATACACACATGTACACACTGACTGACATGCAGCACTGACACACACTTTGACATGAAAACACACTTTTGGACTGCATGTGTGTATATCGTCTCACATGTGTGAACACTCTTGCAGGGGAAGAACACACATGTGCTTCTACTTTACTGTACTAGTGAGGACCGTCAACAACATGATGCGTTCATGGCCCCCGACCCAAACCGTAAAGGGTTATTCTGGTTTATTACAAATTGGTTGTTATTTTTATAGCTTTTATACATCATTTCTATCTGTTATGATAACCTGGGAAGAAGGAACAATGTGAGGTGGTCGGACTGTCCTCGGTGGGGGAAGGGAATGGCTTTCTATCTATCTATCTAGTCATGTTAGAGTAAACGTGGTCCAAAGTCTGGTATCCTCTAGTGGGGCGGCGTGTTCGGCTTTTTCATTGGCGCTATTGACTGCACCGAGTCAAACCACGGTGCGCTGATTTGCATTTCTATTATCAGTTTTACCATGCCACGTTGTGCCGATCCACGCCCTAGATGACTGGTCACCAACAGGCGGACCGTGGTGCGACTCTGGACCCAGATGCCATCCCATATGGACCCGGACCTACAGCCAAAACAGAGGGTTCTGATCTGAAACCTGATGGGGCGCTTCTATTTGAACTGGAGCAGCTTTGTAGTCTTTATCGTAGTGGTTTAGTGGCTGAGGAAACACACAGACCAATCACATGCGAGTTAAGCCGTCCCACATGATACTACTCAGCCAATCAAATCTGTGCATTCCAGGCGGTAAACACTGGGACTATACAGTACAGACGGATGAGAGTTAGAGGCAAGTTACACATGAAAAGATGATAGAGAGAGAAAGAAAGATAGAGAGACAGGTAGAAAAAACAAAGGCAGAGAAACAGACGACTGCCAGAGATTATTATTTGAACATGCACAATTTTCACATTTCATTCATTTTCTCTTATTTTGAAATGCAGCCCTACTTTATTTGGGTCCTGCATGTACTGTGTATAAGTTACAACAGAGTGTAAAAATTGAATTTCCCCTAGTGGGACTAATAAAGGTTGATCTTCTTCTTCTTCTTATTTAGTTAATGACAGGATATTATACATATCTGCAGTCATATATATATATATGTTCAGCTCTCTGTTACGTGACAATAATTATTGTCAAAAAGTTTTTGAATCGTACTGAATTCATTTGATTTGACAGTCAGGTATTGATTACATGCAGATGTTAATACGACTACTAGGCTACTTAAGAAGAAGAAGAAGAAGATCTACCTTTATTAGTCCCACAATGGGGAAATTCAATTTACACTCTGTTAAACTCATACATGGTACATGCAGACCTGAAACACACATACATGCATTAATGGAGAGATGTCAGAGTGAGGGGGCTGCTCCTGACAAGCGCCCCGAGCAGTTGGGGGTTTGGTGCCTTGCTCAGGGGCACCTCGGCAGTGCCCAAGAGGTAAACTGGCACCTCTCCAGCTACCAGTTCACACTCAGTTTTTGGTCCATGTCGGGACTTGAACCGGTGACCCTCCGGTTCCCAAGCCAACTCCCTACAGACTGAGCTACTGCCGCCCCAAAACAATATATATCGACATGATATATATTAAATATATATCACTGCATAGTGAGACACACTTCTGACCTTTCCTAAAAATTTTCTTTAAATTTTAGTTGCATACCCTCCCTGCCCTACATGGGTCATCTCCAGAGTGGGGAAAATGTGCCCGACCTGCTTCCAAGCGGCTTGCCGTGCTGCAGCCATAACAACTGATGTTATCGCAAAATTCATAAACGTCAGGGTTTTAACAGACAGCTATGAACAGTTTATCTCAATTATCTCAGTAATTTGCTACTGATAACATTCATCCAGTAGATGCTGGATCCTCCCTCCGTACCATTGCATTCACTTCACAACAAGTTGTCGTCAGGCACTTATTGCCATTTATCCATTTTTTCCACGCTGACGTTTTGCTGTCGGCTCTAAAACTTTGTTACAGGTAGAAACCAAACATAAAATATCTCCCACAGATAGAACATTTATTTTGGACCTGCCAACCTTTTCAAAATGATTAATTCACAATCATAATCATTTTTATTTCAGGAAAAAAACATACTTTTACTTGGCACCTTTCTAAAAGCTCTGTGGATGTATTATTTCTTGAAAAAATATTCGTTTACATAAAAATGTTTTCAGTAAGTCCTGAAAGTCTGAATCCTCAAACAGCCTTTTAAAGGAAAGTGAGATTAAAAAAAAATACAGTATATCATGTTCAAGGTGTGAAACTCAAATTGGCCCTTACTGAGAAAGAAGCGCACACACACACACACACACACACACACACACACACACACACACACACACACACACACACACACACACACACACACACACTCTCTCTCGACTCCTGACTTTCTTGGTGCTCCTATTTTGAAAAACCATCCTTAATTTGTAGGTACAGACTACTTCTCAGCACATCCTCAGTAACCCCCCCCCCCCCCCCCCCACACACACACACACACACACACACACACACACTTCACACACACACACATAGAGTCCCTTTAAAGAAGAGGGGGGTGCAGGAGGTAAGTGAACAGCCCCAGGCTCGCCAGCGAGTAGTTCGATATAATGAAGAACATGTGGTTCAGTCAGAAGTGTGTGTGTGTGTGTGTGTGTGTGTGTGTGTGTGTGTGTGTGTGGGGGTGTGTGTGTGCTTGCACAGTACTTGATCTCCAGAAAGTCTGAGAGTTAGTAGTTGGGGGAGGCAGAGCCCCCGTGGGGATGAATGTTTAAATACAGCGAGCAGCGTGGGAGTGAAACCGGTGAAAAGTTTTCCCTGACACAAGATGGCCCCTTATGTGCTGACACACTGAGAGGGAACCGAAATTAGCCTCCTGCTCGAAATAATGGCCCCGACTCTTAATTGGAAAGGGAAGAGTGAGTCCTCCCAGGCACCGTTCTGACATTACGTAGATGTTGATGTGATGGGCCGGCACCAGGGGAGGAATCCATCACCTCCAAGTCAATTAGTCATCCGCAGCTGTAACGTGCACGACTTTGAGAAACCCAAATTGTTTTCTGATATCAGTTTCTACTCTCGTCCTGCAGAACTGTGCTGCTCTCATCTTTGGTTTACATGTTGCCACCTGAAGCTTGTTGAGCTTCTGGGTGACAGTCGGCAGAATATTTTGGCATCATTGGGTAAAAATTTACATATCAATAAAATCAAGCCTGTGATGGGAGACTCCATCCATCCACTCACAAGTCATTTCAGAAAGAGTGTTCCTATTGGCTGAGCTCTGGCTGGTGGGCGGTGCTTGGTATTTCATCAACTGATCTCAACACGGCTGTCGGGTCACAAACTTTCTCATTTTACAGCCAAACAGTAACTACAAGATGTTTCTCAGGACATTAGAGAGAAACAGTCATTACAGTAACAGAATATTGATTCATATTTGATCGGCGCTGATTGACAGTTGGCTCAGAGACAGAAGCTGGACGGCAGACTCCAGATCATGGGGGCGGTAGTATCTCAGTCCGTAGGGACTTGGTTTAGGAATCGGAGGGTCACCCGTTCAAGTCCCAACATGGACCAAGACCAACTGGTTGCTGGAGAGGTGCCAGTTTACCTCTTGGGCACTGCCGAGGTGCCCCTGAGCAAGGCACCAAACCCCCAACTGCTCGGGGCGCTTGTCAGCAGCAGCCCCCTCACTCTGACATCTCTCCATTAATGCAGGTATATGTACTGTGTGACATTAACAACAGAGTGTAAAAACTGAATTTCCCTACGGGGATTAATAAAGGTTCATCTTATTTTATCTTATCAGCTCTGATTGGCTGTTTTCCTCTGGTCCGTGAAATCTTGCAGATGCCTTTAGGAGCACCGGAGGACACCGAGGCATTCACTACTGTCAGGATAAACTGACCATTTTATAAACCCACTGCAGCTTTAACGGCCCAACACAACAACCAGTTCATCCAAATCACAAAGCCACATATTTTATCACTTAAAACAAGTGTTTTTCAGCCTTGCAGACGGTTTTATATTAATTTACTGAGTAGATATCTGCCACTGAGCTTTCTGATTATTAAGATTTATATCTCAAACCCTCAGCACATACAGTAAAACCAAAATCATCTAATGGCTTGATACTACTTGTAGCCAGATAATGAGACCGAATTGCCATTTTCATTTCACATAATTAATTTAGTTTGACGTCGTGTTCACAGCAGCCAATTTGTCATTTTCACGTGACACAGAAGCTGCAGCAGCGTTTGCTGTGAGCAACTAGCTTAACAATATTTACATTGATCAGAGAAATATGTTGACTTAAAGCTGTGGGTTGGTGATCTTCAAAACCAGTTTTAGTTGTATTAGATGAAATTTTCATTATATCCCATCATCAATCACTGAATCAAATGCTGACAAAAAATGTAAAAAAAAAAATCCAGTATCTGTGGCTGTGGTAGGGCTATGATAAATATAATAAATCATTTAATGTGGCCCAGATGTAATAATTGGACAGCCTGCCTGCCTGCCTGCACACACTCATTACGGGTCGCCAGAGTCGTTCACAAGCTGCTAGTTTGACAGCTGTAAGTACTAACAACGGCCATGTTCTTTGTTTAGCTTCATCATGATGATTTTTGATGATTTTTGGAGGGAGGCCTGACGGACTGTCAGTGCTGCTGACTTTCTGAGTTTCTCTCTAGATTTAGACCTTTCCGAGCTACTTTCACTGGAAAAGATTCGGCAACTCTGGGCTCCTTTTTCAGTTGGATAATATTTAAATCTCAAAATTACCAACCCTGGCTTTAAGAGTGGTAATTTCTGTAATTCAACCAGTGTTGTAATGTAACAAAGTAATAATATTTCATTGCAGGTCGAAGAGAGAGTTGAGGTGATCCTCCCAAAGCTGTGGAGTCAGTTTTCCCTCCACATCAGGTTGACTCGCTTCTTGTTTTTAAATCTGATCTGAAAACACATTTCTTCTCTTTGGCTTTAACTCAGTTTGAGAGGCTCTATTTCTAAATGTGTAGAGCACTTTTGTCAATGACGCTGTTTTAAAGCACTTTATAAATAAAGTTATATTGTATTGACTCCTGAGCATCTTCATTAATTGTCACTACTGCAAGCAAGCATGTTTGGTGCATCAGTGGTCCTAGCTTGTAAGTTACACCATTCATGTGGTGGATGAGTGCAAACAAGTAGTATATATACATAGTAGTATAACAGCATACATAGTTATGTTTCGATTAGCGCTGCATGTCAGATCATGCTACACGCTACTTGCGACTACGAAGGACGGAAAAACTGGATTTTGCTCTTTAAATCCTTTACAGTTGTTGTTAAAGTGTAATGTAGCCTCCATTATAAAGATGGTATAAGAGGAATAAACTTCATAAATCTCAAAATTTTGACTTTTTATTGACAGCAATTACTTTTACTTTCAAAACTTAAGTACATTTAATATCAGGTAATATTCTAAAAGTCATTTTGTGGTTAGATATCTCTACTTCTACTCAAGTGTGGCTTTCAGGTACTTCATCCAACACTGAATTCAACTTATATAGATATATAGAAAGAGCAAGTCCAGTATTTGGGTGAAGTGACCCTTTAAAATATCCAGAATAGAGGTAGAGAAGTATAGATGTAAGATGAAATAATCCCAGATAAATAGTCGGTCCGTGTGAGTTGCGCTCTCATAGTGCAGAGTGGATTTCATCCCATAACCCAAGCTAAAAAAAATAGTCAGGGTCTTGAAACAATTAGCATACCACATCAATATCACCGTCGTCATCATAATTTCTGGGAACGGAGCAATCACGCATCATGGACAGAAGAGAAAACAGAGCTCTGGATTCATTAGATGCTGACGGTAAACAAACACACTGCAGATACCAGAGTTTTGCCAGATCCTATATGTGACTGTGACGCAGATGTGGGTTTGTAGTCTGAACTTTTTATCTGTCCTGCAGGGACACGACACCAGTGACAGTCAAAGTCTCGCTGCTGGTGATGGTCTGCAGAGCAGGAGGTGAGGATTTACACTGACATCTGCAGTATTATCGTGTGTTTATTTTTTTCTTTGATTAACATTCAAAATGCATGTTTTTTATTTATTTATTTAACTTATTTTATTATGGATCTTAATATCGAAATACATTTATTTGACAGTTTTCTGATAATATTCTAATATGTCTACGAAATACAAAATCAGAGTTTGTCAGAAATGAAATGACAGTCATGGACTTATTGAGATCGCTGTCCCTGGTGTTTACACAGTCCACTGACCTTTAACCAGACAGAGACAGGCAGCCAGCATCTGATGTAGTATATTAGAAAATAAAAACTACAGTAGAAAACTGAATCATAAACAATGTAAATGCAGACAAGTGGAAAAGAAAATCCTAAACACCCAAAAAAGAAGTCACATCATAAGGTTGTGTGACTTGAATGAATTAAGAAGTAAAACATAAAAGACATCGAGATTTGTTATCCATATTAAAGCCTGTATTATTATTATTTTTAAATACTTTGTTTAAAGTACTTTAGCCTTTATTAGAGAGCAGAGAGAAGAGGAAATGAAGGGAGAGAGAAACCCTTTAAATATTCCTATTCTCCATACAGCATACAGTCTGATCATGTATTTTACAGCTGTACGCAGTCAGCGAACTGGGGGATGTACTCACCGCTTGTCTTGCGCTCTCATTGGCTGTAGCTTCCTGACACACTCCCCGACGGCTCTAGATATGTAGCATGCTAGATGTCTGGAATGCGTCTGCTATGCAGCGGCGAGCCTCTCGGCTAGCGTCTTTGAACAGTTCACACGTGGCGCTCTGGCGTCGATGTGAGCGAGCGCCGAGCCAACGAGGATTTGCTTCTGATCGGGGGCTTTTGTCTGGGGGCTCCAGAAACTCAGCCAGTTGTGTGGTGTGAACTTACACAAACCTCAGTCCGGATCAATAGGTCAGGCTATGACATATTCTGCCCTAACACCCTCTCTGCTACTGAGGGTGGAGAAGAGGATGCATTCTGATAACAAGTGGGGTGGGACGGTAACACCGCCGCCTCATATTGTCTACTGACTGCTTGGCCGCTGACAGTCAGTCGCCAGGAAACCAGTTGGCATCGGTCGTTTCAGCAACCCAGGGATCCGCTGAACGTTGACATTTTTGCATTTGGTCCAAGCAAGTGGCTAAAGTAGTTTAAAGAGACGCTGAGGGCAGGTGGAGACAGGTAGGTCCAACACAAGACTTTCATCCAGGAGAGCGCTGTTCGTTGGGTGAGCCGTGTTCACAACGCTGTCAGTGTCATTTTCACTGCACAGACAGTAGTTTAAGTCCAACCATGTAGTTCTTTCCTAAACCTAATTTACGTGGTTTTGTTGCGTAAACCTGACCAACTGTTTCATGTTTATAAAGTGCTTTATAGTGATAAAAGGCTATGAAGCGTATTTTTGATTCAGAAACATCCATGTTCAACGTATCCATGGTTTGCAAAAATGTTCAATGCCAACATTTTTTTTTCTGGCGACTAGATTGAAAAATCTGATGTTTGCGGGACTTAAAACAATCAAGTAAAAACCCACTGATCCACATGCAAGTTCACAGTGTACTTCAGGCTGAATCAGCTTCGTAACATGAGCAGTTCGAGTCTTAGTTTTGTCATTTGAGGCTGCCGACTTGGGAAATGTCCTTCCTACTGTCCTCTCTTTAGCTCATATTGAATTTGTATGTTTGAGAGAAGTTGGGATAATTTGAACATGAAGAAATTTCTCACGGATAGAAAGCATAGTATCAAGGCATAAACCATGAAAGAAAGGCCTTGAGCACACACACACACACACACACACATACACACACAACCACACATACTCACCTTCTCATGATATTGATCTGTTTGTTATTTATATCTATTGATATTTTTCCTCGTTTTCACAAGATCCTTTTCATGTTATATTGACACATAACAGCATAAAATGATGCATGGCTGTCTTCTCTGTATGCACTGACTGCATATATGGAGGTTTCTTAAACAAATCATATAATTTATCATAAAAGAAAAGCTCCTTGTTTTATAAGTCAGTATGTCTTTAACAAAAAACAAGAACTCTTATTTTACCAAGATATGTCGATTTTGTGCAATAACTGCTGTGACATAAGAAGAAATGTGGTTAAAACTAAGGTGAAAGGACAAGAACAGTTTCTCCCTCTAAGGACAAAATGAGAAGAATTATGGCAGCCATACGCTTCCAACACTGACATCAAAATGTCATGAGTTATTACTTTAAGTAATAATAAGTATGCTCACTCGCCCTGTTTTTGACCGGTGGATGTTCGTCTCCTCCTCCACCTCCTCTGATCTGATTCTTCAGCGTGACTTTGGTTTCGTGATGTCGTGTTTCTCATCTGTTGAAGATCAATAATAATGAAGGAAAAACACGTGGCACGCTACACTGCACACAACACCACAAGCCTTTTAGAGTGTGTTGTTTAATGCAAAGCAAATTTTTCTCAAATCTTCTTCAGGTGTCATCGCTCGTCGCTGTCACACCAAGGTCAATGGGAGTGCACCGTCTTGTCTCTTCATTTTCTGACAGCTTAATAAAACTCCTTCTGCCCTTTTTCTGTGGCCTTTTTTTATTGCTCGTATCACACCTGAGGCTTTTTTCAATGCATACATGATAAGCCAGTTGTGTGCGAGTGTCAGAGATAAAGTCTCATCGGCCCCGGACCGCAGAGTTCTCTCTCCTTTTTCCCTGAAGCTTCTGGGCTGAAACAGCCACACATGGGAGATTCAAAAAAAAAAAAAATAAAAAAAAAAAACAAGAAGAGAACACTCATTCAACAAAAAAACCAAGGAAAAAATCTAAAACCAAAAAGAAAACCCAAAATAAAACAAAAAACACCCAAACAACAAAAACACACAATATACAAACTTAAAATTACTACGTACAAAAACACCCACACATGGGAGTCGACGATAGAGCAAACCGACGGCTGTGAAATCTGGAGAATGTAAGAGTGGTGTGTATGTGTGTGCACCCTTGTCTTTGTTACTGGTCTGTGTGTCTGCATGTGATATGGGCCCTGACCTGTCACTTGGTCTGCAGCGACAGTTTGTCGAGTGAATCCTACAGATGCAAACGTGTCACTACAAATAATCCCAGCAGGGTTGTCAGCAGACGCAGGACAGTCCAATTTAAAAAGCAGAAAGAGAGGGGTTTTATTCAGAAGAGCTGTGTAGCTTTGGGCTGTATTTTAGTTCGAGATGTTATTTAAGTGCTGTTGAATTTGACTTTCCTCACCAACTTTTTGACATGATGAAACTGCATCTTTGAACAAACCATCCCAAACTGCCCCTCGGCACAAGATCACTGAGTTCAGAAATGATATCATGAAACGGTCTCATCCCGACTCGTCACAGACTTTGTGAAGATTTGTCGAACCCCTCGCCGTCACTTCTCACTCATCGTAAACATGTACTTTATGTTGGGAATTAAACAAAAACTCTTGCTTAATTAGTTAGGTTTAGGATAAAACAACATGGTTGGGCTAAATATTGCTGTTTTGACAGTGAAAATATGGCTTGATGTTGTAAATACAGGACACAAAGGAACAGCTGATTGTGACCGCTGATTGCTCAGGACATAAACAGTCTCCTGAGTGAAAGCCTTGTGTTTGTTGGACTCATCCACCTCCCACCCTGCCCCTCTCTATGTGCCACTTTCGCTCTTTATAATACGTCACCACACAACTCCCTGTTCGTCTGCTGGTGCTGCGGATGGTTTTACATTGAAGTTAATGGAACTGCTGCAACAGGGAGCCTTGTGCCGTGGTATCGAACGCTTGCAGCCCTGACAAAGCATCGGTATTTGAATATCATAGTATATTATGATTAAACACATCAACTTTGACCGCCATTCAAATGCACCTGAGAAAAACTGTTGGGCTATTCCTGGAAATATCTCTCATCCTTTTCGTAGTCATTGATAAAGGAAAAATGAAACAAGAGGAGGAGACGGTTTGACATGAGGAGAGAGATGGATGGAGCAGCAGGTTCAGCAGCTCAGAGCAGGTGGAGGTAGAGATGGTGTTGATAAGGATGTTAATGATGAGGTAAATGCAGCCAAATGTCATCCCGATAGTCTCCCTTGTGGCTCTTGTAAATCCCATTTGTGCTTCGTTTACGCCTCATCTTCTGGAGAATTCTCCCCGCAAACCTGACGGTTGTAAATTGCCAACCTGTTCTCATTCCCAGGCTGCCAAATACAGATGCTTTGTAATGCTATTGCCGTTCGAAACCGCCACGCAAGACACCCCAGGTACGAAACGCATCAGGCTTTTCATTGACTACGATGTAAAGCCATCCGCTTCAACAGTAAACGCTGAGAGAAAGTACCGGTGACGTGGTTTAAAGGAGGAAATAGACACACAGGGCAGGTGGATCGGCCCAGTAACACGAGGCTTTCATCCAGCAGACTGCTGTTCATGTCCACGTTACGTTTCACCTTCATGTTACAATCAGCTGTTCATTCGTGTCCCATGCTCTCAACGTTCAGTGTCATTTTCCTGAACAAACGTAGTAATATAACTCCAACCAAGTTGTTTTTCCCTAAACTTAAGTGGTTTTGCTGCTTAATCCTAAGCAAGTGTTTTTGTTTAATTCACAACCATGTGGCCGAAAAGTGCCGCCAATGGGTCCGACTGAACGTCAGCATGTGACAAGCTAGGATGAGAAAGAGTGGAAATTGCCTGACGTTATTAAATCCAATGGAATTCATCATTTATTTCTGTTAACTCGTCTCGTCATATTATACCCATTTCACACCAATGACCAGGGCTGGACCAGGGTTATCTGACCCCTTTTGTCAGTTCAAACCAAGCCAGTCAACCCAGATTGAACCCAGATCAGGACAACTCAGATACAACCTGGATCACAACCCAGGACCAATGCATAGTAACTAGCTCAGGTGACAGATATGGATGGGGGGCAGGGGGTTACGGGTTTGGAGAATTATAGACAGGAGACGACAGTGGCATCATCAATGTGTGCAAAAATGTGTAAATATACAACACACGGCATTTTTAGCTTTATAAAATAACTACTGTATGTTTGTACTATGTATGGAGCTGTAATGTATGCAAAAACATCAGCATGATGATCAGCAACACCACCCACCAATCAGCGTAGTGGACCAGGTGGAACGCTATTGATTTGTAAATGAAGCCCTGACAGCTTGTTTCAATAGAGATTTGAAAACTAAAATCCATTTTGGTAACAATAAGTATCCACTCTAACATAACAACTAGTCTGCTAACTGGCTTCTCACATAAACACAGCATGACTCCACAAATGGTGGATTTATGTCTCAAATCTGAACCTTCAGACCGATCATCTATACTCTTACTGGCATGCCATCAGGTTGGATCTGTGAAAAATGGATCGATCAGTTATCAGCATCAGTCTCTTTGGTTCTTCTAAGAGGTCGCTGATGAACAATGTGAGGTGAAGAGTTAAGATACATCCTGCTGGCCTTCACGCTATAACAATATCTAGAAATGATGGAGGAGCTCGATGCAGCCATGCTGAGGTTAAATGTCCACTTAATAACAGGGGTGTCACCACACCATGGCCACTGCCGGAGCTGGCGACGACGGAGAAACAACAGAACTGGAAATTCCCCGGTGCTTTCCCTGCAAGTTAACTAAACAATGAAGGTGTTGTTGAAGTTACACCTGGATCTGATGACTTTTTATAGGTGAGGAAACTCAAGCTCTTGCTGTAAATGACCCATCTGGCATCTAGTGTAGTAGCCTGTAGTTTCTCAAATGAGGATAAAAGTAAATTATAAGTTAAAAAGAAAAAAAATTAAATTTAAAAACAATTTATTCCCAGTTGACCGGTGAAATAAGTTAATGTTATTACATTTTGAATAAATAACTTAAATTTGACCATATGACCTTAGTGTGGTACATTCCCTAAAAATATGACGCTGATATCACTTTTGATACCATGCAGCCTGTTGCTCTTTACAAATTAAGACTTGATAGTTTAAACCAAAGGTGTCAAACTCAAATACACAAGTCGCTGGTCAGACTCATTTGACTACAACTGTGCATCTTTACAGGACGACCACGCCCAGGGAGAGTAGCAGCAGTGCTGAACTGTCTCCATCTGTAGACAGTCTGTCTCACCGTGGACACATGGACATCAAGGCCTTTAGAGAGACTTCTGGAACCCTTTCAGCTTCATATCAGTGAACAGTTATTGATCGTAGGTCTTCTGAGAGCTCTTGAGAGCAAGGCATGGTTCCCATCAGGCAATGCTTCTGGAGAACAGCTAACTCAAAGCTGCTGTGTTTTTATAGGGCAGGGCAGCTTTAACCAACACCTCCAATCATCACACTGACTGGACTCCAGGTTGACTCCTGGCTCCCGCTAGCTCTTGGAGGAGTCATTAGCCTCGGGGTTCACATACTTTTTCCACTCTGCACTGTGAATGTTTAATTTTTTTGTGCAGTATTAATTTCAGCAGACTGTGTTTGTCTATTGTTGTGACTTAGATGAAGATTTATGCAATTTATGCAGAGATCCAGGTAATTATATATATATATATATATATATATATATATATATATATATATATATATATATATATATATATATATACTTAAGTTTTGCTTCAACATTTAATCTAGAACAAGCAAAGCTTAATATTACGAACAGGAGAAATCAGATTTCAAATAAAATATCCATCAGCAGCATTTGTTTCTTATTTTTGTTGAGGTGAATAAAATAATAGAGCTCTTCTGCCTCTCTCTATCTGTAACCTTCCAGGTTCATTTTCAATGGAAACCTTTTTCACAGGCCAACAACAAAACAACCAAAATAAAATAATAATTTCCTTCAATGAAAATCCAACCATTTACCTAATAAGAGTCGGTGCCTCGGAGCAGCAGGAACAAAGTGCATGAAGAAAACATTTGTTCAAGCTCAGGTTGCTGCTCTGTGATTTACTCTGACGCACACTGGTCCAAACCTGATAGCTGAGACCTCACTAACATTCTGCCTCCCACCTGTGATATGAGGTGATATGCGGTTGCTAATGAATGTCAACAGATGTGGGAGGGGCCGCCCGCCTTATTGACATGCCAACGCACTAGCAGAGCATTCTGGGATTAGCGGTTCATGCGCTATACACCGGCGGGCCAGCTCTAACAGACATTAAATATCATCTCGCGGGCCTGAATTTGACACCTCTGGCCTAAGCCGTCAAAAATAAATAAATATCTACATTGATAATCAAATCAAATAATGGATTTGGAGAATCAATGCCCCTACAAAATAACCATTTTCACATTTTTTGTATTATATTAAGGACATATAGGCCTTGATATATCCTTCATCACAGGGGTTAGGTTGTATTATCAGGAATCAGATTCAGGTCATCTGAAGGACCCACCAGCTAACCACAATCTGATGTCCACTGTCCAGATCTTCTATTGGTGACCAGATTCCAGTCTGCCAGGAGGTTCTGGTTTTCTTGCCCATACCGTCTGTGTGATTGTGTGAGACTAACAAAGAAAGTGTGTATGAAGTTTGATTTCCATGATTATTACAAATATGAAGTACGACCGTATAGTACATCAGCAGTCAATCAGTGCTGACATTTTGGCTTTCAAAACTCTTCACAGGAACAAAAATTCACCGGCAGCTGAAGATTTAAGGCGATCGGTTTCTCCTTCCTGCCTCCTGGTTTTTGAGTGAGTGAGCAGCACTGGAACATAAGCCAGCAGCAAAGTCTGAATCCAGATAAAAGTTGAAATAACAGAGCTATTTAAATGGTCCGGTAAGGGACAAAGCAGGATGACTGTCGGAGACTCCCGTCAGGGGCATACAGATCTAACAAGACAATGTATGCTTTTATCTCCATGTATATACACCTGTTAACAGGACTGATCAGGACTGAGAGCATTGTGCTCCTGGACTGAACGTAGCCTGTTCAAAACAACTTGCACCCCTTCAACTAATAAAGATATATCTTAGAGTTTCTGAGCGTTTTGTGAATGTTTCCACGAATGCTATGAAATGATTACACACATTTCTCAAAGCAGCAACATGTTTATGAGTGGGTCTTTGTCATGTGGGAACTTGATGCATGATTCCTGCTGCTGGTTTCACTCCAGTCCACTGATCAGCAGCTGGTGGCAGTGAATTCATCCTCAGAAAATGCATTTCGGCTTCATCGGGGTTATCTATGTTCTAACTGATTGCGATAATTTGCATGATTGTGCATAGTTAATGACCATCAATCAAACCTTTTATCAGTTCAAAATGCACATTAAAGGGAGATTTTTCAAGTATTTAATACTCATCAACATGGAGTGGACAAATAAGCTGCTTTATGCAAATATAATGCACTGAACAACACAAATCAATGGCAGATATTGTCCAGAAACCCTCCCAGGTTCTGACTTTAGCATCAACAATCTGCTCCAATCAGAACATGGCAAACTGCAGCCCAACAGGCAACAACAGCTGTCAGTGTGTCAGAGTGCTGACTTGACTAGGACTTGATCCAGACTGACTGGGACTATCATAAAGTCTATAAAGGGGAGACTGGTGGGGACCCAGAGAACCCATTTACATCCACACATCTGGAGGTCAGAGGTCAACGGACCCGTTTGAAGATGGACATGACAGTTTTTAGCCAAAGTTTGGAGCGTTATTAGCCTCATTTGTGACAAGCTATTATGACATGGTTGCTAAGTTTTCTAGTTTCATATGATGCCAGTGTTTTATTAGCTTGAAAACTGAGTCTGCTACACCCTAAAAATGCAAGTTGTGTTAACGTGTTAAAGAAATTAGTGGCATTAAAACAAATTAGCATTATCAAATTAACTTTGACAGCTCTAGTACTAATGTTACAGTTCTTTTAGGAAAACGTTCTTTGTTAAACATTTATCTGAGCTTAGAAAATGTTACTGAATTGGAAGTGATTTTGTATCTCATATATATATATATATATATATATATATATATATATATATATATATATATATATATATATATATATATATATAAAGATAAAAATCCAAATTGCCTTTATTAACAATGCACGGATGGCTTTTTAAAAGACGTTATATTATTCTCAGGCAAAGTACAGCATTATTGCTGCAATTACCTTTTCTGGTGCCTTTGTTCTCCATCCTGACTTCATGTGGTTTTCTGTCCTATCAAGTTGTTAGTTGCACTTTAGTTTAATTGCATTCACCTGGCACCCCAGGAGTTAATCTGTTCCCTAATTAAATGGTTAAAATTAAAACAGTAGGGCTCTGGATGTTAAGGAACACCACTTGAAACTCCTGCTCTGACACCTACACATACCTATCCATCCATCCATCTGCAACCGCTTATCCCATTAGGGGTTGGAGTCATTAATTAAGCTGCAGAAAACCCTCGCTAACAGCGAGAACACACAAACGGCACACAGAAAAGCCCCAAGCCGGATTCGAACCTGCGGCAGTCGACAGTGCAAACCACTGCAGCCCCTGCACACATACATCTGCATTAAAGAAGTAAATGTACCTGTAATCTAAGAGGTACATTTTACAAGTGCTGGTCTGACAGGAGACAGGCAATAAATAGGAGGACTAATCCAACTTCATTTTCAGTGTGAGTGTGTGTGCACGTGTAGGTGGGTATTGTACAATAACTGAACAAAAGAAGATTAATGCCACACTGATACAGAATCCAGGCTGTAAACAGAGTCGGTCTCTGTTTGTCAAGTAGCCTGACAGCGGAGAAACTGAAGAGCTTTGTGATGCTGAGAGAGTAAATAAAAAGCGACTGGACGTAATGACAGGCCTGTAATGGAAAATTATGACAAGTTCTCACAAATCAGAAGAAAGTGGAACTGGAAACTCTGTTTGTAGCCAAAACCTCTAACTAGAAAGTAAGAAGGTTTTAATGCTTAGACTGAATAGGTTTTCCCTTCGAGTTTGCATAAAGTTTGATATGTTTGGTGATTAAACTGCTCTAGAACAGCACAGTTCAGACATGTGGACTCTGGTCCACCTTAAAATGGAGCTCTGGGGTTCAGTTCAAGTGAGTGTGCTTCTCCTGAGTGAAAAACTGATGTGAAGGTGAACCATTTGGACTTGGTTGAACTTGTTATATTACTGGGATTTGCCATTAGATACGACAAAGACGCACACTCTAATCTGTATAGATCTCACAAAGGATGTCACCGGGGTGTCGGTATGGAGGGGAGATTTTTTTTTTTTTTTTTTTTGTTTTGTTTTTTTTTTTGGTTTTGTTTTTGTGTTTTGGGTTTGGTTTTGTGTTGTTTGTTGGTTTGTGTTGTCTGTATGGATATGTGTTGTCGGTATGGATATTTGTTGTTTGTATGGATATTTGTTGTCGGTATGGATATGTGTTGTCGGTATGGATATGTGTTTCTGCAACATCTCTAATCTGTATAGTATCTCACATCGGTATTATGTCACTCGGTGGCTCACAGTGTCGGTATGGATATGTCTTGTTTGTATGGATATGTGTTGTTTGTATGGATATGTGTTGTCTATGGATATGTGTGTGTAGAGTGTTGTTTGAGGAAGGTTGTTTGTAGAGTGTTGTGGAGGAGGGGGAGGAGAGGGGAGGGGAGGGGAGGGAGGAGGGGGAGGGAAAGGGGGAGGGGAGGGAGGAAGAGGAAGGCGAGGAGGCGGAGGAAGGGTCTGTATGGATAGTGTGCGGTAGGATATGGTTGTCGATGGATATGTGTGTCGGTATGGATAGGTTGTTTGTATGGATATGTGTTGTCGGTATGGATATGTGTTGTCGGTATGGATATGTGTTGTCGGTATGGATATGTGTTGTTTGTATGGATATGTGTTGTCGGTATGGATATGTGTTGTTTGTATGGATATGTGTTGTTGGTATGGATATGTGTTGTCGGTATGGATATGTGTTGTCGGTATGGATATGTGTTGTTTGTATGGATATGTGTTGTTGGTATGGATATGTGTTGTCGGTATGGATATGTGTTGTTTGTATGGATATGTGTTGTTGTAAATGTGTGTCGGAGGATATGTGGTCGGAGGATGTGTGTTGTATGAAGTGTTGTCGGTGGAGGAATGATATTGTTTGTTGTATGGATATGTGTTGTCGGTATGGATATGTGTTGTCGGTATGGATATGTGTTGTCGGTATGGATATGTGTTGTCTGTATGGATATGTGTTGTCGGTATGGATATGTGTTGTTTGTATGGTATGTGTTGTCGGTTGGATGTGTGTCGGTTGGATGTGTGTGATGAATTGTTGTGTGTATGGATATGTTTTCTTTGGGTTGTTTGTATGGATATGTGTTGTCGGTATGGATATGTGTTGTTTGTATGGATATGTGTTGTCGGTATGGATATGTGTTGTTTGTATGGATATGTGTTGTCGGTATGGATATGTGTTGTCGGTATGGAATGTTTTGTTGTGTTGTTTGTATGGATATGTGTTGTCGGTATGGATATGTGTTGTTTGTATGGATATGTGTTGTTTGTATGGATATGTGTTGTTGGTATGGATATGTGTTGTTGGTATGGATATGTGTTGTCGGTATGGATATGTGTTGTCGGTATGGATATGTGTTGTCGGTATGGATATGTGTTGTCCATTCAGTCCATGATTTGGACAAACAAACACTTCCCCATATTATGGATGGATGGATGAATGGAGAACAAAACCTGGCCCAGACTCAAATATTTGAATCAATACTGAAACCATTATAACACAAACTCCTGAGATAAACCTGTCTCATAAAAGTCAGGATCCTGGTGTTTGAAGCAGGGTTAATGATTTCATGGCTCTGTGAAGGTGGTGGTCTTAGTTAACGGTAGCGTTGGTTAAGGTTTTAGAAACATTTTTTGTTATATTAGTTGAAATTCTCATCAAATGCTTAAACGAAAAAAAGACTACCTATCTGTGTACTCATTGCACACTGCCAGTCTTCCACAAGCTGCTAGCTTGACAGTTGTGAGTACAAACAATAGCCATGTTCGCTGTTCATGTTCATTGTGATATGTTCACGTTCAAATGATAATTACGCTCGATTTAGGAACTTATGGAGTTATTGTGAATTGTGAATTTCCCCACTGTGGGACCAATAAAGGAATATCTTATCTTATCTTATCTTATTGCTGCTAGCTACTTTCATTGGAAGAGAGTTGCCAACACTGGGCTGGGTTCTCCGGTTAGATAATCTTTAAAAATCTAGTGTGTTCTTACTTGTTTCTCAAGATCACCAACTCTGCCTTTAAAGGAGCAGTCTGCAGGATGTGGTGGCATCTAGTGATGAGGTTGCAAATTGCAGCCAACTCAAGCCTCTCTCCATGTGCTTAGCATGTAGAAGAACTGTGGTGGCAGATGCAAATACATGAATGGCCCTCTCTAGAACCGTTGTTGTAAGAGCAGCATAGGTTATTTGGAGCAGAGGTAGGACGAGTAGTGAAGCAAGAGAGAGAGCGGTGGCAATGGCAGCAACTAACATTATCATCTATGTCAGAGGTATGCAACTAAAATTTAAAGAGGTCCAGGTAGAGAAAATGTCTTGTGGCAGAGGTCCAAAAGATCAAAATGTCTTACTATGTAGTGTGATATATATTTAAGTAGCCTAGTAGTTGCATTAACATCTGCATGTGTTCAATACCTGATTGTCAAATCAAATGAATTCAGTACGATTCAAAAAACGTTTCAGAAATTACGATTCTTTCAAAATGAAATGGTTCAGAAATGTTTTTTTTCTTCTTTCTTTATGTGTCTGTCAGTTGAACACCTAAAATGTAGATCTGGGTGACGATACAGAACAAAACAGCTGTCTAAAAGTGTTGCAGCTGTTGTGTAGCAGGTTAACTGAGGCTTTCACACTGAGATTTGAGGCTCATACGATACGTGAATATTCAGTGTCAGTGCGCTAAATGACTTGATGCTGGTGACAGTGTCTAGCATGGTTAGCTAATGTTAGCCTGAGTACAAGGCTGCTGCAGTAATACCAAACAGTTTGCTATTACCTTGTTATTCACAAACAACACTTTGCCTAACATGACTCAATTAAATATGCACAGATATCTGGATCAGTAATATCAGCCACTGTGTTAGATGGAGGAAGACTGAAGGGGCATGATGGTGATCAACCTTCATTTATTAAGGTATCACACATGTTTAGATTCAGGAAAGGTTGTCAAATAATTAGTAGATGTGTGTATAAAACAAACGATTGCTTAACAAGAGATGAATCCATACTAACTTGTCAAAATTACAACCCAAACATATGTCGAACTGCATTGACGTCTATGGGATCTGTGTTTCTTTTATCCCTTAAAAGGGGGCACAGCCTTGACTCTTTGCGAAGTACCCATAAGTGTCGGTCTGATGTATAATCTAATAGTTGTTCTCCCTCTGAAGTCACTGACTTACATCATTATTGAGGCACCTTTCAGACCAGGTCTCTTCTTCCTTTGCCTTCTATTTTATCACTTCCATTTATTTAAGAAATGCAAAGTTGCAGCGCCATAATAATTTGCCTTTCACTCAGTTTTACAATCGTCATTAATGTAGGTTTCACTGGAGGAGGCTTTTAGGAAGCCACTTTTCATCTGCTGAAATTACCAAGTGTGTATTTTTAAACCGAGCGAAGACTGTTAATGTCTCATGAAGGAGCGAGCTATTTAATTCGCATGCAGTCTCTATATTTTGCCCTTTTACTACTCTGGTTTTGTCAGACATAAGATGAAGTGTCTGGTCTCTGTCCTCGAGAAACGTCACCAAAATAAGAGTCCTTGATTCTTTCAATCAAAGACTCGTCTCTGGAGCAGAAGAGGACCTTTGATTGTGTCATGCTGTGAGAAGTCTTTAACATCCTTTGATTACAGTGAAAACGGGAACAATCAATGGCAGCGTTCAGCTTGAGCCTGACAATGCTGAGAGTGAATGAAACAGGGCGGGAAAGAGTTAAACACAGTTCATGAACTGCTCCACCTTTCTGCCCTCCTCAGCTTCCCGTCTCATCTCGCATGCTTTGACATTTCAGGTTTGTTGTGAAATGGAAAAACTCTTGATGTCAACTCCCTGAAGTATGTGGGAGCTTTTTGCTTTGGTGTCATGAATTGTGCAACTTTGTCAACATACACAGGAAACCACATCTTCCAATATGATGTGAACATGGGATCTGAGCTGTTTGCCATGTTTTTTCACCAGAGATGTTTGTCCTTTTGCTGATTCATCACTTCAGTGTTGATAAAAACAGAAAGTTACCATATCTGTGGTGTCACGGACAGACGGCAACTTGATCTCCTCAATAAACTTTATTGCACCAACATGTTCTCTGAGAAATGTCTCCATCCTGAGGGCAAACAAAAGCTGAGTGAACCAAACTCCCAGCCAATATACTGTACTGTGTAACTTCAATCACACAAACTCTTTCAGGTCAGTGTGTTTGAGTGGAGAAGGAAAATAAATCCACTTGGAAGCCGACGCAACATGGACCAGATCTGTACAACTTTTGATCTGGAACTAAAGGAACCTGCACATGTCCAGTAGGAGGAATAAGATGATTGTTTATCCTCATTCTGACTCCATTTCTCTTATTATTCTACAGTAAGCAGCAACTACCCAAAAATGACGTACTGTATGTTTATACAAAAAGCCGAAGAAGGAAGTAGTTTGACAATATTATTGATCAACAAAGCCCACAGAGGGTGAATGAGGTCAGGGTGAATGTGGTCAGGGTGAATGGATGCGCTAACCTCACATCGCTGTATCGTATTGTGTGTTTCTACAAAGAACGGATACACTGAATGTGGACATGTTTACATTCAGTCGGAAGAGATGTAGAATATTGAGCGACTGTTATTGAAAGTATAATAACGAGTATAAAGAGCAAGAAGTGGTGGCGAGCAGGTGGATGGGTCAAACAAACACAGGACTTTTACCCAGGAGGCCGCTGTGTGTGTCCCGTGTGAAAGCAATGTTACCGTACGTAAGAACGTCTGTTAAGAGCAATTGTTATTTATTTATGCTAGCTATGTTGTTATGTTACATTGTTACACTACAATGTTACATTACGTTGTTACATTACATTGTTACGTTACCTTGTTACACTATGTTGTTACGTTATGTTATTACATTGTGTTACATTACATTGTTACGTTACACTGTACATTTAGTTATGTTATGCTGTCATGTTATGTTGTTCCGTTACACTGATACATTATGTTGTTGCATTACATTGTTACGTTACCTTGTTACACTATGTTGTTACGTTATGTTGTTACATTTCGTTATTACATTATCTTATGTTACGTTGTGATGTTACATCACCTCGTTACGTCGCCTCGTTACATTACCTCATTTAACACAAACCATTATGGTTTTTTCTAATTTTTACCAAGTATTTTTGTTGCCTAAACCTAACCAATCATTTCCAATGTGAACCAAGTGTGACTGGAGGCTGATATGAAACATATTTACTGAACGTAGTTTTGGTTCAGAAATGTCCACATTCAACGTATCCAGAGGTTTGCAAAAACACACAATGACAACATTTTTTTCTGGTTAATACTTTGAACATTAACAAAATCCGCATTTTAATGCAAAACATGGTCTTTGCCTAACCTTAGCCAAGTTGCCTTTTTGTTTTGGCCTAAACCTAAACAAACCTTAACCACAGTGTTGTAAGATCTGAAAACGTATACATGCATCATTCTAGATGGTCTGGACCAGCAACGTATTTTTGTTCATTTTTGTTGCACTTTTTTGCAAGGACTCAAAACTGTTGTGTTAGTTCATTTATGTTCAGCTATTCTTGTTTTTTACCATCTGTCCGCTTCCTTGAGTTTGTTTTTGTTACTTTAGTATTTCATTCAGTATTCAAACCTACACACCTAACAGATCCCATTTTTAGAAATAAAATAAGGCACAGATGTCCTCGTCTAACCTTCCATTTTACAATCAAATCTTTAAAAAACCACAATATGTCAGTTTGCTTCACTGCTGTGTGTCTGCACCTCATCAAGGACGAGTTTTGCTCTGTCCTGCAACTTTTAGCTGAATCTGAAAAACGAGGAAGAGATGAAGAAGATGGCTCCTCCTTAGAGGTCACATTAACGCACAAAGCAGCAATCTGTCGACTCGTAAGTGACACCGTGAAGGTTAGCACGACTTTTTCACTAAATGTAGTGACATTTGTAAGGACTGCGAGGCGTCAAAGATATTTCAGCTTCAGTGCAAACCGCCGTGCCTCATTACAAACTGACTCAGCTCAGTAATGGAAATGATCCCAATTGACAAACGGAGGCAATAAACTGCATCAATTACATATGTAAACTGTGTAACTGACTGCATATTAATCAAATTTATTCATTTTATTCTGGCTAAGGGAGCTAAACAAATGTTGACTACTTTTGGCTGCCGATCTACAACCTGAATTGTCAGTAGTAAAAAGAAGAGAATCGACTTCCAGCACTAGTTTAACAACAGCACATCCTTTCTGGTGCTGAAGAAGGAGGATCCCAGTGGACCTCGGGGAGCGTTGCCTTCCTGCCCTCGTCCCTCATCAAATCCTGCTGGATGACAGGAGCCATTACAAACCCGGAGAGGGCGACGAAGACAAAGAGCAGCGGAGAGGGCGAGGAAGAGGAAGAGATTAAGGGGACAGGAAAGTGAAGAAGACAGGGAGAGAAGAAGAACAGAAGAAGGAACGGTAGCTGACAGGATGAAGGTGGGCGGGGGGGGGACAAGGGTGACAAAGTGCTAAACTGAGACAAGAGGCTTCGTATATTAAAGCCTGTTTCAGGAATTCATCATCGTCTTTTGGTTGTTTACGTGTTTACAGTTCGTCGTGTCACGTTTTGAGGGAATTTATACTAATAGCACATAACTTGAGGACAGCTATAGATTTATATCGAGCTCTTTATGTCATCAATACTTTCACACGAAATGTGACCGTTACTCATCGAAAAAGCAACATCAGAACAAGGTCGATCTTCACAGCTTGTGAATAAAGACATCAGCCAATCACGTTGTGCCGAATCGGTTGAGTTGCAACACAGAGGCTCTGCTGTTACTCCTTTAAACCTCGACAAAGGCTGAGCATACCAGATCCACTCCTTCAGTCTTTCCTTTCACAATAGAAGCTCTAGACATATCATATTCAAAAGCGATTATTTTGCATTTTCGTGTCATTTATTCATCACACCCCCCAGTGTGTAAAGGCCTACGTATGGCATATGGAAGCTGGTGTAGTGGTTGCAAGGAGAAGTTAACTTATCATGTTGCTCAAAGACAATATCTTCATATTATGTTGCTCGAAGGTCACCAGTCCATCTGAGAAGTTATTTTTATGTAACAACACCATGTATACAGCTGCACTCATCTCATTCGCTTTGTTGCCATTTCATACATTTTGTACATCGCCAGATATGAATACAAATTACTGAAATATATGTGATATAAATAGATATGTGGGCAGATACCAAACCATTCTTATCAACAGTAAATCAAGAAAATAGATCTTACTTGAATTTCATATCCATTTCTCTTTAGCAAAATTGCAGTTTAGCAAGCAATCATAAAAAAACTGCTACTGAATCTGAAGTTTGAATAAATGTTATTATTAAAAATAATACTAATACTAACAATAATAATAATAATAATAATAATAATACGTGATATCTTCTGCTGGTAAACAGTCTTCCAAGCTGTTTCCAGGTAGACAGCTGAGTGACAGGTGCTGAGAGCTTCATGGGACTGATGGGATTGTTTATGAGATGCTGTCTGTCACTCTTTATTTTGGGGCTCATGGCTTATTCATGTCTCAGCGAGACAATATCTTTTACTTTTTCCAAAAAATGTCCTGAGGGTTTGAAACATTTATACTGTCACAGACCTCCTCCATTAAAGGAATAGTTATATATTCAGGAAATATGGTTATTTGCTTTGATGACGAATAGGAGTCTCGTCGTCAACAGGAAGTTACTGCAGACTGATGTCTGATACCCCCCATAAAAGAGAGACACTTTGGCTAGACTAGCTACTCCCCCTTGTTTCCAGCCTTGATGCTAAGCTAAGCTAACCATCACTCTCATCGAACGTCATCACATTCTCACCTAATGTGTATTTCCCCAACATATCCTCAAACAACAGCTCGTATGATATCTTATGAAAAGTTATTCGTCATTTTATGTACATTTTCCTACAATTTTCCGACACGTGTTGATTTCCACTGCTGTCTTTTCAAAATAAAATTAACAAAAAACAACTTGGTTAGGGTTAGGAAACAAAACTACTTAGTTAGGTTTAGATCGCAGTTGGGGTCAAAATACCAGAAGTGGTGCAACTTATGTACAGAAGTTACATGCTAAATTAATCAACACTGATGGGACAAGAACAGCAGTCTCTCCTGACCCATCCATCCATTCTGACCTCCTCCCTACATGACGTTTGTCGCTCTTTATACTTTCTGGTCCACAGTTGGGATCACTGTGAGTGATACTACAGTATTTGTGTTGTAGGTTACTTTTTCCAGGGAGGAAAAGGATTTGATGATTGGTATCCGGAGCGTCTGAAACACTGATGAATTGAGTTGGATGAGAACATTTCAACAAGAGGAGCCTCATCGTCAATCAGCTGAGATCCCAGTAATAGTCTGATACCCCCATAAAACACAAACTTTGTGATTATACACTTTGGTTTTTCTATGTATTAAACCAATATGCCACTTGTTGAGCTTTCTAAGTGTCTTGTTACCACTGAACAGAGCCAGGCTAGCTGTTTTCCCCCGTTTCCAGTATTTATGCTAAGCTAAGCTAACCGTCTCCTGGCTGTAGCTTCATATTTAATGGTCAGATGTGTGGTTGTGGTATCAATATTCTCATCTAACAGGTATTTCCTAAGATACAGAGTGTTCTTATTCCCAAGGCGTTAAATACCGAGTGAGAAGAGATGGAGGTGAGGTGGATGGGTCCAACAAACAAGGCTTTCATCCAGCCGACCACTTTTGCCGTCCTGTACGTCGAGGTTACAATCAGCTGTTTGTTTGTGTCGCGTGTTCACAACGTTTCAGGGTCATTTTAACTGTACAAATGTAGTAGTTTTTAGTCCAACCATATAGTTTTTCCTAAACATAGCTATAGTGGATTTGTTGCCTAATCCTACAGTGATGTCAAGAGGTGTGACGCAGCTGTGGTTTGTACTGAGTTGGGATGAGAACGTGACCTGACTAAACCCTATTTTGGTGAATCTAAGTGAGGGCTCACAGTAACGTCTACTGTTTGTGTGTTGAAACAAAGGACCAAATGTTTGTGCCATACTGTACTCAGCATTGAGCCGGAGCAGCTGTAGCCGGCATTGTCCTTCAGTAGCTCTAACGCAATTATTTGTCCCACCTAATATAATTTTTCTGCTCTTTCATTTGATTAGCGACACTGAGCGCCTAATCCCTCTTCATCCCGAGCAGCCGCTGATCATTTCTTCTGTTTCTGTCTGTGTGGGATGTTTCTGAAAGGTCATCACGCCACTGTGAAGGATGGAGCGGCGCTGTGGAGGCCGCTCCCTTGTTTGCACACTGAACCTTATCTCATGCATGAATCTGACTGCGGTGTGACATTATATGTGTGTTTAATTGCCTTTGTTTGCACTTGTGCACATGCTGCGTCAGTGTTTGTGCCGCTGTAATCTCATCTTCCAGGGTCACCGCCGCTGTGCGCCTGTTTCTGTGTCTCGGTGTTTGTGGGTTTTCTGTGTGTGGAGGTAAAAATAGCCCAGCATGCTCCGGATTCCAGTCACATCAGCGAGTGGACAAGCCTTCATGTGCTTCACCTGCCTTTTTCTTCCGTTAATCGCGCCGTATTGATCTCACGTCCGCTGGATCAATATTTGCTATGCATGGCATTTTCCATCCTCGGTCAACATCTCAAGCCATCGGAGATGATTCCGCCAGGGACGCATCCATGAGGAGAGGATTATTTGTCCAAACAGCAGGTAACATTGTGAGAGCAAATTTGTATTAGAAATCATCTCCCTCCTCTGCAACTTAGGCAATATGTCTGCCTGGAGGCTGACTTCTTAATATCTGCAGCAACAGTCAAATGTGGTTATAAAAATATGAGCACTGATTTTATGACATTATTCAGCAGTAACGTTGGGCTGTGTTAACATTCTGGTCTGTTGGCAGTGTGTGTGCTCCGTCGCAGCCGAAGCCACAGTCTGCGACTCAGGCAGCCGTCGGAGGCAGAGAAACGAACAAAGTCACAGATTCATTTGGCAAAAGCAGCGAACGCAGACGAACAGGGAGGAAAAGTATGAGTGAGGATTGTTGAAAAACTGTCCTCGGGGAAAGTCATTTAAGTTTGTTCTCTGCCACAATTCCATTCCAGTGTATTTCTCTATGGGCGTACAAGGGAAAATAATTAGTTCATAAACCTTTACAGCTTTCTGGCTGCATTTCAAAATTATTCATTTCCAATTATTCAATCTAAATGGTTGCATGGTGTGACTAAAGTATTAATTATAAATATACAGTGTGAATGATGTGGAGGCCTGCACACACACACACACACACACTCACACACACACACACTCTCTCACACACACACACACACACACACACACACACACCTCACACACACACTCACACACACACACACACACACACACACACACACACACACACACACACACACACACACACACACACACACACACACACACACACACACACACATGTGACTTGTGTGTAAACATAGATTTTACTTAGATTAGACTTTATTCAGAAACAATAATCATTGGTGGGTGAGAGAACGTTATATTCAGAGAACATCCCAGCAGGCTAAGCAGCGATTTGGGGATTTAAAAAGTAAACTTTTTGAGACGACTCTGTCACATATACAGTAGAGTTACGAGGAGTGGGAGGAGTTATTTTAGGTGTTTCCAGATGTAAAAGATCGTTTTTTTCTCAGGTCAAAGGTAGTACATCTGTTGTGGTGAAGTGAAACTAAAGCCGATAAAATATTCAGCAGCATTCGGTTCACTTTGGTTTCTGGGTTAATTTTGGAAGATGCAGCCACAGCGGTGCTGCGCTCCGTTCCCAAATGCAATCTCCTATTTCTCTACAGCTCTGCTTTGTGCCTGGTAGGGACTGGCTTCTTCTTCTCCTTAGCAACAGCAGCTGAGGCTCATGGGTACTGTAGTATTTGGAGCTTAACAAACTAACGGATAAAAACAGGACGTCAAGTGGAAAAATTTGAAATTTATGGCTGTAAAATATCGAACGACGCTGTTCCAAAGTTAAACTGAGGAGATCGTTCAAAGAAACTTTTCAAACAGGAATTTACAGTGGTAAGTAATAGTGTGAAAACCCTGCAGCAGCATCCACTTCAAAGCTTTAAATAAGTTTCAGGATTTCATACTTACAATTAAAATGTGGATAATTCTGCTGAAACAAACTCTATCTAAAAAATAAAAAAATCTAAAAAAACTTCACTCTTCAGTCAAGTTCAGCACAATTTAAACCGAGGTGCTTACATTACAAAATCAGTGCCTACTGGGATATTTTTGGCCATTTGTAATGAGGCAATATATAAAATATATATATAGACTAAAATAATTAATCATGATTAATCATGATTGTCCATAGTTAATGCCAATTGATCCTAAATTAACCACACATTTATTCATCATATATCACTCACTCCATCATACATACACTCAAATTAATGTGTTCAGTGTCAGGTTGCTAATATTCTATGGAAAGGTGATTTTTATCCCCCTGAATCCTGATTTCCCCTTAAATTTCCCCTTAATACTTTAGTTGGAAAAAATACATTTTCCAACGCACGGATGTTATATTCAATATCCATATCTAAAGTTTTATTAGTATTAGAGCTGTCAATTGATTAAAATATTTAACCATGATTAATCACATCATTGTCCATAGTTAATCGTAAGTAATTTCAAATGAATCGAACATTTTTTGTGTTCAAAATGAACCTTAAAGGGAGATTTGTCAAGTAATACTCTTATCAAAGGACTGGACAATATGCTGCTTTATGCAAATGTATGTATATATTTATTATTGGAAATCAATGAACAACACAAAACAATGACGGATATTGTCCAGAAACCCTCCCAGCCCAACAGGCAACAACAGCTGTCAGTGTGTCAGAGTACTGACTTGACTAGGACTTGATCCAGACTGACTGGGACTATCATAAAGTCTGCAAAGGGGAGACTGGTGGGGACCCAGAGAACCCATTTACATTCACACATCTGGAGGTCAGAGGTCAACGGACCCCTTTGAAGATGGACATGGCATTTTTCCTCAACAAAAATAAGCATGGAGTTTTATTTAGCCTCCTTCACGACATGCTGTTATGACACGGTTGGTACCGATGGAGGTTTTCTAGTTTCATATGATGCCAGTATCTTACCTTTAACTTCACTTCTAGCTCGTTTATGCGTGAAAGAAATTAGTGGTGTTAAAAATAGTTTGCGTTACAGCATTATTATAACGTTAACTCTGACAGCCCTAATATGCACCAAGCATCCATCTTCAACCACTTATCCCGTTAGCGGTCGCAGGGGGGCGGAGCCGATCCCAGCTGGCACTGGGTGAAGGCGGGTTCACCCTGGACAGGTCTCCAGTCCATCACAGGACACATAGACATTCACACCTACAGGACATCTAGAGTCATCAGTTAACCTGCATGTCTTTGGACTGTGGGAGGAAACCGGAGAACCCGGAGAAAACCCAGGCTAACACAGGGAGAAGGACAACAAGCTGGATTTGAACCTACGACCCTCAGTGCTAACCATTGCACCACTGTGCTAATGTACAATATAATATATGTAAAAGGACAATACTAGATAAGAGTATTCCTGTTCCTTCGTCTAAATGATAATTTAATGCTTATCTTGGTCTCATGCTGGACGTCCTCACATACGTTACCGTTATCACAGAGACAGTGTTACACAAAACATAGCCCGAAAACTAAAAAACAAAGGCTGAAAATATTGAAGTCGGGCTGAAGCAGCATGAAAGGTGATTTTTTTTTTCTTTTTTTACAACATTTATGTTGGCTCATATTGTGCTGTAGTCACACTGTGAGTGTGGTGTGTGGTCTTTGGGATTTTGTATCATTCATTGATAAAACAAGACCAAGTCAATCTGCAGCTCCCATTACCTCCAATAGTTGTGTTATTAAAGCTTAAATACTGGGTCGTTAATCCCTCCAACCTCTCTCTCGTTTCACCATCACACATATTGCTTTTGTCTTGAAAAAACAAAACAAAAACAATTTCCACCTTAATCTTCCTCCTGGGTAAGACTTCATAAGAGTCAACAACAACAACAACCAAATCCTTAATGATGAGTAATTGCATCAAAAACTCATATCGGTTTCCTCCCAAATGAGTCAACAAAGCAAATCTCCCAAATAACAAATGGCGACATGCCAGTAATCGTTAAGCTATTATAAGCGGATGGGCTAATTACTGTACATCTGCAGAGAGCAGGGGAGGCTGGCGTTATTGCAGCAGATTTCCCACCGCTGTCAGTCTAGCTAATGGGAACCTGCGCCACAGGCTCCCAACTTTGGCGCTCATTTAACCTCCTGATTAAGTGCTGCTTGACCTGCACTTGGAAAAGTATGATAGGAAACAGAACTTTTTGTCATGTTGTGCTCCTCAGTTTGAATCCTGGCAGCCTGAAATAACTCACAAGTGTCACGCAGTGCAGTAAGTGAGAGGCTCATCAGTAATCCATACAGCCTACAGATGACGTACATTTACAGTGTGAACATTCAGCTAATGATTTTACTCAGTGTATGCACAATACGAGAGCAGGAGGGATGGTCCCCGAACAGCAGCGTTCCTGCTGCACCATCACATAACACCTCATTTGAGGCTGTTGATTGCAATATTGTGTTTTATTTAGCTGTTGGTTTATTTATTTACCATCTTTTCCAGATATGTTTTTTGCGTTAAGCTATAACAGCTACACAGACGCACAGTCACAAGATGAAAAATAGAAAAGTGTTATCTAAAACAAGTTTGATATAATGATAGTTTTAAGGATTATAACACCACAAAAAAAGCCTCTATCAATTTGATGCTAAACTGCAAGATGGCTGAGACAGTATATGCAGAGCAGAGAGCTCAGCAGCGAGCAGGAGGAAGCAGCTCAGCTGCTGACACATCTGGATTTTGCTTTACCCACAATAATCTAGTTTCTGTTGAGGGACTTAAAAAAAAAAAATAGAGACTGACTGACAAGAGCGCAGAGGACTGAAATGTCACAAATTATAACTACTGAAACCAGACGCACAGTTTCACAATCCAAGCAGAGATGTGAGGGAAATACAGATTTATTTAAATCTACTGTCGGTGAAAGCATACAACAGAGGACATACAGTATATTATACTACACAACACTATACTACACTACAATATAAGACCTGCGCTGTGTCTCAGTTCAGTTATTACACTTCCAGAGAGTACGCTGTGTACTGTATGTACTTATTTGCGTAGTGAGTTTTGACCCGTTAGTGTTGCCTCAAATCAAATACGGCTGTTGTGCACTCAAAATGAAAATTGCCGCTGTCAGTTTAAAACCTTGCTAGCTAGATAGCAGTGTTACTGTTTGCAGTGCCAAATCATTACAGAGCGCTAAATTGACCCAGTAAACAATACTGATGGCATCTATCCAACAGCAGCGTAGTGGTACTTAACTCTTGTTAGTATCGTCCGATGTTCACTTGAGCTGCTGAAACCTCCCCATAGCCCCTTCTCAGTCAAACACCAACGCTTCGTCACGGCCGTTTGACAATGCCACGCAGGGCGCCATTTAGCGCCAGTATGAGATGCATCCACACGAGATGCACCCATCCACAGCAGCAGTTAACACACAGGGAAAGTGCTGCGGTGATGCAGTTTGAAGTGTGAAAAGGGACGAACAGGGCAGGTTGGATGGGAGGTGGATGGATCCAACAAACACAAATAAGAACCAGTTGTGGAACTAACCTTTTCTAAATAGGTGACTAATGGCCCATTATTATGGTTTTAAATATCCTGACAAAGATCTGAGCACCAAAGCTTTGACACTATTCAACCACAAAAGATGACCTAGTGTCAGACTGACACTAGGTCATGTGTCACAGCAACACCATCACAGGAACGTCCATATTAAACCAAGGTTAGTACCTCGCTGACTGTTAGTGTTCGTTCACTAACAGTTCACGTTCAGCTTTCAGACGGTTCAGGCTGCTGTGGATATCTGAGACGGCTCATAATAGTGACACCATGGTCACACCATGTAGGGTAGGGGTATAAAAAAATTTCAATGCATGTGTATCACAATGATTTGCGATACCGCATCAATTCACCAAAATCAATTATTAATTAACATTTGATTCAATCCGACAGCCCGCCGGCGGACCTGGCCGCTAGAGGGGGCGGCAGTAGCTCAGTCCGTAAGGACTTGGGTTAGGATGTGGAGGACCCGGGTTCAAATCCCCCATGGACCAAGACCAACTGGTTGCTGGAGAGGTGCCAGTTTACCTCTTGGGCACTGCCGAGGTGCCCCTGAGCAAGGCACCAAACCCCCAACTGCTCTGGGCGCTTGTCAGGAGCAGCCCCCTCACTCTGACATCTCTCCATTGACATGTATATGTACTGTGTGAACGACTGTGTGAACAACAGAGTGTAAAACTGAATTTCCCCACTGTGGGACTAATAAAGGAATATCTTTCTTTCTTTCTTTAGAGGTCTTCTGGTGTGAAATGGCTGATGCAGAGTTGTAGCAACACATTCAGCTGGTTGAAGCCACTGCTGCTGAACTGGAAGACCTCCAGTCAGCCAGAACGTGCCTTACATAATAAATATCATATAATTATCATATAACAAGTGGATCATTCACTCCACTAAATGTGAATAGACATTATCATGTGAACAAGCTTATGGGAAAGTGTTGCAAAGACTCAGGACCTTATATAATACAACTAATGTACTTTTCTGTGACCGAAGAATCTTTAAAACCACTGTCAAGTATTTACAGTCCAGAAACTTGATGCATCATACAAAGTAGCTACTTCATTGGTTCATTAGTTTAGAGTCACTAGATAAAAGCACCAAACCTGGTTTAAATGCCCTACAGAGGAGCACTTAAAACGATCAGACTTCAGACAAAAAGAAGAGAAGAGGTGAGTCAGTCCACATGGCCTCCTCTGTGTTTGTCGCAATCAATTCTCTCAACTCCTTCTCGTCACAAAATCGATTTGTCCTTCGCGTCTTTCAACAAAGATCCTACAGAACAGATTAACAGTCAGCAGTTTGTGAGGCTCATCTACACACTAACAGAGTAAATAACATCAAGTGACAATATGCTGCTGCCATGTGATTCAGTCTTTACGTACGTCGTAAACATCCTTCTATTGTAGATTACAGCACTGTAACTGATCTGTTCAAGAAACTGTGGGCTCTGCACTTTACTGTGACTGTCGCTGGGACACAGATTGAACATCAGAGCTTCAGTTAAAAGACTACGCTTTTTAAACGTCCTCCATTAAAGCTCCGTTAAGCCATTCAAGGAAGAAACATAACTTTCTGCAACTGAGTGCAAAAACAGAGCGCATGCTCGATTCTTTTCGCGAGGAACTTTCTGTCGATAACGCCGAGCAAAAGGCTGGAGGCAGCTGACGCAGTGAGAGATGTGATTTGATGCACTGATCAGTCAGCCCTGATCAGTCAGCCCTGTTCCCCTATCAGTCACCCTATCAGTCAGCCCTATCAGTCAGCCCTGATCAGTCAGCCCTATCAGTCAGCCCTGCTCACACTCCTTCAATCACTGTCTGACTCTACAGCCACGTCGTCGATACGCATCACCGAGCACCACTTTGCTTCCGTACGCCTGACCAAACACAACTGTGAAGAATTTGCATTAATTTCCTAAATTTTGACATCCACCCTCTCACAGGGTTTTTCCTGGGTCAAGATGACGTTCAACGGTGCGTCTTTGTGAGACAGGCTGCCATTTTCTATTGGTGCCTTCAAATGAGGTTGTGTTTACTGTGTTAACGAAATGGGTCCAAATGAATTTTAGTCATGTTATTTTATAATCTGTCAGAGGAAAATGTTGACCTCATCGTTCTCCTCTGTCATTATGTCTTTACGTTTCCTGCATCGTGTTCCCCATTAGCTAGCATGCTAACCTGTTAGCCTCTGCGGCGTCTAGACTCAGACAGTAACATTAATATTGCCGTTGCTTAGCAGCGTCGCTCTTCACGACTAAACCACCTGAATGTAGCACACGTCGTGTTCACGTCTTCCCATCTCGTAAACACAGGTTTCATTTGAAGGCACCATATTTCCAAAGGAACGTAGCGAAAATCTGCTTGAAAAGTCGCTATATGTCTTGAGATGCTGCAGATATATATACAGTATATATAGTGGTGGCCAAAATTATTAGAACACTTGGCTTATTTAAGAAGTTTCAATTGTTTCTGTTGAACTGGCCATTAAAATATCCATAAAATGAATGAAACATTGACACGTCGTCATTATGCTCTATGAACCATAAAACGGAGCCATCATAAGGAGATTTAGGTCATCTTCCTTACAAAAAACAAGATAAGCCTATTTCACTGTCAATGCCACACAATCATGTTCCTTCACAGAAGAAGCCAAACTACTGGGAAATCGTCGTCAGGAGTGATCGTGGTTAAATTGATGATGACACAGCTGTGTGAATGGACGAGGCCTATCCTGCTCATTCAGTGATTAGGAACATTGGTGTTTTGTGACTGAGACCACACCATCAATTAGTATAAATTCAAATAGAAATCAAAATTCTTATTGACGATGATGAACTGGCCCCCTCAAAGTCTGGACCTCAACCCCATCGAGCAAATTTGGGGCAAGTTGGAAAAACTGGACGGATGTATTTCACATTCAAAGGAAAGCCTTTGGCTTGAGTTGCAGAGGGTATGAGGTAACATTGGTGTTGAGCTTCTCAGGAAATACAGTGACATGGTGCCAGACAGAGGTGCTGCTGTAACTGCTGCAAACGGTGGACATCCCAAATAATAAAGTTAAAAGTGGATAAAAACAGTAGGACTCACTTCATGTGATATTCGTTGTGTTCAGAGCAACCATGTGCATGTTTCATGAACATTATGAAATGAAATCATGTTTTGGGGGCAAATAAGGTCAATATTTTCAGATCTGTCAGGTGCTCTAATAATGTTGGCCACCACTGTGTGTCTGTGTGTATATACGGATATATCAACACTCAAAGGGCTTTACATCTATTAGAAGTGTTTCAGAAATGAAGACGGAGCCATATGCTCTGTGTATGGATGTGTTTGTGTGCATGCATGCATACCGTGCATGTTTATATGAGTGTATTTGTGTATGTATGTGTGTACTTGGCTCATCTGCTGCCTGTGTGATGCCAGCGACAGAGGCCATGACCCTGAACCCCAGACCGGTACCAGCAGCCGGGCCAGCGCCAGGGGGACTGAGGCGCCAGCTGGAGGGACGAGATGGAAGAAAAACCCTACGAAGTTGGAGCGATGATACGGGCATGCAACGCCTCTCAACACTTTGTCTCCGCGCGTCTCATTATTAATCAAGTATCAGCCGTGCAGATGGTAGGATATGCACCGGGCATCACTCACTCCAAGAGCGAACAAGTGTGAATTTCCACACCGCCTATCAGATGGTTCGTCTCTAAGTGTTCTTTCAAAGTCTTTGATTTCTGCAGTCACTTTTCACTGAGCTATCGGAAAGGTTTGCCACAAGGGCCGCCTTTGAAAAAGCACACAGATCCTCCTCTGTTTCTGGATTACTTTTATCACACAGGTCCAGGTTGTGCTGGTCTATAGCAGTCTGGGCAAACACTGCAACAAGATGGAGCATCCTCTTTGTCTGAAAAAGTTTAGTTCTGTGAAAGCAAAGCCTCTAAAGACAAATGATGTCTCACTACTTGTATACAAGGGTGTATTTACGGTCATGATGTGATCTACAAGGACCAAAGGCACTAAAGCCAAAAAGACCTGCAGACCACCTCAACGTCTGTGCTACCAACCACTCCTGGGCATCATGTGCTCCTCCACTCATTTGAGGAAGGGATGAAGAGTCAATCTGAGGCTGTAAGAAGAGTATCATGCTCTTCCTGCTGTCTGACTGCTTACAGTCCAACTAAAATCAAATTATGTTTTTGTCTGCGACAGCATGCTTATCTGCTGTGTAAATCACGTCTTTGGGAAAACAATCAGAAACCAAAAGGGTGAAATTGATGTGTTTTTGTTTCATGATCACACCGCGTTTCCTGCTAAAATCTCCTTCTCTAACATACGCCTTGTTCTGCACCTTATCTTTTCACTTTGGTCTGATGCTGGTGTGATCCTCTCCAATACCACAGCTAACAGCACACTGTACTTCTTACATTACACATCATACTTACCAAAGTAAAATATGTTCAACAGGCCAAAAACATGAGCAGTCAGACAATCCAACACATTCTTATCCCAACTCGCCACATAACGAGGCTTTGTCAGGCGTCACTTTTCGGTTGCGATTAACACGAGTTTAATGTTGTGAACAAAACAAAACACTTTCTTTGGACTAGGCAACAAAACCACTATAGCCAGGGTTATGAAAAACAACATGGTTGGGCTTAAAATTACAGATATGAATAAGATCCAATATGAATCAATATGCTGTTACTGTAATGTCTATTTCTCACTGCAGGTGTTTTCAGAAACATCTTAGTAGTAGTAGTAGTAGTTACTGAGATCAGACCATGTTGAGATCAGAGGAAATACCAAGCACCGCCCAACAGCCTGAGCGCAGCCAATGGGAACGCTCAAAAGGAATGCTCCTCTCTGAAATGGCCTGTGATTGGCCAAAGTCTCCCATCATGGGCTAGATAGCTAAAGCTTGAAAACAGAGCCACGAGGAGGTGCAGACGTTTAGTTATCTCTCAGAACACTTGAATTACAACATGTTGACAGGTTATTACGGATGATGAGGCCAAAAATAGTCTGCTTACGGCAGGTTTAAATCCGTCAGACTCTAAAATTAGTCATAAGGCTCAAAATTTGGGACAGAAACGGGCTCAAGTCGTACAGTGTACACACAGCTTTACCTAAGAGTAAAAATAAGACGAGATTGGTGAACCCCATAAAATAATGGGTCCTAACAAAATAAGAGCAAAAATAAAAAGAAATGTGTTCTTCCATCTCTTCCTGCAGGAGGCCCATTGTTCCTACTGTTCAACCTTGAGAGTTTGCAGGTGAAAGGTGAATCTGAGGTGAGTCTGTCAGATCCGTCAGTTATAAGGGAGGTGAAGGTGAACATTTACAGTGTGGAGAAGGTCCTACTGAGCCGCGAGTAGAACGGGAGGATTGTTCAGACACAAGGCGGGAAGATGCTCATTAAACTCCAGGCTGAATTGGGAGAATCAACAAGGGAGTGCGAACAACAGATAGGCGGCGTGGATCTGCCCGGTGACTGGGCCTCGACGCCTGAACAGCTGTTGACTCTGGCGCACAATAGCAATCGATTAGGCGGCCCGGGCACAGAGTGCCTTGGCTGGCAAAGGTCGGCGTACATGTTCACTCTCTTCCCCTGCCTTGAAAACTGGATTTGCATTTTGGGTTGACAAGGGTTTCCTGCATGTGTGTGAGGTGTGTGTAAGGTATTAAATCAGACGGTGAGCTTCGTTGCCTGAGTAACCGCCCTGTTGCACAGTGGTGTCTCAGAGGAATGTTATAGGATGACACTGTATGCCTCTTTTCTTTGCATTCACTCTTCGCCCGACTGTAAAAGCACTTTAATGTCATTCCATTAAAGTGAACTACACCAACAGACTGTCACACACACTTGCATTATCTGTATGATAATTTAAAACTGGTGGAGCAATGCCATGTGTCGGTTAGAAATCACAGCGGCTTCTCTCGGATACAGAACTGAGGATTAATTTTCTGAAGACAATGGTTTTTTTTTTTTTGGGGAATTCGTTTCCTCTTTTTCCTCCTAGCAGACACAGTAAGATGAAGTGAAGCAAAAAAGTCCCCTGAAAAGCTCCACACTCATCAAGAAATCTTATCAAAACCGTGGAATGAGATTACGCCACAGATAAGAAGATCTATGCAATTATACACAAGGATATGCTGTCTTTTTTAGGCTGTTGACCAAATCCCTTATGTGTGACTTAGTGGTTGCTTAGTGAACATAATCCATGATTACTGCACACCTGGGAGGTGGTGTTTTATATATTTCTGTGGATTAAAAAAAGGAAAATCAAGGCAATACAAGATAAAGTGCTGAAGAGCGTTTCCTGAGCAGACAGACTGTTAACGGTCACGAGCAAAGAATAAGAATGAGGGATGACAATATAGTCTGAAGGTTAGAGGAGCTCAGAGATAAAATGAATAAGTAATGTCTTTGTTTAAAGGGCAGTTCAGTTTTTTGGCCAGTTAATGGCTGAGATATGGTGATGTGACATCTCTACAACTAGTCTAACAGGACGAGGAACCAGAGGCGCCAGACCAGCAATAAACAAACACCCAGAGTAGTCACATAGTCCAGCCTGATCTCCTAAAAATCATCTTCCATTACAACCAGACTGCACTGTCAATTTTCAAGGTATGAAACGCAATTGACATATTTTATCCCAGATTATGTTTGTTTTTGACGGATCACAAATACGTTTCTAGCCTTCGTCAGCGTGATTCTTACCACTGGTTGTGTCTGGGCTCTTACTGCTGCCAGGCACCTGATACTTTAGATTTAGAGACATTTATTTAGAGCTCGCTGTTATTTTCTATTCAAGATCAGGAGAAACATCATGGCTGAGCTTGAAATAAATATGTAAACTAAGTAAAATACATACCATAAGTACGGAGGACACATCACAACAACAACAACAACATTCACCTGGTTGAAAGTCCTGTATTTGTTGGACCCATTCACCTCCCCTCACACCAACCGGACGCAGCTATGAGCATATTCTCGTGGATGCATTTACATCGCAGTCCGTACAGACTACATGGCGTCCATGACACGCTGTTGTTATTGCACTCAAAATGACTTTCTAACTGTGGTGAAACTCATACCCCAGTTGGTGAGACTGAGCTGGTGGTTGCCTAAACATATCCAAGTAGTTTTGTAGCACTTTTGTTGTTTTAACCACACGTTTAAAACTGTGACCATAATCTGGAAGAAAATATGCTTCCCTCTCTTTGTAGGAGACGGGTTGTGGGTGGAGGAATATGCATCCCTGACAACAGTTTCATGCTATTTCGCTGACAGACAGCTGTACCATGTGCCAGCTAGAGGCAGGGAAGAGGAAAATAATAATAAAAAAAAAAAATGACTTTGCAAATGTTGCAAGAACTCAGCGATACTCAATATGTTTTGGTGAGAAACACTGAATGTGAATCTAACTTTTGTTTATTCAAAAGAAAAACTGCTGTGGTTAAACACACATTGTCCTTTAAAACTGCACCAGGCACTTTTGAACAATGGTGACTCCTAATTACACAAA
Source organism: Pterois miles (assembly GCA_947000775.1). NCBI lineage: Eukaryota > Metazoa > Chordata > Actinopteri > Perciformes > Scorpaenidae > Pterois > Pterois miles. The sequence goes on along the minus strand of CAMQGK010000568.1, from coordinate 10,326,628 downwards.
GAAGCACAATCATACGAAACAGCTCAATGCGACGTCAGAAAACACATGAAAACAGACAAAACGCAAGCAAATGAAGAGAGCATCCTCTCAGCTTTGAAAACATATAGGTCACATAGAAGTAAACATAAATCACGGCAAATGAATAAAACACAATTAATAAACACATTCACTAATCTGACAATAAAAAAGGTTGTGCATGTGTGTGTTGTGATTTGAGGTTTTAGTTTGTTGATTTAAGCGTTCACACAGGAACTAAAGGCTCTATGACTTGCTCTGGGGTTCATGCTTATTTTTCACGCAGAAACAGACTGATGGTGGCGAAAAAGCGATAGCCATCTGGGCATTTGTGTGTCTTCAGATCTCATTCATCTCATACTGTGTGTCTCTTCTTCCTTTCTTCTTTCTTTCATAGATGCTCCGAACAGCAAAGAGAGAAAAGCCAACAGAGCAACAGATAAGAGGGAAAAGAGCGAAAACTATAAAGAGCCTAAGGAGAGTAGTGGAGCGCCTTGGCTGCTGACAGAGACCCTGTAACGAAAGGAGACATCTTCTGAAGCCAGGCTCTGAACCTCTAATCCAGGGTGAAAAGTTGATTGTGTCTACAGCATTGGAGCGAATGAGGGAGAGAGAGACGAGGAAAAAGAAAGGAACAGACTACTAGAGGTGTGGCGGCACATTATAATCAATATGGACATATAAGGCATTAACAAAATATAGGGAAAATGTCATTTCCTCTGCTGTTTGAATACACATGTCTTGGCAAATCATCCTGCTTAAATATGTCATGTCACAAGCAACTACAGTTTGAAATATATCACAACGGTGAAGCGGTGCAGATATTTGTTCCTACTCAACTTTCTGCTTTGGCAGTTGAGGGCAATTGTAGATAATTTTATAAGTACGAGAGCTGGAAAATTCATAAGCAGTGTTAACTAACAAAACAGCTAGCGTGTCAGACCTGACCGTCGTTTCAGCTGAAACCACACTTCCATCAGCAGTGGCTTAAAGCCCCCGAACCCAATTCCAATGAAAAACACCACTAATATAAGACAGGACTGTGTGCTTCCACAGACGCTGTACTTCAGACTGATGCAGTATGGGTAATGGCAGAAATGATACTGAGTTGATGGCGAGTATTAAAAAAAACAGCCTCACGCTTTGAGGCCCAGTTGTGGTTGACTGGATTTGTATTCAAAACTCTGGAAATCACTTCAAGCTGGTCTGGAAGCTCAATAATGACACGAGTGCAGGCCGTCATGCAACAGAATGAAACCGTAGCTTCAGAGTTAGAGGCTAATCACGTGTCAAAATCAAGGCTAATGTCAAAGCCAACTGTAATGATTACTTATGATTATACTGCATGTTTTAAATTTACACGATGGTGAACTTTGACAGCTCGAGCCTCGTTTCCTTCGCAAAAAGTCTAACTGTGAAAATCATCCATAAAAGCTCATTTTTTGCCAATGATCTATCAAGACACAACTTCTAATCACTGCATTACAGCAGTTCCAAACACCTGCTGCGTGGTGGGTGGAATAACTTTAACTATCTTGATTGGAGTCAAACGCTCTCATAATAGCTCTTTCCATGTGCACATACAGATATAATGAAAACATCTGTTGAAAAGCACATAAAAACTGCAGCAATATAATCACAATTAGAAAGTCTGCGACAAAAATGGTTCATGTGAAAGTCAACGCCTTGTGGCAGCGATTGCCAATCAGCACTTTATTGTGCAAGTTTTCAAAGCAACTGTGAGTTCAGTGGGTTGAAACTAACCCACTAATGGGTACATAGGGACGCCATGAACCCAGACATCCGGGGGCAGCGATGGCTGACGCTGTGATTTTGGGGTAATGATCATAGTTTGAGTTGCAGGTCACATGACACCGAAAACCCCCGTCATATGTGTCACTCAACTAAAGTGGGACCCTAACTGACGAGCTCTTTGGGACCAGAAGCCTCAAGACTTTCAGCATACAACGACTCAAATACTGACGCTTGGTCAGTGGCCCCACACTACAAACTATGGATACTCTAGGTACCTCTCAAATGTCAGTTTTAGACACTAATGTTACAACCCAGCTTTACTAGAGTAAAGGGGAGCAACATAAAACCAGATTTTCTTGGTAAATGAAGTTATTTCATTTTCAAGGAGGCTGACTTTGTTTTAGTAGCAAAAGGTGGTGAGTCAGACAAAGAGGACTAAGGGCTTGCGGGTGAAAATCAATGAAATAAACAGAACAAAAAACTGAACAGAAAATAAAACCTCACAAATGAACTTTATGTAACAGGACAAAGAAATACACTCAAAGCAGCCCTGCACACTACTGATACTAACAAAATACTTCTGCAGTGCTGCAAATCAGTCTCCACTCTACTATCGAGCACCTTTTACAAAATTAACCACATTAATGATCATCATGATTTTCAAGTTCCTCTCAGAAACAAACTAGAAAGGTACAGAGGCGAGCTGTTCACACCGAGCATTTGAGTCTTCATTAGCTGATTGCAGTTCCTGGTGATTGGAAGACCGGGCCGGTGCTGCTCCAATCCAGAGCCTCCGGCTCGGCGAGGGGCGGTGCCTCGGCGAGGGGCGGTGCCTCGGCGAGGGGCGGTGCCTCGGCGAGGGGCGGTGCCTCGGCGAGGGGGACCAGTCTGTCCTCAGGGACCACACATCCTGATCTATCAATACGCACACACCCTGCTAGTAAGGTAAGTCAGTGTGTGCTGACCACACGTTAACATGAAACCTTCATGTCATAATTTAATGTGTAAACACGCATCCAAATCAGGAACCGAAGTAGATATGCAACATGGGCCTCTTCAGGACAGCTGGCAAAGGGAAAATAGTCTTACTGTACTATTTCAGGAACCAATTCAATAATCTTTAAAAATTACTTTTATTTACACTTTTCAGAAAATGTGGAACAGAGCAAATGAAATCCAGCTATTTAGATCGCCAACAATGTTACCTGTAAGCTGTTCAGAGGACACAAGAATCTGTATCTTGGGAGAAAACATTGGTATAGGGACTGTCACTCTCACTGAAATAACAGGACTGGACAGTGATGTGGACGCTGATGGGTCTGTACACAACAATGTGGGATGATGTGTTTAAACCAGTGACATGATTCTGCTTTTGTAATCTTCTGTCGGTGGGATTTAACCTCAAGTGATCCCGCTTCGTAGAAACGTCTGCACTGTTGATGTCGCTCCATGACAAAAGTTACCAATCGCACATGGAGACATCTTCTGTGCACATACTCTATGTAAAGTTGTGGGAAATTAATAAATTATAGTCTTTCACAGAACAACTCTTAATAGTGTAAAAATTATCTGAGGATCACACTTTGCTTTAATATTTATGGCTGTGAATAATTATGCAGTAAATGAAATATGCAGTCACAGTGGTGGTGCTGCTAATGAGTTAGCTGTAATCTACATTGCGGGGATGGTAACCGTAGGGAGGCAGGGTGGGAGAGGGCTGGCCGTCAAAGAGGCCTGCAGCGCAGTGCTTCCACTGTGCCCCAATACAGCCGTGATGAAGTGGCTCCATCCATCTCGTTGGCTCCCAGTAAAGAACAGGCTCATTTGGCCGCTGAGCCGATGACAGATGGGAGCCGCCGCAAGCTTTTCTCTGCAAAAGGCCGGGACCCCTGGCTCTGAGATCTGCAGACTGAACTCTGAGTGTCGAAGGGCTCAGCGACATCCAGTCATGAGAGGGTACAGATTCACAGAGAAGATGATGTCATCCAGTATGCTCTGCTTCTCTCTGATTGGTTAACACAATCACTGTGACTGAGGTCTTCTAGCTTTTACGCTGCTGACACTGAGAGCTTAGATTTATAGATCTTTATTATTGCAAGCAACCAAAATGAATGTGGTCATCAGTTAGAATCATATACCCCATTACACTTCACGCATCTCGGGTGGGTCGGATTGCTATCCGATCTCTAAAGAGCTACATGTAAATGCATCCTAAAGGCACTCAAGATGGATTGAAATCTGATCAATTGGTCTTGGATGGATTGATGCATCCATCTGTATCACTGCACGTAAATGCATCCATCTCTCCAAGACTCGAATACTTTTCTCCTCCCTTCGTCAGTAGGCGGTCTGTGGAAATAGCTGCTCACTGGGTCTGTGCTCTGTGATGATGGCAGCTAAAGTTGCATTGAAATGAACCCGGAACCCCGGAAATGAGCACTTCCTGTTCCCTCGTCTGAAAGTCAAAGTTTTTTTTAAATGGGTTTTTAGTTAGAAGTATGAAATAAGGTCTGTTGTTGGTTAACACAAGCTGTAGAGCACATAAGGCCCACGGGCCAAATTAGGCCTGCCACCCCATTTTATGTGGCCCACGAGGGCTTGCAAAGAATATATTATGCTTATCGTACAATTCTATGCCGCTTTACAGAAGTACAGTGTCCTTAAACTACAAGTCCCACAATGCATCTCCATTTTGTTACATGTGCACTGATGTGTCTCAATATCAGCGGTTTCCAGCAGCAGCGCTCTAGCAGAGTGATGGGGTCGTAAAAAAACAATATGAATAGTACTAAAATGACCAAGAAAAGCAAAGTTGGAGCAGAGGGAAGGACAGAAAGAGGATCCATGTTAGTGATTGATGGAGACCAGCCGGTATGTCTTCTTTACTACGAGGCAGTAAAACACTGTCACACCACTGTCATCTACCACATGATCTCAGCTGATCAGCAGTTGATCACTAACAGTTTATACGCCACAGACTGAACGTTAGATCAGAGCTCATTGATCTGTTGGACTACAGTTCTGCCCCTCTCAACTCCCACCACAAAGTTTATATATAACAGTTTATACGCCACAGACTGAACACAGACTGAACGTTAGATCAGAGCTCATTGATCTGTTGGACTAGAGTTCTGCCCCTCTCAACTCCCACCACATAGTTTATATATAACAGTTTATACGCCACAGACTGAACGTTAGATCAGAGCTCATTGATCTGTTGGACTACAGTTCTGCCCCTCTCAACTCCCACCACAAATTTATATATAACAGTTTATACGCCACAACTAACACAACTAACGTAATCAACTCATTATCTGTTGACTAGAGTTCTGCCCCTCTCAACTCCCACCACATAGTTTATATATAACAGTTTATACCCACAACTAACGTTAATCAAGCTCATTATCTGTTGACTAGTTCTCCCCTCTCAACTCCCACCACAAATTATATATAACAGTTATACCCCACTAACGTTAAGAAAAGATCAACCTTATTAGTCCCCAGGGGAAATTCAACTTTTTACACTCTGTTTTTAACTTATACACGGTACGTCAACCCAAACACACACATGCACATGCATCAATGGAAATGTCAGAGTGAGGGGCTGCCCTGACACCCCCGAGCAGTTGGGGGTTTGGTGCCTTGCTCAGGGGCCCTCGGCGTGCCCAAAGGTAAACTGCACCTCTCCAGCTACCAGTTCACACTCATTCTTGTCCATCGGGACTTGAACCGGTGACCCTCCGGTTCCCAAGCCAACTCCCTACAGCTAGCCTCCGCCCCCGGAAAGAGTCATTATCTGTTGACTAAGTTCTGCCCCTCTCAACTCCCACCACAAAGTTAAACTAAGCTAATGGAATAAACTGGGTTTGATCATATCTCTGTGATGGCAAAAAAAGACCTTTATTATTCACTAGAGAGTTATTTTGATCTCTGGTGGATGAGTAATGATGAGGGTTTCTGAATCTCATAAATTCATGGATTTATGTTATAATAACACACAGAAATGTGAGTGTGTGTCCACATACAGTATTTTTGTGTCTACGTGCTGCAGATATATTGATGAACAAGCAGGTGTTTTTGTTACTGAACTCATTTTTTAAATAAATTGTACAATATTTCTGCTTGTAATTATTCTTCCTAGACGTCTGCTTTAAGAGCTAGTTATTAAATAAATTATTACTAAAACTAATAATAATCAAATGCAGAGGTAATTTTGTAATATGATCAGGAATACATATATTTATATAGTCTTACAGTTACAACCGGCCCTTTGAGGGGAACCATGATGCTGCTGTGGCCCAGGATGAAATTGAGTTTGACTCCTCTCCTGTAGAGATAAAATACATCAATCAATACCCCACTCATGAATTCTGAAGCTTTAATGTGTCGTAAAAAAGACAGTTGCTAACAAGTGGCTAAATGAGACTACTAAACGTGATCACGCTCATGCAAACATGTTGTCGTTCTTTTACAGCCTAACATTAGCGTTTTACTTCTGGCGATTAGTTTTACGCTTCAAAAATCATAAAAGTGCGGGAGTTGTTCTTCCTCTGCCATTCGGTCACTTACCAAACAACTTCAGGTGCATTAAGCTGGGTTTAGACTCCCCGTCGTGTCCCCAGCAAAAGGGCAACAAATGACATAATCGTGCATTGTGCACAAGGCTTGGTTGTACACCTCTTATTTTCTCTAACTAGCTGACTGCTGCACTCAGTGCTTTTCAGACATGACTGCCGCAATAAGATAAAAGCAAATAAACAAAATTAAAAAGTAAAGCAATTAAAATAATGAATTAGGAAGACAGCAAATTAGTTTTTAAATGCTTTAAAGCAGGACATCTTATAAATCTACATTTGAGTAAACATTTTGCCAGACGAATATAACTGATTACAGGATATTAAAACTTTTAACCTTTGTTTCATTATAATATATTTAATACTTGACTCATTTCTTCACAGGGATTGTATGAAGGCGATAAAGTAATATAATAAGAATATAAGATTACAGTTAATTACAGCTCCTCCTCGGCACTGAAGAGTTTGGTCTGTGGCGTTCTGCCGGTAACACTCGTTGACTTCTTGCTTGTTCACAGAATATTTTGTTTGTTTGTTTGGAGAATACTGCAAAGAACAACGAGTTCAGCATAAATGTCTTTGTGCGTGCTCATAGCTCGCGTCCACATTATGGTGCCTGACGTGAGCATCAACAAAGTTTTACCCCTCCCCCTCTGCTGGAGTATGACTCACCCTGATTTGCATGCATCCTGGAAAAAACAAGACCGATTGCAATCAGATTTGTGACTTTGCCAGCGGAGATGCATGTATGTGGCCACGTGTGAATGAAAGTACCTTGTATTTCCTCTGGATTTGATCTGGATGTGAGACACTTGAAAGGAATGAAGTGTAATTGGGGTTCCTTATAGCTGCCCACTGAGGTGCTCATCTGGGGGTAACAGGGCCGAATGCACAGAATGATTCTGTATCTACAACCATGTTTGTTTGCTTCGTCTCACACCTTTGAAAGAGTGTCGCTGAGAATGCCGATGTCGGCTTTTTAAAATTGGATTTCTATAGCAGCAGCTGCAGTGTGTCTCAACACCATCTTATGACCACTGAATGATCATATGAGGGACAGGAGATGGAAACAGTGCTATAATTAAGATGGGAGATGGGAGGGGAGGTGTAGACTGGGGTAATTCTTGGAGCAGATGTGTTTCAGCCCACAGGTGGAAGACAGAGAGCGACTCTGCTGTAATGACTGCAGCAGGAAGGTCATTCTGCTGGTTGGAGTAATGAGGGAGAGGAGCCCAGACGAAGAGGAGTGATGACAGGGACTATAGAAAGTGTTCAGTGTGAGAGACTTTTGGTATAGCTGGATGTACAAACAGACGTGAACACAGGAGTGGTGGATGAAAATATATAGTCTATGTGGTTGGTTGGAAGCCAACAGTCATCGAGATATTTCAGTCTGGATGAAAGTGGTGGAACTACAAACATCATCCATGGAGCCACGCAGCTGTCAGGGTTAAAGAGGTTTCATTAATACACCCATAACATTATGAGCATTATATAGACGACTATTTATTTACAAAATGACTATGTTTCAAATTATTAACCCATCAAATCTTAACAATGTGACCCTATAGTCACTATAATAGCAATGCTCCAGGATAATATAATAATAATGCATTTCATTTATTATGGATTACGCTGGGCCAACCTTAAATCATGACAAATTTACAATTAAAGCTGCAAGCAGAGATGAGCGGGCCCTCACACCCTTAACCTGAAGTAGTTTAAGCTTGAGGCACATTTAACCAAGTACAGTTGAGCATGTTGTCTGATGGCAAATCATGTAAAATCTCCGCCATGCCACGTCAACGCCGTCTCACGAAAGCTCAAACCTTTAATAACTTTTCATCGCAAATGTCTTTAGATTGTACTGAGCAAATTTAAAGTAAATTGAGTTAACTCTCTAGGAGAGCATGGAAATGGCCAAATGGACAAAAACAAAATAGCTGATTTCCTGTTGGGTTTCTAGAATGGCACCAAGAGACGTTTACCACTATGAAACCACAATTTCAAACTGAGAATTAGCTCTGAGGCTTGAAGCAAGAGTACACAGACAATTAGACTTGTGTCAGGCTATCAAACAGTCGTTATCAGTCGCTGTAAGCACCACAGATGTGGGTCAATAGGGACCTATTACACCTACTGGTAGGTTTAATCAATTATGCATGTGGTAGATCACTGACAGAAGGTATATAAGAACACGACACTGACCTCTAATGACCGTAGGAATTACAGCAGCAGCAGACGTGGAAGTCGGGCGTATAGACAGGATATTGTGGGGAGGCTGGCAGCAATGGATGGGACACAAAAACATGCTTTTCACCCAGGAGTCCAGGGTTAGCATCACATGTGCAGCTAACAACACATGGCTGTCTATGTGTTCAAAAGCCTTAAGTTTCACTTTTTAAACATAATTATTTTAAGTCAAAACACAATGTATTCCCCTAAACTTAACTAAGTTTTAGTTTAGTCTAGTCTTTAGACTAAGAAGTTTTAGTTGTGTTGCTTAAACCTAGCTAAATGTATTTTGGCATCATTTTGATCCATTTACAACAACGTTGCAACCGTATTTATGCCTAGATGACGAGAATGAAGATAGCATGTATGAAGCAGCAACTGTGGTTATTTCTTCCATGGTGGGATGTCGGAAAGAAAAGTTGTTGGTACCTATAGAGACAAGTTGCTTCTCCTCTCTGGTTGTCTAACACAAATAAACACAAATGTTACTGACAGTCCAACTCGTGAGAGATTTGCTTCGCTCTTGGTCTGAACACAGCATCAGTATATGCTGCTTTTAAGTTTCACTTAGTAGGACCCACATGTATGGTGCTTATAGTGATTGATGACGACTATTTAATGGCCTGATAGTCAAATTGTGCAGCGAAACACCTGCCAGTGTGGAGGTGCGGGTCTGGACCCTGTCTAGAGGTGCTGTATGTGTGTATATGGCAACATGGGAGTTTTCAGTTCAGCATGAAGGGCTGGTGGAGGAAGTGTTGGAGGAGTGTCATGGGAGAAACTGAGGACGATAAAGAGAAAACACAAGAGCAATTCCACCAAAAAGCCATTCAGCAGAGAAGTGTCCTCAAAGTCCCAGCCTTCGATCAATAAACCAGCCTATCACTTGATCTATTGCGTTGTTTGGATACAACCTTTTGATGTTCCATGCTACATTAGGTAACACTGGATCAGCTCTGTGAGTTATGAAAACCGTGGCTGTGTGGACGTGTCTCCACCCTGCAACATTAGCCTTAATGTCGCAGCAAAAAGTGAGCGCAGCACTAATTAAAAAAACAAGGATGGCTAATGGTGTCGTCTCATATCCGAGACATTCATAGCCGTCACAAACTTCATCTGCGTAATTACACCCCTCAGTTCCACAACACTGAGAGCGAGGCACTAATTACTTTCTGTGTAATTGTGTTACCTTTCTTTGGGTGTCTTTCTTTCACCGGAAGAGATAATGAAAGGTTAGTGCTGACCATCTGCACCAAGCAGAGAAACCACAATCACAACCTACACTCCAGAGCAAATGTATTGCCATTTAACAAGCTAAGCAGTTGGAGAAAACGGCTGAGAACTATTGATGACAAGCTGTCAGTGAACAATAATTTTTAAATGCAGTGCACCATGAGTGTGAATCATTTTTCACTCTTGAAATTACATTATAGCTCCGTAGTCGATATGATGAATGCCATCACAGACCCCAATCCCCCTTCTGCTTCAAGACACACACACACACACACACACACACACACACACACACACACACACACACACACACACACACACACACTTCCATGTATACAACCAATAATGAGATGTGATTCATCTTATGATGAATGCTGAATATCATTTACATTCATTTGTGGTTTAGGTCATGGAGAAAATATGTAAATGTTTAGACAGGATACAGGAGAAGCAGTTGTTTAAACCCAGGTGAAGAGCTTGACTTAAACATCTCTTAAACACTGTACATTTTAAATCAGTGTGACAGTAAGTACACTACACATCATTGAAGTGACTTTAACTTCCTTAAGGCATATTTTCAGTGCAAACAGTGGAGAGGTTTGATGAGAAAGTAAGTTGTGCCTTCTTTTGTCTTCAAGACATTTCAAGTAAAGTCTTCAAGTTTCTCTGGGTTGTCAGTTGGAAAGTGCAGCCAATATCTATTTCATATTTCTCATTCATAAAGCAAAGCCGGAGGTCTTATTGAACTTTTCAAATGTCTTTCACATTAACGCAAAATTTAGGAAGTGACACTGTGTCATAATATGGTCGGACTGCTGCTGATGAGCAGTCGGGCCGTTAGATGTAATAAAATTGATTGAGGTGCCAGACAGAGGTCAGAAATCTTCAACCTGATTCAAAATGGACGCATGGAAAACCTCCCAGAATCTGACAATATACACTCATTTTATGAAAAAAGAGACCAGAGGACAGTCTGACTCGGTCCAAAACAGAGCTGATGAAAACTAAACCTGATCCAAAATGTGGTCAACCCAAACAGAGGAAAACAGACAAAAAGTAAAGTCTGAGTCTGAGTTGAAGACAAAACTCCAAACTTTTAGACCCCGAAAGGACCGCAACTTGAATCATTATTATTAAATGTTTTATTGATAACATTTTTATGTCAACGAATATTTAAAAAAGCAGAAATAATTACTACATCCACCGAGTCTTTAGAAGGGTTTCAAATAAAAGTATGGCTTCCTGAAAAAAATATGATTGTGAATTAATCACTAAAAAAATCTAGCGGGTGTAAAATGAATGGTTTTTTAATCTCAGTGGAAGATATCTGACGTTCAATTCCCACTTCTAACAAGGTTTGTGAGCCAGTAGTAAAACGACGCTGGTATCGTGGTATCGTGGAGTCTTTGGCCGTCAGTCATTGTGGAAAAACCAGATAAATGTCTGAGATTGACGGCGAGTGCCCGGCAACGACTTGTTGTGTAGTAAATGCAATGGAACGGGGGAGGGACAACACGACATCTAGAGGCTGAATCTTATCTACGTTATCAATAGCACCTTGACAGTGATCTGAAGAAAAAAAAATGATAATTGTAGGAAAGTTGCAGTTGATTTGTGTATTGTGTAATATACGTTTCCTTTAAACTGAGCGTCCCGACCCCCCCTATAGTATGTGATACCTTAAATTAGCATTCAAGGCAAAAACAAACTCAATAAATAGATCCATCTATTAAAACATCAGACCAACACATGCAGGTACTTCACAAGGCCAAGCCCTCTCCTGAAGGGCAGAAAAACAAGTAGATCCCATGGACTTCAATGCAATTTTGATGTATGTTTGGATTGATCGGTTAGTATGCATAAATGTTGTTATAAAAATGTTTTATATACACAGCGTTCACGATACCTTAATAAATGCAGGTTGATCACCGTCCTGTCCCTGAAGTCGTCCCCCATCCAACACAGTGGCTGACATTACCGATCCAGATCTCTAAATATATTTGATTGACTCACATTCGGCTAAGAGTTGTCTGTTAATAACCAACTGTTTTATCTACAGCCTGAGATTTAGTTGGAGACGACAGTCTGATGGTGCTACAGCGTTAACGTAAAACTGTATTACTGCAGCAGCCTCCCACTCAAGCTAACATTAGCTAGCCATGCTAGTCTCCGTCACCAGCATCATTTATTGATTTAGCACACTGACGGTGAATATTAACATATCGTACGAGGCTCAGAGGTCAGTGTGAAGCCTCAGTTAACCTGCTACACAACAGCTTTTCATCATTTTCTGTCCTGTGACGGCGACTTTCTTTCCCCCAAAAGGGAGCGCAGCCAATGATACGACGCTGGTCTGGAAAAAGATCTGATAGACGGGCTTTATAAATAAAGAGCCTCAATTAGATCTTTTTAAGGACATGACAGGGGAACAAAGCAGAGATCATCGCTGTTGGATTTACTGTAACCAGCTACAGCAGCTCTTGGGCAAAGTGTCATTACAACTACTGGTTTGTTCAAAGTAGAAGTTTGGAGACATGTTTCAGCTTCTTCTGTTCACTCTGCTACCGTCTATGAGGGACACGAGATTGGTTTCCCCCGAAAGGGGGCGTGGTCATGAGAGCCAGGATGGCGTACTGCCCGTTTGATGTATCGGAGGATTTGGTTGCTTTTGGACCCCAATACACTGGCATTTTCAAAAAGCACTAATTAAAACAGAAACAATGATATGAAGTTTTAGGGACAAATTGATAGACAAAGTCATAAAAAATGATTATGATTGAATAAAGCACTTGTGAGATACGACTAGAAGTAGACCTCTCGTGTCTGCGGGGCCCCAGTCGGTAGATGAAGTTAACTTCACAATACAAAGCTGGATAATTGTCTTCTGTTCCTTTAAAGACAGACATGAGATGTGAGATCTGAGCCGTAGGGAGGCAGAGGATCATTATCCATCATTTCAGGGAACAACTGTGGCTCTAACAGTATGACTCTAGAAAGTGGGTCATTATCAAGTTGGGTACCAGGTAGAGCGACAACTAATGACTGTTTTCACTAGCAGTGATTTCATTAATCATTTAATCCATGAAAAGGTGAAATATGCTGATCACTGTGGTCTTCAAATTGCTTGTTTTGTTTGGCTGAGTGACTGATTTAGTTATTGAATAACTGTTTCAGTACTAGAACCACACAATGATATGTACTGGGAAGCAAAGAGTCTTATTTTTTTGCTCCGGACACAAGAACAAATCCATCCGACACTGAAGTCCGTCGCATTCAGTGCCTTCCCGCCTCTTTCTGATGTGGACTCGTATGCATGTCTTGCAGCAAAACACAACTGCTCTTCTGGGACAAATAAAAGTTGAAAGTTTTAGAGTAAAACTTTCATTGGTCATGGAAATGGATTAGTCTCATTTTCCTCATATTTTCATCCTCTTTAAGATTAAGAGTTTTCAAGTTAATGAGAGTATGCGACTTCAGAGTTTCTAGATGTTAGTGGCTGTTTCATGTGTGTCGGTGTCTTGCATCCTGACACCACATCCACCATGTAAAGAATAAGCCGACAGATCATTAAAAGGCGCAGGATTAAAAACACTTTTGGCCAAATTCAGATTTGGGATTAAAACTAATAAATAAAGTTAAGAGTAACATCATTTTCTTCTTCTTGTCATGTTCTGCCTCTTTTTTTTTTTTTACTCTGCATGTGTGTACGTGCGTAACTAATAATCCATTATTGAACATTACTCTCATGTTTTGGCACAAACTGCTGTCTCAACAAAAGTTCACGCTGAGCCCAAGTGCATCATGGGTCTGAGAAGTGGTTGTGACTTTGTATCTCATGCAGCTCATGAAAGTAAACTGGCTCTTCCACCTGTCATAACAGCAGATGTCAGCTCTGTCAGATGATTTCTCGTCACCACGGGCCATAAGTACTGTGTCAGAATCGCCTGATTTGTGGATCATTATACATAACATGCTGCAGATGGTTCACTAAATTCTGCACTCTCTCGTAACCTTATATGGTGTTCCAGTGTGTTTTGTATTACTGAACTAATTCTGATGCGTATCTGCACTGAGACTACAGGTCCAAGATGTCGGACAGTTTGGGGCTGATAGTGAGTGTCTGTCGGCCTTGTACCGTTGGAGGATTCACCGTGTTGATATGGCGACGGCGCCTATCGGTGAGAGAAATCACTCTGATTGGCTATTCCGCTTTAACGAATCAGTACAAGGGAAGAGAAATGGAAGTGAGGAAAGCAAGCCAACAACTAAAGTCAGGAGGGCACACACATAAGGCTCTTCTCATTTTACGTTTTCATCTCATCTGATCATTCCAGCACACGGATATTTTCACAGCGCCGTGAACATCTGGAATGAAGCTGGAGTGACAAACGTATGAAAATGGCCGGCAAACACTGCTTTGTTTCATGTACGTATCATAACAACGGCTTGTGTCCACAGTCGTCAGTCTTCAGGTTTCTCTTCATGACTAACGAATACAGACTGCCGCCACCTGCTGGCGTGGAGAGTTATTTCATCTTATGCAAGCACAGAACGCACATGCTAACTGGCCGTTGGCTGTAGTCTTTGTGGTGTGTTCAAGTGCAACTTTTTTTTGTCAAGACAAAGGTGACGTGAGGCGACGTAACGGTCGGCCTTCATCGCTGCTAGTTCTCTGAAGTCGGGTTGGTGTGTCTGGGCTTTAAGGACACTTCAGGATATACAAAGTTTAGTTTAGTTTTAGCAAGTACTTTTGCTCTTGAATTCATGTTAAAATCACAGACTTGTGACAGATATTAGCTCTGGATTTGAAAACATGGCACCTTTCCAGCCCTGACTGCCATTAAAAAGATGATGGCTTCTCACTGAGACTCACTGAAGTCACACATTGGAGGTTAGATCCCATTTATGACGACGCTTCGTGTACCTCGTTGATGGTTTAATGTACCTCAGCGTTCTATCGCACACACCACTAAGCTCCCAATGGCCAGCCGGAGCCGCATTTTCCTGAAGGTCGCTCAATGTGAATATAAATACTTACTCAGTTGAGACATTACGGCGACATCTTTAGAGTCCATCCGCTGACAACATTTGCTTCAGAAACCAAAGAGTGACCACACACAGGTGCGTTAACGTGTAGCATGATGCACGGTGAACGAACACAACATCCTATATGCATCTTTTCACGGGCCACTAAACTACAATTCACATCTTGATTTATGGCTTTATAGCAAAAATGGTGAAGGTAGGCATAGGTGTCTGCCATCTTTCATAAAAGTAATTTGTGCAAACCAGAAAGAAGCAATAGGGTTGAACACACTAAATAATGAGGCCTCTGGCAAATGGTGCCTCTGTGAATAAAAAAAGAAGCAGCTGGGAGCAATGAATAAAAAACACAATCTATCACAAAACATGCACATCCTACAAGTTTCCAAAGGGAAAAAATGTAATTGAGTGCAGATTTTTAGATAAATTTACCCCCGAACAACATACAGCACTGAGCTTTGGGCAGATTTAGCGCACAGTGAGCACATGCAGGGCATCGACTGGATCCACCAGACTAATGAACTCCATGGAAACCATCCTGACTACAGCCAAGACTGGGTCCAAAATCATAACCACAGTATGTCTGGCAATTGTGCCCTCAGGCTTTGTCACTGCGCCAAACCAAAAATGAACTCATCATGACAAATGTGAACATGATAAAATAGTGAGAAATCATTTAAAGCACATGTTTTGTGCAAGCGGTGTATTATTTTGGCTCTGTCTGGGTTACTGTGGGAGCGTCGCTGTGGTCGGAGCTCAGTGCAGGCGGCGAGAAGGCGTCAATACACCACCTCACCGAGGATTAGCCGCTTTAATTACTTCCACCTCTCTGCCATCACCATCTGCTTTGAGTCTGGATGGGCCTCCTCAAGCAACATGCTATTCAAATCAGTTGCAGCAATCTGCATAATGTTAGCATGATAAGCCATGCTGAGGTATTTTCTGGCCTTTGTAATCCAGTTTCATGGAGCAGATAAGGTTTATTACATCCTGCGGTAATCTTTCCATGTTTGGCAACTTTCTGACTACCTTATTCAAAGGGGGGTGCTGTTAGAGAAAGGACCCAGTGTAATAAGGACAAAAGGTTTGGGAGATTGCTGTTACAGATTTAATGAGATAACCCTAAATACCAGCTTATGCTTTCATCTTCTGCAGTGCTGCTGCTGTTTATGTAATTCTGTGTGGACAACCCTTCTGTTGCGACACTATTATGATTGTAGGTTTGACTCATATTTATGCCATTGATTGTACAAGTCATGCACACTCAGCATGATCAACCCAGCTTCTTGCTTAACGCAGCAACTATCGGCCGGCAGCGAATTGCACGAGCCAAACAGGTTCACAAACGGGCCTGTTGATGAAATGATACTCCACACAAGATGTTGATATGTTGAACACCCCTAACAATCAATGTGGAGAGAGTGGATTTGCTTGATGATTTGCAGTGCACTTTCCTGACAATAATTACCTCAGGATATACAGCATATATCATGCTGCAGTTTGCCTCCTGGCAAGGTTCAACACAGTCGACTGTAGCTCTACTCTGAAATAAATCAATAGTCCTGGAACTCCATAATTGCTACTAGAATAGGGCCCTAAAATCCATCATCCAAAATGTTTACCTAATTAGATTCATTTAACTCAAATGGGTATGTGGGTGAGTCATGGTGAAAGTGTGTCTCTATGGTACCAAGACAAATGACCTTTGAACCACAAAAAGACTAGGCGTGCTGGGCAGAAGGGAGTCTGGTCAGTGTCTGAGGAAAATAAGGATGGAGGGCTCATTATTGGCTTTTCACTGTCAGTCTCAGTGGCTTCAATGACACCAAGGACTCTGTAATTCCCTTTCAGTCTCTCCCTCAGCCAGAGCAAAACAGACCGAAATAGAGAGGAAGGATAAGGGAGGACGGAGGCGAGATAAGAGGTCCAACAGACAAAAATAACAGCGAGAGTGAGCAACACTGTGCCCGCCGACAACGTGCTAAGGAGACAGGCCGGGAGAGCAAAAACTAGACGATGTCAGTGTGAGAAGAACAAGTTCGTCTGCAAAAAGGGGGGTGTTAATGAGGATCTCAGGGTGGTTGAGCCCTTTGGTGAGAAAAATAGATTAAAATCAAATGACGGGGTTGCATTGGGCCAGCCTTATCCAAACTGTAGACAGGATCAATTGGGCCTCCTAATGCAGCACAACGAGATGGCCTCCTCCGACAAGAAAGGGTCAAGCACTCAGCTTCAGCGTGCAGAACACAGCTTAATTTGACTTAATAACGCCGTTCTGACTTCAGAGAAATGTCTCCCATATGCTGCCGCACATACAGCATCAATGGATAAAAGCCAATTTGTCTTTGAGTGCTGGTAGCTATTTCTTTCTCTCTCTTTTCCCCTTTTTTCTACAGTGAATAAGTGCAATGAGTTTGTTGTTATGGAGGCGGGCACCAGGCAACGGCAAATGTGTATTACAGCGAGTGTAATGGCCATTGTTGCTTTGTTGTCAGGCATTTCGGAGAAGAGAGCCAGATGCAAACCAGAAATAAGCTAAGTATGTTTTTAATCAGGATGTAGTTTGTTCCTTGAAGTGCCTCTGATCAATATTTTGTGTATTGCCAATGAATAAAGAGACTACATAATGGAAAGCGGTTGCTCATAGTGATGAATCTACATGGAAATGCTTCTCCTTATGCAGATTTTCTTGCATGTAGCTCATAGTTTTGGATGTAAGGTACATTTACTCTATGGTTCAATCTCAGTTAAAAGTTAAACTAGCTAGTGAAGACAGTACAGTACCCAACTGTTTAACAGCCAGATGTTTCTCAGAGGAGTTAAAGAACCAGGAATCCAAGTAATATAGATGTTGCTTTGTCTGAAAATACAGACAAAAAAAGGCTGTGGGTTAGCGAACTTATTGTGCAATTCTTCAGCCCAGGGTAGCAAAAAAATAATGGAGCTTTGAATTGAGCCTATGTAATGAAGGAAGGACATCTGTGTAATATAACATAACATTTGTCTCATGCAAATGAAAACTGCCACAGTTTTTCCACTTAATGCTATGTTCACACTACAAGCAACAAAAGCAAGAGAGCTAGAGGACTGATGTGACAGAACAGGTTGAAACAAATGCATGAATGGTTGCAGGCTGGTCTCATGCAATGTTCATAACTACACCTACAAAAAGCAATGCACTGAAATTTGTATATAACCCATGAAATCGATTTGTGTGTGATTCACATAATTGTGAACCAGGAAATATAAAGAAGGGAGGAGGTCAGGGTGGATAAGTGGGCCAAAAAATACCTGACTTTTGCAAAGGAAACCAGCGTTTGTGTGAAACCAGAAGTCAACTATTTATTTGCAGACACCTAAGACCACTAATGGAGCCAAACCATGATCTTTTCCTAAACCCAGTTTAGTAGTTTTTTATCCTAATCACGTTGATCTAGACCTAAGCCTAACTAAGTAGCTTTCTGGTCTAAACCTAAGGAAGTTGTTTCCTGTGAATTTTATTTTTAAGACGAGCGGACATTGTGATGCTGGACATTCATAGAAGAATGATTAGATATCATAGGAACCGTGGTGTGAGAATACGTTGTTGATTGACACGTCACCGCGTCATTGGAGTGCTAAAAACAAGTGTCAAGGGTCAGGCGTCCATTTTCAGCCTACTTTATCTACTGTTACACAACGTTTTAGCACTGAATGGTTTAAACACAAAACAAGAAGTGAAAGAGAAGACACACGAGATGTTCCACACGTCCACTCCCAATGCCTAATGACAACATCTGTTCCTTTTACATATCATCAGACGCAAACAACTCAATATAAACCATGTAAGACTAATCTTTTTCAGCTGCAGATTAATGGGTAACATCCCATTACCCATCTCTGTTTCATGCATTCTGTTTCTTTAGCTATTCACAAGGCCTCATGGAAACATGGAGCCCTTAGCATGAAAAAAAAAAAAGATTAGCAAGGACTGAGAGGGAGAGGATTGAGCGGAAGGGGAATTAATGTAAAGATGTGAGGAAACCTTTAATTTATTTTGCATTATTTTAGTAATATTTATACATGTATACATTTTTACACTCTCAGTGTCACAGCTACACTGATTAACCATCCACATGCATCAAAGATAATAAATTAGCATGAGCTAACTACCATTACTTGGTAGAAAATGAGCAAACTGAATGCTCAAACAGAAAAACAGGCGAAAGGCTGTGACACCAACACTGTCTGATTGACAGGCAGAAGAGCCATGAAAAATGAGCAACGAGCACTCAGCTTATTATGAAGACTAAATAAAACATGTTTGCAGATGCACCGTGTTCATGGTGGGAAAGCAGCAGCGTACTAAACTCCAACATAGTTTCTTGTTCATTGTCTTTATGCATGGACAACAGATGGTCCCTCATTTGTTTCCTCTCAGCCAGCACTGCAGTTCATTGCAAAAGTAATGTCATTAATGAAGCCAAACACCATCTACTGGCAAACACAGGAACCCTGTGTTCCATAAGTGATGAACGCTGCTGTAATGACAACGTATTTTAATCCTCCGGGTACTGTAGGAGGCTGTGCTCTGACTAGAGAAGTGCATGAATGTTACAAAAATATTATGCAATGAAAAACCCATTGTTACATCATCCCCTGGCTCCGTGTCCATAATGAACGTTCTCCTCTGCCAAAGGGTGAACTGAAGACAGTACCTGCCAAGGACCTTTCAGTGTCCAGAATTATTAATATCTACTTGTTATGGAAAAATGGCACTCTCTTCATTTCTCCATTTTTTGCATTTAATCATTTAAAGTACAGTGAAATAAGAGCAGATAGAAGGAGTCTTCCCCTTATTGTGTGATTTTTTTTGATGGAGGGGGGGGGTACTTGTGCCGAGCTGAGTGGTGAACAGCTGTGACCATTCAAGTCGTGGTATTTCCAAACCCCCCAGGACGAGCGCCGGTTGTTGATCCCAATTTCTGTAGTGGCCAAACGCCGGTACTACAACTTCCTGTCTGTCATGTGATGCCATAGACTTATACTGGGAAAGGGACGGCTGAAACTAAGTGGATCATTTTTTCGAGGTGAACGTCCCAGTACAAACACTTAAATAGTCCTAAAAGTTGTAAAATACACTAATAGCTGAATCCAGCATTACTCCCCTTCCTCCGTTCATGTGAATGAGACCCAGACCGAGGCTGGAGCGAGGTGAGTGGAGCAGTGCGTCCCTCAGTGTCCTCGCCGGACCTGGTGGACATGCACTGCTGGACTTGACATTATGGTGAAGACCACTCACTATTTATATAACAATTTAGCTAAAAATTCAGACTGACCATGCATGGTCCAGCCATATACTTGGTTTAGTCTTGGTTTTATGGGGACTTAATGTTGATTTACATTTACTGCCTCAGTGAAACTGCATATAGCTCCCTACATAGCTGTGTTAAACCACGGCAATCATACTGTCGTATCATTTAATTGTTAGGTCCAAATACTTTCTCATTTTGGAGCATAATTTTCAAATTTATGTCTATCCATTTATTCAAAACCTATACAGTACTCTGGCTGGGCTTGTTAGTAATGGATGGTGATTTTACTCACTATTAATTAATCAATGACTCCTACTGTGACATTAAGATCTAGGAGGCAAAATGAGCCATCCTGTGATAAATCCAAGTGTTTAATGATGACAAAATAAATGCCATTGAAATGCCATGAGATTTAATTTTTGCTGCTAATGTGGGTAAATCAAAAGTAATTCATAAATTAACGGAAGCTTTTGATCTATTCTAAAGATGTTTCGCTCCAGCGCTAGTTTTATGTAATTTCATCTGCCTTTTCAAAGCTTTAAAAGGAGCTGTGCAGAAATTACAACATTTGGCAGCGTGCCTAATGTCTTCAAAACATGACAGACGCTTTGCTAAAAGTGGTTCCGCCATTATAATCAAGTCACTCTGCTAGACCCAGGATCCATTGCTGTTGGTGAGAGCTTTGAAGTATGAGATACAGTTATTTTACAGAGTGTAATTTTGATGCAGTGCGACGAATGAAAGATGCTTTGTTGCCAGCAGAGCAGATATAATCAAAGAGCCATCCCTGAGAAAAACACATGAATAACACTTAATTTTAACCCCATTTAGCAATTCCAAACATTATATATGCAATTAATAAGTGGTTTGTAACATATGATAATGTAAACTGCTATAACGCAGGTGGAAGCAGACGTTTTTAACCATGCTAGCAACGTGGCTCTAGGGACGGCAACATCAGTCTCTGGGTCGGTCCACCACTTTGGCCCAAACTGAAATATCTCAACAATTATAGAATGCATTCATGATTCCCAGAGGATGAGCCCTAATGACTCTGGTGATCCCTTGACTTTTCCTCTAGCACGTGTGTCAAACTCAAGGCCCGCGGACCAAATTAGGCCCGGCACCTCACTTTATGTGGCCTGCAAAGAATATGACCACCTGACTTTTCAACGCGATCATCAGCTCAAATTTTCTATCATACTCATACTTTGGTTTGTGACTGAATAGTAAACTTATGATATTCATCAGCTGCACTTTGGGCTTACTGCTAATTAGCAATTGTTAGCATGCTAACACGCTAAACTACGATGGTGAACAGGGTAAACGTTATATCTGGAAAACATCAGCATGATAGCATTAGCTCATGCAGATTCTTAGTCATGCTCATGTTTATTGATGAGGTATTCACTTATAAATACTTCTTCTGTCTCCATGACAACTGAACACTATCCAAGATCTGACTCAAAGCTGTGGGAGAAGTCGTCCTAACTCCACACTCATCAAATACCACCGTTTGGTTGGAAACAGACGCACGGAAGCACCCTTTAGCAACAGCATGTAAACCCACCCACAGTGTCAGCACAGCAAGTGACATAGTATTAATGGTAATAATATGAATTAATATTAATATCATTTGTCTCATCACTCTTTAGTCACTTGAGTCACTAGTCAGTGAAGTTAAGTCAACCATGACTTTTCCTCGACATAACTTCCAGTGAAAATGGAAGTTTATTTTGAAAGGACACCATGCATGCAACAAGCATATATTGACACGTTAACCCTGGTGTATGAGGTAGCCCTATTCTCTAGTCTTTCTAGTCTTCTGACCAGTCAAAGCTGGTACCAGAGGCTGCTGAGGTGCCACGTTTGCCCCTCAGGATCTGATCTAAATACTAAAGGACACATCGACATGTGACCGAAGCAGCCAGGGATCAAACCACCGACCTTCCCATTCCACTCAACCCCCTGAGCCACAGCCAAGCGGTGGTATTGATGAGTTTGGATGAAAGATTTTTGTCGATTTTTCATGAGTTTTGAATAAATCTATACATATTCTACAGTCACTTGTGAATGATTTCAATATATTGTGCTATAAAAAAAATAATGGTAAATGGTAAATGGTATAAATGGTAAATAAGGAGGTCAAAATAAAGTGTTCATAAAGTCTAACAGACCCAACGATATACAAGTACAGACTTTGCTCATCGATGTTAAACCTGTACTTTCCTTAGTTTATATTACTTTCCAGAAAATCTGCATTACGCTGACTAGACATGAACCCTGTTTCTACGCAATAGATAACATGAGAACGGGTAGAAGCTCACATGCCATATTCCTATTGGTTTCTCTTATCAAATCATGACCAATCATGGCAGAGATGTAGATAATATAGAAACTGGCTGCAGTTGGATATCAGGATGACCGACAGGTACATGCCAAGTCGAGCCAGTTTTTCTTTATATGGCCCAATATCACAAATTTGCAGCAAACGGCATCCTCTATCTGTAGACCCTCAATTCAGATAAGGAAGAACTCTGTCGATAAAAAAAACTTTAACAGAGAAAAAGCAACAGAGTACAAGTGACTGTAGCTGAATCTGAACCGAAAATCTCTAAACTCAGCCACCATGAGTCATTATTTGTTTCCCGGTGACCGAGACACAGCTCTCAGCAACCTTGCTGACGACAAAACTTTGCCTGCAGCTGAACTTCTGGGCTTTCACAACGCCGCCGACAAACAGTACCATTTCCCCCCCGCCTGCCTCCGTGAGACTATTAGCACTACAAGTAGCAATCAGCTTGCTTGAATGGGCCATCGGGGGAAATGGCTCTAAAAAGAGGTACCTTATTATCTCTAAAAAAAAATAGATTTTACATCACAATCTTATCCAAAGCGACAGTTGAATGAGCTTTGTATTACAGTTCATCAGCGTTACAAGCAGACTAAAGTGAGTACTTGCAAAGGTCAAACTGGCATTATTCCTATAGAAGGCGTCATAAATACAGCTCTGCTACACTGCTGTGTGTTTTTATGTATGCCAGTAAAAGAAAGAAATGAGCCTAACAGAAAAACTCATCCGTGAACACAAGAGGTGACATGTTTGTTTGACCTTCCTTCATCTATCCAGACCAGGAAATTATAGTAATCATTCAATAATTCTGCTCTGCTATAAAGACAGCGAGGGTTACGCTTTATGAAATTAAACAGAACTATGCTATCACAACACTGTGTGTATACAAGCCTGTCTGTGCACAACAATCACACAATTTCACACACCTTCATGTTTGTACACAAATCAGACAGAGAAAAAACACATAAACAAGCATGCACACTCAACCAGCCCCCCCGCCCGGCAGTCGAGCACATTAAAAAACAATTAGGCCTCTCTGATTTGTCTGTTTTTCGCCGCCTCGCCTCGGCAGCAACCCGCCGAGTCCAGCTGCTTCCCTCGGGCCTCCGCTGAGCGGGAGGGAAAATAAATGCTCCTTCAAAGAGAGAAAGAAGACGAGGGGGAACTTCACCGCAGCTGAAGTGGAGGACAGAACGAACTGGGGTGGCGTCTTGAGTGTGTAATGGCAGTGGACTAAGCATTCATGTGTGCTAAGTCCTGTCGGGTGGATACTGTTGTTGTAAGCTCTCCAATTATGTTGCCAGGCAGGCTGATGGGCAGGCAGCGAGGATGCAAAGCCTCTGGAGAAGCCGGATCTAAAAAAACACTCACAAAAGTAAGAGGTCTCTGCTTCACAGTCATAATCTATTGGGTAAATTGCATCTGACTAGTTTCAGTGCAATTTGAAATGAAACAGGAAAGCTGAAGCCCCCGCCTCCAGTGTACTTCCCTGACAATGTTGATTATCCACGCTGTTGTTAGGGGCTTAATGACTCATCTACGGTTTATATTCCTACAACATCGACATGTACTCTGTATGTTATCCTTCATGGGGAACGTGTATCAATCTAAAATCAATTTGCAAGGTAAATGATCTATAGTATCGATGCTAAGAAGTTGCACCTTGTATTTAGGCACCACAAGCATTATATGAATATTTTTAACCCTTTTATTAGTAAAGAAATGTTACTCGGTTCATTCTCCCTGTGTATAACGTCATCGACATGCGCCAGCTTGCTAGCTTAGCCGGGACCGTCGCTCTGTCACCCGGTAGCGGCGTGGACAGAGGCGGCGCCGGTCTGCATTAGCTGCAGACGAGCTGGTCGGCAGAGTTTCACTTTGGGAGCGTTACCTGACAAGGTGTTATCAGTCCAGTGGACGAGGGCGGCTTCGACCACAGGTGCTTTCTTTATCGATTCAGAGAAAATGACCTTTTTCCTGTTATATCAATGTGCACGCATCAACAGCCTCACGTATCCAGCTGGAAAGCAGACGGTGTGCGAGGTGAATTATCACAGGTGTGAAAACAGAAATCGCTCGTCTCAACTAGAAAACAAAATGTTTTAAAATGTTTTTCCATACAGTATGTTTCCACGTATGAAAAGACCCCAAATGAACACTGTAAGCAGCCTGCTTGATTATTATGAGCAAATCATTTAAACAACATTTGTTTAGGAATGACTCTGTCCCAAGCTGGTTGATCGCTGCATTGTTACACTGTATGTAACAAAAGCAGCGGGTTGAACCACTGTTCATTTAATTCAAAGAAAAGTTGGTTAGACTTTATTTTGAACAGAAGTTGTTTTATTTATCTTTTACTAAGTATTAGACACTGCCTTGTATCTCGAGAACTGAAGCAGCAGAGTTCTGATCTGCACTGTGCAGATCTATTATTTCACAGTCACGCTGATTGAATTTATCGATTTCAAGTCATTGAATCATGTCGCTCTAGATGAGCCAAATATCGTCTTTACATCATATCAGAACCATGGAAATCAACGCGTATCGTATCATTGTAAAAGTGTATCGTTACACCTCTACTGTTTGCCAATTTTTTTGGACAAACAACTTAACTAACCAACTAAATTTTGTACTCAAAGTTGGAAGGAGCAGTTTTTTTACTAAAATGGGAACATAACGTATGACTGTAGTCGAAGCTGCAGGTCGTACGTCATGCGTTCTAGTTAGTTAGGTGTCGTTAGCTAGCCCAACTTCTTCTTTTCATTTCTAACTCTGTGAATTAAAGGTTCATTTTGACCAAACCAAAGTTGGATATTGGTGGAACAGTTTAAAAGCAAGGGGACGAAAATTAGCATGTCCACCTGGGTGTCATGTTCGAATAACTACCAGGCCACATCTTCTGTTATTTATATAGTTATTTGTCGCAGCATTACAAGATGATTGTAATCCTTCGCACTGAAGACTAAAGCCAGATGATAATGTTTTCTTGTCCCATTGGAAAGGAGCTTTACTCTCTTTTTTCTTGAATTGTCTATTTTCTGTTTGTGGTGCTCGACTGCATCAGTTCTCATGCTAACTACTCTTACAGTTAGTTCACAGTCATCAGAACTGACATATCGTTTACTGTGTACTAGACTTCTGTAACATTTTCTGGGAAGACACGAATAAAGAAAAGCCTTCAGTTGTGAACACAGGTTGAGTAACTATCAGATCAGCTGGCAAAGGAGAGCAATGAGAAATGTTTTCTATTTTTGTGCAAATTTTGCTGATTACTTGCAAGGTCTGGAGCATTTCAGCATCATCTGAAAAGGCTCAGGATCAATGCTTTAACACTGTCTATGTAAGATATTTTTTAAATATATATTTTACATTCAGCAACTGTCATCCTCACAGGACACATTCAGCGTCACACTGTAGGAGAGCTAAATGCTCTCCGGTTGCAGATTGCTTCACCTCGGTCATTTTGGGCTCCATCAGCAGGTGACTTGGAAGGGGATAATCCCCGCCAATCAATTACCCTTCACAGCTAAAGTCATCAGGCGGCGCCGGCTGGGCTTATTCCAGCAGTCGTCGAATCAAAGGGGGAAAATGAGGGGAAGCATTTAAGTGAAGCGCACACATTCCGCAAAGCTGCATAACCTGCTAATGGAGCGGCGTATGGCGGCGAGTCCCATGCCACCTCGACTCAGATGATGGATACAGGTGATTTAAAAGCGGCTCGCTACTTTCGATTGTGCTGCTTTGTCGCAGTTCCTCTCAAATTAGACAATTTGCTGTTGGGGAAAAGCCGAATTGCTGCATCCAGAGTCGATAAATAGTTTTCTCACACAGAGCAAACAGTAAAAAGTCGGGTCATGCGGTTGCAGCACTTATTTCCTGTCACTCAGATCATGACTCGTGAGTTCAGTTACTTACCATGTAGGATTTAGTCATCATGTTTTGTCACGTCGTCGAGGTCGCTCACAAATCACCCAGCGCACATTCAGGGTCCCATCCGACTGGTGCTGGTGCCATCCCTCTGGTGCACTTCGTCTGTATTTCATAATCAGCAGCCAACACCGAGCTGAGGAGACAGAGGAGATGGGTATTCGAGCCTGGCTGATGGCATTCATTTCAATCGCAGCCAATTTATTCTCCCAAATAATACAAGCACTAATCTAATAATGACAAGGAGGGGAAATTGCTTCTCACCAGCGCTCTGTCACACATACGAACACTCTGTGAAATTAGTGCATGTGTACGAGTGTGCTTGTGCGTACAAGTGTAAGAATATGAGTGTGTGCGTGTGCTGCTGGTGTGCACAAGTGTGTTGCACTTGCCTCCGCTGTGAGGATGTGTGTGCTGTCTTTGTCTGTAACTTTAGTTACAGTTTGGTAAGACAGATGATGTGTGTGTGTGAATGGCAGGCTGAAACTAATTCGTCTTACCATTATCATTATGAGACAGGGTGAGCCGAGCTGAGAGGGGATTACTGTCTCTGTCATCCTCTACATCACTTACTTTAATAAAACTTCGAGCCTGTGATTACATTTCATATGCAAATACTGTATGCTGTGTGAATAGACAATGAGTAGTAAGACAAGGTTAACTCCTGTGTCGCTCATCGTTCTGTGCTCGCTTCACGTGCACATGTGCTAAGGCATGTGCACTAAAAACAAGCACACATATACAGTGGAGGTGGAAGATGCACTAAATCCTTTAATTAAAGTAGGTAATAGAAAGACCAAAGTAGAAAAAGCCTCCATTACAAATAGAGCAGTTTTCAAATCTTTAAACCTGCAATAACTGATTTAGAAATAACCTTTAAATAAACAGAGATTACAAGCAATAAAATAATGTAATAATCTTTCAGACTGTTGCATTAATGAAAATGATTTATTACAAACCCCAAAATTAGAGATACAGAATTAAATGAAAATCCACAATCCTGGAGGGAATTTTCTAACCATTTTCCTTCCTAAAACTCTTTATATAATGTCTAAAATAAGACTTCATCACACAAAACGGTTATTCTTCAAATGTTAACCTTTGTGTTAACATATGAAGTGGTTCCCAGACTGGGAGGAGGGTCGAATCCAGGTTGAGCGTTGGTTTTCCTCCCGCAGTCCATAGACATGCAGGTTAAGTGATGACCCTAAACGTCGTGTAGGTGTGAATGTGAGTGAATGGTTGTCTGTCTCTGTGTGTCCTGTGATGGACTGGAGACCTGTTCAAGGTGAACCCGCCTTCACCCAGTGCCAGCTGGGACCATGGACCCCCATTTGACCCACCAGAGCGCCCCCCCATCTGATAGGATTTTTGCTTTTAGACATTTTATCACAGAAATAGTTTGAAGGCTATGACCACATAGTCATATATCTGTAATTGTGTTCCTTATGGATGGTGAAATTATGGTTTAAATACATCCTTCCCCCTTTTTCTGGGGACCCCCTCAAGGACCCCTGGGGATCCTTGTCATGTCATGTCATATCGTATTGTGCCGTGTCGTGTCGTAACATGTTGTGTCATGTCGTGTTCTGTGGTGCCGTATCATATCGTAACGTATCGTGTGGTGTCGTTTCACATCACGTCATATTGAATCATGTGGTGCCGTGTTGTATCATATTGTGTTATATTGTGTCGTATCGTGTCGTGTTGTATCATATCATATCATTAGGGTTTTAAAGCTCAATAGTCTTTCCGGGAGCTTTTTTTGGCTTAATTTATAATTTCTATATAATATGTAATTTAGGGAAAGCAGCTGCTTGTGTTTAAACAACATTTTTATTAAATACCAAAAAAGCGTTTGTTGTAAAACAATATAGTCCATAAGTAAGTCTTGTTTTAGTATTGGAACCAAGACACATATTGTAACTGCATGATACCCTGTTCAACATATCATGTGAGTGTAGCATGTAAAATCACAACCTGCAAAGAACTGTACCTGACAGCTGCAGTACAATATTTCCTTTAAAACAGAGAAAAAGAACTATGATTTGCACAAAATGGAAATACTCCGGTGCAAGTACCTCAAAATGTGCATAGTTATTTAACAGCTGTGGTGGATAGAGCTCTCAAATGAACATAAAAATACAATATTTCCCCGTGAAATGTGGACATTATTGAGTAAAACTGTACTAAGCATACTCCTCAGCTCTGCTCACAAACACAATCACATGCTGCCAGAGATTTCTTTCAAACAGTCTTCCATCTCATTGCTCCCTCCGCTCCCCTGGTAATGTACAACTCTCAAAAATAGCACAATCATGTCAAGGCGACCCGCCTGAATCGGTCTTTCTGACATCCCTCCTCTGCGCTCTGCCCTCACATGTGATGCAGTGTGTGACCGTGTGCATGCTTCATGCGTGTCAGAGCTGGATCAGTTTGGTAGAGTGTGTGTGTGTGTCATCCCCCCGACACACCTCACAGGGAGAGGCAAAGGACTACAGCAGAGCTGACAGTGCATGACTAAATGCCCCCCCGTGAACCTGCCTGAATGGAGCTGACTGCTCCAATGAGGCAGGGCTGACGAGACAAAGCACATGTGGGCGAGGGACCGGAGAGCGATGGAGGAGGCCGGGCTAGATGTGTCAATCTCCCTCTCTGGGGGACAAGGAGACTTTGTGCTGGGGCTAAAAGATGGGAAACTCAGCATTGACCTGGGCCATAGTGGGACACTGACAGACCGGAACTATTGTTCCTTGATTTGGTTCTGAGGGCGTTTTGTTGCTTTGGAGGGATGGGAAGCTCGCTGACAATGAGCTTGATGGATGTCCGCGCCTCTGCCCTCTAACATCTGTGGATGATTATTCTTTGTGCCATGGCACTTCTTGGGTTTTGTAGGAAACTGGTGAAAAAGAGAGGTTTGGTACTTTATCTGATGGGCCTATTGTTCACAGGAAAATCCAGAGGGATTTTCTCACAAGCTGAGGTCTGTTTCTACATTGTCATCTACTGAGACCAGCTTATTCCCTGACTCCAAAAATCAGCACAGCTGTTGGTATAAGATAAGATAAGATATTCCTTTATAGGGTTAGCACATTGAAAATTCACCTTCATGCAAAGTCAAGTGGCAGTGCATGAGGCCAGAGTTTGGGCCAACCCATAGTGAGTTAATCAATCACATAATGAGGTTTCTCGCTGAAATTGGCTAATTATCCCAAAGCCCAGTGGAAAAATCAATCCTGCTGATGATTCTGATTGTTCGCAACCACACTCCAGCTGATCATGAAACGGGCTTGATTGGTAAGAGAAGGTGAAGCCAACCTGCTGCCATCGAAAAAATAAAAAACCTGATATTCATGGTCTAAAATATTAAATGTCACTTTAAGCTGAACATGGACTTTTTTTGTGTGGTGTGTGGAAAATTACAGCCACAGTGGGTACATTATAAGTTTGTCCTCATGCAAAGGGTACAGGACTGACGACCTGTTGATTCAGAACATGAGAAAGATAAAAACTATTAAAGTAGTTAACCGCAATAAACGACAAATTAATCATCAATCGCACATTTTTTATCTGATCAAAATGTACCTTAAGGGAAGATCTGTCAAGCACTTAATACTCTTATTAACATGAGAGTGGACAAATATGCTGCTTTATGTAAATGTATGTACATATTTATAACTAGAAATCAATTAACAACACAGAACAATGACAAATCCAGTCCAACAGGCAACAACAGCTGTCAGTGTGTCAGAGTGCTAACTTGACTAGGACTTGATCCAGACTGACTGGGACTATCATAAAGTGGGCATGTCTGTAAAGGGGAGACTGGTGGGGACCCAGAGAACCCATTTACATCCACACATCTGGAGGTCAGAGGTCATTGAAAATGGACATGACAGTTTGGAGCATATTTAACCTCCTTACATGACAAGCTAGCCTGACCTGGGCATTATCTGGACCTCATGATGGTTCTGTCTGGCCCAGGAGGTCTCAGCTAAAGAACAGGAACAATGATTTCCCCCCTGAGCTCGTGTGACATGGTTGGTACTGATGGATTCCTCCATTCCCTCGATTCTTCTTCTCGCTATCTTCTTTAAAACTGAGCCCGCTACACCCTAAAATTCCTAAGTTGCATTAATGCCGTGAAGAAACTGTCGACCCACCTTCGACAGCCCAAATAAAACATCCCCATGTTTTACCTGGATGGAATTGCTGGTGTCAAATAAACGGAGCTAACATGCGGCAATATGACAAACTGTGTCACCAGATCCAAACGGAGAAAATGCTGAACTGAATGTCGTCAGCGTTCCTCGAAGTTTTTATTATTAAAAAGCAAAAAGCACGGCTTAACTTCATGTATTATTCACTTTAGACAGACAACCATTTTTTGTTCGGCGGCATTTAAGATCAAGGTTATGTTAATATTTTATTGTATTTTCTTGGCTGGCACCAAATAATACAATTTGAGTTTTTTTTATGGAGTCCTGTCATTTGGCTCATGCTTCAAACTGACACTCCGCAATCTCAATCTCATTAGCAGAGAAGCAGAGGCACGCATATTATGTGGCATGCTCGGTTGGCGTTGGACTCCGCTTTGCCTTTAAATTTTGCCGTTTTTCATGCATGTGTTTTGGTTTATTCATCATTTTGAAGCAAACAACCAATTATGCAAATATCACTCAAAAGCAACCCATTCAGCAGATTTCAAATGGCCTTTTCCCTGTCTTCTTTCAGCGTCTGTTGTGCTCTTTGTGTATTTTTGATAAATCAAGTAAAGCTACAGGCTATGCATCACTCTGTGTCATCTGTCAGCAGGAAATGAATGGTTACTTGGAGCTTTACTCAGGGCTTTTGTATCCTGTACCCTCTGAGGACAGCTACCGCAGGAGAGCAGGCGAGCTGAGGTGAACAACAAAGAAAAATCAGATTAAGAGTCTCCTCTGAGAAATTCATCTACAATATTAACATCTGATATCTGAAACATGGCTGCGTCTGTGTACATCAGGACAAAGTACCCTTTAAATTGTCCCAGGACGTGCCACTCAGTCTGGATGGGTAAGTAAAGCAGGCGGCGAAAAATCAATAGAAACGCCGGGGGAAAATGAGGGAAAGCAGATTCATGCAGCAGTCCACTAAAAATAGATGAAAACCAACAGAGTAGATAGCAGCCAGGCAGCTCAGGGCCAGAATCTCCTGAGTGTGCCAGTCTTCTTACGCCCTCCTTAGGCCTTTAAATCCCTGACCATGCAGAGCAAGCAGACGCCAGCCGCCTGCAGCGCGCTGTCCCCTCCATCTTATCGTTCATTTCCACTCCTGTCCTTGGAAGGTCACGCCGTCTTCACATCCAACGCTGTCTCTCCGTTCCCTTCCTCCATCCTGTCTCTAATCCAAAGTGTCAACATTGGCCTTGGAGCGCTCGTCAAACACATAAAAGAAGCATGCACATATGGTGAACAGCACACAGATAGATGGATGTATGTAACACACACACACACACACACACACACACACACACACACACACACACACACACACACACACACACACACACACACACACACACACACACACACACACACACACACAGATGGATCCTCTGACAATGCTTTCAACATAAGGTGACCAGAACATATGCTTGTCAGCACACACTGACAATTAAGGGCTAGATTGTGATGGGAGGCACTTGGGTCCCTCTTCTTCCAAGCACTGAAAAACGTATCCGGACATTTATTCCTCACTTGAGTCTTAACGGCACTCCATTATGAGAAATAACAATTTAAGACATTTACACACATTAGTCTTCAAAGATGTTTCTTGAAGGCATTGTTAAATCCGGTTTGGGTATTAGAGGTTAAATTTGTCAGAGCTGGTCTTGATTGGTTCGCCCAAGTTGCAAAAATGCTTCTAGCCAAGTTGGTTTTCAGTGAAAAGCTTCAGCTCACCCTCCCTGCCTGAACAGTTGTGGACCACTTATATAAAGCATAATGCTCGACACAGGGTCCCGAATGTCTGCACAGCCCTTCTCGAGGGTTCTGTGCGGTACATTTCCGTCCATCTCTGCACATTCGATATTTTCTAACAACACTGATGGGAGGAGCCTCAAAGCTCTCGTCAGTTTGCAGAGAAGAAACCAGCACAGAGTGTAAACGATCCAAACGTTTCCTCGTCACGATTCAGCGTCAGCTCGCGTCCGTGTGGCCGTTACTGTGGAAAGTATAACCACGACTTTAGACCTCCAAACAAAACAAACAGCGAGCAGACCACCTCACAAATACTCTGTGTAGCGGAAAGAAAAAGGTGAATGCTGGATAAATACAGGTAATTGGCCAAGTGTAAAACAAGTCCCTCACTGGCCATTCGGACTGCTAGCTACAGTCATGCTAGCGGCTTTGTGAGGCTGTCTCAGGAACAGCAGGGCTTTGAGCTAAATGCCAGCCGATGGCAATGTCAGCATGGTAACATGCTCATTGTTGGCAATGTTCACCATCTTAATTAAGCATACTACACACAAAGCACAGCTGGGTGGACGGAGACAGCAGGTATTTAGTGAATAAAATAAAGTATAATTATCACATCTTTTTCCCCTGACGATGCCACTAGATGAGAAACAATAGCCCTACTTTTGTTTAGTTAATGAGAGGACATCATAAATATCTCTTCAGTTCTCGGTTACGTGACAGTAAATACTGTCAAAAAGTTTCTGAATCGTACTGAATTCATTTGATTTGACAGTCAGGTACGACTACGAGGCTACTTAAATATAAATCACACTAAATAGTGAGACATTATGATCTTCTGGACCTTTGCTTAAAGAAATTTTCTCTAACTGGACCTCTTTAAATTTTGGCTGAATACCGACGCCCTACAGCATCCCCTGCTTTACGGTCTGACTCTAAATGGACCATAATTTACTCAATGAGCATCATGCTGTATCGAAGAAGACCTGAAACTAGTGATTGTGTTTCTCATGACTTGACTCAAGTCAAGTGAGGCTCATTCTCTCAAACTTCTCATAGAGTTACTTTTGCAACCAGAGCAGTCGCCCCCTGCTGGCTATTAAAAAGAATGCAAGTGTAAGGCACTCCTGCATTGGTTTCGCTTCTCAGACCTGGAGGTAGCCACTTGGGATCACCCTGTAGTGAATGTGATTCATCCTCTGGGGGCCATGACTGTCTGCATCCCTCATATAGTTGTTGAGATATTTCATTCTGGACCAAAGTGGACTGACGGACTGCCCCGGTCTCACATGCTGTATCTGCCTCAGACTCTGTCAGTCACGCCAGTAGCCTGTACATTCAAACTCCTTTCCTATTGATTGGGCTTCTTACATCGACCTGCTGGCTGTGTCATCAGAATATATAACAGCTTCATATAACAGCTTCAATAACTGATTATTCAAGTGTATGAATGTTGCAGAAGGTATCACAGCATCACACTACAGCAGCAATCTGTTACTCACCGAACGCTGGGGTTACAATCAGCTGTCAGGCAATGTAGTCACTGATGTGATGGTGAGGTGGATGCTCTATTGTTACTGTTCTATTATACAGTGGTACTGTATATTTTTATGTTATGTATTCAATACTACACAAGGGTGTGTAGTGCATGAAAACAGCACATCGCAGTGTACTAACAGATACTTATTACAGGGAGAACAGAGTACACTCTGTTTCACCAGAGTCACCGTACAGCCAAACAGTCAGGCCCCAAACATTCGGTCCCTAATTCAGTCCCAACTCACAGATGGTGAGCTGATCATCTTATTAATAAAATAAGCATTTTTTGATGGAAGGCACTGTGACATGTCAATTAATGATGACAACCTACTGCAGTTGAACAGTCCTGATAGTGTGCATGTTGGTTCGTTGTCACAACTGAACTGGTGATGAAGTGAAAACACACTGAAAGGGTTAAAGTTCTGTGACACGGACAACTCCCAGACCGGACGACGCTGTGGTAGCGACCTGTCAATCACATGGTAGCCCCGCCCTAAAGCTCTATGGTCTATTGGACTCTAATGGGACTATAATTTACTAAATGAACATCATGCCATAAACTGATGTTTACAATGTTTACTGAGGGAATAAATCAAGTGAGAAGTAGGATCATTTTCTCATAGACGTCTATACAACCAGAGGAGTCGCCCCCTGCTGGCTCTTAGACAGAATGCAGGTTTAAAGCTCTTTTTCTCTTTTCAGACTTCAAATGCTCTCACAAAAATAAAGTTTTATTAACATACTGTACTCTGTTTCCCTGGAGCTTCAGCCACCGTAACCACAACCGTTACATTCACAACCCTTACCCTAGCGTTGTCATATTTCTAACCGAAACCAAGTCTTAAGAATAGCTCATCATTTCACAGTGCGTTAAAAGCCAGAGAATAAAAATGTGTTTAAAGAGGGGATTTAAAAACACTAGGGGCCGGCATGACACAAAGAGGCACCTCAGTCCAGAGTTTGGAGTCTACAACTCCAAAATCATTATCCAAAAACAAAAACCTACTAAATAAAGCAGAGGACACACACCGTGATGTGAGCTTTCCTTCACCTCGGTGGAAAAAAATCCCGAGGTCAAGGCTTGAAATGAACCACTACAACGCTGTAGCCGGTTTTCTTTATACATCCACAGCCCAGCCGTCAGCAGTTTGACAGCAGATTTGCTCTGTCCTCAGCGTCTAAACCTTTGTGGTGAAATCTGTGTTGTAGCTTCGACTTTGTGGACTTAGTGCCCTTGTTGGCTTTGAAACTGTGTAACTTGAGCTAGTACTTCAGTGGTAGGGTTGAACCGCCACTTCCTTTTATAATCTTTTCTCCTGTTTGCTGCTGCAGATCTGGCAACTGTCTTTTGTTTGCTGGTGTATTTTGGTCTGGGTTAGTCAGCCTGTTTGAGCGGTTTGATTATTTTGTTTGTCGCTTTGGCCTTTGTTCACCCTGAGTTATACGACTTCAATTTTTCATTGGTTTAACACTTTGTTTTTTTGCTGAACTTCAATTTAGTCCTGAGACTGTGGTTTTATGACCAGGGAAGCAACAACCTTTATACTTTTATGTTGTCCGACCTCCCTGGACAGGGACATGTCTGCGACAGCGATTCAAGATTCAACGGCAGCCCTGGACTTTTGAGTTATTCACACCATGATTTCCTGGTTTCTATCAAAGTATATTTGGACGTCTCAAAACCAGGATATTTATTCATGTTTTTGGAGCCAAGATATAATGTTGTAACATGAACAAAACCTCACGATAATCAGGAAGATAGATCAAGATGAATAACCCAAATTGGTCTTCACAAGAATAGAAGTAGAAAAACACACACACACACCATTAAATGGCTTTGTGTGCAAACCAACACAAACTCCTAGTCAGTGCTACCGGATCGCCCTGTGTCGCTCACTGTAGTTAAAACTGCCTCAAGGTCTCGGGAACAGAGTTTTATGCATACATAAAATATGAGCACTAATGACCAGTTTCACCATTACTGCAACGTGCAATTACCATCATAATGATTTGCCATTTATTTGCTTTCACAGCAATGTGAAGAATTGGGTTTAATTAATAATTTGCTAGTGAGGAATTAATTGGGGGATGCGGCTGTCGCAGCTGTGCGAGTGTCCTCTGCCTCGCACGGAGGGCACAATTATGTGATGATTGCCAGGGCTGCCGTGTTGAAATGTGACCCGCTTTGAAGACCAAAACGAAGGGGGAGGACGGGCGTTTGGGAGGCAGAAGTGACACTGACAGACAAATAGAGGGTGTTGGGTTTAGCTACCGTCACTGTGTCATCTCCCACTCATGCTGTCTGCTGGTCTGGGACAGGGTGCTGCATAATAATATTTTTTAAACACAATGACAGACACAAACATGAATTGCGAATTTCCCCACTGTGGGACTAACAAAGGAATATCTTATCTTATCTTAAACACAGGAATTTACATGGTCTTCAGCCTTGTTTGCATTAGAGGGGGGCTGTTTTATGGACTCTGTGTATCATGAATGACCCTCAACTGCAGCGTTTTCAGAAATGCACTAACACCACAGAGTGAATGTCCCTGCAATCGCCACTGCCTTTTAACATTACATACATTACATTTTGGCACTTCATGGTTTGGTGAAGCAAACCTTGAGCACAAAAACTTCTCTTCCATTTTTCATGACAGGAAGATGATTGAAAATGTGTTTCCAGGGGAACAAGGAAAATAAATTGCTCACTGAAAACAAACAACGTCTGAAATGGTTTGATTTGCACAGGATTAGTGTTGTCAGGGGACGTCTGTCATCACAGAAATATGGCAGATCATTTTCTGTGTTTTTTTTTTTTTTTTTTTTTTACAGATTCAGACAGGATTAAAATCACTGTCCACAATTATCATGAATTAGCGGATGTCCCAATGTGATGAATGTGCTTTTCTCTCACTCTATCATCAATGTGTTCAAATAAAGCACTGTCAGGTTGCCAATATTCTATGGAGAGATAATCTTTACCTCCCTGAAACCTCAATTCCCCTGAAATTCCCCCTTAATACTTTAAAGTTGGGAAAAATACATTTCCCAGTGCATAGGTATTATATAGAATATCCATAGCCAAAGTTTTATTCGTGTTAATATTAGGGCTGTCAATCAGTTTCAATATTTAATCATGATTAACTGCAAATGAATAAACATTGTTATATCTGTTCAAAATGTACCTTAAAGGTAGATTTGTCAAGTATTTAATCCTCTTATCAACATGGGAGTGGCAAACATTCTGCTTTATGCACAATATATATATATATATATATATATATATATATATATATATATATATATATATATATATATATATATATATATATATATATTAGAACTCAAGTAACAACACAAAACAATGACAGATACAGTCATCAGCAACAACAGCTGAAAAATAAACTGTACCATCACCACCAACAACCCCACACTCACCGCCGCCACACACTCGCTAAAGTTACGGCGTGCTGACAGACCGTGTGCCTGCGAGTACGAAGCCATCGGGGCAACGGTAGAGCTGCTAACGTAGCTCAAACACACACCCTGTTTGTTGGACACTCGCTATCGTTACGCCGGGCAGACACACAGCTGACAGCCTGCTAAATGAAACTCTGTGTGGTGGTGGAGGTGGACTTAAACCGGGAAAGTGGCTGCATGTCTGCAACAGTACATGCAGCACCGTGGAGGCTGCAGTAACTCTTCAGACAGGATACAGCACTGCTGCATGCAAGGCCCAGACCTTGTCAGTTAACAGTTATTAATCGGTTAACATTTCTAAACTTAGCACCCGTAGTTGTTATGATGTTTTTTCACACCACTCTCCCGCAACAAAGCTTCATTCCTCTCCATGTGTTGATCAGATGAGATGAAGATGAAAAACGAGAGGAGCCCTCGGCGTGTCCTCTTGACTTTACTCGTTGGCTTGCTTTCCTCACTCCATTCTCTTCTCATGCACTGGCTGCTTTAAGCAGAACAGCCAATCAGAGTGACATTTACTGAGCATGTTGAATTGGCTGAAAAAACTACGAGACACGCCGCAAAAACTAGGCCGACAGACGCTCAAGACGGCACCAAACTGTCGGACGGCTGACGGTCAGCTTGGTGAGTCAGGAGCTTTATTCAAACAGATCACCTGCACTCACAGATAAAGGGTCTTTTTCAGTTAATGACCAAAATAACCAACTTGCTTCAAGAGAGAAAGAGACAACATGATTACATAATGAGATTCATCTGTGAATGAATCAGTTAGTTTAGTGGTAAGATCGTCAGCTGAGTGTCTGTCAGGGTTTCCATATCTCAAACTCGGTGGTTCGCAGTGTGAGACGATGAGAATGAAATTACTAGAAGTGTGAATGCAGCCGAAGAGGCGTGAGATTCACAGTGTGAGTGAATTAAAGGCTACTACTCCTCAGACCAAAGCCAAGCTCCTGCGTCTTGCTTGTCAGCTGCTGATTAAGGTGATGTGGGTTAGCCCCGAAGTTAGCAACAACTCCGGCTCAGGCTCACTTAAGGTGGTTCACCTTTAAGGTGGATTTAAGTGACAAGCTGCTCCTCTGAGTTTTACTCAGCTTTGTAAAAGTATTTCATGTTTCTTTTCCCTGTTTATATGACAGCATTAATCAGATGGTCTTATTCATACCATAACATCCTTATACTGTATACTTATACTATCTTTGAGGTACTTTTACTTTACCTGAGTATTTCAATTTTGTATTAAATGTCTACGTTATTACTTTTTAATCAGCTACATTTATGTGGCACCTTTAGTTACTAGTTACTTTGTACATTAAGCTTATACAAACAAAACATATCCAGATACAAAATATTAAATATTTACATGACATATTTCTTAATTTTGGATGCACAACTTTCACTTGTAATTGACTGCTTTGGCTCAATTGAAGGATCTGGGTACTTCCTCCACCACTGGTCAGCACTGGCTGAACTAAACATCAATACTGCATGAGCCTAACATGACCCTGGTGACCTCTTTCTACAGATCACTGATTGCATTTATTATCATGTATCATATGATGGAGCCATGATGAAAATAAACACAAATCCAATCAGATTTGTGTTGAAAGCAAAGAAAAACAGCCAGCTTGTGTCCACCTTCGGCCGAGTGGCGGTCACTGACCTCAGCGCAGCCAGACACCGAGGCAATAACCAGGCCCGCTCCCTGGAGGTCTCCCCTCTGTCCT
Organism: Pterois miles; assembly: GCA_947000775.1. Taxonomy (NCBI): domain Eukaryota; kingdom Metazoa; phylum Chordata; class Actinopteri; order Perciformes; family Scorpaenidae; genus Pterois; species Pterois miles. Next base: position 10,287,496 of record CAMQGK010000568.1, on the reverse strand, counting down.
CTAATCCATTTGAGAAGAGCTACACAGCTCCAGAGGAGATGAATAACCACAGCACTCGCTTTCAGCGCTCTCACAGGGGTCGCGTGTCAAGATCACACACCAGCACACTTCCTGTTTTTTACATGAACGACCCTGAACGCAGCAAGAACATACAGGAAAGGATGGGAAAAAATACCAAGATGCAGGATCAGAGGTTCAGAGGTGGACACGCTCTCCTGGACAGAGACAAGCTGGTTTTGCCACAGTGATGAGGCCAGGATGAGGGACAGACGACGCCGGCAGTGTTGTCTGCTTGGACTGTTTATTTTGCCGCTGGTCCGAGGCAGATAGACACTTGAAAGGATTATGCACCTATCCAAACTCTCCTCTGTAATCCTTAAAGAGGACAACAAACACCTGAGGCACTACGCCTCCGCAGAGTCCCTGAAGATGAGTGTATATACAGTACAACGCCGACAGACGCGACTTAAAAAGCTGCTTTCCCCATTTACATCTCTTAGTTTTTCCACTCAAGGTCAGACATCTTCCCGTGGGAGAAACTAACAGCACTGCAGATGAAAACAAGTCCAAGATGTCCTCTCTGAGCAAGCTGTCACATACAAGGGCCAAGATTGGACGAACATGTCACGTCTTTACAGGAGATTTTCATCAAGTCATTGTTTGCTTCTTCGTCTTTTATGTGCTTGAGTGAATTAACACAAGCAGACGTTTGATGGGAAAATAATTCCTACAACCACTTTTTTTGTAAACTTCACGTTTGTGTATTTATTGTTTGACACTATTGCACTGCAGGATGAAACTGATATGCTAATTTGTCTGACATTGACCTATAAAACATTTTGTACTTCCGCTGGTGTGGATACACCAGTCGCCTTGTAATTCCTCTGTTTCCTTTCAAGTAGCTCGCTTTATGGATCACGGAGAGGCCGCCGACCCAAACGGCTTCAGATACAATCAAGGGAGTGCACTCAGCTTTTTTTTTTTTTTTTTTTCCTGACAATTTGTTGGAGGTTGAAGGAGCTGTCCGTGCACTCTACTCAGCATCAAATTAAGGTAAAAGTGAGCGGCTGGAGGCATGATTCAATTTTGACAGAAAAAGTGGAGCCACATTCACTGAATTTCAAAATCTTCTTGACCTCTGAGTGACTGCTGGAATGTAATGTGCAGTGCAATGCGAGTCAGACTCGAGTCATAAGCTTTACTCGCACTAATGAAAGACTTGACTTGGCTTTGACTCGGTATTCAGGATTTGAGAGTTGACTCGAAGGACGTGACTTTATCTATTAATTATTTGTTTTCTTTTCTGGATATTGAAGTTAAGTTGTGTTTCTGAAGCATGATTTGGTGACTTCTGGTGCAATGAATGAATGAATGAATCATTTATTTTTGTGTCTGGTCATTTACATAACTCATCCCTCATGGGATTATTCAGACACATTAAAGCTGCAATGGGTAGAAATGGAGCAAATATGATTTACAAAAGTTATTTTTCACAGTTATTATTAGTTTTATTATTAGTTACTATCAGTTATATTCTGACAGTAGTGCTGGAGACCTCCAGTGGCATCTACAAGATTTGACAAACCGCAGGAAAACAACCAATCAGAGCTGAGTTGCAGCCTGCCAGCTGTCAATCACTCTGAACTCTGATCAAACTAGGCAGCGCTGATCAGATATGAATCAATATTCTGTTACTGTAATGACTATTTCTCTCCTCAAACATTTCCAGAAACATCTTGTAGTTACTGTTTACTGCTGTTACTGCTGTAAGAGACAGTTTGTGACCCGACAGCCATGTTGAGAGCAGGTGAGGAAATACCAAGCACCGCCCACCAGCCGGAGCACAGCCAACTGGAACGCTCTCTCTCTCTCTCTCTGAAATGACCTGTGATTGGTCAAACTCTCTCGTTATGGGCTAGATTTTCTAAAGCCTGTAAACACAGACATGAGGTGCAGAAGTCTCACAACACTTAAATCACAATATGAAAGGTTATTATGGAGTTTTTGCCCAGTCAGGCCAAAAATATACTGTTGCACTAAACACTGCAAAGAAAAACGCATAGAAACCACTTCGCTGTTAACAGAAACACCAACCACAGCAGATCTTTTTCCCTCAAAACATCCACTGCAATGCTACAGAAACAGGGACATTTTACTGATTACACCATAATACAGCATTAATGACGTGCAGCATCTCCTTTTTCCAAACGTCTGCTGTCACTACAAGCATATGACAATGCATCAGCTGGCTGCTCATACTGCTCATGCTCTTTCCCTCTTCTCATTAATCTCTTCCTCCTACCTTTACAGCTCTAGTATGTGTTATTATTAGTTTAGTTGCTGCTGTATGGTCCGGTTTCGCTCAAGGCTTCAAGGTATTTAAAGCATCATGACAATTATTCAGATGTGTACAAACTGATTTCTAATTAGACAGAGCAGATATGAAATCTGTGCCATATCACCAAACACTCACGATAGCGTGATTATTATTATTTATTTATTTTTTTAAGTGCACAAACTAAGTAAAACATACACCATGACGTGACTGAGTCCCAGCCTCACTAGCGCCTCCTAGAGGCCAAACTGCTCCCTACACCTAACAAATGGAAAAGGAAGACACAAACGTCTTGTTTGTTCGGGTTCTGGCAAACTTTAGTCTCATCAGGAAAAATAGTAAAACTAGAGACTTCTAGTAGCACTGATGTTATAGCTCGGTGATAACACGGTGACGGCGGGGTGCAGTGCTGAAAGTGAAGTACTCTCTTATTCACATGTTAGTGTATCAGTGAGTCGCAGCAATCTCTTGTGATTTATTCCTATTTATTTGTTATTTATTTAAGCATGTCAGTCTCAATGAGCTGTGGTTTTATTGCCATTATTATATTATGGTTATATACACCGTCTATATGGGCTTTTAATACTCCACTAACAGTCCAACTGGAACATTATGGAGTTCAGGTGGTTGTTTAGTGTTTTCTTGTGTTATTTGTAGTTTTTAGTAGGTATTCAGGTTTTAGCAGCAGAGTCCCAGTCAGGATGATCCTACATACGCAGCAGGATAAAGAGGCACATTATGAATTTCTCCAGTGACTAAAAAATACGAGGAGATATTGGGTTTATATATTTACACAGCCGTCGTCTGAACATTTAACTCTTCTGGAAATGTTGACCCGAAAAGAGCAGATTCAGGCTTTTACTTCACTATTTATATTTGTTCATAAATAAAGTTATGATGAACAGTTCACTAATCATTTTGGTCAAGAACTTTTTATACTTTATATTAATGATAATGATTAATTAACTGTCACTCAATATTAACAAAACTAAATTCATGTTTTTTGGAAATCACAAAGTGATGAATGGGGATACTGAATTACAGATTTGTGATGTTGAAACTGAAAGAGTTTTTGAGACCAGATTCCTCGGGGTTGTGATTGATCATAAACTAACATGGAAACAACATATTGACTATATTAAAGGTAAAATATCAGTCAGTATTAATCCTGTATAAATCTAGGGATATATTAAGTTATAAGGCCTTGCATGTAATTTATTGTTCACTTATACGTCCTTATATTTCTGACTGTGTGGAACTGTGGGGGTCGACTTTTTTAACGACTATAAATTATTATAAATTATAAATTTAATAGATACATATTATCAATAAGGCTGGTTACTGTGATCACATTAATCCACTGTTTATTAGTTCCCATGCTATGAAAATTAATGATTTTGTGAACAAAGTTTTTTTTTTTTTTCACTATGGGAGAGCAAGTATGACACAAAAGGATAAAACAGAAATTAAAGATGTATTTCTACTGTTTGGGTCAAATTATGGAAAAATGCTGATATTAATTTAACAATGTGTAATTCACTTCTGGTTTTCAAAAGACTGGTGTGCAAAACTGTTTTTGAGGTTACAAGTGTGAATATTTAATTTTTTGTTTGTTTTTTTATTTCTTGAGGGAAGCACAGATTGATAAGAATATAGGTTAACATATAAGATAAGATAAGATATTCCTTTATTGGTCTCATATACAGTATAAGCATTTTGCTTCTGTCTATTCAGTCACTGCTTTATACAAAGACTGTTGACTGTGTTCATGTTGATCGTGCTGTTCATATTTAATTGTATTATGTGTGATGACTGAGTAAAAATACTACTACAATTTTACTAAAAGGACATGAAAATCTTCCTCCCTTATGATCCAAATAAAAAATAATGTTAATGCTTCTTCTAGTTTTGGTGCAATAGCCACGAATCAGTGCTGAAAATGCTAAATTAAAGGTACTATTAGATTAAACCAAATATCAACAGGTGGTGAGACAATCATTCATGTAGTTATTCTCAGGTTGCAGCGATTTTTGTGCTGGTTTCGTATCCAAACCAGCTCTTGATGTTCACACACCTTTATTCTGCTGCTGTGAGCGGTGAGCTGCTCTGGCCAACAGCTCCAAGTAGATGCAGGAAATGTAATTGGATGTACAGCAAATCTTGTTACCTACGCTGAGAAAAGAAGATTGTAGCAAGTACGCTGTAACAGCAGTCACGTAAAATCATTTCTCAGTGCACACTGTCCCCCGTTAAGACGTTACTCTAAAGTACCACTACCACTTTTCATCCTGCACTCATAAATGATGGGAAGATGAATGTTTAAAAGGAAAAGGCAGGTGCGGCTTAAATGCAACATCAAAAAGGGAGAAGTCAAGCACGTAAAGCAGGAAAAGAAAAGGTAATATCAAGACCTCCAAAACGCCTGAAGAAATGAAGTGAGGCATACAGTGCTGCTCCCTGTTTCCACAGGCCAGTGATGGATGGAAGTCAGCAGATTGTTGCAGCCCTAACCGATTCATCCAGGAATGTTGTGACATCTACTTCTAATGGCATCTGCGTTCCATGAGAATCAAACCTAACACAGTCTGACAGAAACATATGTCTTCGTCGTGCCTGCGTGACTCCGGCTCTCCGAGCTCGACTCTACTGTAGGGATGAAAAGGGAAGCTTTGTTTCACCGGTACTCACTCAGACATCCAGTCGCTGCTCCTCGGATCTGCCTGCTGTTCACATGCACAACAGCTGACTCCTTATTAATGCTACAGAGGAGTTAACAGCTCAATAATAATTTCATATTCTACTATATTGTGCAGCAAGCAGTGCAAGAAGAGCTATTACCAACCCAGCTGCCAGAAAAAATGTTGGCATTGGACGTAGTCAAACCACGGATACGCTGCACCATGCCATGTGGTTACTGTTGAGGAACAATGAACTCCTCAGTAAAGGTTAGAAAAAGATCCTGGTTTGTGTTCAAATAATAATATAACATCTACAGCGATCAAAGTTGACATCATAACACATTAAATTTGATTAAATGCCACTAATTTCTTTAACACATTAATACGACTTACATAAGGAATCTTTTGTTTCAACCAGGTCACGCTAGCTTGTTGGAAATTAAATAATGCGCTAATTTTGAGGAGTCCATTTTCAAAGGGGTCCCTTGACCTCCGACCTCCAGATGTGTGGATGTAAATGGGTTCTCTGAGTCCCCACCAGTCTCCCCTTTACAGACATGCCCACTTTCTGATAGTCCCAGTCAGTCTGGATCAAGTCCTAGTCAAGTCAGCACTCTGACACACTGACAGCTGTTGTTGTCTGTTGGGCTGCAGTTTGTCATGTTCTGATTGGAGCAGATTGTTGATGCTACAGTCAGAACCTGGGAGGGTTTCTGGACAATATCTGCCATTGATTAGTGTTGTTAATTGATTTACAATAATAAAAAATATGCATACATTTGCGTAAAGCAGCATATTTGTCCACTCCCATCTGTGTGAATACAAAAAATTTGCAATTACTTTGCAATCAAACATTTTTGATTGATAACCCTAGTAACGGCATAGCAAGGCAATAAAACCACTACAGTTTGGTTAGGAATAAAACTACTACTACTACTAGATATAACTACTAGGTCTGTACAGTGAAACACTGAACGTCGTGAACACGGGACATGAACGAGCAGCTGATTGTAACGTGATGTACGTGACACAAACAGCCGTCTCCTGGATGAAAGCCCTGTGTTTATTGGACCAATCCACCCCTACGCCCAACCGGCGTGTCTCTTTTTACTTTCTTTGAACGAATGCAGTAATGTCGCCATTCAGCGTGTCCCTGGTTCGCAGTAACGTCCAGTATCAACATAGTTTTTCCTGGCGACTGGACTGATTGTTACAGGACTGTGTTAGCCGAAATAAATATGAAGTAGAAAATTAAAACATCAGTTTCAACATTTCAAACTGTTGATTGGAATGAGGGACATGGCTCGTTGATATTACTTTTAATTTTCAAAAAGACAGGGGAACTCAGGGATGGTTATTCAGATTATTAAAATATAAATTCAGATATTATTATCAGATTAAAGACATTTCAAGCATTTTGCAGGCTCACCATCAACAGTTTTTCTATGTATTTTAATTATATTTTTGGGGGCATTTTAGTTTTTAATTAACTGTATAGTCGAGAGGCAGACAAACCAGGGGTGTTAATATTAAGGGCTTGGACAAGTTGGAATTGATAATTTTCCGCCAATCTTCTTTCCACTTTACTATTATCACCTCTTCACCAGAGGACCCTGTGTACAGCAAACAGGGCTGCAGAATGAATACGTTTTGATAAGCAAGGACAAAAATTGTGGATGAAAATCAGATTAAACTAATTAACTTGTGAATTTACCTCCTGGGAATCAATAGTGTTATCTTAAAAAGGATATGATGAGCCTTAGCGAAGAAGCAACAGTGCCGTCGTAGGAGAGAGAAGCATTTCTGCAGTGATCAGGCATGTGGTCACGGGTTGTCCTTAGGAGTTCATCTATTTCTCACCATGCTAGCAGCGATAGCAATATCAGTCTGTCTGACGGTCGGACGGTCTGTCCAACACTTCGGTCCAGACTGAAATATCTCAACAACCATTGGATGGTGTGCTAGGAAAAATACATATCATTAAAATATGTTTTCTACTGCCTCATATGAACCTCTGTGGGATGAATGTGCATCAGCAGATCCTCGCTCGTCTCCTGTATGAAATGGCTGCATCCTCGCTGTACTACATTATTATTAACTACCTCGTTATGAGTAGAGGTCGAACGATATGGGTTTTTTTGTTTTTTTTGGCTGATGCCGATTTTTAACAGAATCAGGACAGCCGATGGCCGATATAGTTTTATTTTCTCCTCCATCTGATAAAATATAACAGCATAGTAATAACTGATGATGCACAGAACGTCTTAACTTAAGCAAACGTTTACTGAAAGACACTTACGGTCCGTCTCTCCAATCGTCATTGTGTCTGTTTCTCCCAGGTAGGTCGTTGCTCTTCTCACACACTCTTGCAAAGGTTAGTAGCCCACTGGGCTTCATGGACTGAGGTCTGCCGCTGTGTTGCCAGCTCCTCAGTAAGGAAAGTAGCTATTGGCTGTCGCTAAATTATGTCATCACTTAATTTGCATAATTGACCATGTACATGAAATAGTAATGGTGGCTGGAGGAGAGACAACTTATGTTGTGAGAGACATAAAATGAGTAAAAAAAAACCCTAAACATGTTTCTAACTACAAATGAACTTTCGTCTGTCGATTCTTGTTTTGTTTTTTTTTTTTATGACACTATTCCAACCCTCCTCCTTTATCCGGTCTTGGGACCAGCAAAACTGACCCAAAGAGACACTCACTGTTTCCAGTTTATTCTGAGACATGATGAGCAGCCAGCTAGATGTTAGCTGACGTCACAGAGAGACACAGTCTGCAGTCTGGGTGTGGAGGGGTGAACATCTCCTGCTGCTGCAGCAGCTAGGAGGGACCGCTGAGGACGAGGACTGGGTCTATGAGTGCTTCGGGTCGGGGGAGGGGTCCACGACAGCACCCGCTACTCATTGAGAAGAGTTAGAACGATACCTGCCTTCACATAAGTCTCCAAAAGTCTCCAATAACACCAGAAAGAAAAAAAAAATCACTAGATTTGTCGCTAGTCACTTTTTTGAAAAAGAGTCGTTGGAGGGGTCTGAAAGTCATTAGCTGGTAACACTGCTGAGGTCATTGACACAAGAGGTGGAGTCAGACGTCGATGCCAATTATGAAAAAAAAGTCAAATAATCGGCCGACCTCTAGCTATGAGTCGCCCAGCAGTTCTTATACATCCGCTCGGTGTTGCTGACTGTGCGGCTGTAGCTGCTTCAACATGCAGTTATGTTGGTGGCCAAGTCTGCTTGTCTAAAATCAGGGTTTCCCCACCGTTGCCTTGTATGTTCACAAGATGATTAAATGAAATAAATAAATGAATAGATTACAGGGAGCAAGGCTGGCAATTTTGTGAAAGTCTTTTAATATTATGGATTAGTAAATCAAACAAGTATTTTTTTTTCCCATGTAGCTTTAAAATGTAAAATGTGTGGTGAAAAGCAGCAACGAGAGAAACGTGTAGATCAGAGTCTGTCTGCTGAGGGACTTCAGAGGAAGAGTGTTACTACGAGTGTTAGTGATCAATGCTTGGCTTTGAGCAGCCAGCTCAGGGAATGTGGTTGGACGAGGTCTCACAATCATTCTTTAACATCTCAGAGAAACTGACCGGCGATTTGTCTTTGAACAACACACTCAAGCCCCAATTCTGTCCAGAGGAGTTATTCAGCCTCCTGACAGGATACTGAGTTTGCTGCAGGCAAATCCCAGGTGGCAATATACAACAGCTGTATGTGTGTGTTATTTTACCGCCTTGTCTCCCGATTAGAGAGTTAAAGGTGCTAAATACGAGATTGGGAGCATTTCTATTGGCTCTCAACTAGACGTGTAACAATCCATTGACCTGGATCGATGGATTGATTCAATGATCAATGATCCAATATCATCGATGCGAAGTGCAAACATCGATCCATATCCTCATCTTTAAGATAGGCCTGTAGTTTTAAATTCCTATGGCACGTCTGTGGCAGCAGCTCTTCAGCTATGTTATAGGACGAGTTGACATGGAGTCACGACAAAGAAACGAGCAGCGCTAGCGAGGCTAACATTAGTGAGCGGGTGGTCAGCGGAAAGACCACACCGGCTCCACTTCTCAGACTCCAGAGTTTCCCGCTAGTTAAAACCTGGCGCCTACACAATTCACAATACAACTTGACCGCTGTCACTACCGGCTAAGATTCAAGCGTGTTATCCTGGTCGGGGCTAATGTAGCCTTGAGCCTTAACGTCAAGCAGAGGAGCAGGCTGCAGAGCTCTGGAAAGCTCACTTCTTTCTAACGCCAGACCTCCCCATTTTTTTTTTTTTTCATTTTGCCCAGCCGACGCCGACTCGAGAGCATCACCTGAACCAACTTATCTGAATTACACTCAGCTCCCTCTGGAGCCACAAAAAGCAACAACATTTTCACGCATGCAGTTGTACTCCAACAGACACGTACACGGACTTCGCTGTGTAAAAGTGGCCAAAACGTGTGTGTGTGTGTGTGTGTGTGTGTGTGTGTGTGTGTGTGTGTGTGTGTGTGTGTGTGTGTGTGTGTGTGTGTGTTGCCTCGCAGCACTACTGGAAACATCATACAATGACAGATAATTTCTGAAATGTAAATGAAGAAACTAATACAGATGTTGCACTGTTCGTGTGGATTGATTAGTTTTGTCTGTGAGCAGACAGCATGTGAAGCAAGCTGTCGACATGCATCTACTCCCCCTCAATCCTTCGTACAACTATTACCAATGTCTTTTTTCTCTTTTATGTCCATGTTGTTGTTAAATTGCATATTTTTCATGATGTCATGGATAACTGGCCAAACACAGACAACATGTGGTGTGATGTTCAGCAATCCATGATGAAGATAAAATCATCTAAAAGACCAGCAGCAAATATCAGGACCTCAGAAACGCTCACTGATTAACATGCACACAGGCAGAAAAACAGCATCAGAAAACAGATGTATGCAGTCACACTGAAGTTTGGACAAAAATGTAATACTCAGATTGTGCCTTATATATATATTCAACCCCTGAATTATTTAGTTTTGTTTTTACAACTGAAATCTAATCTCTACTGATACTAATAACTACTGTAAACAGAAACACGAGTCTTCTCTGTCGACAGAAGTCGTACTGTACCTCCTTTTAATTACAGATATGGGACTTAATTTAAATAATCTCCACAAAAAGCCTGATGCAGAAAGCGTGACGTGATTTCTGTGACAGCTGCATCTGTTTTCACAGAGATAAAACACTCGTGTAAGTACCGTCAGTAGAATTTGACTGATTTTCAGCTAAAATACCCCAAACATTCGACTAACTTGGTCATTTCTAATTGCAGAATGTCATATCAAAGTTAAATCTTACTGTAATCAATTTTACAGACCACTGTCTGCATTAACAAAAGGCTATTCTAGGTCAGCCGATATTAGGATTTATGAACGTCCTTGGTCTTTTGACATTGTGCAGATTCAGGCTCAGAATTAATAGGTGTAATATGGTTTCTTTTTCCTCTCAACCCATCATATATTCTTCAAGGCTGTTATTTGTTTGTGTGCACTGAGAGAATCATTTTATCAATGTTTGTCTTATTGAAATTATTTTCCAGGTCATATTTCTTTCTCTCAGAGATTAAACGAAAGCAGAGCTGCTGCTCCAAACATTTTTTAATCTAATTTTTTTCCCCTCTTGCCTTTACTATTCTCATTATTGTTCTATAATGTATTTGAGATCTGGCTCAACACCTTTCCCTCTGAAAAGCTCTTTATTCATTCAGAGAAGTGCCACCCCCTGCTCCCACTTTCCCGTTGACTCAGCAAGGCAGCATGAAATAACACTGCTTCAATTTAGACTGCTCCTCCAATAACCAGATAGAGTTCAAAGGGTGCTTAATCTCACCTGTCACTCAAATGACTGGATAGGAAGGCCGACATGAATGAAGAACAAAGCGGCAGCTGGAAGCGCGTGAGCGGCGGCAGCACGTCGAGGGGAGCCGGAGGTCTTTGATTACGTCTCTCAGCGGCCGGACGCCGTGGATTCAGCGTCCTCTTTAGACAGCGCTGCTTGACTTATCTGCTGATTGGACCTCTGTAAGCCTCCGTCCGCCACTTCCTGCTTCACAAAGACAAAACAGGACACGTTTTGATGAACATTTATTGAGTTGCATGCATAACAAAAGCACAACAGTGAAAGCGTGGATGTCTGAGTTGATTGGAAGTTGCCCCTTTTGACACATGAAAGTGAACGTTGACGTTTATCGGTCTGAAACATGATGAAGACTCTACAGCCAGTCTAGTACTCAGCAGTCTGTCTGTGGTAATGTTAGAATGCTAATGAGCTCACAATGAACATGTTTAGCAGGAAATGTTTACCATATTCATGAGCTTATGCTGTGCCATTTTAAGTGTGTTCACTCTGAGAAATATGTACTCAAATACAGGGCTGGGATGATTCATCTATACTATCCCGATACATGGGTGCTGATTCGATGTACTGGGATTTTTAAGTATTGTGATTCTACAAGTGTTACGAACCGATATTGTGATTTATTGTGATAGTTTATTAACTTTTTAACACTAGGCCATAGGTGTCAAACTCAGGCCCTGATTCTATCAAATCACAAAGTACAGCTGCTTATTTTAAGCTTTGCTTGTTCCAGATTCAGTGTTTTAGCAAAATTTAAGGTTGTTTCCATATGAAAAATTCATTTTATATACAGTACATACATACATATATATATATATAAATATATATATATATATTTATATATATATGTGTGTGTGTGTGTGTGTGTGTGTGTGTATTAAGTCTGGCCTGTGGCCCAGTTTTTTTGAGGCCTACTGTCTATTTGAGTTTGACATTGTTTGAATGTCTTAAACATAAATGTCAGTATATGGAGCTCTACAGTCGTAGCGTCGGCCCGTTGGACCACGGAGAGGAAAGACGGCCGGGCGGACCGCACGTTACCGCCGTACAATGACGTTTCCCGTCCGCGACGGAGTTAGCGTGCAGCTTTAGCCGTGATGTCTAGCTCTGCTTTTCCAAAGTGTTTCCTTCCTTTACTGGATGTGTAGTGTTTACCAGGATGGATTTAACATGGAGGGTGGAGGTCGGATCCACGCCCACCCTCCACCCTTTAATACTTTACTGGATGTGTAGTGTTTACCAGGCTGGATTTAACATGGAGGGTGGAGGTCGGATCCACGCCCACCCTCCACCCTTTAATACTTTACTGGATGTGTAGTGTTTACCAGGATGGATTTAACATGGAGGGTGGAGGTCGGATCCACGCCCACCCTCCAATGTTTTCCACTTTTACGTTTTTGCTCACACCGGCCGGCTGTTTTGGAACGAGTCGGATATGACGTCATGTTGCTCAGACGACAATGATAAACTTCCTTCTTCCTCCTCATAGATTCACATGAAACAAACATCTTGATCTTGAAAAGCAAAATACACGATCTACAGGTGAATGTCTTTTTCCCCCACCCCTTCTGAAAATGGTGAAAATGTTGAGTGTGGAATGCTGCCCTACATCATGGGAAGGGGAGGGACCATCAACCTGACTCAACCTGATGAAAATGGCAAACAAGGAAGCTGCAGTGGTTGCGATTGAAACAGCAAACGCTGACCTAGACAAATTTAAGTTATACATGTGTTTCTTTCCACTACGTGCCATTAAAGAGGCCATTATATGGTTAATTCATCCGTTGGCCGACTATCGGCGGTGACGGTATGATGTACCAAGCTTCCAGTGAGTGCACAACAGCTGTGTTCGATTTGAGACAACACTGCCCTGAAATTCACACACCGCACAACACACAGTGTGCACAGTGTACTACGAGGGGTCAGTCGTACCCTCTATTTATCACTATAGGAAACATACTGTTGTTATTATTTTTCAGCATTTATTCTACTGAAAATCCCTCCATGCGTTTTTTCTTTGTTTTTTTGCTTTGTAAGTAAAATTGTGTGGTTTGTCTGAGACCTCCCGGGCCGGGCAGAACCATCACGAGTGCCGGTTCTGGCCCGCGGGCCGTATAATGTATGTATTGTAGATGTACTACATAGAAATGTACCAATACAAGGTGAGGTATATAGCATGCTAACATTTGTTGATTAGAATCGAACACAACATACAGTCGATTTCATTATTTTTGCATGTATTTGACCAAAATCAAATTACTGGAGAAATTACAGAGTTGGCCTGATGATGGCGCTACATGAGGAGTCAGAGGATGACAATGATTATTACAGTTCATCCCAGGTTAACCCATCCAACAGCTGTTGAGACGTTTCAGAGATGACAGTCAACCTCAGGGTGGCACCAGAGGAAAACTCCCCAAAGTCATTAGCTTCATCCTCTCTACAAAACTTCATAGCAATCCCTCAAAAAGTTGTTGAGATCTTTCAGTCTGGACCAAACATTTTTTTTATTTTGCAACTACATTTCAATGGCTTGTCAGTTCTCTCACTAAAATGGAAGAAGCCTCTCTCTGTCTGTCGTTCACAACCTTTCATCTCACCGACTGCACACTTGGCAGGTGTATTACTGAAGACTGAAGAGGTGCAGTGTCAAGTGTGAGCTCTTGAGATATAGGAAATATTCATTACTACTGCGCTGTGTAGAGTATTGAGAGGGGAACCCTATTAACTGTTACACCACCGAACACCAGGCTCGGTCCAGCTCGCTGCATTATACTCAGAACAGATGAAGAAAGAGAGACCGGAGATCTGAGGGGTATATTTATTATCAATCTTCTCTACAACCGTTCATCAGGTTGACGTCACACTTGACGGATGTATTGCTCAGGACCCAAGGAATCGTAGTGTTGACTGTGGAGTTGTTTGGATGAGTGGTTCTCTAGAGAGCAATACAGGAGTCCAAGCAATCCACCGGGTCTGAACAGGGACTTCTGAGTGGGCACTGCACTAGTTATGTTTAAAACATGTATGGTTCTTCATGATCTCCGGGACATACTGTATATTTCCTCGCAATAGCAGTTCAAAGTAAAATTGCACAGATGTTTACTTTTTCACCAAATAAAGGTACTTAGTTAAGATTGTGATCATAAACAGCAGCTAAGACTCCATCTAAAGCAAATTTTCTCATTCAAATTTCCAAAGAAATTGCTAAATGAAGCTTATGCGAAGTTCGGTCAGGAAGACGCTGGTTATCCTCCCGTTCGTCGGGTCTAAATCACCAAAGACTTTTCACTACTAATCATTCAATCAATACTGTCCTGATTGAAACAGTGCTGATAACATTTTGGGTCGTATCGTCCAGCCCTGACAACAGTCAACTGCTTCAGAGAACCATTTTTAATAAGCATTTGAACAGACAGCTGATGCTGTTTTTCTCCACTCAAACACTAATTTCATGATTTTCACTGACTCATTTCAGCTATCTGTACATCTGCAAATATACTTAAATGATACTGGGAGGTAAGAACTCTGATGTTATGTACTTTAAACTTTAAAGCAGTCTGATAAATAGAGCTTTTCCAAAAGGGAATATTTCAACAGAAAAAGCAAATGACAGTGTGAATTGGAGAATAATAAGCCAGCAGACAAAAGCTGGTGCTATTGGGGTCATGGACAGATCAGAGAGAAGTCAAGTAGCTTTTAGAAAGTATTGGAAAGACACTATTATGCTCCAGAACCTTCCTTTGTAACTGGGTGTATTCATTATCTAAATAGGCTGCTTGTTTAAAAAGGAATGCCTTTTAATTTGTAAAATATCTCTTTCCGTAACCTCCACTTGATTTCATTATAATTCAAGTCAAACTGACAACAATTGTCTCAAAAACCATTCAAGCAAAAGTATTAAAGTAGCTCCTCTGAAGATTACCTTGAGTAATGATATAATCACTATGAAAAGCCCAATGATGTTGATTCTGTGACCATTTCATTATCAATACACCCTGCCGAATAATCCCTCTTCAGTTTGCTCATGCTCTACAATGCCGTTGCCATCTTTCTTTATCACGGATCTGCTGCTTTTCTGAAAGTGAAAGTATAATATGCAATCAGAAATCCAGTGACGATGGGAGGTTATAGCTAGGACTAAATGTGGTAACAAGAGTACTTGTTAATAATTACTCCCTCTGAATATGACTGGAGTCACATTCAGGTTACGTGGCATCATCTAGTATTTCTAGCAGTATTGATTTGACTGGATCTCAAAGTTTCAGCAGTTTGGTTGAATTTTGCCCATTCTTGCCCTGCTGTTAGTTAGTGGTTGTTTTTTTTATTTAAATGAGTGATGTTTGTAAATTTAGACAGTATGGACCCAGTCGTGGAGGTAAAATACCACAGGAGCAGGTACCGCTGAGCAGGTGGTTAGAGATGATGAAAGGTGATGGGTCGGCTTTTAGTTTTTACATTTAGTTAATTCAATACACCATTGACTTTTCCAGTATTTAAACAGGGTCTTTTCCTTACCTTACATAAGTGCTTTGAGATGCATAAATAAACTATAAAAGTTGTGATAAGGTGATATTGTGGGAAAAAAAAAAGTGAAATATGTTGTCAGTAAAAGTTTCGCAAATATGCAAAGTAAATGTATTGTAATAACAATGTACTTTATTTATAACGTTGGGGAAATTACTTTTATTTTTCAATACACTCTACCAGCTAATCTGATGGCAATTATTTTACACAATGAACGCTGTGCAACTGTGTAGATTCATTCATTAAAAGTGACAAACATAATGTGGGCGAAATGATGTTTTCATTTGAAAACACGTCTAGGAGACAGAGACAGCACCGGAAAATTATACTTTAAATCCCACTGAGGTGGTTTGAGAGGGAGATAGCATAAAAAAAAACAAAATCAGTCAAACCACACTCAAACATTACATCGTTAAAATGAAATACTTCCAGATACATTTTCCATCTTGGGCCTTAAAACTGTCTAAACACAAATAATGTAAGCTGTGAAGTCAGTGGTTGCGTCACCGTATTTGACGGCGGTGCTTATGATGACACAGCTCTTATACGTGCCAGTGAACTAAAAAACCCAAAATTGAAGTTGGAAGTGTTTGCCACACCCAGCGGTCTCCTCTAATGGACAGCCTATTATGTGGAGTGTAGGATCTGCATTAACAGAGCCATAGCTTTGTCTCCCAGCGTGCCTCACCTCCTTAAGACCCATCATTCCTTTCTGTCGCAGCAGCCTGATAAATCAGCGCACCTAATCAGTGTATAAATATTCATGAGTCTGGCTCAGAGTGCTTTTGAAGGTGTAACTCTTCACAATAGCTTGGCGCACAGCCTCCAGTGTGCCACAAATCGTGCAGCGCGGTGGCAAAGTTGAGAGGTGAGGGAGAGGAGTGTGCGGCTGAATTCACCCTTTTAGCATTTAGAGTAAGTTTCTCACATGGAAGCACCCTAAACCCTTTTTTTAAAAAAAAAAATCCCCCAAGCGTACTTTTCTCTCATTCACTTTCAAGGCTGAAATATGAGGTGTCAAAACATGAACAATTATGGAAAATCATAAATTTGTGACCAATTTGGAAAAGGGAATGAGGCTGTCAGCTATCTGAGATGTATACGTTTTCAATTTGGCATCTCTTAATGCCTGCCAGCTTCTCTCACCGTGCCGTTAAACTGCCATTTCTCCTTGTACTAATTGAACGCTCCCCCTGTTCTCAGCCCACACCATCATGTATGGCTCATCTATCATTGTTTGTTGGGAGCCGGTGTGGTTGTCCTTTCCACTGACTTTGAGAGAGCACTTCATCTTATTTGTTTGTTCCCTGACATGGGAATGATGCACTCGACCGGGCCGGCCATTTAGAAGCTGGGTACTGTTCAAGAACAGCCTCCTTTATCATCTCATGTTACCCAGCGCTGGAGCTCTGGACCTGCTCATGGAGGTCATTTGTCATTTGTAAAGTAAAGCTATTTACCATTGCTATCTAATTTACTTAATAGATAAGCATAGGAAGTGAACTCACAGCCCTGTAATATGTAACAAGATGGAAATGGCTCACAGCTATTTGTATTTTAGGGATTTTAAGGAAAACAGACAAATTCATCAGTGCAGATGTTGTTGTGAATGCGAATGAAACCACTGATGTAAGGTGATAATTTATGGTCTGCTCATCTGGACAAACAACGAAAAATTACAGTCAGAGTTATGTATTGCATTTTCTCTGTGAGCAAAAAAACATAATAGTAAAAATAATGTGACTAGAAACAGCACTGCAACTACTACAAACAGCACTAGTAAAACTGTCCTAAACAATACTTCAAACAGGCTTCACAGGATTGATACTAAAAGACAGGAAGAACCGATTAAAAGTAAAAGGAAACAAGATTAAAACATGCTCTGAATAGAAAAATGAAAGGTTAAGATGAATATTCTATAAAGACAAAAGTTAAGGGTTTTTGTCCCAAGGGTGGAGAACTTTACTTACAAAGCAATTATCTATATAATAACCCACTACAGAGACATCAGGGGACAGCATCACATTCCAGGTTTGGTTAGGTTTAGGCCACTGAAACACTTCAGATTCAGGTTCAGGGTGAATCCACTTTGACTTTTTAACCACGTAAAGACCATAAAGACCACCGAACCTTAAACCTGCAGTAATACGTTTTGGCCACATGGAGATACAGAAGCATTGAGATTTGTGATCTGGGTTAACAGATGTGTATTTACACATCCAGCTGTTATGTTTAAACATGATCATTCATTTATTTATACATATATTTTGTGTTTGTGTCCACCTGATGACTGTAAGTTCAACCTTCACTCTGTTTTAGCTTTGTTTTTGGTCTCCACCAACTTGAGGGGAATACCTGTCTGTCAGGTAGCTGACTGTTTTTTTTTTTTTTTTTTTACAGGACTTTGAGTCCATCGACATGAGGAAAAAATGATTCACTTGCTGTATGTATCGCGATTTTCTTTCTTTTTTTGTTGTAATGCCAGAATTGCTAGATTTGCTTCATTGGAGTCTGTGGAGGAAGAAGGAAGTTTCCACTTTTATTGCTGGAGTCTCAGTGACGTGACGTCACATCTGTTCTGTATACGTCCACCAAAATAAAGCACAGCGAGCTGAAACGAGAAAGTAAAACACAGCGGAACCTCCACCCTCCATGTTAAATCCAGCCTGGTAAACACTACACATCCAGTAAAGTATTAAAGGGTGGAGGGTGGGCGTGGATCCGACCTCCACCCTCCATGTTAAATCCATCCTGGTAAACACTACACATCCAGTAAAGTATTAAAGGGTGGAGGGTGGGCGTGGATCCGACCTCCACCCTCCATGTTAAATCCAGCCTGGTAAACACTACACATCAGCAGAGCTAGACATCACGGCTAAAGCTGCACGCTAACTCCGTCACGGACGGGAAACGTCATCGTACGGCGGTAACGTGCGGTCCGGCCGGCCGTCGCTCTCGTCTCCGTGGTCCGACGGGCCGACGCTACGACTGTAGAGCTCCATATACTGACATTTATGTTAAATGCATTCAGACGGCCCCAATGGAGCTGACCATGGATGGATAAAGAGAACGGAGCTGACGGAGAGCTAGAGACCACCTTGGTTAGAGGAAGTAGACACCTGGGACTACATCTGCCTTTCAAAATAAGGTTAAAACAAATGGAACTGGATCTACAGAATCCATCTATGGAAATAAAATTGATTAGATTATATTCACCAGAAGTATTCACAGTAATCACAGACCAGAAGTATAAACATTAATTGTTTAATAAATGTCTTTATTCTTTGATTTTTGCATCAATGACTAAAAATAATAAATAATACCAGACAATGATACAGAAATATTTGACTTCAGGACAGACCACATACATGCTAGATAGAAGTAGTAAAAGTCCCTAGAAGTGTATGATTTAACATTTTCCCATGGTCTAGCGTCTAAAAAGTTGACTAAAATTGCAATAAATCATAATGTCGAATCACAATACTTAAAAATTGCAATAGATATCTAATCAGCAGCCAAGTATCATGATAGGCTTGAATCAGGAGATGGGTGTATCGTCCCAGCCGTACTGCACTGGCTGAAAATGAAGCTATGAGTGAGGTGAGAGTGAACCGAGGACTACGAGCCATTTGATAAGATGCTACTCTAACAAATGTATTGATCATAGTTGCTTTAAACAAGTGCTTTCAGCTGCCTCAGCATGCTTTAGTTGCCAGGAGTTATTGGAAGTGAATGTTTTGCCAGCCTGGCTCCACTAAATATCATATCATTGTGAATTTCTCCACTGTGAGACTAATAAAGGAATATCTTATACAAATGACACCATAATTCATAAATAATTATGTGTGCAGTAACAACGCCATTCTTGCTTTTGGCGCGTCATTTGTACACCATGTTGTCTGAATATCCCCGAAGTGTTGTTGAGTTATTCTGAAGTTACTTTAGTGATGTTTCCACCCTTCTGTTAAATTGTTTACGTACGTAATCTAAACCTAACTATGGCATGTAATGACGTGAAAAGGCTGAGAAGCGTTGTCGTGACATACATGACGATACAGTACGTTCAGCATTGTGTTGGCAGTGAATAGTTTACAGATGTGTTCAATATAAAATATATATTGTTACGTTAATTTTTAAAACGTAATCAGAACGGACAAAACTTTTCTAGCACAAATTATTGGTGTATGGTAAGTAATGTTCGTAAGACAGGGTTAGACCAGCTGTGACACACAGACAAGTTTAGTGCCAAACAGAGTGGTAAAAGGTACGTACTAAACGCTGATAAAACACAGAAAAGTATCTATATGATTGAGCGGAGTACCGTATAAACTCCAGCCTCCTCAGCCGGGTAGAGATAGAAAACAAAAATTGCTTCTGCCATGCTCAGTGGTAACACTGGTAAATAAAGCTGGGTGATAATGTTTGTCGAGAGCACAGTCTCCCACTGTTTCCTGCCTATTCCCTGTAGGTTTAAAATAGTAAAGCCTGTAAAACAGAAAGTTTTACATGGAATTACTGTTCTTTTTTTGGTCCCAGCTCTCAAAAAACAAGAAAATACAGCAAAGCACCAGGTGATGGCAGCTTATTAACCCCTACAAATAGCAATTCAGCTGATTTCCAAAGCTGTAAGTATGACTGGCACCTTAGCATGGCATTTAGAAATAGTCCTGCAGCTTAAAATCCACCCATTGGGTTTCTCAGCAGTATGAAGTGTCTGTGTATTAAGGTCACCGTTTCGATCAGGGTTGTTGCTTCGGGGTTATAGCGGAGAAAAAAATTCACTCCGTCTTTTCTCGCTCTCTGATTCTGTCCGCGCCTCTCTGATTATATTCATTGTTGCCAGTGTTGGATGATGGGATTTTATTTTGCCGGTTTGTTCTCTCCCCTCGAGGAGACGCTGTAGAGGTGGAGCCAGCACTAATCAAAACTGTAGGGCAGCTCTTTGCAGGAGCCAACAGAAGCCTGGAACGGAGGTGAGGTGACCTCAGATGAAACCGACTCAACCCCTGACCACTTAGACTCGCTCAGGGCAATCAAGCTGCAGCCAGGCAGAAACGCTACGAAGGAAAAGGGAATAACGTCAAGGACAACACAGATAAAGTGCACAGAAGTCAGAGGAGATGTTGCTTCAGGAATTAGGCTGCATGCAGGGAAGCCATACAGCTCCGTTGTTGGATATTTTCTCATTAACATCCATGTGTTGTGTTGGAACGGGCTGAATGGGCCGGCAGCTATGACCGCTGACTTCATGATGCGGTGCAGCTCATATCAGCTCATATTTTCAAACAGTGTATTTAGCTGGTGAATGATGAAGCAACGCTCAGCTGCTAATGAAGGTAGTAAGATAGTTGGCTGGACATGTGAACGATCGCAGCTAACTTTAGAGCACACTCTGATCCATTCCTTACACCCATCCTTCTGCTGATGCACAAGGATGGGTGTATACATACATCATGCTGAGAAAGCCAAAGACTGCCGGGCCTGCTGTGCCCAATTATTACAATCAGTGTCCAGGGTAGCAGCTTTGTGGTCAATTGCACAGTTGAGTCACACATTCGGGTACAGTGTTGAATTCTGTCATTGATCTTTCTTTCTAATACCTAAATTCCTGTTGATGAGATCAAGAAACTGTAGCCTAATCTATTGCAGTTCTAGGAAAAAAGATGCAATCAGACACTAATACATTTAGTAAAACTGGGGATTACTACAAGGATTAAAGTTTTAAGATACATTTAAAATAAAGAACGATATACTGTGCAGATGTGCACACCGCAAATCAGCAAAGGAGCCGCCATGTTAGTGATAAACAAAATGCTTCACTGGGTGGAAATGTCGTCATTATTTTAAATGTAAAGCAAAAAAGGAGAACAACATCACAGTATAGTGCAAGTTATCGCAAAGCAGCATGTTTGAACACTTCCCTCTTCATCAAGATTATTGTTTTTGCCAAAAGGCATTCTAGTGTGAAAAGACGTGAGAACTAAGCAAACCCCTTCAAATTTCTAATCCAGCAAATATAATACAGGACATAATGTTGACATTCAAATTATTATTTTCAAGCACGTAGAAAAACATTGCATGCAAAGTCCATCTCCTCGAGCGATGAGCCGCAAAGTCGTCTTTTATTGTCTCATTCCAAAAAATATATTGAAAAAGATAGATGTAATAATTTCCAAAAATCCCAAAATGTTTTTATCTAACAGAGAAGTCTGCATCAGTCCAGATTTGTTGAAGTTTAGCCTTTCAAAAACATTTCCACAGGGGGAGGTGGGAACCTGCAACGGGGTGGTCGACGAGCGCCTTAAATTACATTTCTAGAACCACAATACCGAAATAACATTTTCACATTTGTAAGAGTGATTGAATTTATATGTTATATGCTGCTGTGTCCATCCATCCATCCTTCATAATAACTAGTACAAAGTAGTGCAAAAAGGGCACGGCGGTGCAGTGGTTAGCACCGTCACCCCACAGCAAGAGGGTCGCAGGTTCAAATCCAGCTCGGGACTCTTCTGTGTGGCGTTTGCATGTTCTCCCCGTGTTAGTGTGGGTTTTCTCCGGGTTCTCCGGCTTCCTCCCACAGTCTAAAGACATGCAGGTAATTTGATGACTCTAAATGTAGGTGTGAATGTGAGTGTGTCTCTACGTGCCCTGCGATGGACTGGCGACCTGTCCAGGATGTAGGAGATGGATGCTGGATGCCGTTTTGTTTTTTGCATTTCCACAGCTACGTGGCAGAACTTGCACTATGATGTTCCCCTTTTCCGCTTCAGATACTAAATACATCCAAACATGTTTCTTTTCTTGTCTTCATTTGTATATTTGGTATTAAGGTAATCCAAAAGTAACAGAAAGTAATCTGATTATATTACTTTTATACTGTGATACTTGGATTCGTGGATTGATTATGTTTAGAAATTGTATGAGATCACATTTTAAACCTCCCAACCCTGAGCCCTTCACACCATGAGACTCAGTGTCTCTGTTGCCATGAGTACAGCAGCTGACAGCCTATCCCTCTGCAGTGAACACCTGTAGTTTCACATCCACAGACGGAGGAGTCTGCCAGAAGAAACACATCCACCAGCTTCCCCCCGCCTCTTGGATGGAGCATTAGGCTACACCTTATACACAGGATAGACATGATTATCCTAACAGATGAGGCTCCAGGACTGGACGGCTACTTAGCGAGTTCAAGGTGTTAAAAGCCTGTTGTTTTTCATTCCTACCACGCATTCACACTAGTAAAACCCTGCTACTTAGGGTGGCTGTAAACACCTATTAATCCCTTTCTTCTCACTCCTCCATCTTGGTAGGTATTAAGTGATAATAGCTGTTTTCTTATTCTGGGGCTTCATCCTCTAAAGTGCATTTTTTTTTTTGACTGAGTCCATTTAAATGGCTCCTTAAAAGCCAGAAAACAAATACTCTACATCTTTCTTTTGACTGAATCTGGAGGACACTACTGGCAGGAACTAGGTGAGACAAATGACTTAAAAGATAGACATTTTTGCACACATGTTCCCACTGATATTTACATTTTATCGGCCATTTGAGGACAACTTGCTGGTAATAAACTGACTTTACGACCTGACATTGAGCATCTGAATGCACCATTAGTTTTTAGCTGTGTCCCAATTCCATACGGTGTACTAACTCTGAGCTCTGTAGTGTAGAAAGGTGCGACAATAATGTGCTGGCCAACTCTTTTTAAGCTGTCAGTAAGCAGACTAAAGAAAACATTTTATTTCTGAGCGTGCTGTTACTTTTCCCAACATGTAATGCACAACGGAAATGGAGGAGCTGCTACAGTTATAGCTGCAATGAACGCACAGTGAACAAGGCGAGATCAGGAAGATAAATAAAACCAAGGTTTAAAATCTTTGGGAAAACATTTTGTCGTCTTTCTGTGATGTGTGACTGGTGGGTTGTTCTAAAATTACAGTTTGAGTGACGTCTCAAAAGTCCCGCCCCTTCTGGTGGACCACTACGGGACCTTATTTTGGAAAAAAATATGAACAGTAGTCGACAAAGACAAATACTTTATTGATCCTGTTTGAATTGTGCCATGAATCACACATACAGTATGTTTGTCATTTAAAACATAATTTCGCAAGTCAAGAAAGTCGCAGTTTGTTGAACTGTTGAAGTATAACACTGTGAAAATTAGAGGTCAACCGATATGGGTTTTTATGGCCGATGCCGATGGTGATTTATTACAGAATCAGGACGTGATCATCATGATGCCGATTTTTTTGGGCCAATATGTTTGACTGATTTTCTTTTTTTTCCCTCCATCTGATAAAATATAACAGCTTACTGATACACAACATTTCTCAACTTAAGTAAACACTTATTGAACAACACCTATGGTCTGTCTCTCCAATCTACGTTACTGCAGCTAGGAGGGACTGCTGCAGGACCAAGTCCTGGGCCAGACCGGCCGCTTGACTGGAGGAGGGGTCCACGGCAGCACCCACTGCTCGTTGAGAAGAGTTAGAACGATACCTGCTTTCACGTCTCCAAAAGTCTCCAATAACACCAGAAAGTCACTAGATCTGTCGCGAGTCACTTTTTTTGAAAAAGAGTCGCTGGAGGGGTCTGATAACTCGCTAAATATCGCGACATAGTCGCTAAGCTGGCAGCACTGCTGAGGTCTGCTGGTACAACGGCAGTTTGATTGACAGAAGGGGGGCGGAGTCACACCTGGTCTACAGCAACAACAACACTGGGCTGCCTGCTGATGTGCCTGCTTGTTAATCACCTTAATATGCTCAGATATATTAAGATTATGAAAAAAATGTCAATGAATCGGCCAGCCGACTTCGCCTCTCCATCGTGTAGTTTCCTGTTGGTTCAAAAGACTTAAGGTCATTTGAAGGACACATGAATATGCTCAGAGCTAGTGACGTAGAATAAAAGATGAGAAAGTCTCGGCGGGGCAGGAGGGGAGATGGAAGGGTCAAACAAACACAGGACCAAAGTGTTGTTCACTTATTGAAGTTATAGATTAGTGACATCTGAGATGTGTTTTCTGTTCTCCTGCTACGTTCTTTTTTATTACTTAGTTTACATACTTATTTTAAGCCCAACCACATTGTTTTTTCCTAATCTAAATAAAAAGCAGTTTGCTGCCTAAACATAGCTGCGGCTGTTTAACGGTGACGGCGTTAAAGGAACAATACGTAGTAGGAGCCATGGCCCGTCTGCTCCTCCGATGTGACTGATAGCATGTTTTAGCATCACGGCGTTAGCCACCGGCCAGCAGTAACACTGGTCAGATTCACTTCACCAGCTTGATAACCAGCTGCACACGGACCTGATGTGACGAGGGTTTTCAGGTCGGTAGAATCTAACCTGTCTAACGGCCTAACGGTATCGCTGTTGATCCAGTTGGTTAGCTTGCTTCCACGGCTGCAGAAGGCTGTGTTTGTGGGCCGATTCATTACATATGTGGCAACCAGTGGATGGTATCACACCGGCCAAAACAAAACAGACGTTCTGGATCGAATGAAAAACATACTGGCTGAAGCAGTTTTGTCGGAGAAGCTAGTATTTCAACTTCACGTTTCCTTAATCTGTGATAATATATCATGGTCATGTTATGATTTATTACAGTGAAAATGTTACATATTGGTCCTGTAAATGACTCTTTCACAACGTTAAAGTGTATAAACGGCACGCAAAAAGCCTAAAATGTGTTTTCATGACACGGAAATGTTGTGCTATTTATACGCCTTCCCATGAGGTGGAGATGAGATATTAGAGGAAACTGCAGATCTGTGTGCGAGTCATATATTAGCTAATATAAAAATTCTTCTCAGAGTAAATTAAATTCCTCTTCCAGACAGCACATTACAATGCAGGCAACAGAGCTTTTGTTTTCAAGCAACCTGATCTGAGACTGTGCTGCATGTTGGCAGAGGAAACACACTCAGCATAGAAAACAAAAAAAAGTCGGCCCCACTCCCCTTTTGTCAAGGTCTCATTAAGTCTGCAAGTAAATTTCTCAGCAGAGGCTTTGCTGTAAATCAGAGGCACACGCTGTCAAGTGCCTTTGTGTCTGCATCACTGTAACACTCACATCATGATTTAAAGTTGTACAGCTGACACAAGGCCGCCCAACGCCGTCTGTGCTTCCCTGCAGCTGATGCTGGTGGAGTCAGGCTGTGATCTGCAGTATATAATATCAATACGATAAGCTTCATAGCCCACCGTTTGAGAATGGCATTTGTGAAAGCTGCAGTTGTATAATTGTTGTCACACCATAATATGATATGAAAAATTGCTTAATGTCTAATGTCAACTTGCCAGTCCCTCCGGCTCGGAGATGCAGCTCTCTGGGACTCCATGGAACCTGGTGACATTTCAATGGATTGTTTATCCCAGAAATGTCTTCCCCGCTGCAGGAAAAAAACAAGATAGGTCAACAGAGTTTGGTGGGTGGGAGGAATGATAACACCCAGTTACCACGGTGAGTGTGGCTGCTGCGAGAGGAGAAGACTCTCCGAGCGTGGAGCTCTCCCTGCGAGCCACTGGGGGTCGTCTCAGGGACATATTAACATATGAATCAGTATGACATGACTGAGTCACCCCCAAATGAAATATGTGATGAACCATATGAGCACTGCTAACACGGCAGAGAGACGCGAGTGACGCAAAAATAAGAAATGCAGTTCAAATTCACTTCAGAAAACTTTGGTTCAGAGGATGAAAAATGATGCAGAAATCTTTTAAAGTAGTAAATACTCAATGCAAAAGTGATATTATGATATGACTGACACTTCTGCATGCACACTAGAAAAAGCTCTATCGTTATGCTGTAAATGATAGTGGTTTATCTCAGAATCACCGTTTTAAAAAGTTAATCTGACCAAACAACATTTCCTAACACTAGTTGTCTTTCTGCATTTTGTCGTAAAGATGATTATTTAAAAATACACCTGTATTACACCAGAATAAACTGCAGATTGTGCTTGAGGAGAACGTCCTATATCCCACTGCCAATTTGCCCAAATCATGATTATTATCATTATTTATTTAGGTATCAGCTAATGGTTACTGGCAGCCTGTGTTCAGAGGTGCTCGGGGAAGTTTGGAGCCGCTGGTCTTTAGTGTGATTATCAGCAGGTGTGCAGATTCCAATTAGTACGAACGACTTGAGGACATTCAAGACTCCACGGACGGCTTCATGTCCTCAGGAAAAACAGGAAGACACACTGCTGCATTTTAGCACTTTAACTATCAAAATGACACCACGATAATTATAAAATGTAAATGTTATTTACTACTTCTTTTAAGCCTTCACGCAGACGTTTCTCTGTGGGTCTCAGAAAACAGCACCCTGAGCGGACCACACTGCTCATCATGAGCCGGGGCCTGAGCTACGAAGCCAGTTCAATACCCGCCATCTCTTCTACTTCTACTTTGCGGTCCTGCGACAGCGGTTATCAACTCGGTAAACCAACCCTGGCTTTCTCAATCTGGTTATCGGTGCGTTCACATGAAAGGTGTTTGCAGCATCTGACCAATCACAAACATGGACAGGTCTGCTGGCGGCAGAGCGGCACATTGTACAAGCCAAAAGCAAACTGTAATATTAGCCAAATAGGAAGAAGTTAAACACACAATCCAGATTAAAATGAACACAGCTGACAAATGCAGGAAGGACAGCTGGCAAAAGAAAAATGTGTGAATGCGTGAATCAACTCACTTAATTTAATCGAATACTCAAAAGTCAGATATGGTCGTCTAGATGGGGCAGTTATATTATAAAAAACTGTCCGAATTATTAATAATGGATGAAAAGATTACACGTCATTATGCCATCTGGCAGTGAGACGGCGTGTGTGACTATTTAAGCTTTCGTTAAGCTGCGTCCGACTCTGCCGGTGTGAAACAGTTTCATGTTCATGTGCATTTCTGAACAAAATTCAAAGCGGTAAAATACAAACAGCACACAGCCAGCTGTCCCTCCTGTACTTGTCAATTTAAACTGTGCTGCTTTTAGCCTGGATTATGACTTCATCTTCTTCCTGTTTGGGTAAAATTACAACACGCACCGAGCTTTGATTAGTCAGCAGGCGGTGCTTTTATACAAGCTGAGTTTCTTCTGGTACATAACCTACTCTGGAGCAGGTTAGGTGCTCAGCATAGGTTACCATGGTAATCTACCCCAGTAAGACTTAACCCTGAACCTACCTCGCTGAGCCCAAATCCAGCTTCATAGTACCGCCCCTGTTGTCAGCCGTTTCATGCAGGAATTACTGTATTTTCTTTCAACCGAACTACACCCACTGACCGCATCACCACACAGAAGGAAGCGTGCATCTACTCATGGATGAGAGGTTTGTGTTTATGGCTGTACAGCTGAGGAGGACACCATTAGTGTTCACATCTCACACTGCCACGAGCCTCTCATCCAGAGTATACTCCCCTCTGTGGATTATCATCAATAACCAGATCAGGATTTCTGGAAAGAGACATCGCTGCTGAATTTTTCAAATGTATTTTTGGGCACATTGAGCCGAGTGGCATCTGTTTCGATTATATTCAAGAGAAGCCATCTCTACAACCGATATCTCCAACACTCTGCAGCTCACACCGAAGCAATCTAGACTGATAAATAGCACTACAGGTAAGAGGAAAGATATGTAGGTTGATCTGGAAGTGAACCGTCCCATTAAATGAGTGTGACGTTCCTCTTCGTAGCTGTAACTAGACCCTGATCTGATCTGAATATGTTCTGAAATAATTTCATGAGTGAAATAATTCACAGCACACATTTTGATTTGTCACTGCAGGAGAAGTATTCATGTAACTCATAACATTAATGAGGGCTCGGCTGCATTGTGTCCCAGTAAGCCATTAGTGAACCAGCACACACAACCAGGGCTCTGGACCCGGCTCCAGTGAACACAATGCAGTTATTAATTATTAATTACACCTCTGCTGTTCCAGCAATGACACGTCGTGTCGGCCACGAAAAGTCTATTTGCTCAGCAGTTCCCAGCTGAGATTGCAGGAGCCTGGCTCAGAGAGACAAAAAATGAAGCATGCTGGTAGTGTGACAGGTTTAACAAATAGATCTTATTTTGGCGGGACTCGGTGCAAGGCTTGATGTTGTTTCAGGTCAAGTTCATTTAAGAGCAAGAGTTCAGTTAGTCACTGAGTTCACAGTGAGATCAGATGGAACCAAAAAAGAAGTTTGTTTTTGAGGATATGTGGGGAAAAAAGTGTATTTAATATCCACAAGGCTGATTTGACAGTCCAGTCTGAAGGAAATGAGAAAAGGAAGACTAAATAATAATTTCTACTCTGTCATAAAACAATGTAGACCTATTTGAAATTGGGCCAACACAGTAAACATACTTTTGAGCAGCATCGGTAGTAGTAAGTAGTAAGTATTGTAATTAAATGCACAAATTAACAACAAATTATTCAAGTTGAAAACCTTTACGGATGTACGTTGGATAATTTGTTGAGAACAAAATGACGTAACAACAGTCAGTGGAAACCAAAATCATCAACCCACTGAGGGCTGGATTCAACATCACATCGAAAATCTAAGTAAAACACCGAAATCACAGGTTGATCCAACTTCAGATCATAATGTGACTCAGTAGTGTGTTTGGCCTCCGCCTGCCTGTATGCACTCCCGACAACATCTGGACTCCTGATGAGTCGGAGTGGTGTCCTGGAAGGTTTTCTCCCAGACCTGGATCAGGGTATCAGTGAGCTTCTGGACCGTCTGTGGTGGTACTTGGTGGTGGCTGATGCACCGATACATAACGTCCCATAAGTGCTCAGTTGGATTTAGATCAGGGGAACGTGACGGCCAGTCAATGGCATCGATACCTTCATCGTCCAGGAACTTCCTATATGCTCTGGCCACACGAGGTCAGGTACTGTCCTATACCAGGCAGAACCCAGGCCCCACTGCACCAGGAGAGAACCAGGATCCCCTGCACCAGGAGGAACCCAGGACCCACTGCACCAGCTTAAGGTTTGACAGGACAATCGCTCTATGGATTTCATCCTGGTATCTGGCTATGACACGGAGGTCTGTGCAACCCTCCAAGAATATGCTTCCCCAGACCATCACTGACCCACCACCAATCCGGTCATGCTGGATGATGTTACAGGCAGCATAACGTTCACCACGGCGTCTCCAGACTCTGTCACATGAGCTCAGTGTGAACCTGCTCTCATCTGTGAAGAGAACGGGGCACCAATGGTGGATCTACCAATTCTGATGTTCTCTGGCGAATGCCAGTGGAGTTGCAGGGTGCTGGACTGTGAGCACCGGTCCTACTAGAGGACATCAGCCCTCATGCCCCCCTCATGGAGTCTGTTTCTGACTATTTGATCTGCCATCCTGGAGGAGCTGGACTACCTGTGCAAACCGATTGGGCTGCAGGTACCAGCTCACACTACAATTAGCAACGAGGACACAAGTAGAACACAAAACTGCGAAGGAAAAGGAGAGAGCAGCTGTCTGTGGCCACCACAGGTAAAACCATTCCCTTCTTGGGGGTTGTCTTGCTGTTGCCTCTCCATTACAGCTGTTGTTGCGTCAAAGCAGTGATTCAAAGTGAACGATAACTTGTGTTTCCTAAATGGACACATTGATATCCCTGAAGTTTAACTGAGTCGTGTTATAGTGTAATGTAATGTCATAATGTAATGGGTCTCAGAGCAATAAAACTATTTCTAATTCTATGTATAAATCTCCATTATAAGCTGCTGTACTGGTCAGATTCACAGACAAACGGGTGACAAGTATGAAACTTGTGCCTCTGGTGGTTTTCACTCTGAAATAAGTCTTTAAACACAGCCCAGGTCTACTGTGTATGTATGTGTAAGCTGCCATTCATCGCTGAGCCACAATAAAGTACACTGTGTACCTCCGCGTACATATGAAAGAGACAGACTTTGCACATTGCCTCAAGTGTTAGCTTCCCTTTGCCGGTTACAACCGAAGGTGTTAGACGCTGCGGTTTGAAGTTAGGAGCTAAATATATGATGGCAGAGCAGATCCTCCAGAGAGGACAGAGAATCTACAGCTTCTGCAGAAAGTAACACAACAGAGTTTTCTTTTCCTGCCACCCATCCTAATTAAGGTCATGTTCGGGTTACAGTGGTACAGGCAGCTTCTGTTCCTGATAGCACTTTCCACAGGGTATATTAAGAAAGTGCATATTGTGATACAGTCTTTGAAAAAAAAAAGTCTAACACATACTGCAAAAACCAACTGTATGAGCTGTGTACGAGCAGAGTCTATACACACTACCTCACATGACCGTACCGGTGATGTCAACTGTTTACTACAAAGCATGTATCCTTTATTGGGCTGTTAATCGATTAAAATATTTAATAGCAATTAATTGCATGACTGTCCATAGGTAATCATGATTGATCGCAAAGTAATCACATTTTTTTATTTGTTAATAATCTACAGTAAGAGAGCGATTTGCCAAGTATTTAATACTCTTATCAACATGAGTGGACAAATATGCTGCTTTATGCAAATGTATGAATATATTTATTATTGGAAATCAATAAACAATACAAAGCAATGAAAAATATTGTCCAGAAACCCTCACATGTAATGCATTTAGCGTAAAAAATATGTTCCAATCATAACATAACTCAAGCCCAACAGTGTGTCAGATTGCTGACTTGACTATGACTTGATCCAGACTGACTGGGACTATCATAAAGTGGGCATGTCTGTAAAGGGGAGACTGGTGGGGACCCAGAGAACCCATTTACATTCACACATCTGGAGGTCAGAGGTCAAGGGACCCTTTGAAATGGACATGACAGTTTTTCTTCGCCAAAATTTAGCGTCAGTTTGGAGCGATATTTAACCTTGTTCATAACAAGCTAATGGTGCGTACCGACGGATTTCTCAGGGTTCTAGTTTCATATGATGCCAGTATCTTCACGACAGCTTATAGCTGCTACAACCTAAAAATTGCAAGCTGCATTAAAGTAAGAAATTAATGGCATTAAAACAAAATTTGTGGTATTATAGAGCTACTTTGACAGCCCGAATCCCTTAGAACTGAAAGTTCACAGAAGAAACTGTTGTGTTTTTTGGACATCAAGAATCCATAAATCACACACTGCCATCACATCAGTTGTTATTCCTGTTGACAGCCTGGCCACGCAGCGCTAAGTCAAACCACTGCCATCATCTTGGTAGGTGCAAGACACCTCTGTAAGGGAACTAGTGGCAGGTGAAAGCCTCCATTCGCAGCCTGACATCCTCTCTCTCTGGCAGCAGGGTGACCTTGATGAGGAAGGCGAGGCGTCGAGTTAGGGGAAGAAGGGACGGGGCTGAGGAGCTGACGCCAGCCCTCCACTGTGGTCTGTCAGGCTGTTATCAATGCTGCTGAGCTGCATTTGTGGGTGCGACGGGGCGGGCAGCAGAGAAAGGCGGAGACATTGATGGAATAACTGCAGAGAAGAAGAAAGGGAGGCGAAGGGGAGGGAGTTGAGGATAGATGGCGGCAGGAAAAGTGTCTCCAGGAGATGGTGACCATGCAGGGTCGAAGGATGCTGTTTGTCCCCCTGCTGCCTGGCTGTCAGCCCCGCAGTAATGAAGTTAAATGAGGGCACCGGCTCGGCAGGGCGCGTTCTAGAAATGGGTGATCACCGGTGGCTACAAGAAAAGAGAGCAATGAAGGAAAGGGTCTGCAGGTGATTGACAGAGAGCAGGGGACGCAGTGCTGGCTCAGTCAATCAATAACTCCATTCCTCCCGAGTCAAAGCCCCCTCGCCGGCCTCATCAGCGGCGCCCATCTCTGACCTGACAGGGGCCTCTTACCATGTGTCATCACACTGAAAGGAAAAGTCACCTTCTTCTGTCGTTTAATGGGATTCTTTAATAATGGGGAGATCCGAGAGCAACAAAAGAGACCTGCCTTTTCAGTCTTTAATGGAGCCACTCCTAGTCGCTGTCAGAGAGCCAGCAAGACTTGGAGATCAGTGCTTTCATTACTCATCCTGTACAAGGTGACGGGGACGGAGAGGTAATAATAGAAAAATGTAGTTTTTGTCAGTCCAAATATTTGAATAGCAAGTGAAACTAACGAGGGCAGAAGGTGTACCGGGGGCCGGTTCATAAAACAAACCGGTGGCATATGAGGTCAACTTCCACACCACGCATTTGTTATATTAGTAGGATCGACACATACTCAGGAATCAGGTCTATAGGTTTTATGCTGCGATATTGAATACTTGGTTATTTCTCTGAAGTTTGTTTGTGCATTATAGGATTCATCTGCAGCTCCTTCACATCACTGTAGGACATCAGTAAGTATTGATCTGCTGATTTCCAGCACAAAAGATGAAGACATTGAAGCTAAAACTGGAAAGAATAAATGATTATGTTGTGATGATTAGTTAGGCTTCATATACAGTATTTGCATAAAGCAGCATATTTGCCCTCTCCCATTTATGCGATTCATTTATATAATTTTATTTTATATATACATATATATACTGTATATGTAGGGTTGAGAAGTACTAATTACCTGTTAAGAAATGGAGTCACTAACTTAATCCAAACATCTGCATATTAAAGTAATATAACTTGATTACTTTCTGTTGCTTTTAGATTATTTTAGTCTGCCAATACTGAAGAGCCTCAAACTTTCACTTTTTCTAATATCCAGCAGGGGGCGACTCCTCTGGTTGCAAAAACAAGTCTGATTTTTCAGAAATCAATGAGAAAATGATCCTACTTTTGAGTTTGGAGTCTTCTTCAATACAGCTTGATGTTCATTTAGTAAATTATGGTCCCATTTAGAGTCAAATAGACCATAAATCAGGGGATGCTTTAGGGCGGGGCGACCTTGTGATTGACAGTCGCTACTATGGTGTGCTTCAACATTAATTGTAATCTCATATATAGTAGTTATACATATATCTCAAACAAGTCAAATCACTGTAATACTAAAGGTATTTAACGCGACAAAAAAATAATACATACGTCCACCATATAAAAAATTACTATTTAAACAAGTAACCAATTGATGTAACGGACCATAAAGCACATCTGATCCAGACACCAGCTGCCATTATGGGCTCACTCACCACAGCTGTCGGCTGACCGAGGCTGTGGATGGGTGGTACCGGTCTCCTCAGGTCCTCCTGGTCGTTTCATACTCTAATTAAAGGTTTCAGAAGGTCTGGTTGTTAATAGACAGGATGTGCTCTTGGTTAATTCACTTTGCAACAATCTTGGTTTGAAACTTACTGTGCAACAGTTTTGTGCATCTGGCAATAGATCACAAAGTGCTGCAACTTTTTAATCACTGTATGAAATCACTGAATGGCCAAAATCTATTATTGTAGTAGTGAATGACAGCAAGAAAGTTAGATACAGGAATAGACAGGTTTCTGTCAAGTTTGGGTCTAACTAAAGTCTTATCAACCCCCCTGTAAAGACACAAGTTGTACTGTTCTGCACAAATATGTTCACCAATACATTGTGCACAGTAGACATCAAATAATAGAAATAATGCCATCTAATGATGCATTAACGCTTTATTTAAAGGGGGTGTGTATAAGACTGACATGACACGGACATCTGATATGAACATGAATGGGTGTCTTATGAATGTTATCATTAAGAGTCATTCGGTGAGTTATGTCATAACGTTGACACTGTTATTAGAGATATCTTTGTCGTCAACCCCGTCACGAGGAAAAACATGTTTGCATTGTACATATCTGCAAACTACCGGATACACTGAATGTCAGCGTTTCAGAGCCAAAAACACTTTTCATTAGTACGTTTCGTACTTTCTCAGCCTGGTATCACGCTTGCAGAAATGTACAATGTCACATGGTTAACGTTGTGAAGCAATTGGTTATGTTTAGTGTTAAAATAATATGTAGCTGGCATAAACAAATAAACAACTGCCCTTAGTGGACTTTATTACATCCATTATATAGAATAACAATAACCAGGTCTCACTTAGGAAAGAGATTCACTCTTAAGGGATTTCCTTGTTAACTTATAGCTATATAAAAGAAAGAAATATGAAAAGTTCAAATAGTTCCACTGTAAGGAGGTCATGGGATTATTCATGGCACCATTATAAAATAATTTCCAATGTAATAACACTTAATGACATCTTTATGACAGGTCCAAATGGTTCCACTGTCACTGAGGTCAAGGGAATTATTCATGACACAATTATAATGACTTCATGACAGCCAATGGTAAAACCATCCACATGTGACAGTGTGATGTAACGTTAACGCATAAGGCTAAATAGGTCCTTTAGTTTGATAATTAGCTATGACATGTTTATGGCCGGGTTATCCTGTCTTGGCTAATGTCAAGATGTCATTACAAAGAAACCACTAACAGTGTCACCTTTACAGACATGAAGAACATGATGGTGGACGTTGATCATATGGTTGATGGATGATGATGTGTGGGATAAGGTCCTGCTGTTGCCTTCCAGAAGTTAAATCTGTAACAGATATATAGATATAATATCCTACATACTATCTATATATCATCATACATTT